>JALAZF010000093.1:13897500-15097500 GCA_022829125.1 Lathyrus tuberosus | reverse complement strand
AATTCTTCACAGAATTGGTGCTGCCAACTGGGTGCCAACAAACCACAAGACAACAATCGCTGTTGGATTGGGCAGGTTTATCTGTACTATTGGGAAGAAGATTAAGTTTGACTATGGCAACTACATCTTTGAGCAAGTGGTGAAACATGCTGGAACAAACGCTATCAAGTTACCCATAGCATTCCCATCTCTGGTGTGTGGTATCATCTTGGAGCAACATCCTGAAACTTTAACAAGCTCAGACATAGCGTGCCAGAGGAAGACAACCTTGTCCCTACACCCTAAACTATTTTCAGGACATCATGTTCCAGACATTGTTCTAACATCAACTGCTGAAGTCAAGAAGAAAACTACAAAGGCTGAACTGATCGAAGAATTGAAGACCGTGTGCAAAGACCTTGATAAAGTCATCAATACCAGTTTGGTTAGAAAAGAGAGACTTGAAAAGCTGATCCAGCAGTTAGAACAGAACAGTGGTGATGATGATGTTGATGGCTCTGAGGTTGATAAGTGTGGAAATGCCAGTGGGGATAGCTCAGAGGAGGAGGAAGAGAATCCTGGAGAACAAGCAAGCTCAGAAGAAGACTAGCTTATCGTCTCTTACCTGTTATAGTTTAGTTTTTGCTATGCTTGGTTTGTAATTTGAATATTGTGTTGTTTTATGCACGGTTTACGTTTTTAGTTTCCTTCTATGATTTGTTTTGCCTGTTTACTAACTGAGAGGCTAACAATGAGAGCTAGGGTATACTGACTATAGTTAAAAGGGCTTCTTATAGAAGCTTGCCTAATTATGGCAAAAAAGGGGGAGATAGATTGATGCTGCTAAAAGGTGTTTAGTTGAAAAGTGGTAATGCAGTTATTAAGGGGGAGTTTTGAAGATATCATGACATTTGAAGAGTGCAGCCAAGCAGACATCTAGGGGGAGTAATGTGCTGCACATTGTGAGCTACTGAACAACTGTGATGCTGGGTCATGTTTTAGAGGGGGAACACCAATTGGCTGTTGTCAATAATGAAGATGGTGCTGCAGCAGATCAAGTGATGAAGACTTTGAAGATTATCAAACTGCTGCTGATTGAGAGTTTCAAATTTTTTTTGAAGATTATTCCGCTGCTGAAATCTCTGAAGGTGCAGAGTGCAGAAGTTGTTTTAGCCAAAATTAGCCAAAGGGAGAGATTGTTAGTTCCTGGATTGGCTGGAATTTTGGTAAAACAAAGTATATTCAATGTTGATGTCAAGGTGCTGATGTTGTAACATTGAAGTCTTAACACTGGGCTGTGTTAAGTAGTTAAGTGCTGAAGTTGGATGTCTGATGTCACACAGGTGATGTTGTAACATCAGACCTGCAGAATTAATAACAGCAGGACATGTTATTAGGGCACGCGTATTAGCTGGAATTGTGGAGAGTGGTTGACTCATTGGATGAGAATATCTTGGGATAGATATTTTCTGTTACATGGGAGATTTGATTGCAGATCTGTTGGAGAATTAAAAGGTTGAAGATTTAAAAAGATTTTGGGGATAAAATCTATTTTGAAGATTCAGTTTTAATTAACAAATCTGATCAAATATTGTGACAAGTCCAAGCCCAATTTAGGAGCTATATAAAGCGCACAAGACCAAAGGGAAAAAGCGACAGAAAACATTCAGAAGATCAAGAGCAGAAGGCTTAGAGTCTAGAGTTTGTTTAAAGTGCTTGTATTTACACTATTCTAGGGTTTGAATAGGTGTTGAGTTTCTGTCCTCTCTAAAGCTGTGAAGCAAAGAGAGTTGTGTGATTTGATCGAAACTGTGAAGTAAGATCAAGGGTTCTCAAAGTGGGTTCTTTGAGTGTTTGTAAGGGATTGAGTGGTGTTCTCATACCTAAGTGGTTTCTTAGGTAGGAAGTCATTAGTAGAGTATAAGTTTAGGAGATTGTCAACGGGTCGTTGAGTCTGTAAATTATATCTACAAGTAGTGAATTCCATCCCTGGCTTGGTAGCCCTCAGAGTAGGTTGGTTGTAACCGAACTGGGTCAACAATTCTTGGTGTTATTTTACTGTTATTGCTGTCCATTGTGCAGAGTGTGTTGTTGTGACATCACACCTTAACATCACACGTCTGATACCAGAATTTCACAGCCCATAGTAATGAACCCGCCTGATTACTTCATTATATTGGATATGAGGTTTTGAATTTTTTTTTCTTAATTTTATACCCCTGTATGTATTTATACCTGAATGTATGATATCCTTAAAGTCGTGTTTCAATGAGAAAATAAAGTTAAAGAAATACAATTACAAGAAAAACTACATAAGGAAATAAGGTGGTTGGTAAATAAGTAAAAATGAGATGTTTTTTTTTATTGTTTGGTATTATTAGTGTTCTAATCTAGAATCATAAGTGAGAAGTTTTAACGGAGGTGACGATGGATTACGGCTTTTGATACCGTGGAGTGGCAATACCTGTAATGTTAACACTCCAACGCTCAAGTCAATATATGGAGAAGAATGGTGAAATAAAATTATGTTAAAAAATTATTGCCTTAATTTGGCGCCTACAATATTAGCACTCCAACCATCTTCTGGTTGTTTTTGTTGGACATATGACTTCACACACAAGAGAGAAAGGGAGGGGGGAGGATGATGAATTGTGGGTTTCAGAAAAAATTAGATTTGAAAAACCTTTACGATTAAAATCGAAGTTTGAAAACATTTTTAAAAAAGTTCTAGAGTTATGCAGCGGAAAATAAGTTGCAAGAGATAAAATGAGGTAATGTAAAGAGTTAAGGTAAGAGAAGAACACCAAGAGTTATACAGGTTCAGTAAAAAATGACTTTGTTGTGTCCCCATGAATTGATCATGAGAGTATCCAATAAACTTTAGGACTTTTAGTAGGTTGAAATCTCAAACCCCCTTATATAAGGAAAAATGAAGTTTGTGGCTAACATCCAAAGAAACAGCAAACAAGGGAGATAAACAGTGAGTCTTCCTTCCAAACAATGAATCAAAGCGGTTAGTCTCCTTTACACAAGAATCTTGGAGCGGTTATTTCTCAAGCTTAAAATAAACTTTAGAAACTTTTAACATTGGGATGAGCTCGTGAAACTAAACTTTGGTTTTATATTGGGTTAACTAATAACCTATGAGATTACCACCTGACTGATCTTAAATTGAAACAAGCTTTTAACATTGGTTTAAGTTTTAACCCAAACTTGGTTTTATTGTGGACTAACCAAGAACCTATGAGATTTTATCACAGACTGATCTCTAACCTAAAGAGAGACTTCATCACACAAATCTCAAATCTAAGCATTTTATGGGTTTAGCTTCAAACCCAAACAATCAATCCATAAATGAATATAATTTTCAACCAAATAATAAACAAAAGTTCCTTTGTGAAATGACTTTCTCGAAAAGTACTTTGGCTAAAAGGAATTTTTAGAGAGAGAAAGTGAGAAGGGAGAAATAAAATAACATTTTCCAGATTCTTTTGAAAGTGGGAAGGGACATCTATTTATAGGCTAGAGGTTGGCACAAAAAAGGAAAAAGTTTTATAAACTTTTACGCCTTTCCAATCTATTTACAACATACACCAATCGATTGGTTGCCTTCAAAGTAATCGATTACTAAGTTAAAAATGAAAAGGACAGATATTTATCGGTTACACCTCATTAAGATTTTGTCTTAATTGCTAAGGGTGCATTTTTTAACTGACTCACTCGATTGGGCTAAGGTGCTAATTGATTGGCAAAGACAAAAATTTGTCCAGAGCTTTTTCTAATAGCTCCTAAATCATCTGCCACGACTTCAAGGTATTTTTTGAAAAATTTTTCTTGAGAAAAATAAGTTTGAAAGCAAGTTTGTGTGTGTGTGTGTGATTTAACCATGCACTTTTACAAGAACACTCTTATGCCTTACAATATATTCACTCAGACTAATCTAGGTAGAGCTTTCTTATACTTCAAGACTTGTCAGATGCTTCATATTTATAGAAACTTGCTTGAGTTTACTTTGAGATGAGGATTAAGTTATATTCCATTTGGTTGCCATCATCGAAGAGTCAAGTCCATCAAACCTTAATACTTTGGTTTGAATTTGTAACTGCTTTATGCTTGACTTTTAGTTGTAGTCATTAAAGACCTATTGACATCATTGAGCATAATTGTATATAAAAGGCTAGTTCTCGTCTTAGTTATCCTTATTAAAGACATATCACCTGAAAAAATATAACCCACATTCTCTCTCTTTTTGATGATGACAGCGCAACTCTCTGAGATGTGGTACAAAACGGTTCTCTAAAATACTATGTATTGTTATCATCAAAACATAAGGCCAGATGCAGAACCAAATCTTGTTCTAACAAATAACATATTAATGTTGTCTTTTGAAAGAAACAAAAAATGGCCCCTGGGGAAAAATATTTGGAAAAAGAGGTTGTTGTTATTTGATCTTCTATATTGGTCTAGCCTTGATGTAAGACATCATCTTGGTGTCATGCATATGGAGAAAAATGTATGTGATAGTTTGATTGGAACACTTCTAAACATGAATTGCAAGACAAAAAATACTAAGAAATGTCGCGAAGATACTGTGGTGATGGGTATACGACAAGAGTTAGCCCCAAAAGATATAGGAAATATAACATATTTTCCCCTGCATGTCATACTTTGTCTAAAAAGGAAAAAAAAAGTTGCAATTGTTTGCAGGGTATCAAAGTACCCCAAGGGTACTCATCAAATGTGAAGAACCTTGTGTTAATGAATGATCTCAAATTAGTTGGCTTAAAATCTCATGAGTGTCATGTCTTGATGCAAAAACTTCTACCAATGACTATCAATGGCATTCCACAAAAAATGTAAGGGTAACTATAATCATATTGTGTTTATTCTTCAATGCTATATGTAGTAAAGTCATTAAACCCGAAAATTTTATGAGTTGGAACATGAGGCTACAATTATCTTGTGCCAATTAGAGATGTTTTTCCCTCTATCATTTTTTAACATTATGGTTCACTTAATTATTCATCTAGTAAGGGAGATTAGAATTTGTGGTACAATTTATTTATGGTGCATGTATCCAATATAGAGATACATGAAGATCTTTAAAGGGTATACAAAGAATCATCACCGTCTAGAAGCTTCGATCATTGAAAGGTATATCATCGAAAAAACTATTGAGTTTTGTACAAACTATTTGTCAAAAACAAACTCTATAGGAATTCTCGAGCCTTATCACGATGAAAGGTATGATCGTAGAGGTATTCAAGGTTTAAATGTTAAGAAATTTGACCGAGATGTAGTTCTTCAAGCACATTTGTATATATTGAATAATGTTAGTGAAGTTCAACCTTACTTGACCATTCACAAAAGTCTTATCAAGAAAACATTCCCCCGGATGAGTGAAAAAATGTTGTTGACAGAGTATAACAAAATTTTCATAACTTAGATTAATAAAATGGTTTCTAAAAAGAGTTGTGCATCAGAGACAAATAAATGGGTGTCACATATTCCTAAGTTTAATGTAATAACTTGGAGTACATACGACATTGCCAAATATTCATTCTATACAAAACCAAAGGAAGATCGTAGTACTATGCAAAATAGTGGAGTTATGGTTGAAGCCGAATTCGTGTACTTCTCTAGTTTGAAAGATAAGAATCACGTACTGACATCTACAGCGCCCTTTAGGGTCATTGAGGAGATTATGGAAATTGATTATGTTACTTTTAAAGTGCCTTTATTTAAGCGCAAATGGATTGGAAGTTCTAACACAAGATGGTCAATTATTTTACAATATATTCATGAAAATCATGACTTAAATTTTGATACCCCCTCTTTCACAACACATGATGTCTCTCATCTGATGAAAATGATTTCGATGATGAGGTGCATATTATTCGTCATGATCATTAAGAAGGGATAAGAGAAAACTAGTAAGTAAATGTTTTATATCACTTAGTAATATATATTTACTCATTTATCTTTTTATATTCTTTTTACTAAAGATTTAATGTTGTTGTTGATTATCTTAATTGGTTTCAAATGTGATTCAAATTATAGGTGTTTAATGACCAATGAAAAATCACATAATATAACTTTTGGACGGTCTACAAGACTTTGCATTTTTGTTATTGCTTTTATTGGTTAATCATTTTTTAGTTTTAAATTTTTGTAAAATTATAAGGTGCGAGACTTTAGTTTTAATTTAGCCAAGAAATCAGGAATGGTGCGAGACTTTACAAAATCCTATCAAACTTTCTTATCAATATATGAATACTTCACGTATGGAGGAGTTTCACTATTTTTTGGATGATTAAGATAATCATATATGGAATGTGTCTTAAAATCCCTACAAAGCTCACCAGCATATGCAAGCCATTTGTTTTCCAACATACTATCCTTTGGAACAATAAACATGTCCTATGTTTACATAATAGAGTTGATATTAGTATTAAATTTTAAAAAAATTGCTGATTATATATACTTGTAAAACAAATCATAAAATTCACAATAAACACTGTAATATTGATCCATATGCCACCTTTGAAATCACCGTTAACGTTGTGCCAATTATCTATCAAAATATTCATTTTGCTTCTACCTTGTAATGTCACGTAACCCTTAAAATCATTAGCATTTTCACCTGTGAGATTTTGGTTCGAACTCTAGCTCTGTCGAGGGATAACTTTCATGTGTTTCGATAGGAGATAAGCATGAAGTCGAAGTTGTGTCACATGTTGATGTCCAAGGGTTACATACTGTAGTCGAAGCTAATTCTAGTATGTAATGTCGAAATTTAATGTTGACTTATCATGTCGAGTTGGGCCTTGTATTAAGGATCCAATTATTTAGTTAGCTTGTATTGTAAGTTAGCTAGTTAGTCTATAAGTATGCTAGATCAATCAGGTTGTTGAGTTAGACCAATTGTGATATTCATTTGTAATCATTTGTAAACCCTTATGAGAAGTGAATAGTAAACAATTTGCCCTAAATCCTTCTCCTTCTTTCTTATTGATCCTTTCTTCTTTCTCTCTTTGTTCTAACCGTTTTCATTGTTCACCCAAGAACACCGTTTCTTAATATTTATTTGTTGAAAGGTATCGTTTATGATCACAACAAACTGGTGCGGTTAGCATGGAGTATATGTCGTCAACAAAGTTTGAAATTGAGAAGTTTACCGGAGTTAATAACTTTCGTTTATGGCGTTTGAAGATGCAAGCCCTTCTAGTTCAATAGGGTTTGCTAGAAGCGTTAAAGGGAGGAGATGCGATGGATGTTGAATTGACGGAGAAGGAAAATACAACGATACTCAAGAAAGCCCACAGTGCAATTGGCTGAAACTCGAAGGATTGTATATGACAAAATCCTTGGTGAATCGTTTGTACTTGAAGCAAACTTTGTATTCATTCAAGATGACTGAAGATAAAGCGTTGATGGAGCAAATGGATATGTTCAGCAAGCTGATTCTTGATCTTGAAAATATTGATGTTACCATCAATGATGAAGATCAAGCGTTGTTATTGTTGTGTTCTTTACCTAAGTCCCATGCTCACTTCAAAGAAACTCTTTTGTATGGAAGAGAGTTCCTGACCTTTGAAGAAGTTCAAGCAGCCTTGTACTCGAAGGATTTGAACGAAAGAAAGGAGCAGAAACCATCATCATCAGTTGGCGAAGGGTTGTCCGTGAAGGGGAAATCCTCGAAGAGAGATGATAGGTTTGAGAAGAAGAAAGGTAAAACTCAGCAGAAGTTTTATGGTGGTGATATTTCTGGGATTAAGTGTTATCACTGTAAGAAGGAGGGTCACACAAGAAAGACGTGCCCTGAGCGCCTAAATAATCATGGAGGTAAGGACAATGGCAATGCATCTATTGTGCAAGATGATTATGAATCATCTGATGTCCTTATGGCGTCGAGCATCAACTCTAGCAAATAGTGGATTATGGATTCTGGATGTCCTTGGCATATGACTCCAAACAAGAATGTGTTTGAAGAATTATGTGATCAAGATGGTGGATCAGTGTTGCTGGGAAATAATAAAGCTTGCAAGATTGCAGGTATTGGATCCGTGAGATTCAAGCTCCATGATGAGTCAATAAGGCTATTGACTGGGGTTAGGTATATACCTAACCTTAAGAGAAATTTGATTTCACTTGGTGAATTCGACAAGAAAGGATATGTCTTCAAAGAAGAGCAAGGCATCCTAAAAGTCATGAAAGGGTCGAAGGAAGTCTTGAGAGGCGTAAAGAAACAAGGCTTGTATACCCTTGAGGTTAAGGTTGTAAGTGGTTCAGCAGATTTTGTATCCATGAAACCGGCGTCGAAGACAGAATTATGGCATATGAGATTGGTCCATGTCAACGAAAGAGGCCTGATCGAATTGGGGAAATAGAACCTGCTAGATGGTGACAAAGTCGAGAAGTTGGAGTTTTGTGAACCGTGTGTATTTGGCAAAACCTGTAGGGCGAAGTTCAACAAAGGTAAACAAAGAACACATGGATCCCTTGATTACATTCATGCTGATCTTTGGAGGCCTGCAAGGAATCCTTCACATTCAGATGCAAGATATTTTCTATCCATAGTCGATAACTATTCCAGACAATTATGGGTATTCATTCAGAAGACTAAGGATGAAACTTTTGAGAATTTCAAAAGTTGAAAGGTTCTGGTCAAAACTCAAACTGGCGAAAAGGTTAAGAGGTTGAGAACCGACAATGGCTCTGAGTTCTACAATGAAGCTTTCGACAGTTACTGTGTTGAGTCTGGGATTGCAAGGCATAAGACTGTAGCAGGTACTCCTCAACAAAATGGCTTAGCTGAGAGATTCAATCGAACAATCCTTGAAAGGGTTAGATGCATGTTGGTTAGTGCTGGATTGAAGAAGGTGTTTTGGGCAGAGGCTGTTTCGACAGCAGCTTACCTGATAAATAGATGTCCCTCGACTACCTTGGGAATGAAGACATCTAAAGAAGTTTGGTCGGGTCAACCAGTAGATCTCGACAAACTGAGATTATATGGTTGTTTAGCCTATGCTCATATTAAGCAAGACAAGGTCGAACCTAGAGCTCTGAGATGCATGTTCCTTGGATATCCTGAGGGAGTCAAAGGTTATAGGTTGTGGTGCCTAGAACTAGGTCACAAAATATGTATGACAAGTCGTGATGTAGTTTTCAATGAATACGAGATGGTGTTCAAGAAAATTGGTGATGTTGGTCGAATTGCAGAAATATCTGAAAAGGAGCTGGAACAGGTAAAGATTCTTGTTGAGGTGGAGTATAGTGATGCTGAAGTGCATAACCCAGATAAAGTTGAAGAAGAAGAGCAAGATGCTGAAGAGACTGAGGAAACTGTTAATGACTACCTACTTACAAGAGATAGGTTGAGCAGAGTCATCAAGCCACCTTATAGACTTGGTTATGCAGATCTTATAGCGTTTGCCTTAATCTCTGAAAGTGAGGTACTTGAGGAAGAACCTAGAGATTACAAGGAAGCTATGAGGATTCAAAATCAGACTAAATGGTGAAAATCCATGGATGACGAGATAAAATCTCTTCATGATAATAACACTTGGGAGCTGATTGAGAAACCTACAGGAGCAAGGTTAGTCAGTTGTAAGTGGATTTTCAAGGTCAGGGAAGGAATCGAAGGAGTGATGTCGAAGCGCTTTAAGGCAAGGCTGGTTACTAGGGGGTTCACTCAGAAAGAAGGTGTCGACTTCAATGATGTGTTCTCACCTGTTGTAAAGCATAGATCCATTAGAATGTTGTTGGCCATGGTGGCGAAGTTCGACTTGGAGCTTGAGCAAATGGATGTGAAGACAACATTTTTGTATGGTGACCTAGACAAAACGATCCTGATGCCTTAACCTGAAGGGTATGCAGAAAAGGATAAGGAAGATTATGTGTGCAAGCTGAATAGGTCTTTGTATGTCCTGAAAATATCTCCTCGACAGTGGAACAGGAGATTCGACAAGTTAATGGCACACATTGGTTTCACAAGGAGCCAGTTCGACCACTGTGTTTACTTCAGATTTCGACCTGGAAACTCACTTGTTATTTTGTTGCTTTATGTGGATGATATCCTCATAGCTAGCAACAATGTCGAGGATGTAATTGAGGTAAAAGCTGAACTCAATAAGGAGTTCGAAATGAAGGATCTGGGAGCTGCCACCAGGATTCTTGGGATTGACATCTGGAGAGATAGAAAGCAGTCGAAGCTGTGCTTATCTTAAGAGACATACCTACGAAAGCTTCTCTACAATTTTGGTATGTCGAATTCAAATCCTGTTATGACTCTAACAAATCCTCATTTTAAGCTTAGTACTACTCAAAGTTTGAGTACTGAAGCTGAAAGAATCTATATGAGTAGCATCCCATATGCTAGTGTGGTAGATTCTTTGATGTATGATATGGTCTATACGAGGAAAGACATTACATATTGTGTGAGCCTTGTAAGCAGGTATATGGCCAATCCTGGAAAGGCGCACTGGCAAGCTTTGAAGTGGATTCTCAGGTACATAAATAGGCCTTTGAGTCGAGTCCTGATTTATGGTGGAGCCTGCGGTGATGATAGCAAAGTCAAAATCGAAGGGTTTGTCGACTCTGATTATGCAGGTTGTATAGATTCCAGAAAGTCTATTTCTGGATATGTGTTCACTATGTTTGGCACAATAATCAGTTGGAAAGCAATGCTTCAGAAGGTTGTTGCCTTATCAACCACTGAAGCAGAATATATTACCATCACTGAAACTGTGAAAGAAGCACTGTGGCTTGAAGGTTTTGCAAAGGATCTGAAACTTCAAGGTCGAAGTATCATTGTTAAATGTGATAGTCAAAGTGCAATACATCTGTCAAAGAACTCAGCCTATCATAAGCGAACCAAGCACATCGATGTGAGGTTGCACTTCGTCGGAGAGATAATCGAGCGTGGTAAAGTCCAGGTGCTGAAGGTTTTGACTGATGACAATGTTGTTGGTATGATCACCAAGACATTGTCGAGTTGTAAGTTTTTCCACTGTATGCAGTTGATAAAGCTGCATGATAAAAGCTAGTTTATTCCCTATTGTTTGTAGAGTTAGATCCAAGGTGGATATTTGTGAGATTTTGGATCGAACTCTAGCTCTGTTGAGGGTTAGCTTTCATGTGTTTCGACAGGAGATAAGCATGAAGTCGAAGCTGGGTCACATGCTGATGTCGAAGGGTTAAATACTGTAGTCAAAGCTAGTTCTAGTATGTAATGTCGAAATTTAATGTTGACTTATTATTTCGAATTGGGCCTTGTGTTAAGGATCTAATTTTTTAGTTATCTTGTATTGTAAGTTAGATATTTAGTCTATAAATAGGCTAGATAACTCAGGTTATTGAGTGAGGCCAATTGTGATATTCATTTGTAATCATTTGTAAACCATTATAAGAAAGTGAATAGTAAACAATTTGCCCTAAATCCTTCTCATTCTTTCTTCTTGATCCTTTCTTCTTTCTCTTTTTGTTCTAACCGTTTTCATTGTTCACCCAAGAACTCCGTTTCTCAATCTTTATTTGTTGAAAGGTATCGTTTCTGATCACAACATCACCATAAACCTTACCGGTTCTTAGATCAAAATTAATCGGGGAGAAAACACCACTTTTGTGGGCTTTTTTTTAACCTTGGTCAACATCGTAGCACCTCTAATTCTTTTTTTTTTGTATTAACAGATGCTGCAGCAGATGTTGTATGAGATGTACTTGTCGAATCACCCATGTCTGTGTAAATTAAGAAAAATAGCAACATATAACAGAGACACCAACATTAACTTCAAAGCTGCATCACACAACACTTCATCAAAATTGATTCAAAACATAGAAATATACTAATTATAAATATGCAGTAGATAGACCATCAAATCATACTAACTAGAAACATACACATCACTTATGAAATAACACAATGTTTATTTCTAACACAAATTTAAACACAGTGTTACTATTTATAACACACTACATGAACATGATTAAATATTAAAATAACAAGTTATGATGAAACATTTCAAGAAAAGAAACATACATGGAATAGTTATGTAAATTTCAGTGGTATTACCATTTATATGATTATTTCTAAAACTAACACCATAGTGCGTAACAACATTTCTATGAACATTTCTAAAACAAAAGACATTTGTATGACCATTTCAGTGGTTACGTACCTGAAACATGATGACGAAACTTCAACGAGTTTTGAAAAGAGATGATATTCGAGTTGATGTTGGAAGAGTTGATATTGAAATGAGATGATGTTCAAGTTGATGTTGGAAGAGTTTTGATGAAAATTGCCTTGGGTTTTTGTGAAGAGAATGACGATGAAGTTAGAGTGTATGTTATAGGTAAATGAAAAGTTAGAGTCTAGTTCTCTGAAGTATTCATGCAGAACAAATATGTCAGTTTTTAGGCAAAACTGAGGGAATATATTAATTAAAAAAAAAACTAGAAAATTCTTGTAGCGTCATATTCTGAGAATTCATTTAAAATAACTATCACGTCAATTTTTAGACAAAGTCGAGGTAATAGATTAATTAATAATTAAAAAGAATATAAAAAAGGCATTTGAAAATGTTGATGCAAAAGATATTACAAGGGAAAGACGCCATGTGAACCTAAACTTATTAAAAATAAAAATAAAACTTAAAATGCAGTAAATGAGATTAGAAGCGAGCTTCATGGTAGTTATATTCCCTCGGTTTTGGTAATAACCGAGGGTATAGGTTGTATATATTTAAATAAAAAATTAATGATCACGCTCTGCATGACATATACCTCAATTATTTGTGGGTTAATGTAAAACTGTTATCATGAAATATATTATTTATAGTAGTGTCATATGAATTTGAATTAGGTGAGCATGGGGTCGAGACATAAGCAAATTAAGGACATGACGGTAAATTTTCCTTTTCATTCTATAATAAATACTTCTTTGAGATTTTTTCTTCTTCCCAGCCTTCTGATATTCATCGGGTGTGTGGTTTCTTAAAAGGCATACTTTCAGATGTCCATAAGTTGAATTGCTCTAGCTTATTCACTGAGGAAGAGGTGATGGATGTTATCTTTCAGATGTATCATACCAAATCCCCTGGTCCTAATGGACTCTCAGCTTTTTTTTAAAAGTACTGGTCCATTGTTGGAAGAGTTATCACAAAGGCCGCCCTCGACATCCTTAACTACAACAGAGACCCTACTGACATCAATTCAATTTGCATCACCTTGATTCCTAAACACAAGAACCCTTCCTCCCTGGAAGATTTTAAACCTATCAGTCTTTGTAATTTGATAATGAAGGTGGTTACTAAAGCAATTGCTAATAGATTGAAAGAGTTCCTTCCTGATGTCATAAGTGAGGAGCAGAGTGCTTTTATCAAAGGAAGACATATCACTGACGACGCTCTGATTGCCATGTAGTGATTCCATTGAATGAAAAATAAGAAGAAAGGGAAGAAAGGCACCATGGATCTCAAGTTGGACATGTCAAAGGCCTACGACAGAATGAAGTGAGATTTTGTCCTAGAAGCCCAGATGATAATGGAGTTTCCACCATCGATGATCCATCTGATCTCCATATGCATTTCAATAATTTCTTATCAACTGTTAATCAATGGCCAACCGAGTAGACGTCTTATCCCGGCTAGGGGTCTCCATCAAGGGGACCCCTTATCACCCGATTAGTTTGTTATCTGTGCTGATGTCATCTCTCGAATGATTAAGGGTGAGGTTCTCTCGAAGAAAATCCACGACGTGTAAGTAGATATGAAGGCTCCAAACGTTTCTTATCTATTTTTTGCTGATGATAGCTTGATGTTTGCCATGGCGAATGAGGATGAGGTTGATCGTATAAATCTAATTTTGGATAGGTACCAAAGAGCTTCAGGCCAGTTGGTGAACATTGACAAGTCAGAAGTTTCCTTTAGTGGAAAAGTTGAGGAAGGGAATAAAGATAGGATTCATATAAGACTTGAATTAAGGGGCGTCAACAATCACTCTTGTTACCATGGTTTTCCTGCTATTTTTGGTAGGTCGAAGAAAAAGGTCTTTAAGTTGGTTATAGAGTGTGTTTGGAAGAAAGTCAAGGGTTGGAAAGAAGGTTTTCTGTCTAGAGCTGGCAAGGAGGTCCTTATTAAGGCAGTGGCACAATCGATACCTACATATATAAAGAGTTTCTATTGAATTCCTGACCATTTCTATAAGGAAATTGAAGCTATGCTGGCTAAGTTTTGGTGGGGGTCCAAAGAGGGTGATCGAAAAATTCATTGGATGAGTTGGGAAATATTGTCCCAAGGAAAAGGTGAAGGTGGCTTAGGATTCAGGGGCATCCAGAACTTTAATTCTAGCCTGCTTGGAAAATAGTTTTGGACACTAATGTAGTCTGATAGATCGCTATTTGAGAAATTTTTCAAGGGGAGATACTATCCAAGGTGCAGCATTGTTGAGGCTCCGTTGGGCTATAAACCAAACTATGCCTAGCGCTGCATCATAAGCTTTAATGAGGTGGTGGTTGGTTGCTCTAGGTGGAGAATATGAAATGGAGAAAAAGTTCTTATTGGCAAGGACAAATCGATCCCCACTATCCCTGGTTTCAAAACTATCAAGCAGGCTCGTGAGTTGGATCCTAACAGCGGGGTTTGTCAGCTGATTGACACCGAGTTGGGCTACTGGGATCTGCAAGTTCTGGGGGCCAATTTTGATGCTCATGATGTGTCCCATATTTGCAGCATTCCTCTGTCCAATAGACTTCCTAAAGATAAGCTAATTTGGCATATGGAGAAGGATGGTGATTATTTAGTTAGGTTGGCTTACCATTGGCTAGGAGAGAGAAGGCGGGCAGGTAACCCAAGTTCATCTACTAAAGGAAGGGACAAAGTTTGGAAAAACCTCTGGAAGGTTGTAGTGAATACGCGTGTCAATAGTTTTGCATGGAGATTGGCTAAGGGTATTCTCCAAACCAAGAGTAATCTGAGTAAAAATGGTATATCCATCGATGATCCTTGTCCTTTTTGTCATGTTCATTCTAAATCGTCCCTTCATATTTTCCTTCACTGCGACTTTGCCAAGAGAGTTTTCTTAGCACCCCCTTTGGGAGTGTGTATTCCTGCCGAGGGTGATGTTCTTGATTTGTTTTCTGATGTTCTGTTGAGTAATGATGTGGTTTTTGGCCAAACGGTGTTAATTGGCTTGTGGAAGATCTGGCAGGCTAGAAACAACTTAGTCTTCAATTCAGTGAATCTTAATCCTTGCGTTGTGGCTGGTGAAATATGGGACACATTGGAAGAATCTATTGTTATGTCTCGTAATGTGCCTAATAAGGACCTTGGATATGGAATGATGCAGAGGGATAGGAATTCCTGGGTGATCCAAACTGATGCAGGGTGCTTCGGAGATGGCATTGTGATTATTGGTTGTGTAATTAGAGACCCCACGAACAATGTTTTTTGGACTGCCTCCAAACGGATCTCCAGCCATGCCGATGAAGCCACGACTGAGATTTTAGCCATTCGATGGTGTTTGCGGTTGGCTAAGGATTTCAAACTGGATAATGTCATCCTACATTCAGATGTTCTTGTTGTGGTGGATTGTCTTAATGGTTATGATTTTAGTGCTACCTTAGATCTTATTGAGCTTGATTGTAAGGCAATTATTAATGATTTATGTAATGTAACACTGGTTTTCATTAGTAGGGTCTATAATTTGGATGCCCACTACATGGTGGGAGTTGGAAAATTCGTGGGATCTATAACCTAGATTGGCCATATTTCCAACCTCGGTAATCCCCTTTGTAATGCCTATTTGGCTCTCTCTTAATCAAATCGTTTATTCGGTATAAAAAATAGAGAATTTCTTTTTCCACCTTATGTATTTATACCGCACCATGAGAAATTCCAAAAATGCCCCCTAATTCCGGAGATATATCTTCGGACGCACCAAAACTTAAGTGAATGTTAAAATATTCCGGAGATGTATCTCCGAAACATTCTAGAAGTTAATATCGCGCCAGACTCTTCTCCTCCCACACTTTTCATTTCCTTCAAACTCAACTCTTCAACTCTTCAACTCTTCTCATTTTCAATATTCTCTAACTTCACCAAATCATATTTCATCAATAGGAGGCTCACGGAAACAACAAACATCATTCATTTCATCATTCAACATCATCCAAATCATAAATTTCGGGTATGTTTTTCGAGTTTTTGGTAAATATTCGAGTTATAGTGTAAACGAGTAGGAATCAATTGTTAGAGGTAGAAATGTGTAGAAACCATATGTAACATAGTTTAGAGTTAGTGTATGCATTGTTTGTTGGCTTAAATAGACTATCATATGTTTATTTTTCACAATGCAAGTAGCAGAGGACGCCATTGCCGGGACCTCTAAATCTCAGAACTTTTCGGAGATACATCTCCAGAATTGTTCAATGTTTCAGATACTTTGGGAATTTTCGGAGATCCATCTTCGGAAGTATTCAAAGTAAAAATATTTAAGGTGTTTTCGGAGATGTATCTCTGGAATATCCTGCAGTCTATTTTTTTTTTTGCTTATTTGTTTGTGTTGTCTACAATAATGATACAATGTAATTTACCTCACAGGTATTATGGTTGACATAGTCGATAAACTGAGACATGGATGGGCTACCCAACACACATCCGTTCGGCAGGAACAGAGCTGTAACACCCCCAAATAAAATAAAGCGATAAAAAAATTCATCAGAGTATAATTAAAACATTCATGGCATGGACTGAGGAGTCACATCAATTAAGACAAAACACAATAAACCTGCTCATAAAGATATGCAACAATCAGGTAGCAATTAACAGAGGAACTTGGTTCCTACTACCCACAATTCAGATACAGAATAAAAGCAGAAAATCTGCAACTGAATCTCATATATATATATATATATATATATATATATATATATCACATAAAGAGTTTGTCTGTCATACACAGATTCATACATATACAATCCAAAAGATATCTATACATATACACATAAATCACAACGATCTCCCCGACTACCCGATGCTATATATCAGAGCCGACCGACAAAAGAATGAAGACCTAAGCTTCACAAAAAGACCTCCAGCAAACTAATCTGCAATGCCTCATAGAGCATTAAAACAGCAGAAGGGTGAGAAACACAATCATAATATAATTGCATATAATTATATAATAACACAAAAATACACACATAAAATATTCTCACCACAACTTAAACCAGAATTCAATTGCTAAACAACACAACACACATCTCATATATCCATCACCAATGCATATCAATCATGCACAATACAATTATCAGCAACGGAATATATATATACATACACCACTCATCAATTCCAATCACAATTCGACACAAAATCAATCCATTCATGATTTATACAAATGCGCAGAGACCGACACAACGACTCTATGCAATGCATATACGGTACCATCCATCCATCATCTCAACACTAGTTCACTCAGGAACTATTGGAACCATCGCTTGTTACTTAGTGTAACTCCCCGTCGGGCAAACGATGTTCCCCGTCGCTTTAGGTCCTATTGGTATAAGGCGCACGATGTTTATGGATTGCTTTAGGTCCTCTTTGTATAAGGCGCACAATCCGATCGCTTTAGGTCCTCTTTGTATAAGGCGCACGATCGTCTATAATCATCGCTTTAGGTACTCTTTGTATAAGGCGCACGATGTTATAGCGGATTCTCTCTGGAATCATTTCGTTGCTCACACCCACTAGGGCACACGACATCACAAGAATGCATATCATGATGCTTGGCATACAATGACTCATGACATTCAAATGCACACATATATGCAATCATCTCACTCGACAATAATCATGCTTTGCACTCAAGCCCAAAACAATGCATTTAATTGCCATAAGGACACAAACCCTCATCACAACATTTAAACACATGCATTCACCTCATATAATCAGCACACAAGTCACCAGCACATTGCATGATAACACATCAATTACGCACAATTACCACGACAAAAGTCGACAAAACGACACTATTCCAAATTCCCGACATAATTAAATCGGTCAACAATCTCAAAACCATCATCATAAGAAAGTACAGTTTAATAGCTATTCAACGATACCAAGAATGTTAAAAACGGATAATCGGAACACAAGTTACGGACTAAACAAGAAAAGTAATCGCGAAAAAAAACATAATTCTGCAATCTTCCTGGCCATACGCGTATTGCCTTGCTCCCTCGCCCATTCCATACGCGTATTGCCCAACTTGATACGTGTATGGGCAGAGATCAATTCCTCCTAAAAATCCCACTAAAAACTCCAATACGCGTATTGCCTTACTTCATACGCGTATTGCCCTCAACCTTACGCGTACCATTACGCAAATGGGCAGATGGCCGAGAAAATGGAACTCCATACGCGTAATGCCTCAAAATTCTCCTTGCCATACGCGTATTGCCCAAACCAATACACGTATTGCCCTGCGTGTTACGCGTATGGGCAGCGAAAAATCCAGAATTTCCTGCATAATTTTCTGTTACGGGATCACTCAAAATCAACCCCAAATCTCACCAAAACACCAGAAAATTACCAAATTAATGCCTAACAACATGTATCTATCATGTATCAACAATAAGGAACACTAAAACATGATTTCAGACACATTTGGATCAATTTCTAACACTTTCAACATATTATGATTTTTACTCTATATTCAATTTCAATCCAATAACAACCAAAAACAAACATACATAATCATACACAAGTATAATATAATCGATTTTCGCACCCTTACCCGATTTAATCGTGTTTAGAAAAGTCGGTTAATCGATTCCTAGATTTTCCAAGTTTTCTCTCTTTTTCTTCTCTTCTTTTCTTTCTTCCTCTTTTTCTTCTTCTCTTTTTCTTTCCTTTCTATTTTTCTCTCTTTTCTATTTCTATTTCTATTAACTTAAGAAAAAATAAAGTGAAATGACCAAAATACCCCTACACTCAAATATCTCGCAAACGTTCCCAAAACGCGATAAAATATCCCAACGATGAAAAATAACATATTTCCAAATAAAAGTAAAAAATAAAATAATATAATAATAAAATAATCAAAACAACTCGATTAAATAAAACGGACAAAACTGGGGCGTTACAACTCTCCCCCACTTAGAAATTTTTCGTCCTCGAAAATATTACCTGAGACGAACAACTCTGGATACGACTCCCGCATCCGACTCTCCAACTCCCAAGTTAAATTACCCTCAGTAGCACCTCCCCACGCTACCTTCACAAGTGCAATATCCTTGCCCCTTAATCGCTTCAACTCGCGATCCAAAATCCTCACTGGTAATGCCTCAACCGTAAGGTTCTCCCTTACCTCAACCTCGTCCATCGGAATCACATGCGATGGATCCGGAACATACTTCCAAAGCTGTGAAACATGAAACACATCATGCAAATTCGACAGATTCGGCGGCAACGCCGCCCTATAAGCCACAACACCCACTTTCGCGAATATCTGGTAAGGACCAATAAACCGAGAAGTAAGCTTCTTCGACTTCAATGCACGACCAACACCCGTCACCGGCGTAACTCTAAAAAATACATGATCGCCCTCTTGAAACTCAAGATCTTTCCTTCTTCGATCATGATAACTCTTTTACCTACTCTGAGAAGCCTTCATTTTCTCACGAATAAGTTTCACCTTTTCTGTAGTCTGTTGAATCAATTCCGGTCAAACCACCGAACTCTCACCAGATTTATGCCAACACAACGGTGTTCGACATCTTCGTCCATATAACGCTTCAAAAGGTGCCATTCCAATACTTGAATGGAAACTATTATTATATGTGAATTCCACCAACGCAAGATAACTATCCCACGCACCACCTTGTTCAAGAACACAAGCCCGCAACAAATCTTCCAACGACTGAATCGTTCTCTCCGTCTATCCATCCGTCTGAGGATGATAAGCCGAACTCAATCTCAATTTAGAACCCAACGCCTTTTGTAAACTTTCCCAAAATCTCGAGGTAAACCTCAGATCTCGATCTGAAATAATACTCAACGGAACACCATGTAGCTTCACAATCACACTGATATAAATCTCAGCTAACCTCTCCAAAGAAAAACGGATGTCAATCGGAATGAAATGTGCCGATTTAGTCAGTCTGTCCACAACCACCCAAATAACATTATGTCCCCTCAGTGTATTCGGCAACCCTGTTACAAAATCCATAGAAATGTTATCCTATTTCCACTCAGGAATATCCAACGGTTGCAACAAACCACTAGGCTTCAGATGTTCCACTTTCGACTTTTGGCACGTCAAACACGCATACACAAACTGAGCCACATCTCTCTTTAATCCAGACCACCAGAAAATCTTCTTCAAATCTTGGTACATCTTATTAGCTCCCGGATGTATACTCAAATTACTCTGGTGTCCTTCCTCCAAAATCATCCTTTTCAACTCCGCATCATCATGAATACAAATTCTACCTCGGAACCCCAAAACACCATTATCATCCACCCTAAAATCACTACTCGCATCTTTTTCTCCAACCAACATCAAATCCACAAATTTCACATCCAATTTCTGTTTCTTGCTAACGGTCAACAGAAAATCATTAGTAACCTTCAACATACCAAGCCTTACACTGTCAGACGTCAATTCACACACCAAACTCAAATCCCTAAACGCTTCCAAAAGTTCCCACTCCTTAACCATCAAAGCAGACATATGCAACGATTTCTGACTTAATGCGTCGGCTACCACATTAGCTTTACCAGGATGGTAATTTAAGCCAAAGTCGTAGTCCTTCAAAAATTCCAACCATCTACGTTGCCTCATATTCAACTCTTTCTGATCAAACAAGTATTTCAAACTTTTATGATCACTAAAGACTTCGAATCTTGCACCATAGAGATAATGCCTCCAAATTTTCAACACAAAAACCACAACCGCTAATTCCAGATCATGAGTAGGATAATTTTTCTCATGCACCCTCAATTGCCTCGAAGCATAAGCCACAACCTTACCTTCTTGCATCAACACTCCACCTAGCCCAATCAAGGACGCATCACAATACACCACAAATGGTTCAGTAGGATTCGGCAAAATCAAAATCGGAGCTGTCGTTAATCTTCTCTTCAGCTCATTAAAACTTTCCTCACACCGAATATCCCAAATAAACGCTTGCCCTTTACAAGTCAACTGGGTCAAAGGAAGTGCTAACTTAGAAAAACCTTCAATGAACCTTCGATAATATCCGGCTAATCCCAAAAAGCTTCTAATTTCAGTAACAGATCTAGGAGCCTCCCATTGTAGAACTGCTTCTACTTTAGATGGATCCACAGCAATACCATTACCTGAAATCACGTGCCCAAGAAAACTCACTTCTGACAACCAGAACTCACACTTGGACAACTTGGCAAAAAGCCTATTTTCCTTCAAAATTTGCAACACCACACACAAATGCTCCGTGTGCTCCTCCCGGGACTTAGAATAAATCAAGATATCATCAATAAACACAATAACAAATCGATCTAAATGCTCGTGGAAAATACGATTCATGTACTCCATAAACACACCTGGCACATTAGAAACCCCGAACGGCATCACAGAATATTCATAATGACCGTAACGTGTCCTAAAAGTCGTCTTCTGAATATCTTCCTCTTTCACCCTAATCTGATGATAACCTGATCTCAAATCAATCTTACTAAACACACACGCACCTACCAACTGATCCATCAAATCATCAATTCTTGGAAGAGGTTACTTATTCTTAATTGTCACCTTATTCAACTGGCGATAATCAATACACAATCGCATACTTCCATCTTTCTTTTTCACCAATAAAACTGGAGCACCCCAAGGCGACACACTTGGCCTCACAAACCTCTTTTCTAACAATTCATTCAACTGCTTCTTTAACTCAACCAACTCAGATGCCGACATACGATAAGGTGCCATAGATACAGGTCTAGTACCAGGAACTAGATCTATAGAAAACTCCACCTCTCTCTCTGGCGGCAAGTCCGAAATATCCTCAGGAAACACTTCCGGAAAATCACACACCAGAGGAAACACATCAAGTGAAACTTGACTATCCACAGTCAACGATGCAAACAACCCAAACAACTGAGCTTCATCCGCCAAAAGTTTCTTCAACTCTTTGGTAGATAAGAAACTCGACTCTTCGTCTTCTTCAAGAGAAGGAAATCTTACTAGCTTATGATAACAATCAATATGAACCCGATTAAACTGTAACCAATTCATTCCCAAAACCACATCTAAACCCTCCAACGGCAAACACACCAAATCCATCTCAAAATTTTTACCATAAATGGTCAAAGGACAACTTAAACAAACCAAAGAAGTAGTTACTGACCCCATTGCTGGAGTATCAATAACCATCTCACCACCCATCGAAGACAACACAAGATTCAAACGCTTCGCGCACTCAGACGAAATAAACGAATGAGTCGCTGCAGTATCAATAATAGAAACTAAAGGCGTACTATTAATAAAACAAGTATCTCTGATCAGACGGTCTGCACTTGTAGTCTGAGTTCCTGCCAATGCAAAAACTTTCCCACCAACTGGAGCTTGCTTAGGTTTCGGACACTTTGTGCTAATATGACCAGGTTCACCACAATTGAAACACTTCACCACATTCTTCCTCTTGCACTCAGCTGCCACGTGTCCTAAACCTCCACAATTGGAACACTTTCTCATATC
This sequence comes from Lathyrus tuberosus, assembly GCA_022829125.1. Taxonomy (NCBI): domain Eukaryota; kingdom Viridiplantae; phylum Streptophyta; class Magnoliopsida; order Fabales; family Fabaceae; genus Lathyrus; species Lathyrus tuberosus. Next base: position 15,074,787 of record JALAZF010000093.1, on the reverse strand, counting down.
TTTTCTGCATTCAAACTGACAATGTCCTAATTCACCACACCTAAAACATCTCGGAGAATTAGACATTCCTCCTCCACTGGGCCTTTTCTCAAAATTCCCCCTTTGTTTACCCTTATCAACTGGTGTCACATTAGGACCACTACGAAACAGTTGCTTCCCTTTCCTCTCGCTCACACTCTTATATTGAGTAGAACGAGCTTTGCTATCTTCTTCATAAATCCTACAACAATCCACCAAATCAGAAAACCTTCGAATTTTCTGATAACCAATTGCCTGCTTAATCTCAGGACGCAATCCGCTCTCAAACTTCACATACTTAGAAAACTCCGCAGTCGCTTCAGCATAATGTGGACAAAACTGCACAAGCTCCACAAACTTAGCAGTATAATCAACAACAGACATATTACCTTGTTTCAATTCCAAGAACTCTATTTCCTTCTTTCCTCTAACATCTTCAGGAAAATACTTCCTCAGAAACTCAACACTAAATAAAGCCCGAGTGACTTCTTCCTCTGCAGCTTCCAACACCTGACGAGTACTAACACACCAGTCATTCGCTTCCTCCTGCAACATGTGAGTACCCAGTCTCACCTTCTGATCCTCAGCACAATCCATCACTCGGAAGATCCTTTCAATCTCCTTAACCCAGATCTGAGCACCATCAGGATCATGCCTCCCTTTGAAGACAGGCGGTTTGTTCTTCCTGAACTCATCATTACCAGCAGCATCAGGTGCACCCTGCACAGCCCGAGCCATAGCTTGCATAGCAGCAGCCAAAGCAGCGTCATTCCTACCAGCCATATTCTGTTCATTTCCAATAACAGTAACTATGGTTAAACAAACGGCTGATCCAAACACAAACACCGACAAGGACTGACACAAACTCACACGGACTGACTCTGATACCACTTAATGTAACACCCCCAATCTATACCCCCAAATAAAATAAAGCGATAAAAAAAATTCATCAGAGTATAATTAAAACATTCATGGAATGGACTGAGGAGTCACATCAATTAAGACAAAACACAATAAACCTGCTCATAAAGATATGCAACAATCAAGTAGCAATTAATAGAGGAACTTGGTTCCTACTACCCACAATTCAGATACAGAATGAAAGCGGAAAATCTGCAACTGAATCTCATATATATATATCACATAAAGAGTTTGTCTGTCATACATAGATTCATACATATACAATCCAAAAGATATCTATACATATACACATAAATCACAACGATCTCCCCGACTACCCGGTGCTATATATCAGAGCCGACCGACAAAAGAATGAAGACCTAAGCTTCACAAAAAGACCTCCAGCAAACTAATCTGCAATGCCTCATAGAGCATTAAAACAGCAGAAGAGTGAGAAACACAATCATAATATAATTGCATATAATTATATAATAACACAAAAATACACACGTAAAATATTCTCACCACAACTTACACCAGAATTCAATTGCTAAACAAAACAACACACATCTCATATATCCATCACCAATGCATATCAATCATGCACAATACAATTATCACCAACACAATATATATATATATACATACACCACTCTTAAATTCCAATCACAATTCCACACAAAATCAATCCATTCATGATTTATGCAAATGCACAGAGACCGACACAACGACTCTATGCAATGCATATGCGGTACCATCCATCCATCATCTCAACACTAGTTCACTCAGGAACTATTGGAACCATCACTTGTTACTTAGTGTAACTCCCCGTCGGGCAAACGATGTTCCCCATCGCTTTAGGTCCTCTTGGTATAAGGCGCACGACGTTTATGGATTGCTTTAGGTCCTCTTTGTATAAGGCGCACAATCCGATCGCTTTAGGTCCTCTTTGTATAAGGCGCACGATCGTCTATAATCATTGCTTTAGGTACTCTTTGTATAAGGCGCACGATGTTATAGCGGATTCTCTCTGGAATCATTTCGTTGCTCACACCCACTAGGGCACACGACATCACAAGAATGCATATCATGATGCTTGGCATACAATGACTCATGACATTCAAATGCACACATATATGCAATCATCTCACTCGACAATAATCATGCTTTGCACTCAAGCCCAAAACAATGCATTTAATTGCCATAAGGACACAAACCCTCATCACAACATTTAAACACATGCATTCACCTCATATAATCAGCACACAAGTCATACAACAGATATCACCAGCACATTGCATGATAACACATCAATTACGCACAATTACCACGACAAATGTCGACAAAACGACACTATTCCAAATTCCCGACATAATTAAATCGGTCAACAATCTTAAAACCATCATCATAAGAAAGTACAGTTCAATAACTATTCAACGATACCAAGAATGTTAAAAACGGATAATCGGAACACAAGTTACGGACTAAACAAGAAAAGTAATCGCGAAAAAAAACACAATTCTGCAATCTTCCTGGCCATACGTGTATTGCCCTGAGCCATACGCGTATTACCTTGCTCCCTCGCCCATTCCATACGCGTATTGCCCAACTTGATACGTGTATGGGCAGAGATCATTTCCTCCTAAAAATCCCACTAAAAACTCCAATACGCGTATTGCCTTACTTCATACGCGTATTTCCCTCAACCTTACGCGTACCATTACGCAAATGGACAGATGGCCGAGAAAATGGAACTCCATACGCGTAATGCCTCAAAATTCCCCTTGCCATACGCGTATTGCCCAAACCAATACACGTGTTGCCCTGCGTGTTACGCGTATGGGCAGCGAAAAATCCAGAATTTCCTGCATAATTTTCTGTTACGGGATCACTCAAAATCAACCCCAAATCTCACCAAAACACCAGAAAATTACCAAATTAATGCCTAACAACATGTATCTATCATGTATCAACAATAAGGAACACTAAAACATGATTTCAGACACATTTGGATCAATTTCTAACACTTTCAACATATTATGGTTTTTACTCTATATTCAATTTCAATCCAATAACAACCAAAAACAAACATACATAATCATACACAAGTATAATATAATCGAGTTTCGTACCCTTACCCGATTTAATCGTGTTTAGAAAAGTTGGTTGATTGATTCCTAGATTTTCCAAGTTTTCTCTCTTTTTCTTCTCTTCTTTTCTTTCTTCCTCTTTTTCTTCTTCTCTTTTTCTTTCTTTTCTATTTTTATCTCTTTTCTATTTCTATTTCTATTAACTTAAGAAAAATTAAAGTGAAATGACCAAAATACCCCTACACTCAAATATCTCGCAAGCGTTCCCAAAACGCGATAAAGTATCCCAACGATGAAAAATAACATATTTCCAAATAAAAGTAAAAAATAAAATAATATAATAATAAAATAATCAAAACGACTCGATTAAATAAAACAGACAAAAATGGGGCGTTACAAGAGCCATCAGGTTCTAGAGGCAGCATGTACATATGGTCAGGAAGAGGTGTCGACTTCAGGGGCGCAGTCTACTCCTGGGGCTCAACCTTCACCTCAGGCCACTCCACCTTTATCTCACGCCACTCCACATTCTTCTTCTTCTTTCCATAGGAGACGGGATTCACCAACTGACGCGTCACTTCCATCATCCTCCCACAGGCATCAAGATGCACCAGTGCCACATCCTGCTGATCCGGTGCCACCTCCCGCTGATGATCCTGCTGATCCAGTGCCACCTCCTAAGGCCGAGGTTGTTAAGGATGCTTTTCTAGAGGGATTCAGAGGAGGTCTATCTAATATCTCCCTACTTCCTCCGTATCCAGACCACACTTCTATATATATCTGGGACGGAGAGGTAGCATTAGTCTGATTTTTAATTTATTTTTTACGTTAATCTAAATTGCTGACATTGATTATTACTAACATTGATTATTTCTGGAAAATCACAGGTGTGTGATCCCCAAAAGTTTCTGAACTATGGGGGGAAGATTGCTGGCTTAGCTCAGCCGAATGAGGAGTGGTTTCAGTCGATTCTGGCCTTATATGGGTTGAAGGACCTATGCATGACCGGTTACACTATGGCCAATCACGATATTCTTAACACATTCATGGAGCGATGGCATTATGAGACGTCTTATTTTCATCTCCCTCATGGTGAGATGTCTATCACACTAGACGATGTCTCATGTTTGTTGCATCTTCTGATTATAGGGAGATTCCTTGATCATGGTAGGATGACCAAAGACGAGGCAGTCGAGATGATGGTAGAGCATCCAGGGGCAAAGCCCGAGAAGGCGATGAAAGTGGTGGATAGGACCATGAGTGCTCATGCTAGATTATAGTTCCTGCAGAAGAGATATGATAAGGAGATCGTTGTTGCAGGGTCTCAATTCTGTACATGGTGCCGACTTCTCCAGGAGATCTGTCGAGACCAGCTCATCAAGAGATTCTAGAGGAGCAGCAAACTCAGCTTGATTATACTAGGGATGTCTTGCCTCGGTGTCGTCGCATATTTGATATTTCACAGGAAGACATTGACGAGGGTATCTTCCCTGAGGTGTCTGCTGTCAGGCGAGTCCTGGATGCCATTGTGGCAGAGGCACAGGGGGCATTGTTGTACCATAGACATCGCCGAAGGACCGGGGGGGTTGATGGTTGAGGAGGCAGATGAGGTATAAGAGAGGTTGTTAGGCACATTCAATAATTGTCTGTTATTATTTTGATGTTGTATTATAGTCTTTACTTTATTCCTAACATTTTTACTACATTTTGGATCTCATGATGTACGACATCTTACTATTGTATTTCTATATTATTTATGACACACGCTTAGTCTTTTTTAATTTGTACGTCTGTTTTTTCATCTGAAAACATTTACAGAGCTCATCATTATAAAAAAAACTGTTCTGATACACTTCGAAGATGTATCTCCGGAATATTACCGAAGATGCATCTCCGAAACAATTCAAATGTAAATGGGATATGGGTGACAAGTTTTGAATGTTTAAAGTTTAAAATTGTTCTGGAGGTGTATCTCCGGAATATATCAACCACTACGCCAAAATTCACTTTTGGCAGCACTACAAAGACATCGCTTTTTTCACAAAGCGCTGCTATAAGTTTTGAAAAAAATTCGCTAAAAAAAGCGCTGCTAAAGGCTACCTTTAGAAAGCGCTTTCTAAAAGCGCTGCTAAAGGCCGTACATAGACCCCACCTTAGAAAGCGCTTTTACAAAAGCGCTGCTAAAGGTATAACCTTAGAAAGCGCTTTTAAAAAGCGCTGCTAAAGGGTAACCTTAGAAAGCGCTTTTGAAAAGCACTGCTAAAGTCCTTAAATTGGCCCCACATTTGAAAGCGCTTTCTGAAAGCGCTGCTATAGGCCAATGAAAAGAAAGCGCTTTCTAAGGAAAAAGCGCTGCTAAATCTAGCAGCTAAGAAAACGCTTTCCAGAAGCGCTGCCTTAGGTCATTTAATAATTAATAATAAAAATACGCTTGTTTTCAGAAGAGCCCTAATCATTTTTTCTAATCGTTTTCACTCCTTTCTCTCTCACCACTGTTCTTCCTTTCTCCTAAATCCTTTCTCTGAACACCACTGAACTTTCTCCGACTGGCATCATTCTCCGACCGCCACTGTACTTTCTCCGACCGCCATCGTTCTCTCTCGCGTCTGCTATTTTCGTTTTCGTTGAAACAAGAAGAAGAAGAAGAAGAAGCAGAAAAAGAAGGAGAAAAAGAGGTATGTACCATTTCCGTTCTCTCTCGCCACTGTTGTTGTTGAATGCTGCTTCTATTGTTGTTGTTGATACAATGTTGGTTCTGTAGTTGTTGTTGATACAATGTTGATAAAATGTGGTTCTGTATTTTCTAAATGTGGTTCTGTTGTTGTTGATACAATGTTGGTTCTGTTGTTGTTGATACAATGTTGGTTAGAATATTTGTCGTTTCGTAACTCTCACACCAAGTGTTCGGTGAAATGCTTGAACCAAGTTTAAAATGCAGTTCGGTTATGAGCTTTTAAGTTAGTTGTGTAGTTAGTTTGAAACGGTTAGCATGAATATTGAAAAATCTGTTTTGTGAAATTGTTGTATGTGGAGTGTAGTATGCTTTCACTAGTGTGTGCAACGTGCTTCCTTTTCAAATTATTACTGTTCACCATTTTTTTACCAGATGAAGCAATGTCTTCCTGATTGATTGATAGAAGAGTGACAGAAGCGTTTATCTATTAAAAAAGCACTTAATACAACAGATAAAAATTTAAAATAGTATCCTCTTCATTCCAGGATAAGTGTCCTATTCTTTGAAAATGAAAATGAAATTGTTGAAATTAATTGATTCTTGAGACTTTGACTTGTTTCTCCGATATATCTTGGTTGTCCTATTATATACTAAATTTGTCCTGTTATATTTGGCATACACTATCAATTCTAACTTAGTGAATTTGCTATAGGGGTTACTTATGAAGAGTGAAAGTCTGATTGTTTCCAAGAATCTTACACTGTGTTGGTCCAGAAGTTGTTGACTTCCTTACAGGTAAATAGTTTTTATTTTGTTGTTGTTTAGCTTAATTAGTAAAACCATGGATAAGAAATGGATGTCTTCAAGTCGATTGTCGAAAGAGTATGAGAATGGGGTATCATAATTCGTTAAGTTTTCTGTTGCGCATGCCAAAGACCCCAGTTGAATGACATGTCCTTGCTTGGATTGCTGTTATGGGAGTCGAGTTGACGCGGTTTCGTTGGCATCGCATTTAATGAGGCATGGAGTTGATCGAAGTTATACATGTTGGAATTTGCATGGTGAGAAAAGTAACGGAATGTTGAATCGGGGGATAATACGACCTATGCTTCAAACGACAATTGCACAGATACATACGATTGTGATCGAGTCGAAGAGATTGCAGAAGCACTTGAAGAAGATCTTAAGGATTGTCCCAAAATGTTTGAGAGGTTGGTAAGCGATGCAGAGAAACCGTTGTATATTGGTTGCACTAAATTCACAAGATTGTCTGCGGTATTAAAGTTGTACAACGTAAAGGCGGGCAATGGATGGTCGGATAAAAGTTTCACAGAGTTATTAGCCCTTATGAAAGATATGCTTCCAGAGGATAATGTTCTTCCCAATCGAACATATGAGGCCAAAAAGATGTTGTGTTCTATTGGCATGAGCTATGATAAGATACATGCCTGTCCAAATGATTGTGTTTTGTTTTGAAATGAGTATGCAACGTTAAATGAGTGTCCTAAATGCGGTGTATCTCGATATATGAAAAAGTTGTCTCCAGCAAAAGTCTTATGGTATTTTCCTATAATTCTGAGATTTAGACGCATGTTTCATAGTGAAACCGATGCAAGACACTTGACTTGGTATGCAGATGATAAAATTATTGATGGAAAGTTTTGACATCCGGCAGATTCACCACAGTGGATGAACCCACACAACATGTGATTATTATGATTTATAACCTACCTCCATGGCTATGTATGAAGCGTAAGTACATGATGTTATCTATGTTAATTTCTGGGCCTAAACAACCAGGGAATGACATAGACGTATACTTGACACCCTTAATCGAAGATTTAAAGACTTTGTGGGAGAACGGTGTTGAGGTTTATGATGGATATAGGAAAGAAAGTTTCAACTTAAGGGCGATGTTGTTTGGCACAACTAATGATTTTCCAGCATACGGAAATCTATCAGGGTATAGCATAAAAGGTTAATGTGTGTGTCCTATTTGTGAAGATAAAACAGATTGGACACGATTAGAGTTTGATCAGAAGAATGTCTTTCTCGGTCATCATAGATTCTTAAATTCTAATCATCATTACCGTGGGTGGAGAAAAGCCTTCAATGGAGCCCCAGAACAAGGTAGAGCTCCACCTATATTGACAGGTGATCAAATTTTTGAAAAGGAGAAAGATGTGAGTATTCAGTTTGGCAAGCCTTTTGCACATACGCTTGTTAAGAGTGGGTGGAAGAAGAGGTCAATTTTTTTTTTGAATTGCCATATTGGAAGTCGTTGTATGTAAGACATTTTCTCTATGTTATGCATATTGAAAAAAATTTATTTGACACTGTTATTGATACGTTACTCAATATACAAGAAAAGTCTAAGGATGACCTTAAAGCAAGATAGAACTTGATAGCAATGGGGATAAGAACTGAATTAGGACCCTTGAAGAAACGAAGTCGAACATATCTACCACCTGCTGCCTATACTCTATCTAGAAAGGAGAAAAAAGTATTGTGAATGTAATACCCCGTATTACTTAAATACTCAAGTGGATATTAGATGAGATCAGATGAGTATCTATGTGCTCTATCTTTGGTAAATTGGATTAATGAAATCCTTTAAGTACTTTAAGTATTGACATTTGGGATCAATAGAGCAACTAAGGAACTCTAAAGAGATCAATTATTTTATTAAAGAGGCGGATTAATATTTATTAATCCGGGAAAGTAATTTTATGGTAACTCTAATAATTGATCAATTGGGTTGAGACGACAAAATATCAATTGGAGATATTTTACCCTGTTGGATTATATTATATAATAAGTTATATATATATATATATATATATATATATATATATATATATATATATATATATATATATATATATATATATATATATATATATATATTTGTTAGTAAAGAGAAAGATAGAAAGAAGAAAGAAAAGGAGAAAGAAGAGAAAGGAAGAGAAGAAGAAGAGGAAAGAGGAAAATGGAAAAGAGGGAAGAAAACTTGGATCATTGTTCATCATCTTCTTCAAACTCCTCTTCGTTTATCAGGTGGGTTCTAGATAGAAACTTATTTGTAGAATTTCTTGAGGGTTTTAGAGTTAGGTTGGATTTTGAGGAAAATGAGTATTTTTACAAAATCAAAGAATCTAACGGTTGAATTGGGTTATAAATTGAGTAGTATGATCAATATATGTGTGGAAACATCTGTTGATAATTGTTATATAGTGTGGTTGCATTATGATGAGGTTTGGTTGGATTTTTCATCCATAAAAACCGAGTTTTTGGGTTTCTGCAACAGGGTTAACCGATTAACCATTTTGGTTAACCGATTAACCGGTGAGAAATCTGTTGTTCTACGCTAAAATAAGACTGGTTAACCGATTAACCATTCTGGTTAACCGGTTAACGGAAGTGTCTCAAAACCTCATTTTTTGCCACTGAAAGTTGGTTAACCGGTTAACCAAATGTGTTAACCGATTAAAACTGTAACCTTTTTGAAAAAAAACTATTTTCTAAAATTCATAACTTTTGACTCGGGTGTCCGTTTTAAGCGTTCTTTATATCGATGTAAAGTTAAGACGATCCTCTACCCAATAGAAAGTGAAAATTATGGGTATGATGAGGGATAAATTATTTAGTGGGAAATGAATGAAATTATGTGTATACGATATGTTGTAAATTCATATCTTTTGGATCGTGAATCCGATCGAGGCATAATTATAGCCGTTGGAAAGTTGTGAAAGTATCCTACGGGATAAAAGTGAAGAGTATTGATTACGATGCCCGATTAAATGAATCGGAGGGAACTCAAAATGGGTGTTTTATGTGATGTGTGATTATATGCGTTTACGTGTAATATTTGTGTTATGCATATCTATCTAATTGTTGTTAAGTATGAATGAGAGAATATGCATGCTTAAAATGAATTAGGTAGAGTGAGGAAACTTTACCCCATAACAACTTGATAGTGGAACCTAGTAATGGCTAGGAAGTGATAGAAACTCTGGATGGCGACGCTCGTGCATTCATCGACGAGTCCTGGCCTGGAGTAGAGAACTTAGATGGCAATGCTTATGCATCGATACTTGAAGAGTGTCTTTGATAAGTAGTTGTCAGTGGGGGATTGTAATTCCTCCAGCTTATATTTATCCCTTATTAAATATTAGTGACCCGTGTCGAGATCCTCTGGTGTAGGATGGTCGGGGAAAGTATTTACTAAGTAGCGTGTCCCTTAATAAATATTAGTGACCCATGTCGAGATCCTCTGGTGTAGGATGGCCGGGGAAAGTATTTATTAAGTATGTGTTCCCCTAATAAATATTAGTGACCCGTGTCGATATCCTCTTGTGTGGGATGGCCGGGGAAAGTTACTTGGTGGTTGGTATTAGTGACCCGTGTCGAGATCTCCTTGTGCGGGATGGCCGGGGAAAGTACCAATTGTAGATCACCGTGACCCGTGTTTAATCTCTTTGAGTGGGATGGCCGGGGAAAGTTATCTACGTTAAGGATCCGTGACCCGTGTTGTAGTGCCTTGTATGGGCTGGTCGGGGAAAGATTCCTTAACTAGTTGTTGTTGGTGTATTATGCGATGGTTTCTCTAGTCAGAAATGTTTGAACTCAAGGTCTAGTTCCTTTTCCCCCGACTTGAGTTAGGTTTTGGATAGAACCTTGTAAAGCCGAGAGAATCTATAAGATAGGGAACTCACTGAGATTTGATGTATCTCACCCCACTATAGTTGCTATATTTCAGGTGTGGTTTGCAGGTTTGATTTACAAGTGGTGCGATGCTTGGATGTTTCAAGAGAAGCTTGACTTTAGTATTTTTTTTCCGCTGTGTATTATTTTGTTGTATACAATTGGGGATATTGTATATTATTCTTAGATTTTATTTTTGGCTAGTTTCCATGTCTTGTGCCATAGATTGTGTTTATGTTTTTGAAATGGGCAAGAATGTGAATTATGCCATTAGGCACTTATGATGGTGTCAGTACCAAATAAAATGCTTGTATTGTATGATTCTAGATATATATTATACAGGGAATTACAGTTGGTATCAGAGCAGGTCATATCCTCGACCTAGCCTTGAAACATCATAAGTAAATCTATTCCTGCCACTTAAGTGTGTCTTGCCAACATGAATCTTAATATCATACTATGTAGTGTTGGGCCTGATCAACCTAATACTATGTATGTGATAGGTAGAATCATGGTAGAGCGACCACGAGGACTTCGAAGTGTTGTCAGAACTTGTGCTGTGAGGGAAGGCTCAAGCCAAGAGTTAGTAGTGAGGAGTTTTGGTCAGCTCAGTTGAGATCTTGGTAGAAGTTGTGTTTTGGGTATCATGGAAATTAAAGAGTGGTGTGTTGTTCAAGTAATCCTTTGGAATGGATGGAGTCCGAAAGTTAAGGATCTCTATTGGACGATTGGTGAAGGTATAAAGAAATATGTAAAATTGCTAGTGGAGCTGGATTGACCACTAGTATGGATAAGGATTTCAAGTAATCTCATTCCGTGAATAAAAAAGGTTGTTTGTGGAACGCGTGGCGTAAGGTCCAAAGGTGAGATAAGTTTTGGTGCTTTAGTTCTAAGGTCACTATGGTATCTTAAATGGACGAGAGTACCTTAAGGAATGCGTTCGGAATAATGTCTTCCAATTGGTTAAAAGTTGAGAGTTAAGGAAGTTCAGCTTTTATAGGAACCTAAAGTAGTAGAGAAGTGTGAGGAAGAACACAAGGATGTGTTTACATGCTTTAAGTGAAATAAGTGTGCGCTGAACGAAGAGTAGGAGATGAATTGTGTATCTTCAGTTATGAAGAGAGCTTAAGTTCTAGATGATACATCAGGATTTCTGTTTTCAATAAGAGACCAATTTAGAATTGTTGAATTACCCAAGGAACAGTATAAGGTATTTTGTCGGAGAAATAATGAGCTTCATTTAGTAACAGACAGCGTAGTGATACGGACCGGAAGAAGTTGTATTAAGAAACAAAGTAAGTATCTTGGATATGAGGGAATCTTAGTAAGATGGTTTTATATTTGGACCTAAGAGGATTACAATGGAGGATGAAGTAAACGCGGTATGGGAAACGGTATTAACGGTATGTTATGAGGAAGTGACAACAGAAGGTCTTTTGGACGTATGTATGATAGAATTATTAATATGTTGTTAAAGCTGAAATTAAGGAAGTGTAATCAAGGATGGTTCACCTGTGAGGAGCCTGATAGTATGACGTGAATGAGAAAGTTACACTTTGGTATTGAGAATGAGCGTAGTGGTAGCACTGTGATTACAAGTGTACATGTTGGATTCTTATTTTTGAGACAAGTGTGAAGGGACGTACCTTGTGAAGCAGTAAGTGTTGTATTCTAAGAAGCAAGATTGCGGTAAATAACGAGAAGTAAATCAGGACTTAGTACAGACTAAGTGTAAATCTGGAATGGCTTATAGCGGAAGGGTTTTGTAAGTAGTTGATGAGGAAATTGTCGGTTGCAAATTTTCTATTAAGTAATTCTGGTTAATGTGTACGAAGTGATGGAAAGGTTCTTCAAGAGGATGCATTGCCCCGATTTATTTTCAAGTATAGAGAACTCCTGTATTTGTGAATAATCGGAATATTCGGAATCTACCTTTTGTTGGACTAAGAACGTTGTTATTAATTCTCACCAAGGAATGCAAGTGAGAGAATAAGGTTGTGTGCGGACATGAGATGTCCATCGTTTTGTGGTACTGTTTAATGGTTGTGTGCTGGGTTTTGCTTGTGGACAAATTAAGTATGAGTTGTGGCTAAAACCCTAGAAGGTCGTCATTAATTGACTTCCCACTAGTGTGGTTGTATGAGTAAAAAAAACAAACTACCCCCGCTGAAGTTTTGTCGTGTGACCGCGTCAAAATTTGGAATTTTTCCTTGTCACTTGATTTCAGCGTGTCGTCTGAATGTTTTGATTTTGTCGGTTTTACCTTGAGCGGATCATGGTTAGCGAATGTTATATAAGTGAAGAAGCCGTGAGTTGAGAATGATATTTCAAGTTAGAACAAATCGGATTGATGGTTTGAGTATGGATGACTTTGAATTAAGAGAAAAACTGGTTTAAGATTCTGCAGCAGTGTTAACCGATTAACCAATTTGGTTAACCGATTAACACGTGCAAGGGTGGTGTTTTGCAATGAATTTTGAGGAGTTAACCGATTAGCTCAGATGGTTAATCGATTAACATGTGTGTAAATTGTGAAATACCTTATGAACCATCATCTGTGTTTTGTTACCATATGTTCTTCCGATTGATAAGTGTTCGGAGAATGGAAAACGGGATTGCAAGTAAATGAAAGAAGGATTTGTGTTTTGAAATCGTGACTTCTGGAAAGGTGTTGCGTAGTTGGCCCTTTGTTCAGGCAACAAGAGAGTTGGCCTTGGGGAAGTAATCTTGTGAACTGTGTTGAGTATGAGAAGATCTTAGGTGTATTGTTATCAGTACCGTTGAGAGTCGTAAGGACGAAGTTGGAAAATACTCACGAAGTATCAGTCTTGCAAGGAATGTTTCGGTGTGTAAGTATGGTATTAGTAAAGTATGAACGGTTGATCAAAGTTTAGTATTTGTTATCTTCCGTGAGTTCATGGTATCGGATTTAGACTCCGTGAGAGTAGTACCAGTTGTGTACAGTTGTGTTTTACCCAGAGAAGGAAATTTGAAAGTTATCTTTCCAAGTACGAGTAAGAATTGGGCGTTCCGAATTTAAGCATGTAACTTGAATCGTATATGGAACAGAACGATTGAGAGATGAAGATTTAATTGAGAAACGTGGTATGGACTTCGACAGCGTATGTGCGTGTGGAGTGTGGTATGTAAATTGGTGAGTGGTATGGAAACTCACATTTGCGATTTGGATGGATTGAGTTGATAAGTGGTGACTTGCACATGATTGAAATTTCGTGTTAGTGTTACATGTGATTGATTGAGATCTCGAAATCAACAAGAAACCTTGAATGAGTCGGAAGACTACGAGGAGAGTTATTACGGAATGTGGTAACTAGAAACAAAAGTTGTTAAGCTATTTTGGATATATTATTTCGAGTGGGACCGGATTTGGAGTTGTATATGTTACGGCTGTAGCAGTGTAACTCATGTGCTTTATCGTCTAGAGAGTGTTGGACGGATGTTAGGATATTGTGTGTTGGCCAAGGAATTATTCTACCATAGGACGTCAGTAAGTTTCTTGTACCGTTGGTTAGTAAGGATCCCAGTGGATAACTGTGTTCTCCGTGGACTGTTAACTACTTGGTAATGCTCAAGGCTTGGTGGTATCCCATTGTTAGAATTGGAGTTGCACAGTGGAAGGTGACAAATGAAAGGGCTCAGTCAGATTTATAAGAATCAGACGAGAAATTGATTGTAAGATTGGAAATAAGAAGATTTTGTTCTAAGCGTGTTACCTTTTGGTGTGATACGAAAGAGATGAATTATCGGATGTAATGGTTACAATGTTTAGTATCAGACCAGATGGAACTGGTAAGAAGTCGTTTGAATAATTATGAAGTGATTTTGGACGTTGAAAGATTTATGAAAGATAAATCGTCGTTAGTTGCATGAAGTTAAGAAATCACTGACTTACATTGCGAAGAAGGGATGAGTGGTTGTTGTCCTAAACCAAGATAAGGTGTTACGGTTTGTTGTGACTCAGTTGAGGAGTATAGAATGGTACATTCTTGCCGAAGGTAGAATGCGACCAAGTCTTTTGTATGGAACAACCGATGAATTACGGAAATAGCAAAGTTAGAAGTTAACTTGGAATTGGAATACGTCAGAAATTTGAACGGAAGCAAAGTTAAATGTGAATCTAAGACCAGGATACAAGTTGTGGTTAGTATCGAATAGAGGAAATTCGGGGGTGAATTTCAATTTAAGGGGGGGAGAGTGTAATACCCCGTATTACTTAAATACTCAAGTGGATATTAGATGAGATTAGATGAGTATCTATGTGCTCTATCTTTGGTAAATTGGATTAATGAAATCCTCTAAGTACTTTAAGTATTGACATTTGGGATCAATAGAGCAACTAAGGAACTCTAAAGAGATAAATTATTTTATTAAAGAGACGGATTAATATTTATTAATCCGAGAAAGTAATTTTATGGTAACTCTAATAATTGATCAATTGGGTTGAGACGACAAAATATCAATTGGAGATATTTTACCCTGTTGGATTATAGTATATAATAAGTTTTATATATATATATATATATATATATATATATATATATATATATATATATATATATATTTGTTAGTAAAGAGAAAGATAGAAAGAAGAAAGAAAAGGAGAAAAAAGAGAAAGGAAGAGAAGAAGAAGAGGAAAGAAGAAAATGGAAAAGAAGGAAGAAAACTTGGATCATTGTTCATCATCTTCTTTAAACTCCTCTTCGATTATCAGGTGGGTTCTAGATAGAAACTTATTTGTAGAATTTCTTGAGGGTTTTAGAGTTAGGTTGGATTTTGAGGAAAATGAGTATTTTTACAAAATCAAAGAATCTAACGGTTGAATTGGGTTATAAATTGAGTAGTATGATCAATATATGTGTGGAAACATCTGTTGATAATTGTTATATAGTGTGGTTGTGTTATGATGAGGTTTGGTTGGGTTTTTCATCCATAAAAACAGAGTTTTTGGGTTTCTGCAATATGGTTAACCGATTAACCATTTTGGTTAACCAATTAACCAGTGAGAAATATGTTGTTCTACGCTAAAATAAGACTGGTTAACCGATTAACCATTATGGTTAACCGGTTAACGGAAGTGTCTCAAAACCTCATTTTTTTCCACTGAAAGTTGGTTAACCGGTTAAACAATTGTGTTAACCGATTAACGCTGTAACCTTTTTGAAAAAAAACTATTTTCTAAAATTCATAACTTTTGACTCGGGTGTCCGTTTTAAGCGTTCTTTATATCGATGTAAAGTTAAGACGATCCTCTACCAATAGAAAGTGAAAATTATGGGTATGATGAGGGATAAATTATTTAGTGGGAAATGAATGAAATTATGTGTATACGATATGTTGTAAATTCATATCTTTTGGATCGTGAATCCGATCGAGGCATAATTATAGCCGTTGGAAAGTTGTGAAAGTATCCTACGGGATAAAAGTGAAGAGTATTGATTACGATACCCGATTAATTGAATCGGAGGAAACCCGAAAGGGGTGTTTTATGTGATGTGTGATTATATGCGTTTACGTGTAATATTTGTGTTATGCATATCTATCTAATTGTTGTTAAGTATGAATGAGAGAATATGCGTGCTTAAAATGAATTAGGTAGAGTGAGGAAACTTTACCCCATAACAACTTGACAGTGGAACCTAGTAATGGCTAGGAAGTGATAGAAACTCTGGATGGCGACGCTCGTGCATTCATCGACGAGTCCTGGCCTGGAGTAGAGAACTTAGATGGCAATGCTTATGCATCGATACTTGAAGAGTGTCTTTGATAAGTAGTTGTCAGCGGAGGATTGTAATTCCTCCAGCTTATATTTATCCCTTATTAAATATTAGTGACCCGTGTCGAGATCCTCTGGTGTAGGATGGTCGGGGAAAGTATTTACTAAGTAGCGTGTCCCTTAATAAATATTAGTGACCCGTGTCGAGATCCTCTGGTGTAGGATGGTCGGGGAAAGTATTTATTAAGTATGTGTTCCCCTAATAAATATTAGTGCCCCGTGTCGAGATCCTCTTGTGTGGGATGGCCAGGGAAAGTTACTTGGTGGTTGGTATTAGTGACCCGTGTCGAGATCTCCTTGTGCGGGATGGCCGGGGGAAAGTACCAATTGTAGATAATCGTGACCCGTGTTTAATCTCTTTGAGCGGGATGGCCGGGGAAAGTTATCTACGTTAAGGATCCATGACCCGTGTTGTAGTGCCTTGTATGGGCTGGCCGGGGAAAGATTCCTTAACTAGTTGTTGTTGGTGTATTATGCGATGGTTTCTCTAGTCAGAAATGTTTGACCTCAAGGTCTAGTTCCTTTTCCCCCAACTTGAGTTAGGTTTTGGATAGAACCCTGTAAAGCCGAGAGAATCTATAAGATAGGGAACTCACTGAGATTTGATGTATCTCACCCCACTATAGTTGCTATATTTCAGGTGTGGTTTGCAGGTTTGATTTACAAGTGGAGCGATGCTTGGATGTTTCAAGAGAAGCTTGACTTTTGTATTTTTTTTTCCGCTGTGTATTATTTTGTTGTATACAATTGGGGATATTGTATATTATTCTTAGATTTTTATTTTTGGCTAGTTTCCATGTCTTGTGCCATAGATTGTGTTTATGTTTTAGAAATGAGCAAGTATGTGAATTACGCTATTAGGTACTTATGATGGTGTCTGTACCAAATAAAATGCTTGTATTGTATGATTCTAGATATATATTATACAGGGCATTACAGTGTAAGTTTCTAAGTGAAGTTAAAGTTCTAGAAGGATACTCTTCAGATATTAGAAGACTTGTGTCTATGAAAGACCTCAAGTTAAAGAGTTTAAAGACGCATGATTGCCATGTTATAATGGAACATTTTCTACCAATGGGTATACGTTCTATTCTGCCCGAAAAAGTAAGAAGCACTATAACTAAATTTTGTTCTTTCTTCAAGTCAATTTGCAGTAAGGTGATCGATCCTGCGATCTTACCAACATTGCAAAAAGAAATAGTTATTACTTTGTGTGAGCTCGAAATGTATTTTCCACCCTCGTTTTTTGACATAATGGTGCATCTAGTTGTACATCTTGTGAAAGAGACATAATTATGTGGTCCAGCTTATATGAGATGGATGTACCTTGCTGAACGTTATATGAAAATATTAAAAGGGTATGTGAAAAACCGAAGTCGACCCGAGGGTTGTATTGCTGAACGATACATTGTTGAAGAAGCGATTGAGTTTTGTTCTGAATATCTGTCCAATGTTCAATCAATTGGACTCCCCAAATCTCATATTGTCGAAAAAAAAGAAGGAAAAAAGTTAATTGGAAATAAAGTTGTGACAGTATCAAGGTTCGAACGTGATCAAGTGCATTTGTATGTTCTGCACAATGAGAACGAGGTTGAGCCGTATGTTGAAATGCACATGGATGTTGTCTGAGGTTTAAATCCGAATAGAAATGAAAATTGGATAGTACGAGAGCACAATCAAAGTTTTATACCTTGGTTTAAGGATCATATATATTCAAAGTATTATTCAGATCTCGCTTCAATAACAGAAAGGTTGCGATGTTTAGCATATGGTCCAAGTCAGGTTGTGTTTTCTTATAGCGCATACGCAATTAATGGATACACGTTTTATACCACAGAACAAGATGATAAAAGTACTATGCAAAATAGTGGTGTCATCGTGGTAGCTGAAGCAATGTACATTTCAAGTGTGAAGGACTTAAACCCCAAATTTGCAAATCTGTCATATTTTGGGGTTATCGAGCGCATTTGGGTGTTTGATTATGAGAAGTTTCAGGTTCCTATATTTGGTTGCAAGTAGGTTAAAAATAATAATGGCTTACGAATTGATAAGTCAGGATTTTTGCAAGTGGATCTTAATAGGGTGGGGTACAAAGATGAGCCTTTTATTCTAGCCTCTCAAGCTAAACAAGTGTTCTATGTCACTGATCTGACAAGTACGAAATGGTCTATAGTGCTTTTATCTAACAAAGTAATTGATGAAAATATTGGAGATCAAGGTAATATTGATGTTGAGATTGAATCGTTTACTAGAAATGATCAAGATGAGAATATTATAGCAAATGAATCATATATTAGAAATGATCATAATGAGGGTATTTGGATCAATCCAACCGTCCATGTTGTTAAGAGACGAGTAGAACATATTCCAACCAAAAAAAGAAAGAGACGTTAGTGCAAAAGGTACTATTTCGTGTCTATTATTTAATAAGTTGAACAATTTATTTACACATTTCAATGAAAATAGTCTAATGTTTATTATGTTTTTATTTAAGGTTCTTGTATGACAAATTGATGCGCGAGATTCTATTCCGTGTCTTCCGCGTGTATAATACTGGCAACGGGTTAGTTTTTCATTATAATTTCATTTTAATCTTTGTATCTTTTTCATTCTAATCTTTGTTATGATACTTGATAAAACAAGACAACTATATATTCTTATTTGTTTTTATTTTGTTAGAGCAATACAAGTATAGATTGCGGTTATTACGTTTTGAGGTTTATGAGAGAAATCCTTCATTTGGATCAAATAGAGACTTCAATCATGGTATGGATTTATAACTTAGGATTTATTTTAATATTTATCGAATATTTCATATAATTTATTACTTTTAACTAAACCATGCATGTTATGTTTTATTATGCAGTACTTTGATGAATACAAGTGTGCTCATTACTCGAAAGATAAATTGGAAGAAATCAAGGAGGAATTGTGTGAATACTTTATTGAGAAAAGAGTCATATAAGGTATGAAAGTTGTTGTGTTTATTTATATCAAATGGTTTATGTGTTGAATTATAATGGTGTATATATTTTGGATTATAATGGTATATAATGCCTATGTTTGAATAAAAGCTTGTTTGTTAAATAAAGGCTCAATGGTTGAAATATAAGGCCTATGTGTTGAAATAAAGGCTTGTTGAATGTCATATAGTGCCTATGTGTTTGAAATAAAGGATTGAATTATATATGTTTATGGTATTATTTCCAAAAATATGTTTTCTAAAAAAGAAAGAATAGGCAGCGCAACGCTTCCTAAATTCTGATTTATAAAAAAGTACTTTTAAAAAGCACAATTTACGTGAAGAAAAGACAGCGCTTTTTAGAAAAAGCGCTGCCTATAGTTCACAATAGAAAGCGCTTTCCATTAAAAGCGCTGCCTTAAAGTGAAATAAAAAATACATTAGATAGCGCTTCAAAAAGCGCTGTCTAAAGGGGGACAATAGAAAGCTCTTTTTCCTGAAAAAGCGTTGCCTAAAGATGCCAAAAGAAAGCACAAAAGGCCAGAAAAAGCGCTGCTAAAGGCCCACTTTAGATAGCACTTTCTAGAAAAAGCGCTGCTAAAGGCCCACTTTAGAAAGCGCTTTTCCAGAAAAAAGCGCTGCTAAAGGCCTACATAAGGCAACGCTTTTGCATAAAACAAAAGCGCTGTCTTTACCTATAGCAGCGCCACCTTAGGCAGTGTTTTTAAGCGTTGTTAAAAGATAAAAAAAAGCGTTGTCTTTTCCCTTCCGTGGCATAGTGAACGTTTAATAAAAATGGGGGTGCGTCCGGAGATGTATCTCCAAAATCGGAGACATATGTGAAAATTCACACAATGTATAAAAAACATCTAGTGAAAAAGAAATCCTAAAAAAAACTATGCTTAGGGCTTATTATATGTTGGTGAGGTGGGCTTTTTGGTGAAGGAGTTGAGGTCCATGTTTTGTTAGGTGAGATCTAGTTCATGTGCTTCATTGTTTATACAGAAATGATACCTTGACACCTTGGTGTACACCTACACCGTATATGCTTTTCCACTATACTGTTTTTTTTTGTAATTTAATTAACAAATAAGGGCAATATAGTAACTGTGATTTGTAAAGTGACTGAGTGTAAAGTCTCCCTCACTCACACTGCAGGGTAAATCTTTCTCTCACCTTAACGTTGCTTATGTTCCAACCTCTCAAAAAAAATCTCTCTCACTCACTGTTCATCCCGATCGCCACGATAAACGGCGAAACACCAAGGTGCGAACAACAGACAACGACGGTGCGAACGGTAGCCAACCAACGGCAAAACGGCGTAGGTCTTCAACGTTCGAACGGTAGACAACGACCGGCGAAACGGCTTAGGTCTTCAACGTGCGAACGATTTCTTTCGTATCTTAATGTTAGATGTTCCTCTCATGAAATAGCCTTTCCTTTTAATTTTTTGTTAGATTGTCTGTTGTTCAATGAGGGAAAATGAAAAAGGATTAAGTTTTAGGGTTTTTTCTTTTTAGCTTATTGTAATAGATTTCTCAATTGCAAGTTGTACTAGACTTCTCTTTAGGTTACTGATAGTGTTTTTATTGTGGTTTGGATTGTTATTAGGCTGAGTTCTGTAGTACTGAAACTATGGCATCACCAAGAAATCTAAATGAAACTGAGGTAAGCAATCAAGTGTTTATTTGTTTTGTTATTCTAGTTTGAATGTTGGATTTTATTTATCAGTTAAATTAACTAATTTTTTTTCGTGAATTTAAGGTATGAATAAGGCATAGTTGTATCCCGGTGAATTTGAGCATCATCAATGAAAAATTAACACCAGCTCAACGAGCCCACTTCGAATGCACCCCATTCAAATGTGCAATGAATATTTCAAACAACTTCTTAATCTCAGGTGGTTTATTATGGGAATTAGTAAGTAGGTGGGACGTACGTAGTAGGGGATTTAGGGTTAGGGATATGATAGTTCCCTTTACTCCGGTTGATGTTTGTTTTGCGCTTGGATTATCTATTGTTGGTAAGTCTGTAGTAGTAGAAGAAGACCAACAAAGTCAAACGTTAGATCTATTTAAAGGGGCTGAAGTAACCATTCACAATATTCGCAAACAACTTCGTTCCCACAAGAAAAAATTAGTTAATTTTATTAGACTTTACATATTACTTGCGTTTGCGGAGTTTTACTTTCCCAAAACAGGGAATAAGGTCTTTACCGGATTTATTAATCATTTGGATGATCTTGACTCACTTGATACATTTAGTTGGGGACTTGCTGTTTATAACTTTGTAGTTTCTAGTTTATGTGAGTCTTCGGTTGTGTTGAAGGAGGGAAAAAACAAGGCACAAAGACATTTAAACGGGTGTGCTGCCATATTGCAGGTAAGATACGATTATTAACTTTATAGTTTCATTATGTGTTTTGAATATTTAAAGTTTTGAAATTGACATCTTCTAATATTTGTTATAGATTTGGACATTCAACCACCTTTCTTTGGGGAAAACACCTGCTGTTACTCCGTTTTCGTTACCACGTGTATTGAATTGGCCAGTTATAACAATGAAGAAGAAAAATATTGAAAAAGCGTTTGACAAAAATATGGTAAGGTTTTATGTGTTTGAATTGAGAAAAATAGGTTTTCCGTTGTCGTGTGTTTGAATTGATTGTTTTTTTTTTGTTAGATAATTGATAGAGTGGTTGCAACAGAGGAAGAACTAAAATATGACATTGTTAAGGTTGCCTTGTTTGAACAAGGAGAACAATTTGTGAATGTGTATGATTATCAAAGATTGGTGGATGACAATAAAGATTTCAAAGAGAGGATAACGGTTCTTGAGGAGGAAATGAGGATGTTGAAAGAGGCAAGAGGTAACACTTCATTTCATGACGAGACTGTTCAAGATGATCGACAACTTGTTAACTTTGTCACTGAAGATGCAGTAGAGAATTCGGCTGGAGATGTTGGACATAACACTCCACTTAATGATGATGATGCCATTATTGAAGAAAACCTATCAAAGTCTAAATCTAACATGGCTACGAGAATGAGGAAGAAACCAAGGAAGCGTGGAAAAAGAAATAGGATGAATTTGTAATGCATTAGTGTTATAGAAATTTGAAAAATATGTATGTTAGAATTTGGCACAATTATGATGTGTTTTAGTGTAGAATTTGGCACAATTTTAACATTTGTTGGTCTTGTTTAGTTTATGTGCACAATGTGTTGAAATTAATATAGTTCTTTGTATTTAAAGTGTTGTTTATGTTCATTATTATATTAAAGTGTTGTTTATGTTCATTAAAGTGTTGTTTATTTTGAAGTATGAATATGTAACCAAGTCTGGGATTATACGATTTCCCTTGTTTTGAAGTTTGTAACCAAGTATAAATGTATTAACCAAGTTTGTTTCAAACAATTTCTATTGTTACAAAGTCTGTGACTGCATTAACCAAGTTTGACAACGTTTTAACCAAGTTCCAGTATACCATTAACCAAGTTTGTTTCAAACAATTTCTCTTGTTACCAAGTCTGGGACTGCATTAACCAAGTTTGACAACGTATTAACCAAGTTCCATCAATGTATTAACGAAGTTTGTTTTTTATAATTTCCCTTGTTTTCAAGTCTGGGACTGTATTAACCAAGTTTGACAATGCATTAACCAAGTTCCATCAATGTATTAACCAAGTCTGGGACTTTTTATAATTTCTCTTGTTACCAAGTATGGGACTGCATTAACCAAGTTTGACAACGTATTAACCAAGTTCCATCAATGTATTAAACAAGTTTATTTTTTATAATTTCCCTTTTTTTCAAGTCTGGGACTGTATTAACCAAGTTTGACAATGCATTAACCAAGTTCAATCAATGTATTAACCAAGTCTGGGACTTTTTATAATTTCGCTTGTTTTCAAGTCTGGGACTGTATTAACCAAGTTTGACAATGCATTAACCAAGTTTCATCAATGTATTAACCAAGTCTGGGACTTTTTATAATTTCTCTTGTTACCAAGTCTGGGACTGCATTAATCAAGTTTGACAACGTATTAACCAAGTTCCATCAATGTATTAACCAAGTTTATTTTTTATAATTTCCCTTGTTTTCAAGTCTGGGACTGTATTAACCAAGTTTGACAATGCATTAACCAAGTTCCATCAATGTATTAACCAAGTCTGGGACTTTTTATAATTTCGCTTGTTTTCAAGTCTGGGACTGTATTAACCAAGTATGACAATGCATTAACCAAGTTCCATCAATGTATTAACCAAGTCTGGGACTTTTTATAATTTCCCTTGTTTTCAAGTCTGGGACTGTATTAACCAAGTTTGACAATGCATTAACCAAGTTCCATCAATGTATTAACCAAGTTTGGGACTGTATTAACAAAATTATTATATATATTATATACACCAACAAAGTTTAGTACAATTGTTATAATGACAAAATTAAATTTACAATATTGCAACATTTACACTCCAAAAGTATATTTACAATCTTGCAACATTGAACTTCTAATATTCCACCTGCACCACCAAATGGAACTAATGTTAGTGTATGCAATGTGTTGAACTAGATAAAAAAATGTTTTAGCACCATACCATCATGTCAAATTTATCAAAATAGTATGTGACAGTCTTCCCGAAATACACATGCCACTAATCAATAACCAAAAATTCCCAAAGATCATTATAAATTTGTACAAACTTGGGATGAACCCGTCATGGGTGTTTCGCATGTTGTCAAAAGATCCATGAATGACATACAATTTTCAACCTGTACAATAACATACAAAAAGTCTAAAATATGACGTGTATAAAATCAAATACATAATAAATTAGTATTACAATGATTGCACATAATTTATCCGCAACAACTACATATGTTTTCCGCAACTCGTACATACGAATTCCTCAAATTTAGAAGACACCAAGTTCCTCAAATAGTACATATGATTTCAAACTTTATTTAATACAATTTTATAATGGACACAAACCAAAATAGTCGAATCTACGCAATTTCCTCCACTAACAACCTCAAGAGATGATTCTACGTGAACATTACTTCCAAATTTATTTCCCACCATTCCAATGTTGCACTCCTACAATTAGAGAAACAAAATATTTAGACTCCATATACATAACCATTCGTATAGGATATTATGCATGAAAATAGACATACCGTAGTAAGCTCAATGTGATCATTTTTTTGTGCGCTTCCTTGACCTCTTAGTAATCGTTTCAGCGACAAATGTCTTTCTTTTAGATGGAGGACGACCTTTGCGCTTGACATATTTTGGACTGCGAACTCTGTTTATATTGATTGCATTAGAATCCTCATCAACATTTTCTTCAATAGGTGTACTATCCTTTGTGGACATGTTAGAGCTAAACAAACGTAATGTTTCATGGAGGTCTTCGGTAGTCTCTTCCGACTCAGCAGCTACTTCAGCAACCTCATAAAAATGCTTGTATAATTTGTCAAACCTGTTCATTTGTGGCTTCAGCTCTGATACACCATAATTAGTCTTGAAATATGAATGCTTCCTTTTAATATTTTTCTTCCATCTCGATAAAACATACTTCTCTGGAAGACTTGTAATCCTCTCTAGACTACAAACGGATAAGACATGCCGACCTACAATACCTCGAAACTCAAATAATGAGCATTCACATTTGAAATCATGGTTTTCCTTATTAAGCACAAAATTTTAAGACTCGCTCTTTGTGTAAGTCTCCAACTAGTATCTCCTCCAACACATGATACGTAGCAAGGCAACCTTCCACACTATTTAATGAGGCGGAACAATTCATCTTAGATCTGAATTCCACTTGAATTTCCTTGAAATTGGCATTAGTAAACTCACTTTGGAATTGCTTCTCAATGGACGAGTTTGACCCACATGGAATTGTTGTGTCCATCGAATTAAAATCAACTTCAAATTCCTTTTCTGCCCGACTTCTAAGAGCATTATCATATTGTTTCACAAACTGATTTAGACTTGTTGTAGAATTGATATATCCATCAAAGAAAGCGTGTATGCTCTCACTACGTTGCGTAGTTGACATACCAGCCCAAAAATATTTTCTTAACAACGTTGGTGCCCATCTATGACGCTCAGCATACAACCCACCCAACCAATCATTTTCATGGAGATCAAATTTTTCTATGAACGAACACCATTTTTGTTCAAAACTATCGGTTGTGAATGTATCATAGACTGCTTCTTTCATTGCATACTTGATCCTTTTGTATTCACCATATCCACTAAGCTTTTCTGGAACTTTTTTCATTATATGCCATAAACACCACCTATGACGAGTTGTAGGGAATACTAACTCAATAGCATTTTTCATAGCCTTACATTAATCGGTCACAATACCCAAAGGTGCTTTTTCTAGCATACAACGAAGCCATGACTTGAACAGCCACACAAAAGAATCCGTGTCTTCACCTGATAGCAATCCACAACCAAGTAATGTTGATTGACCATGGTGATTCACACCCACGAATGCCGCAAAAGGCATGTCATACTTGTTAGTCAAGTATGTTGTGTCAAAAGTTACAACGTCTCCAAAGTATTCGTATGCGGCTCGGCTTCTTGCATCCGCCCAAAATACATTCCTCACATGAAAATCATCATCCAAATCTATGTCATAAAAGAAATTTGTATTTTGTTCCCGCATTTTACAAAAATAACTTATCAAAGCCTTACCATCACCTTCTTTTCCAATCGCACGACGCTCTTTGTTAATATAATTCCTTACATCTTTTTCACAAAACGGAATATTTTCATGCCCTCCTGCATCTTTAACAAACGATTGAAAAGTCTTGTTGATCCTTACTCCCGCATCATCATTGATTTGGATTGTTCTCCTAACATGTAAGTTCATTTTCTTGTTAGCCTTGAACAATCTTGCTTTTGTAGGACTAGTCGCATGAAATCAATAACAGTAAACAAAACCAATCATGAACTAGGTTAACATTGTGCTAAATCTAAAAACACATAAACAATCATGAATCTAGAAACTTAGTTAAATCTTCATCTTCATAACATAATGATTCTAAATAAAGAAAAGTTGGAGATGAAATGAAAATAAAAGTGGAAGATTAAATGAAAAAAAAAGTTGGAGAAGATATGATGAAGAATGGCGCGAAAGATGATGAACAAGGAGAAGCATGTATGTGGTTGAGGTTAAGAAAGAGAAACAATATATTAAATCATTTGGTTATGACCCACATAGTAACATGTTGATTCATTGTTTGTTTTGTACGTACAACCTTCACACCTATGATCCACAGCAGAAACACATGTTTGCATTTTTTAATATTTTTTCACTATTCTAATACGGTGTAGGTGTACACCATGGTGTAAACATAGCAAAACTATTGTTTATAACAGTCCACTTTTAAGAACACGTATGTATATGAGTTGTTGTAATTGTTTTTTTTTTTACGGTATAACTATTTGAAAAAAGAAAATGTGCAGCGACAATGTTAATTAGTTTTACATCGATGTCTAATATAATTAATGTATTTAGTTGTTATTTAAAAAATATAATTATAGAACTACATGCATGACATTATAGTAATTTTTATTAGGCGACTATCCTATTCATTAAAATCTAACTTTTTACATTAACCATGAATCAAACTCTTTTTCAATTAGGCAGAGTAATTGGGCTGGACCAAAATTAAGGTAAACTATTCATACATGTAACCTCTGAGGTCACGTTCCACCATGTGCTCATAAAGCATGCCCATGCAAATCCCAGTTAATTCTATATTCATTGCGTCTCAGCAAAAAATTTCCAATGCCACCAAACTTCACTCTTCATTACAAGTTAACGATTGAAATCTCACGCATCATCTCTCTTATTTCTCTTCTATTCCGCAAGCTTTTGGATTCATAAAGTCACGTTTAGATTAAAAAGAACAAATATGGTATAACCTTTAGTACAACTAACTAACAAACTTTAAGCCATGACGAACAAAAAACTACAAATTAAGTTACAATCTGACATATCAAGTTTTCAGTTGGTGTTTTGGACAAGTAAAGACAATATTACCTTTCCTTCCTGATTCTTGGCTCCACTCAAATTATGTCTGGGGTTCAATTTTATGGGAGGTGGAGTGATTAAAAAAAACAAAACATTTTTTTCTTTAAAATTGATTTTAAATAGAATAAATGATATTTGAATAAATGGATAAATTTTGTAATTAAAATGATATGAAGTATGCATGTTTTTTTTTATGTTATGTTGAGGAGTCCGAAAAGGGTTGCAAGTATCAATAGACTAAACATTCTCAAGATATTTTGTCATCACATATGTACAAAATATCTTAAAGTATTATGTATATAAGTCCACTCTCTTATAAATCTAAGATTCAACTCATTTATAATTAATATGGGACTTAACCACTTATACTTGCACCCATCAACCTTTTTCACAAATGTGAGACCTCACATCTTATATCAGGATCCAACACATAATTCTAATACCACTTGTGAAAATTAATTTAATAATATATATATATATATAAGGCATTCTCGGATACAAAAATTAAAACTATAATCATAATTTAAGGATGAAATGAAACAAACATATGAGCATGTTTACACAATCTTAAAATCTACGACTTATTGATCTATTAAGAATTATAGGAATATCTAGACGGATCCAAAGAGAAAGTTTTCTAGACAGTGACAACGGTATTGCTGAACTACCAAAGTGTAGAGACAAGTGACTAACACTTGTTGGCTAGTGGATCTTCCTCAATTGGTACCCCTAATGCCTTAAACTCTTTTCAGGTGGGGAAAAGAGATAATATGTTTATCGTACGTTGTATTAGGGACCATAACCTATATAATGATATATTTGTAAAAACCCACAAGGGGCAAGGAACGATATCGCCCGCGTCTCGGAGACTTTGACCTTGACCCGTATCACTCGTCTAGAGTAGGAGAATATGGGAGTTCATGTGTCTTGGTTATAAGTGGTGTAAAGGAAGAATATGGGGAATATCCCATGCATCTGTCATACCCCAAATTTTGACCACGAAGATTTCCCATTATTGTGAAAATCATCATCACAATATGGATGTACCTATATGCCTCGTCAATATCCTCAGAGATGTTTGAGCATTCACCACGAACAAGAATTAGGGTTTCAAGCCTCTCAGAGCATTTAGACACGGATCAATCAAGAAATGAAATGATCTTCAACTTGTCTAGCCTCTCAAACACCCATAAAGGATCAAGAGGACTCCCACATCAAGAATCAAGCACAAGGTTGCAACATTCCAAGTGGATCAAGCCTCAAGATCGCCAGTGTCACCAAATTAGGGTTTTGGTCGACCAAGGCCTCCAGATGGAAATTTTCCTCTGGGCATGAGCCAATGCTTCAAAGCATAACCTAAGATACTCTAAGGGGCCTCATAGACCCAATCATCAAGTCAATTTAGCCTCAGGGGATGCATTTACCAAAAATCAGGAATTAGGGTTTCTTGACCTACTTCACCCCTTAGTTGACTTTTGGGGTCAAACATGAGTCAAG
Source organism: Lathyrus tuberosus (assembly GCA_022829125.1). Lineage (NCBI taxonomy): Eukaryota > Viridiplantae > Streptophyta > Magnoliopsida > Fabales > Fabaceae > Lathyrus > Lathyrus tuberosus. Next base: position 15,046,090 of record JALAZF010000093.1, on the reverse strand, counting down.
ACCTCAAGACATGATTTGAGGGTCTCCAATACACTACATTGATCCATTTGCAACAATGGATTGATCCTAGAAGCTTGATCTACAAGTTTCAATTTCATCAGGACCACAGTTAGGGTTTTACAGAAAAAGTCAACTATACCTTTGACTTTTGACCAAAACATGCTCCCAAACCTTGGGACATAAGTCAATACACCCTATAACACCTATGGAGTTCATCCACTAAGTTTGATTTAGGTCAAGGACTTGATTTCATAGAGGATCGCACAGTCTAAATTTCATCTGATGAAAAAGTCAACTGTACAAAAAGTCAAAGTTTGACTTTTTGATTTTTTGGTCAACCAAGGTTCCTTAACCCTAAAATAATGTTAATGTGTGATTGGAATCATCATTCAACAAGAAAAACCAAAGAAAATGAGTTAACTTGTAAAAGGGGTAACCATAAAAAACTTAGAATTTTTCTAAGTTATGGAATAAAGTGGCTAGGGTACCAACTTCCAAGGACCATAACTTGAGATCCAAGCAACCATTTTGGATGGTCCAAAGCTGGATTTGTAGCTCTCATGGCATACTTTAAAAGTGTCAACTACATCTCATTCCAATTCCTCATGGATTTTTAGTTATGGAGTGATCAAAATGGCTGAAAACACAAAAGTGACATTTTTCCAACACTTAGTGAAATTTTCACTAAGTCAGAATCTGCCTTATTTTTTCCCAAATGTAGAGGCATTTTTCATTGTAATTCAAGTTGGATCAAAACCAAAGTTGGACATCATGTTGAAATAGGATATGTCAGCTTTCCGAAATGCCCAAGAACCCCATGAAATTCCACTTGAGCTAGGAGTTATGACAGCTGCAACATGCCTTGCTGTAAACTGTCTTGGCAAGGCAGATTTATGCATAAGGGCTCGATTTGATCAAATTGTGAAACAACAAGCATGGTTATCCATCTGCACACCTCAAGGGGGAGCAAACGAGGGACAAACACTAATCCATCAGCCTCCAAAGTCTCAAAATATACAAGTAGCATGTCAAACCTAAAAGAGCTAAAAAGGTGCCAAGACTCCAATTTTGTTTCCAAGTATTCAATGGATGCACCAAGGTGGCATGAACTGAGCCTATTCCAACTGAATGAGTCAAGGATAAGCTCCGAATTAAAGAACCATAGGTCTGTGCTCTAACCTCTAGTCAATGGCTAGAGGAGACTTGAGATTCTATTTGATCCCCATTGGCCAAAGGCCTGCTGCAGTTGTCATTCCCTATTGATGCCAAAATAAACTTAACACACTATAAATAGACCTTATTTCTGATCAGTTTGAGTACACCAAAGGCCTATAATACTTGTCTTTCTCAAAATCACCTATTTCACTCCAAATTTGCCTTCTAACTCAAGTCACCATCGGGTTTTGAGTTTGAGAGCAATTCCAACCAAACCAATGGTTCACACACCCCACATATAACATATAGAAGTGATCCAAACTCTTACATAACATCTGGAACACCAGAATCACAAAATCACCAACCATCTGCGCAAGCCTTTGACAGATTTGTAGTTGAGGTGCCAAATCAAGTTCCAGCTCAATTCAATCCACTCTAAGCATTCAGACACACTCCATAGCACCTAGGGAAGCTGTCCACATCATTGGAACCAAGCTGTAACACCTCCAACCTAGAACTCGATCACCAGCTGCAAGAGGTAAGCCTCAACTTGGTTATCTCATGATTCATGCATATTTCCTCGCACAATAATTTTGCCATATGTTCATAATCATGTATGGAGTGTTTCCCCTTAATTGATTGCTTTGTATGAATCGTGTATGGAATTTCTCAGCCTTCATGTAGAAATTAGGGTTCTTGAGGTTTTGTTTTAATTTCTCATTCCATGCTTAAAATAAATTAAATTAAAGACCATAGACATGATCGTGAGTTGAAAACGAGCAGATTGATATGTGGATTGTGTGATTCCATCAAGTATTCAGTGAGATTGATGAGAAAACGCAAATCTGGGCAAGACAGGGCACGCGGGCAAGAACAAGATGTTCTTGGCGCCCTTTTCAAATATTTGAATTTTTGAATTTTTGTGATTTTATTTAATTGATTCAAAAATTAATTTCTCTCTGAATTTTAATGATTTTGAGTTGATTCTTTTTTTAATAATTCACAAAAATGTTAAAATATTTTATTTTAAAAAAATTCCCCAAAAATATTATTTATTTCACATATTTGATATTTTTGAAAAGAATTAATTTTTATTTGTTCTTTAACATTTTAAAAATTTTCTTTCTCTTGATTTTCCAAACTTAAATGGTTTTCAATCATTTTGTGGACAAAAACATGATTTTTGAAACATTGATCTAAGATCACCACTCATTTTTCACATGTTTTCAATAATTTTTATTAATTTTTTAACAAAATTTATTCCATTTTTAAACAAAATTAGGGTTTTGATTGATTCCACCCTCATCAATCTTTTTCAAACAACACTTTGGACCTCTAATAAAGTGTAAGACCCAACCCCTTTGTAAATAAACATTTTTGGGCCTCACTCATTGTATAAGTCCCTCTGTATATTTTCAAAAGTTCGGCGCGATCGCCGCTTTTTTTAACAAAACCAACTAGGCTTCTCCGTGAGCTATAAGACCCATCTTTGTTCATTTTCAAACTCTTTGGGCTTCTAATAGAGTGTAAGACCCAATCCCCTTTTAACCAAAACTATTTTGGGCCTCAGACATTGTATAAGTCCCAACACATTTTAAAAAAAACTCGGCACGATCGCCAGTTCAAAAATCAAATCACTTGGGCCTCTCCTTGAGCTATAAGTCCCATTCCTTTTCTTAAAAACACGCTTTGGGCCTCTTGATAGAGTGTAAGTCCCACCTTTTTGTAAATAAAACAATTTGGGCCTCAGTGTATTGTATAAGTCCCGATACAGTTTCAGAAATTTCGACGAGATCGTCGTTTTTAAACTATTTTCAACTAGGCCTACCCTCGTGTTGTAAGTCCCATTTCTTTCCGTTAAATAATCTTTGGGCCTCTCCTTGAGTTGTAAGACCCATACCTTTGTACATAAAACCTTTTGGGCCTCAGTCATTGTATAAATCCCAATACAATTTTGTCAAAACAACTTCCTTTTTTTAGGTTCAAATATACAGTTGTTATCAAAACTTTCTTTAATTTCTTTGAACAACTAACAATACAACATGGAAGCTTGCTCACCTGTAAGTTTTATCCGCTTTCATTTACTTGCTTTAATATATATATAACTGTATTGTGGGAAGCTGCACACTGTGAGTCTTCTTTCATTCTTTTAAACACATGTCAAATATATATAACTGTGTTGTGGGAAGCTGCGCACTATAAGTCTTCTTTCATATCCTTTTACATACTTGTCATATATCAACTGTATATATACTAGTATAGTTATTTAGAGTTTTCCCCGACAATTAGGTCTAGAACTAAGTAAAGCATGTTGGTCACTCTTAAATACAAACAAAACTAGATCCCCATAGGATTTCCAGATACTGTCTTGCCTTCTCTTGGGCTTAAACAATACAGAACAAAGAGAAAGGCAGTATTCTTCGTGAACCTTTTCTCAGACTGTCACATTAGAAATTTTCAAAGAAATTATACTCCCCAGAGTTGATCTATTCTCGGTGAATAGCATCTCTTGAATTTCTTCAAACCTTAGAGCTTTCACTAAATGATTTATTCTCGGTGAATAGCATTTCCTGAACTTTTCTTGGTTTGGGACCCACAGGCTTCCTAAAAGCATCCTCGCCTCCTCTTGGGCTTTGTACAAGGACCCTCCGGCTTCTTAGAAGTTCTCATGCCTTTTCTTGAGCTTAATACAAGGACCCTGAAGACCTCTTAAAGGTATAGGACAAAACTTAGTCATCCTTCGTTAGAGCTGTCTTTCTAAAAAGAGTCAAAACCCTCAAACTAATCTTAGGGTATATACTCATCCCTTAAAAGAGTCGGTCTCCTCTTGGGCATCATACAAAAGATAAAACTCTTCCATACCAGTAGACTTGGACAGTCTTAATCCCCTCTTGAGTCTCAAAGACATTCTCAAGTTCCCTACAACATAGGCGAAACCCTGATCATCCGATCAATCCCCAACTGAGTTGAAGAAACCGGTCCCTCTCCAAAAATCCCCAAGCCAAGGTCAATTTATCATCAGGATAACACTATCTCAAATTAAAACCTCAAGGTTTCTGATTTATCAATTCTTTTGTAACCCTCAGCAAGAGTGATTTCCCCACTTGGACCTGCCTCGGGATCTCAATAACCCCCGGCAGAAGATAGCCTCCTCTTAGACTTTGTATAATGATCTTTCCTCAGCATATTTAGCCTCCTCTTGGGCTTTGTACCAATAATTCTCCCCTGCGGATCTAACCTTTTCATAATATCTTGTTGAGTCAATCACCTTTTCAGACTGTCTTGTTGAGTCAATCAATTTACAGAATCTCTTATTGAGTCAATCACCGTCTCAGACTCTCTTGCTGAGTCAATCACTTTTCGGTACTCTCTTGTTGAGTCAACCCTTTAGCCTCTATCTTGGGCTTTGTACGAGACAAATAAAAACACTCTCTTGTTGAGTTAATAGCATCCTCTTAGGCTTTGTATAATGATTTCCCCTAGCAGGAGATAGCCTCCTCTCAAGCTGTGTGTAATAATTTCTCCAGCTTGTTCAGCCACAATCCTGGGCTTTGTACAGGACAGATAAAAGCACTCTCTTGTTGAGTCAAACCCTTTTAGCCTCTATCTTGGGCTTTGTACAAGATATACAATTTCATAACCTTCTCTTAAGCTTGGGGACAAACATCTTCCCTAGCGGAGTTATTTCCTCCGAGCCTTCCTTTAGACTTCGAGAAATAATTCCTAAGCAGAGTCAACCTTTTTCCGCCTCCATCTTAGGCTTTGTACAAGATAGATAATGTTCTCTAGCAAAGTCAAATCCTTTAGCCTCTATCTTGGGCTTTGTACAAGACACGTACAAGCCTCCCCGGCGGAGTCAAAAATCCCTTTTAGCCTCAATCTTGGGCTTTGTACAAGACAGAAAGAACATTTTCCCAGAAAAGTCAAGCATTTAGCCTTCCTCTTAGGCTTTGTATAATGATATCCCCCAAAGAGTCAGTCTCTTTTTTTTTCCTCAATCTTGGGCTTTGTACAAGACACTGATATATACACTCTCTTGTTGAGTCGATCCTATTTAGCCTCCTCTTAGGCTTTATATAAGGAAATCCTTAGCCGAGTCAATTAACCTTTTAGCTTCAACCTTGGGCTTTGATCAAGGCACACAAAAATCAACATCTCCCTTTAGAGATGACAAATTATCTCTCAGTCGAACCTTTTAGCTTCAATCTTGGGCTTTGAACAAGACACAAATACTCAACCTTTCAGCTTCGATCTTGGGCTTTGAACAAGACACCAAACATCTCTTTCCTCCCTTAGAATAGGAGGAACTACGATTGCTCTGATTTATCTGTTTCATTTAAACGGGAATACGTAGGCATAAGATTGCGAAATCTTAGCGAGCATACCAATAAAAAAACTCTAGGTCTTGTACCTTCATATCAATCAAAACTTTAGGTTTCATACCTTAGCCATCATCTTCATCATTTTCCATAGAAAGCAAAACTCACTCTCCCAGTCATACTTTCCCAAGAAACTTTCCCAACCCATTACAAGATAAACACCATCAATTACAAAGCGAAACCTAAATCTAATATCCTGTGGATAACCACATATAGAATGGGTAATCAACAACTCCCCATTGTATAACCTGACCCCGAACCCCCCAATTTCTTTAAAAGCGTTTGTTCAGTTAAACAATCGTGTGCAAGGTTAGTTTTAGATAGTTTCCCTTTCCCTTCCAGCTTCATGGGATAAATAAGAAATCAGAAAGTAGCACCCTTTCTCCTCGAGGAGGAAAACCCAAACTTCAACGATAAGGTGGTCGCGTCACCGACAAAAATCTCTCGCTACAGCATCCCTATGAAATAGGAATTCAACATTCAAGTCCCCTTTACTACCGCTTATTGTGAAGAATACATCTTATATCAAGTTTAGTTTTTGACGAGGACAAAGATTATCAAATAAGAAAAATGATCAAAGGTATCATGCACATCATTAATAAAGTTGATCAAGATTGTATGAACATTGGAATTGAAGTGAAGTGTTTGAGACAAGTAATCATAATAAGGTACTTATTGCAATCCATGTTATACCACTTTAAATTGCTCATAAAATTATCTATCGCTTTATCTAAACCTTTCTTGCATCATTATTCATAAGCATACATGAAGTCATGACTTAAAAGTCATTTTTAAGTAAAAAGTCAATATGGTATTCAACTACCATTACAAAAATTTACAGTTTTTTTATTTTGAAAAATGTGGTATTCGACTACTACATTTTGGTATTTGACTACTGGTGTTCAAATTTTGAAAAAAAAAACCTTGGTATAAGTGATATTTGACTAAGGATTAAAATCTTTTGGTGTATCTATCTTCAACGTCTCTTGTACTATAGAGAAACAAAGACACTTGTACAAGTTATCTCTTCCAATGGCTACTCTTCTACAACTGCTATATAAGTAGCTGAAGATTCAATATGAATTTTCAACAATGAACAAGGAGCAATAGAGAAGGAAAGCCAAGAAGGATATGAGTGTTTCACACTTCTATCTGGATAGAGGAATAACAAAATCAACAATAAGCAACACAATCGAGTATGCAAAAATTGTGTTATTTGTTGTAAATTGTACAAAGCCTTAAGATTTCTTAAGCATTGAATATCTTAGGAATGTTAAGTGCTTAAGGTCTTTGTTATGGTGATTACGTTGTACCTCTGATTTTGTATCAATTACACCTTGTTCTCTATTCTGCTAAACATGTTGTTTAGTAGTTTAGATAAAGTCTCTTGCTATGTGCTTGAGCATCAAAATCTCTTGCTAAGAAACTTGAGCTAAGTAAGTCTCCTTCTATATGTTAGAGCATTGAAAGTCTTGATAAGTTGTTGATTAAGCAAGAAAGTCTTGGACTGTGAGTCTGAGCAGAAGTCTTGGGTTCGTGGAACCTGAGCAAGGAAGCCTTGGGCCTGAGGGGCTTGATCAGAAGTCTTGAGTTCATAGAACTTAAGCAAGGAAGTCTTAATATGCATTATGAGCAAGGAAGTCTTGAGCCTGAGGGGTTTAAGTAAGAAAGTCTTAGGATCTGAGGATCTAAGTTGGAAGTCTAGATTAGTTGCTGATTAAGTAAGGAAGTCTCGAGCTCAAGGTCTGAGAAGAAAAACCTTATACTTGAGTATATAAGTAGTTGTAATCTGTTTGATTATAGTGGAAAATCACTTGCACTGCAAGGGGACTTGACTACTCTTAGTTTGGGAGGAACCAGGATAAATCTGTTGTCTTATTTATCTATTTATTTACTTCTATTGATATTCATTTCACATGTTATTAGGTTCTGAACCTTTGTTTGGAATCTGAACTCTGTTCAGAAGTAGTAACAGAATTGGACAACATAATTCAACACCCCTTCTTGTGTATTTTTCTCACCTTCAGTTGGCATTAGAGCTTGGTCTATGCATAACACTTAACAGTGGTACAAACAAAATCTAGTGAGGAAAATATTTTTTTCATCTTCATAATGAAAATAAGGGAGTCGAAGATGAAGACATCTATTGAAAGCAACTAGCAGGGACGGAGCTAGAAATTATAAATTGTGGGGCAAAATATATAAATTTATTATGCTAAAAATATAATATATTATTTATAAATAAATATTATATTTTTTTTTATAACTTTTAATATTTTAAAAATATTAATGATTTTCTTATTTTCAATTTATAATCATACAATATATTTTAGACTTTTTATCTACCTTGCTTCACTTTTGAAACAAAATTCCCTGTCTACCCCACTTTGAGAATAAAATCCAATGCTGCCCTATTTAATGAAAGGGACTAGGTCATTGAATAGCCAAGGGTACACTGGATTTTTTTAAATGTGGAGTCTCGGCCAAGGAATGGAAGAGACCATTAATAACTTAAATAGAATAAAAAACACCTTTGACTTTTCGGCAATTGAATGACCGAGCTCTCTCTCTCTCTCTCTCTATATATATATATATATATATATATATATGATCGTGAAGGCTGGATCAGATCCTGTAGAATCAGGCCGCCAAGTGCGTCAGGGATGCTGGTCGTATGGAGAGGAGGAGGGGGTGTACCTGTAAGGCACTCCGACGCTCAAGTAAGTAAAGGTCAGAGAAAAAGGGGCAAGTACAAAGAGTGAATTCTTAGGGTGAATATTGGATACCTGACCCTCTCAAGCGAGAGGGTTTATATAGAGCCCCCAGCGCGTGGCCAACGGTCCTATTTTCGGGGCGAAATAACTGTTTTCCCCAAAGAATAGGTAACTGCCCAAACTAGCCGTTAGGCCGGGCAAGGTGCTCGAAACTAGCCGTTATGTCGGGCATAAACGCAGTTTTGGGCACCTGTCCTTTGTTGTCCGGGCAGCGAGGAAGCCGTGCGTAACGGGCATCAACGTCGGGGAGGAACGTTGTGTTCCTTGCCCGATTGGAGGGGCAGAAAGGTCACTTTTGCCCCTCTGCGAATTGGACTTAGGCAATTTGGGCCGCTCTGGAGCAGAGGCGGATTAGGCCAATTCTAGCCATTGGTCCAGTCCAGAACAATATATATATATATATCTCAAAATCTCTCTTCATACTCTCGACCATTGAATGACCGAGCTTGCATAGAAAAGAGGATAACTGGGTAAAAAAAATTTCAATTTGGAATATTTTGAGATTTGATTTTTAAAAAAGGGGCATTGAGGTAAAAAAAAAAGTTTATATTTTATGTTCACAATTAATTGATATAGTTCATCGATCATTAATTTTTCTTTAATTCTAAAAATATAGAATCATAAAGATATAATAAAAACATCCAGCTTATTAAGAGTTATTTTATCATATAGACTATTTTTAATGTATTTTAAAATTAAATGAGCATTTAATGCAATATACCTATTATTATAATTACTATGCAGTATATTAGAGTTGAGTATTTGATTTTAGTATGGGCATAGGCCTACATAGTCTCTTATGTAGCTCCGTCCCTGGCAACTAGTCTCCTTCCCAATGGTGTTATCCTTTTGGAAAAGACAGTTCAAGATCTTATCTTCAGAACATGTCAGAGAAGTTTCATCAAAACATGCTGGGAATTCAGAAATAGAAATTCTATTCAGGTAAGTTCTGCTATTTAATTTCAAGTATAATATTCTGTAGGGTTAAATCTACGATTCCCCCTGCCATTAGGGCGAGTTTTGGTTCCCCCCCCCCCCCCCCCTGAAGTTTTTTTTTTTTTTGTGATTCCCCCCTTGTAAAACCAATATTCTGTTTGCAGAACCCCCTATCCCTTGTTTGGCTGACTGGGCATGAAGAATCTGTACACGTGGCATTTAGGGTCTCCTGACTGGGCTTATTTTTAAAAATTTTATTTAATTTTTTTTAGTTTACGTTTATTTAATTTTTTTAAGATTTTATTTAATTTATAATTTTTTTATTTATTTAAGTTTTTCTTTAATTAATTTTCGTATTAATTTTATTTATTTAAATTGTTATTTTAAATTATCAAAATATTAAACTTGGGCCTAAGCCCATTTTTATTTCAAGACAAACACACATACTCCAAGACTATTTTCAATTCATTACCCTATATGATTGATTGGTATATATAGACTCGTTTTGCTTCTATACCAACCGATGTGGGACTTTAAGATACCCATTAGATTAAAAACAAGAAAACACAATCAGTATCTTCAAACTAGTAAGATGCACAAAGGATTCCTCATCAGTGTAAGATGCACAAAGGACCTGCATTGAAGACACCACAACACCATCATCAAATGAATAAAACCATCAAATCTTACAATTCATTCAAGCTATCATTCAAACTGGTTTATAATGCAGTATTTTTTCTAGTTGCATGACATTGTTGAAGAAGCATATAAAGATGTCGAATGTTGCGAGGGACACTTATTTAGTGCGTTCATCTTGGAAATGATTACGAACTTATTAGTTCCTATAGCGTGGTTCTAAGAAACTAAGATTTTATTGCTAATGCTAAAGTTACTACAACAGAGAGGTAAAATTAACTTTGATATTTTCATTTTTCCTGTTCAATTTGTATAAGTTTAAATGTATCTAAAATGAATAGCATATTAAACAAGAGGTAAACTGAAAGAAATAAAATAACTAAAACTTGATTATTTGTCATAATGATTGTCAATTACAATCAATTTATTGAATAAGCATACTGAGCTCTGTTGAAACTTATGGTGGTGGATAGAGAAATGAATAATATATGCTGAGGCTGGGAAGGATTTTGTTGATCCTTTCTTTAATTTATTAACATTTCCATTGGGGAGTATTGCTATACTTTTGACTAAGGACTCAATAATTATAGTAGTAAAAGCTAGAGCTTGAGTATCAAATTGTAGAAAGTTTTGATGAACAATTCCCTAGACACACACCTGTAACATAATCCTCATGTCGGCATGGATGGAGGTCCCATGTTCTCTTCAGTTTAATGTCTTCCATTAATGGTTTTGTGTGTAGTGAAAAGAAGATGATGGAATTTGTTTGGTATTTGTTGCAAGTTTGATAAAGAAGAAAAAGGGATGGTTGTAGGCCATGTGTGGATAGTGATGGAAAGTGAGTAAGTGAGTGAGGCAATAATGCAGAGAAAAAAAAGGGAAGTGTTTTTCCTTTCACCTCATGCGTTCTATGTTGTATGGTGTGTGTATTGGTTGTAACAATTTAGTCCCACATTGGTTGTGACAAAGACCACATAAGAGTTTATAAACCCAACACACATATCAATTTATGAAATGAAAAACAGACAGTCTAAATGGGCTATCATGATTGGAACAAGGGTTTTAGGCCCATTTATTAAATTTTAATAATTAGTATATAAATGATTAATATTTAAATTACATAAATAATTAACTGGCATTAAAAAACAGTAAAAACTAAAATTAACTGGCATAAAGAATAAGATTTAAAAAAATATGAAATAAATAAATATATAATATTTAAGAAATAAATAAATATATAATATTTAAGAACAGTAAAAATATTTAATAATATATAATTAAAAAAACCACGTGGACTGCCACGTAGACAGATTCTCCATGCCCAGTCAGCCAAACAAGGAATAGAGACTGCCACGTAGACAGATTCTCCATGCCCAGTCAGCCAAACAAGGGATAGGGGGTTCTGCAAACAGAATCTTGATTTTACAAGGGGGGAATCACAAAAAAAACATCAGGGGGGAAAACCAAAACTCGTCCTAATGGCAGGGGGGAATCGTATATTTAACCCTATTCTGTATAAGGTATTCTTGTGTGTATATTTTTACTCAGATACTTTGGAGGATATTAATTCAAGAACTTTCATATTGGTGTTATTGGCATTCTTATCGTTTATGATAATATCAATTACTATATTGAATCGAAGAAATATCTTCAAACATTCTTGAATCAATCTCTCTTACTACTGTTCAAAAGAATTTAGTATGTGTTATGTTCTTCAAAGAACTAACTCATAATTTTGATAAGAGTTAAAAGGCTGATAAAAACTCTGAACATAGTAATTTATGCTTAATTATGAATGAAAAAACTGAATCAGATATTTTGTAGATGATGTCTCGGTCAATAGCTTGGGTAACAAACTCTTGATATGAAATAGATTTCTGAAAAATCTTTGATTCTGAAATTTGTATGGAGAAATCTTTGATTCCCACCACATGCACAGAAGTAGAAAATATTTTTGACACATGTCCTACTGTTTACATTTGTCTGAAATATCTTTAATATGCTTAAAATTAATTGTGTTTTGATTTTGAAGGGGAATGAATTTGTTTTAAGTACTTTTGTGTTTAAGTCTCTTAAATTGTCATTTATTTCTCTCAACACACACAACTTTTATCACTGTTCTTCGTTTGTATTTTATCTGCAAACCCTAGAAAAACCCTAAAACCTCATTAATGGCATCCTCGTCAACAAATCCTTTAAATATTAATTCCATCCAAAAGCTTAAGATCAAACCGAAGACAATTCCACTCGACAAAGATGAATGAAAGCTTTTCATTGAGGAAGTGGTTGATTTTGATAGTTTTGCTACAAATGTTTGTCCACGGAAGAGTTATTTTGAGTTCCAAGGTTGGATGAACTTCTTTGATATGTTGAATGGACCAACTTACCCAACTCTGGTAAAAGATGTATGGGTTAGAGCATAAGTGTATGATGAATACTCTGCACAAGATGAAGAAAGAAATGTTGTAGAAAAAGATAGAAGTCTGGAAGGAAAATCAAGTGCAGAAATGGGTCTGAAGGATTTCAAAGGAATGGAAATAAGATCTGCTATAATGTGTCGGGATATCACCGTAACTCAAGAGAATATTGCTCAGCTAATTGTGGCTGAAAATAAAGGAATGGTGATAATCAACAAAAAGGATGGATGAGATTATGTCAGGGATATTAAGAAAGAAGGCTCTCTTTGAAAGAAAAATGACTAGGGAAAAGTAAATAACATGTATCTCAAGAAAAATTTGTTGTTCACAATTCCTATTGGTTGTTTAATTCCTCGAGAAGGAAGTTCGGATCAAATTTCATAGGATCACAAGATGTTTCTTTGGTATCTCTTAAGTGATCAACATTTAAATCTTCCTGGTTATATTTTCCATCATCTATATGAATCCATCAAGGACTCCACTAAGAAGTTCAAAAGAATAGTTCCTTATGCAAGGCTGCTTTCTAAACTTTTCTATCAATGCAAATTGATTAACATAATGATGGTATTTGGAGCTATACAAGACTTGGACGATTCCTAAGGAAGTGTGTTATTTGTATTTGTTCTCACTCACATGAAGGAAAGAAGGAAGAATGATATTGTAATGATTCATAATCCTATTAGAATCAGGAAAGATAGAAAAAGAGCTTTTCTCGAAGACTATCCTTTGCTGACCAAGGAATATTGTCCTGATGTCATGTTGAATGCAGAATAGCGCAAGCAGCAAAAATATTTATTTTTGGAAGAATTCCCTCCGGGATTTATGTCGTGTCCACAGAGATCGGTTCGAGGGAAAGAATGTTGTTCGACAATCTCTCGCGTTTATGAGTTTGGTTTTAAATGGTTTCAAACAAGAAAATAGAAAAGTAAACATTAAAACATAAAATAAATTCATTCTTCAGCAAGACAAACTTATCCGGCATGCACATAATCGACTCTTCACAAATTTAAACTTACCGACCAGTTATACTCAACCTACAATACTCCTCAATATCACCCAACATCGCTCACAACACAGGTTATGTCTAACGTAAAGTTGAGAGAACAACCGTGTTACCATTGCCGATACTTTCGTACGCTAGCTCAAGGCACGGAGGCATTAAGTTTCGACGCCTATTGAAGATTGTTAGCCCTAAATCTATCTCTAGAATCTAGAAACTAACAGACAATCATCCCTAATCGAAGTTTGCGACGGTTATCTCTAACGCATCCCAAACCCCGCGCATAAAGCAAAAATCAGAGACAATTACCAATAAAGATTTATAAAGCAAGTTTTATACAACGCCATGGGCGACAAATATACATGAGTTCATAGCAAATATATATACACAACCCAACAAAGAAGAAAGACATGAAGAAAATCAGAAATGAACTAAACACTTCACGAATTGTCGGAGTCGATCGATGAGAAATCCACCTCGGATCATCCGCATGCAAGCTTCCATGATGTTTTCTAAGCTAATCTACTGAAAAAATGAAGTTTGATGGAGTTGGAGCAAGAATCCCCAAAACCATCCTCTAAAAAATGCTGAAAAATGAAGTTTATAGGCAAAATTTGTTGCCCAGGTTCGCACTGCGAACCCCCGTTCGCACTGCGAACATACACTGCCTTAGCTACTGCCAAAATTGTGTTTTTCATGCTTCCAGACACTTTTTATTCGCCCCGAGTTCACAGTGCGAACTCGCTAGCGAGTGCTCGCCTCCTGGTTCGCCTAGCGAACATGACAGGAAACCAGAATTTGTTTTGACCATAACTCTTGAACCGTAACTCCGATTGACGCACGGTTTGAAGTGTTGGAAAGGTTATTAAATGCTTTATACAACAATGGCAAAATCCCATTGCTGGAATACCTGCAAAAATAAATTAAAATCAATTAAACTCAATGATATTTACATGATACGCAATATATACACTAAAACATAAAGTAAACATAATTACGAACAAAGTGGGGTTTATTCAACCAATTTTAACACAAAGTAATGATAAGTGCAACAAAACTTATATACAAAAATAGGTACATTTTGCACTTATCAAACTCTCCCCAACTTATTTAATTGTTTGTCCACAAACAAGAATCAAACAAACTTGAAAATGCACAAGCAATATCCAAAGAAAGACGAATCAACAGGTTTTGAAAAACTGAAACGAATGAATGGTTCAAATGAAAACGGTACACACAGAAAGTAAATACTTACCACTAAACTACGACGACAACATAGTCACGAAACAAATGCCAAATACAAAAATCATGCCAAAAATTCTAAAACAACACAAGTTCCAAAGTGAATCACACCTAGTAAAAACAATCATCGGTAGATGAAAAACACACAATAAGGTACTTTACACTCACACAACACTCATGCAAACAAAAGACTAAATTATGCACACATCCACAAATTCAAATTGAAAATACAAAGGCAAGAATCACAAGGGCTTTTCAAGGTTGTAGCGTGGTCGGGTAAACAAACAAGGGGCAATTTCTAAAGGTAATTTAAACAAAAACTTGCCTAAACCTAAGGGAGTGAAAAACTCACAAAAGTTCACACACAAAATTCCAATCAACTTCTTCCACAATCCCAAGTGTTACACAACACACAATACTTATTTAGCACAATTATTGAAACTCTTTTTGTTTCCTTTTTCAAGGATTTTTCTTTTTCTTCTTTTTCTCTTTCACAAATTTTTCTCTTTTTTCTTTTCTTTTTCAATCCGCATAGAATCTAACCAATGAGTATACAATCATCCTCTCCCCAACTTGAATTCAACCATATCATCAGGTGAATACTCCCTACTTTCTAAGGCAAGGAAAAAATCTATACAACAACACAAAGTTGAGGTCCAAGAAAAAACAAAATCCATTCAAAAATAAGTGAACTAAATACTCATAGACAAGCATTAAGTTCAAATAGAAACATGGATCAAAAAGCTCAAAGAGGTTACGAATTCTCACACACTCACAAGGTGAATTGACTATTTGGCTAAGGTGGTTGTGCTCAAAATGAAACAATTGCCTTGATCCTTTTCATACATTTATATAATCAACACAAACAAAAGATTCAACATAATAAAATCCAGTTAGAACAAGAATGTTGGTTCTCCGCGCATATATGAACAATGGAAAGCCACCTCACAAAAAGGTTGGGAACTAAAGTGATTCACAATAGAACAAGTATACAAAAGAATGGATGGCATGGAAGTTTGTAAAATGCCTAAGTATCATGAATATGCTAAAGTATAGAAAGCGATAAATACATACCTCGGACGTGTACAAAACTTAACAAGATCATTACCATACACCCGCAAGTTGAAATGAACCAACTTGGAAAATCACAAAAGCATCCTCAAATAAGTCAATCAAAATCTCTGAGCAAACAACAACCAAAAATATTCGAAAAGAAAAACTATAAAACATGCTTGTTTTACGTCGTAAGCTCGACGCCTTTATGGTGCTTAATTAGAAACTTCCTTCATTCATGTCATGGTGATGTCTCACCGCGCAACCAAAAGCAAGTGTCCTAACCAAACACTTAAACAAACGTTACAGGAACAAAATGTATACAACAATTGAACAAACATAATGGAAACAGACAATATATACGATATATACAAAACTCAAAAACAAAGAAACTATCGCAATGCGATTCAATATCAAAACCAATCCCCGGCAATGGCGCCATTTTGTTGAATGCGGAATATGGCAAGAAGCAAAAATATTTATTTTCGGAAGAATTCTCTCCGGGATTTATGTCGTGTCCACAGAGATCGGTTCGAGGGAAAGAATGTCGTTCGACAATCTCTCGCATTTATGAGTTTGGTTTTAAATGGTTTCAAACAAGAAAATAGAAAAGTAAACATTAAAACATAAAACAAATTCATTCTTCAGCAAGACAAACTTATCCGGCATGCACATAATCGACTCCTCACAAACTTAAACTTACCGACCAGTTATACTCAACCTACAATACTCCTCAATATCACCCAGCATCGCTCATAACACAGGTTATGTCTAACGCAAAATTGAGAGAACAACCGTGTTACCATTGCCGATACTTTCGTACGCTAGCTTAAGGCACGGAGGCATTAAGTTTCGACGCCTATTGAAGATTGTTAGCCCTAAATCTATCTCTAGAATCTAGAAACTAACAGACAAACATCCCTAATCGAAGTTTGCGACGGTTATCTCTAACGCACCCCAAACCCCGCGCATAAAGCAAAAATCAGAGACAATTACCAATAAAGATTTGTAAAGCAAGTTTTATACAACGCCATGGGTGACAAGTATACATGAGTTCATAGCAAATACATATACACAACCCAACAAAGAAGAAAGACATGAAGAAAATCAGAAATGAACTAAACACTTCACGAATTGTCGGAGCCGATCGATGAGAAATCCACCTCGGATCATCCGCATGCAAGCTTCCATGATGTTTTCTAAGCTAATCTACTGAAAAAATGAAGTTTGATGGAGTTGGAGCAAGAATCCCCAAAACCATCCTCTAAAAAATGCTGAAAAATGAAGTTTATAAGCAAAATTTGCTGCCCAGGTTCGCACTGCGAACCCCCATTTCGCTAGCGAGTGCTCGCCTCCTGGTTCGCCTAGCGAACATGAACGCAAACCAGAATTTGTTTTGACCATAACTCTTGAACCGTAACTCCGATTGACGCACGGTTTGAAGCGTTGGAATACTTATTCAATTCTCTATACAACAATGGCAAAATCCCATTGCTGGAATACCTACAAAAATAAATTAAAATCAATTAAACTCAATGATATTTACACGATACGCAATATATACACTAAAACGTAAAGTAAACATAATTACGAACAAAGCGGAGTTTATTCAACCAATTTTAACACAAAGTAATGATAAGTGCAACAAAACCTATATACAAAAATAGGTACATTTTGCACTTATCATGTCATCAAATTTCTTCTGGAAGAAGCTAAAAAGGAATATGGTGTAACTATAACTCGTGACCAACTTTCTGATAAGTACCTTGATGTTTATGGTCTTTGAGGAAGAAGAAAAGGGAAGGAACTCGCCTTTGATGAAGAATCAGATGTTCCTATGCCTACTAAGAAGAAACTATTAGGAGATGCTCAAAAGGCAATTCAGAAGGAGGAAGAAATATTTGTTCAAAATACTGGAAAGAAAAAGGATCTACATAACTCCAAGAAGGCCCTGAAACATGAAGTTGAAGAACTCATGGAAACTACTGAGATTCGTCCTACCAAAAATAGAGGAGGAGGATCTGGCAGTAATTTAGATAAAGAAGTATCTACACCAAAGAAAAGGAAGTTGTTAAAGTTAAGTCAGCTGAAAGAAGAAAAAGAAACAAATATTTCTCATGTCGCAAAAGAAGTTGACAACTTAATGACAACAATTGTCAAGAGAAGAATTGAAGTTCTATCAGAAGAATTGACCAAGAGAAATCGTGTTGAGGACTCTATAAAGGTAACAGAGAAGGGCATGAAAGTTTTGAGAGAACACAGCTAGGAGACAAACTTGAGTCTATCCTACATTCTCCTGAAGTCGCTAGGATAACTCAAGAATTTGTTGAGATCATGAAAAAGGATTCAGATGCTGCTCAAGAACTTAGAAAACATGGTGCTAAGGAAGTAGAGGAAGATGCTCCAGAGGTTGAAATGGAAGTCGTATATGCAGAAAAGGATGATGGATCTAGAAACTGGTTGAATGAGAGTCCATCTAAAAGTGGTAAATAGGTAGAAGCTGCATAGGAACTTGCTTTATTGGCATCAAGATCAGGTATTGAGGTTGAACTCGTTCATGACTTTAATCTTAATGCTTCACTGAGAAAGTCATCCTCACCATCACCTGCTAAATCCAACCAAACTTCTATCTTAGCCATACAAACCTATCAATCAATCATTCCTATAAGTACATATTTTTCTCCACTTTCTAAGACCTCTCCAAACAAAACACCAGACAACATTGTTCCATCACTTGACCAAACCAATCAAGACATTAATGCTATCATTCAGGTAGGCGTGCCTTCACCAATTCCTGGTGAATCTGAAAATGCTTTGGATGCTATACCTCTAAATGTTGTATCACCCTAAAAAAGTTCTACAAAAACCATTAAAGATCAACTTGTTCATGATTATCTTAATGATGGACTTGAATATGCTGAGTCTGAACCTAAACTAGAAAATAATATCCTAGATCATCTTGTACCATCAATCCATCAAGAAACCACCCAACACGTATCCCCATCAAATCATGCTTTAAGCAAAGAAAATTCGATTAAATATATTCATGAAACCCTACAAAAGGATGAAACAAACACATCCAAACCATCTCGGCACATAACCAGCTTTCAGCTTTTACCCAACCATGTACTTTCTCAGTTAGAAGTTTGTAAGAATGGGTTATATAATGAGGCAAAAGCAATAATGGAAGAAGGTCTGTTAACTCGGTCATTCAAAGTCTTAAAATTTTCTCGGAAAAGGAAGTACCTGCAACTAGCCAGAAGCAACTGATCAATCTAGAAACTAAAGTAACGTCAGTTGCTGAATGTCAAGAGATAATGAAGATTCAGATGGCTAGTAACCAACTTTTAGTGGATGCTTAATTCAAGGTTGTTGTTGCAAGACATGAAGAAATCAGTTCTGATCTGAAGACAATCATGGAATTATTGAAGAAACCTTAGGTCTAGGATGTAGAACCTGTTTATGTGTTAAATGGCTTGTTTATCTTTTATATGTGTTATGACATGCTTGCGAACTTATCTCATTTCAGTTTACTTTATACTAGTTGTTATTGTTTTAATTATCTTGTGCTTTATGTTTCTCTCTTGATTATTTAAAGTAAATGAAACTTGCTTTTGCTGGCTTAAATTAATGGAAACTGAAAAAGGGAAATTACATTATAATTTAAAAGTTACATAAGAATAGATAAGACAATACAACAAATTAGCCTATCCCTAGTCTTTCTTGTTGCTTTAGTCATCTATCTCAGTGTTGCAAATAAATTCTTTCCATGATTGATCTGCTTCCTCGTCTTCAGAAGAAAGAACTTCATCATTAATGGAAGATTCCTTAGGAATTTTTTTGTGTTCTTTTGGTCCTGGAGTCTGTGCTCTGTAGGCAGCCAATCTGGTTTAAACACCTTTCTCTTTCTTCAATTTATGTTTCTCTTTTAATGCATCAGCATGAAGTTTTGTAGAAAGTTCCTTTACTGCTAAACATTTCTCTCTTGCCATTTCAATATTCTTCAGTAATTCAAACTCTCTTGCAAAATCTCATTTTTTACTTTTGTGAGGAATTTGGTTATGAGATTTTCTCTTCATAACTTGTTTTCTCTTGAAGTATTTATGAGAACTGGATTAATTCTTGAGGAAACCATTTTAATATGATTTTATAGTGAGCTTTGAGTATTCGTTCAAGTACAAATATGGAACCTGTGCACCAATGAAAACTAATTATTGACCATCTTGGGACACTGCACTTCTGTCCAACATTTACTTGGCTATGACTACTCTTAACCCTATAAAGTATCATTGACCATCTTGGAACAATGCACTTCTGTTCAGCATTTTGTCACCTCTTGTATCTTTTTTAAATCTTTTTTATGTGACAAAAGGGGGAGAAAGATATAACAGTATTTAATAAACAATCTGAACCCTTTAGATTTAATGTTGTTCACTTATAATTTAATGTACTTTTAAATTTCTGTTATTTTGGTTACTTTTGGTTATTTTGCCTGGGTGATATTAGTTTTGTTGAATATAGAACTAAGGGGGAGCTTACAAACCTCAACATTGGACTATTAGACTCAGAGGGAGCTTACAAACCTCAGACTCTGATGTTGCTAAGAAAATTAAAATATTTTTTCTTGAATATAGTACTTAGGGGGTGTTTACAGAACTCAACCTTGGACTATTAGATTCAGGGGGAGCTTACAAACCTCATATCCGGATGTTGGCAAGAAAATTATAATTGCCCAACATTGTTCTTTAAATACTTATGTTTGTCATCATCAAAAAGGGGGAGATTTCTAGAACAAGATTTGTTCATGGCATATATCCTTTGGGTTTTGATGATAACAAAGTATTGAAAAAACAATGGTGTTATCTAATGTGTGTTCCAAGTATAAAGGTTCTAAAGCTTAAAGAGAATGCATTCAGAATCTGATATACAGACGCATTTAAGAGGAGCTGAGTTACTAGCCTCTAGTGGATCAGAATCTGAAGAACGCTCTCTAAGTGATGTATGGCGTAGACTCTGAAGCTGAAGGCCTCAACATCAGAAGAGCAACATATTATCTCTACACTAAGTTAATGTATCAACTTATGGTGAACATTCAGAGTTAGTAATAAAGCTAAAGTTATCCGTACCATATAAAGCAAGTTGCATTGTCAAATCATCTTGTCAGCTATAGTCTATGTTCATAAGGCTCAAGAAGAATTGATATGCTTTACGGATATCTACTCTCAATGGATCTATAGTCCATGATTACATGGAAGACACAATGGTTAAACATGTTACACAATGGATTAAGATCTTTTGGTGTATCTATCTTCAACGTCTCTTGTACTATGGAGAAACAAAGACACTTGTACAAGTTATCTCTTCCAACGGATACTCTTCTACAACTGCTATATAAGTAGCTGAAGATTCAATATGAATTTTTAACAAGGAACAAGGAGTAATAGAGAAGGAAAGCCAAGAAGGATTGGAGTGTTTCACACTTCTATATGGATTGAGGAATAACAAGATCAACAATAAGCAACACAAACGAGTATGCAAAAAATATGTTATTTGTTGTAAATTGTACGAAGCCTTAAGATTTATTAAAAATTTAATATCTTAGGAATCTTAAGTGCTTAAGGTCTTTGTTATGGTGATTACCCTGTACCTCTGATTTTGTATCAAGTACACCTTGTTCTCTATTCTACTAAACATATTGTTTAGTAGTTTAGATAAAGTCTCTTGCTATGTGCTTGAGCATCAAAGTCTCTTGCAGAGAAGCTTGAGCCAAGTAAGTCTTCTGCTATGTGCTAGAGCATTTAAAGTCTTGATCAATTGTTGATTAAGCAAGAAAGTATTAGATTATGAGTCTGAGCAGAAGTCTTGGGTTCGTGGAACCTGACAAAGGAAGTCTTGGGCCTGAGGGGCTTGAGCAGAAGTCTGGAGTTTGTGGAACTTAGACAAGGAAGTCTTAGGATGAGATCTGAGCAAGGAAGTCTTGAGCCTGAGGGGTTTAAGTAAGAAAGTCTTAGGATCTGAGGTTTTATGCAGGAAGTCTTGATCAGGTGCTGGTTAAGCAAGGAAGTCTCTGGTTGAGGGTCTGAGCAGAAAAGTCTTATACTTGAGTGTATAAGTAGTTGTAATATGTTTGATTATAGTGGAAAATCTCTTGCGCTGCAAGGGGACTGGGCTACTCTCAGTTTGGGAGGAACCAGGATAAATCTATTGTGTTCTTTATCTGTTTATTTACTTCTATTGATATCAATTGCACCTGTTATCAGGTACTGAACCTTTGTTTGGAATTTGAACTCCGCTCAAAAGTAGTAACAGAATTGGAGATCTCAATTCAACCCCCCTTCTTGTGTATTTTCCTCACCTTCAGTCACATGTTTAACAAGTTGAATCATAACCTAACTCTTGTTTAGGCCTAATTGTCTCAAGAGGAAGATGACTTCCAACACTGTTTTTAACAAGAGGGCTTTTCTAAACACACCTCCATTGTTTAATGGTGATAAGTTTTAATTATGGAAAGCTAGATTTAAAATTTCATTGAAAGACTTGATTTTAAATTGTGGAAAACCATAAGCAGTGCTCCATTTATCTCTACTTATCATGTTAATAGAGAAGTAGTAGATAAACTAGTTTTTCTTTAGACCATAGAAAAAATGAAAAATTTGAAATTAATTTTAAAACAATTTTTTTAGGTATGTACTTAGATTAAAATCAATTATTTTATGTTCATAATTGTAAATCCACCAATAAAATATGATACACTCTTGAAATGATATATTTAGTTCCTCCCAGTATCAAACAAGTGTGAATAAACACATGAGGCGAAGAAAATGATTACTTCATTCATAAGTGTTTTTCAATTCTTAGAAATTTCGAAAATCATACTAGAACCTTCATGACTAACACATATCTAAGAATTAAGAATTGGAATAAAAAATATGATCCAATCTTTAAATCTAGTGATAAGAATGTTTACGATTTTCAATAAAAATCCAAGAAGGAATAAATTGTCAAGAAGCCGATTGAATTAATTCAATTGTTAAAGGATAAAGGCATGAGCTGAAGTCTAGAAGAACCTATAGCAACTTTATCAACAAACTCGCGTGAAGATGAATTATCTCAAGTAATCTCCTTTTAAATAATAGAATCAGTGCTTGAAAGATCCTCGGAGACTTCAACATCAACTGGAGGAACTTCATCAAAAGGATAATATGATAAAGATGTATCATCTAGAGGAATATTCGAGAGATTAAATGAGAGGTACCAATGAAAAATATAGTCAAAGGCTTAACTTCAAGGAAAATTAACCTCTGGTAGAAGCTTTGAAGAATCCTCTTCCGAAGAAGATAAAGTTTGATTGAAAGCCTCTTCCGAAGAAGATAAAGTTTGTTTGAAAGCGTCTCACGAAGAAGATGAAGGTGAGGTAACAAATTTAACATACAAGCAGTTGTTTAAATTAAGCGTTAAGTTCATTGAAGAAAATGATAAGATTAAAAAGCGTAATGTAGATCTTAAAGATTATCTTAAATTACTAGAAAAGAGTAGTGAATAGCTTTAGCATGAAATAACTAATATTAGAAACCTAGCTAGAACATGTGAGACTTGTGTTTCAATGAAAAGGAAGTAAAAGATTTGCAGAAACCCTAAGTAAATTTAATGCGGCGATAGAAAACCTTGATCTGATTCTATCAAGTCAAAAGCCTTCCTTGAAAAAAATTAGATTAGGCTTTATATCTAGTAGAACACATAGTAAATGGTTTAATAGGAAGAAATCAAATCAATCTGTCTATAAATGATCTCACTATAATAGATTTGGCCACTTAGAGTCATTATGCTTTGATAAAGTAAGAAGTTCTAAAGGTAATAATCCTATACCTCTTAGAACTACCAACACATCGGCTTAAGAAAATTTGGGTATCATAGGTGAAAACCTAGTGTTCTTTGCAACTTTAATGAATTTGTAGTGCATATTAAATGAAGTTGTGAAAAGAAAAAATTGTGTTTTGTAGTATACAATAGTACCTATTTGAACTAATGATCGTGATCTGAGGATGCTTGTTGATGGTGTATCTTAATGATTGTGATCAAAACAAATTTTGTTGAGGATGGTGTCAACATCTCTGATATGTGATGATCACCTAACCTCCTAGTAGGTTGAGAAGATAAGTCTGTAGTGGATATTATTTATCTCATGTTTAATCAACTTTATTATTCAACGATTCTTAGATAATGACATATAATAGTTTGGTGACATTCCTTCATCAAGGGGAGTCTTTATCAAGATCACTTGATAATTAAGGTAGTACATTGTTTAAAGGCTGAATGATAAAAAAAAATCTAATTAAAATTTTAAATAAGTTCTTTATTAATTACTTAGTTGTTAAAATTATTCTTACTAATAAAATAAATGAGTTTTTTAGCGTCTGTCAAGAAAGGGGTTCAAACAAAATAAGCATGGGTACCAATACAAAAAACAACCCAATACCCAAATTTCCAAAAAGCCTAAAAATGCACTAAATAACCGATTAAGCTCAATAGCTAATTGATTATATGAGTTTAAAATTAAAATTCAAATTTTGGCGCACTAAACAATTGATCATGGGCAATATCTAATCGATTAGAGCCTTGAAATCAGTGCAACATCTAGTTTTAATGTCAACCTGCCTGCATTGAATAACCTAGCCAAATAGACCCCAATTTCTAATCGATTAGGCAGTGAGTATAAAAAGGTACATCTGTTCTTCAAGTCTCATCACATACCACTGTCACTTGTGTGCATTGCCTTAGTGTATTAGAGTTTTTTTTTTGTCTTTCCATCATCACCATTGCACCCAAGAGAGCAAGTACCACCCAACCATCATCATTCTACCACTACGAAATCTTTTTAATACAAGAACAAGAAACCAACTCCAATTGTTACTACACCAATATAGAGATCATTGAATCTAGTTATTTAGATGAGCAACTTTTCAAGGAGTGCAACTTTTTCGAAACCATCACTATGGCCGATTTGAGGATCTTTGTCTTTGAATGCCTCAAGAAAGATTTGCATCCTTGGTAAGGCTATTTTACTCCTACCTCAAGTACTCAAATGGTATCCTCACCTCTGAAGTGAAGAAACACCCTATCCAACCGAGTCTTGAAGAGTTTGCACAATTTTGCAACCTTCCTTGCAACAACCACGAGTATGATCAAAGCAAAGAAGGTAATGACTTTAACGTTGACCTTGTTGCTAATTCCTTTTTTATTGATTAAACCTCCATTATTCCTACTCCCATCACCATTTGGCTTAATACGCCCAAATGTTTAAGTAATTAACTATACGGTGAGTCATGTTTTTTTCCCAAGAAAGAACAACTATACCCATATAAACAACTATACCGACCTCCCTTATTCTTCCTCAAATATCCTCAATAATCTCCTTCAGAATCAAGAGACGATGATAAGAGTGCACAGGAGAACAAATTCAAAGATTCAATGCCTCACCAAAAAACTTGATAAGACCCAACTCATATCCCCAATTGTGTCAAGTGAGGAAGGGAAGGTGAAGAGACGAACTAAGTTTTTTGCTTAAATATTTTTTCTTTGTTGTTTTAATGTCATTCCATTGTCGTTGATTATTTAGTTCAGCAAAAAGATAACCTAATTCAAATAGGAATGCATATGGTTTCGAGGTGCTCTCTCTACAATCAAGATATGAAAATTGTATACCACTTTTTTATGCAGGTACACTTTACTTTTCTGGCATTAGATGGAGTGAATGTTTGACATGAACATTGGTAGAATTAGTTACAAAAGCTTATTCAAACTTGCTGGTAGAAGTTTGAGCTCTCAAATTCAGAATTTTGATCATGACTCTCATCATAATAACTCTTTGGAAAACTTGGCACACAAGAAATGATATCAAGATTCAAAATGGTAACATTGACTTTGATAGAAACATTCTTCATGTTAAACAAATTGTCTATATGGCATCCACTTCTTTCAAGGGACACATGTACTCTTCAATTCAAGAGTTTACAATTATTAAATGCTTTGACATCAAATTTGGACCTCCTCTAACACCTAGAATCATACAAGTTAATTGGTATTTTCCTAGTCATAATTGGATTAAGAGCAATACATATGGAGTTCAATAGAAAATCCTAAAATATCAACTTGTGGTGGCATATTTAGGGATAATTTAGGAACATTCTTGGGAGTTTTCTCATCTAATATTAAAGTTTCCACCTCCTTGCAAGCTGAAGAATTAGATAAATCTTTGCCTTGAAATTGATTCGACGCCGACCATTCATGCATTTTTTAATTTGAATATTGTTCAATGGCATCTTTTAATTAAATGAAAGAATATTTTAAACACAATAAATTTATCTAAATGCAAGATATCTCACATTTTCAGAAATTTTATTAAACATTTACTTCTTAAAAAAATGCATTTTTTTGGCTATAAATTTGTTTAATTCAACAAACTAATTTGTTAATCTCAGATTTAAAATATTAAATTAGTGTAGTCTTATTATCTCGAGAACTAAAATTTTGTTTTATTTAAAAATATTGTCTTCAACCATGGTTTTTAATCTCAATTTTATTATTCAACCATTTATGTGAATATATCTAAACATAAATCATACTATATTCAATTAAATTTGAATCTAAATAAATTGTATCAAATCAATTTTTTTTAAATCAATTCTTATAGTTATATAAAGAGTAATGTCAATAAAGCAATATGACATCATTAGCTTTTATAATGCTTATCCAATAAGCTTATGAGAAACTAACCAAGTGTGCATTGGAACATAGCATAGGTAGAAAGCATAGAATAAAAACTTTTAACTAATTCTTAACTAACTTTAGGACAAATTAGTTATGTACTTAGCAACCATAATTAAAGTTAGTTATTTGCTTAACAACCATAATTAACTTGAAGTATATCATTGTGTAATAAAGAGCCCATACTCCCAACCCACCCCAACTCTCATCTATACGTAATATGTCTTTTTAACAAACCTATGCTTCAAAACAAAAGCTGATCAAAGCAAAACATGAAAGGCATCTGAAAAAGTTCTTTAAGCCATGGATGTTAAAGCACCACACCTCAATGATGAACAAGAGCTACCACTTCTTCACAACATGGACATTGTAGAACCACAAAAGACCTTTATTCATAGAGCCATAAATCAAACATGCAAAAGCACAGCTCATTTATCTAACCTTTTACCAACAGGCACTGTCCTTTCATTCCAAATCCTATCACCAATATTCACAAACCAAGGGAAATGTGATGATGACCCAGTGACAAAGTTAATCACTTTATCCCTTTTATCCCTCTGCGCTGCCTCATGTTTCCTACTATGCTTCACCGATAGCTTTCGCGACAACAAAGGAAACATCTGTTATGGATTCGCCACATGTAAAGGCTTGTGGATCATTGATGGATCAGCAACACTTCCACGTGAACTTGATGAAAAATATCAACTAAGGTTCATTGAT
This sequence comes from Lathyrus tuberosus, assembly GCA_022829125.1. Taxonomy (NCBI): domain Eukaryota; kingdom Viridiplantae; phylum Streptophyta; class Magnoliopsida; order Fabales; family Fabaceae; genus Lathyrus; species Lathyrus tuberosus. The sequence goes on along the minus strand of JALAZF010000093.1, from coordinate 15,019,014 downwards.
TTCATGCATGCAGTTATGTCAATCTTGGTTTTTTCAGCTATTGCGTTGTTTGATCAGAATGTTGTTAAGTGTTTCTTTCCATCACCTTCACATGAGATGCGGCGAATCCTTACTGCATTGCCGGTCGGAATCGGTGTTTTCTGTAGCATGATGTTTGTTGCATTTCCTACACAGAGACATGGAATTGGTTTCCCACTTTCAACAAATTAATTGTTGTTATAGGTCCTTTTACTGTCGAAGAAAAACAGTTATAGGTCCTTTTTTATTATTTAGATATATACTTACTATGGAATGGTTTCAAGAACTTGATTGAGATTGTAACAAATTATATATATGAAATTGAGTTTCATTATTTGGATATCATATGATATTTCATGAAATTCAATTCAGCTTTATTAAATAAAACATGTTTTTAACAAATTTCAATCTGTTTTAGAATAGATAGTTTATTTCTTATTTGATGTTTTCTGGTTCATTATTCTTATGGGCCTCCTTCTTGTTTGTGGGTCTTTGGGCCTTATGATGGCCCATGTATTGGTTTAGGCCAATTCTTATCTATCCGCTTAAAAAAGTTGAGTAGTTTTATCCGACTTATTTGTCAAACATTAAAAAGTCCACGTGTCCATTTTATTTGATATTAATAATAGTATTATTATTTTATAATTACAAATTTGCCCTAAATACATTAAATGTAATCATCATTTCCAATTCAACTAGTGTTATCCACAATTGTAATATTCTTTCCAATTCAATTCATTCAACCATCCGTCCGTTACTTTTTCATTCACAAAATCCATACAATGCAAATCAGATACATTTCCTTTTCAAATTAATATATAAATCCTGTTATTTTTCTTCTTCTTTTGTAACAAATTTACATAGAAATTATTTTAGATATTTTTAAATATATATAAAATATATTAAAATAAATTATTAATATATTTATTATATTTAAAAATAAACTAATATTATTAAATTATTTAATTTTAAAATTACATTATCTTTAAATTTATTTTCTTTCTTTACTAAAAAATTAAATTAACTGAAAGTAAATTTTAGATTTGAAGTGACCTGAATTTTTAATTAATTAAAGATCATAAGTCGATTTCATAATTATATTTAATCAAGTTAGATCGAGTTTTGATATGAAACTCTAGTTTTTTTTAATAAAATAAATTTTATTATACCTATTTTTTAATTGTTGAGGATGAAATTTGAAAAATATATTTTGAAGTTTCAAAAATAAAATTTAACACTAAATTGACATACACAATAAAGTACAAATTTTAAATTGATTTAATAAAAGAACAAATATTTTAAAATTCATATTTTTCTCAAATTATATTATAGATTTAAAAAAATTTATAAAATAAATTATTATTGTCACCTATTATCAAAATTGTGTTTTATTTTTATTTTAAAATTATTATAATTATTTACTAAGAATATTAAAAAAAATTATCAATCCATTTATTTTATATAGAAATAATAAAATATTATTACTTAGAACAAATTATTTTTAATATGATTTGACAAAAATATATTATTTTAAAATTTCTTGTTAAGAATCAATTATGTTAATATTTGTATATAGAATATTTTCCTGACTGCTGATCAAAGAATCAGCCTTACAACTCCTGTCACTGACCATGAGATCCTCGTTGCTCTTAAGGGGATTGGGGACTTGAAATCTCCTGGTACTGACGGTTTTGGTGCAAAGTTCTTTAAATTCTGCTGGCATATAATTAAAGATGATGTGATTGCAGTTGTTCATGAATTTTTCCATCAGGATCACCTCTATAAAACTTTCAATTGTACCTTGATTATTCTTATCCCAAAGATTGATGGAGCTACTTCTATGAAGGAATATCGACCTATTACAGGCTATACAACTTTCTACAAGATCATCTCTAAAATTCTCACCACAAGGCTGGGGAAAGTTGTTGGCAATATTGTGGGTCAAACTCAAGCAACTTTCATTCCTGGGCAACAGATTCACAAGCATATTCTCCTTGCCCATGAACTTCTCAGAAGATACTCTAGGAAGGGTGGAACCCCAAGGTGCATGATCTAACTTGACCTTCAAAAAGCTTATGATATGCTTGATTGGAAGGGTTTGGAGTGCATTCTGATGGAAATTGGTATCCTTGCCTAATTCATTAGATGGATTATGAGGATAGTTACTACAGTGTCTTATATATACAATGTGAATGGTTCTTATACTTCTATTGTTTGTAATCACTATGGAATATCTCAATAGACTCCTCCTCAAGATGAAAAAAGATCCAGATTTCAACCATCATGCCAAATGTGAAAAGCTTCATCTCACAAACATAACTTTTGCTGATGATGTCCTTCTTTTTTCCAGGGGTGATTATAAGTCTGTTGAATTGTTGTTGGAAACTCTTTCAATTTTCTCTAAGTCTACTGGTCTGTCTGTTAACCCTTTGAAATGTAAGGTGTTTTTTGGTGGGGTTGATGAAGCTACAAGAATGCAAATCACTAGCTTGACCAACTTTGAACAAGGTACCTTCCCATTCAGGTCGTGGAAAACTGTTTGTAGCCTTAAGAAGCTTGGTGGTCTCAATATAATTGATTTAGGTTATTGAAACCAAACCACAATGTTGAAGGTTTTATGAAACATTAGCAAGAAGACTGATAACCTATGGACTAGATAGGTACACACCTACTATTTAAAAGGTTGTGATATTATGGACCTGAGCACCAAGGCCAACCACTCTCCTCTGTTTAACATTATCCTCCATCAAAGAGACAGCCTGGTCTTGTTTCATACTCTGTGGCAGAATCTCCTCCATAGAGATACGTTCACTTCAAAACATGTTTACTTGAAGCTTAAATGTGGGGATAAAGACAAAATGGCTTAGAGTAGAATTGTTTATGGTAATGTAGCTCGGCCTCGTGCGGTTATCACCCTTTGGCAGACTTGCCATGGGAGACTTCCTACCAAGGCTAGACTCCGTAGACTTGGTATGGTTGAAAATACTACATGCTGCTTCTACACTAGTGAGGAGACCATGGAACACCTTTTCTTTGATTGTAGTGAGACAAAGAGTATTTGGATGAAGGTTTTGTCTTGGATTCAAATTAGCCATATCCCAAAAAATTGGAAGGAAGAATTTCTCTAGATCAAATCTCATTGCTAAGGGAATGGGTGGAGGGCATAAATCCTTTGACTCGCTGTAAAGAAACTTTATATGGTATTTGGAGGTATCGTAATGACATTTGTTTTGGTACCCATGTAGATAAGATGCAAAAATCAGATAATATTATTGACACTATAGTCTATAGGGGGTGGTATAATGAGAGACTTAGACCTCATATCGCTAATTTTTTGAAGTAGTTATAGTCTCCTTTTGTTTTTTGTTTTGCCAGTTTTGTTGGTTGGATCCCTTGTGATCACCTCGCTCATGTTTCTGTTTTTTGAATTAATACACAATTTCTTTTGATTTAAAAAACTATTTCATAGTATATTCTCTCATTGTCGTGCTCGGTTTTCTATCCTGATTTTAAATTTGTACTCAGTTTTTATTTACCATCTAGAGAAGTTCGTGTTCCAATTCAAACAACCTTTGTTTTTTCGTTCGTTGTTGTTATCCCCACCACTGAGCGACCTTGTTTGTATGCGTTTCAGCCACCAGCTCTCATGGAAGATCACTCCGCCACCAATTCCATCACTTTTACCAAAGTTTCGTTCATCCTTTGCGATAAACTATCCAGGATAGTTAAATTTCTTACAAAGGTAAGAGAACAACAACGACAACCTAGGGTTGCTGCTATTTCTCAACCAACTATCACCAAAGAGGTTACTATTTTAGCCTCTTATTACAATGAGTTACTTCAGTTCGAAGCAACCCAGCAACCATCATTTTCTTCTGTCGTTGCTCAGTATGGTAATTATGTAGCCTTTGTCATTACATCAATCTCCTTGGTCCTTGGCTCTAGTGGCTTTCCATGATTGCGTTGGCTCTTTTGGGACGATGAGGCTCTGGTAACAGATTCACGTGGCCGACCTCTTTAAGGATATCTCCCCTACTTGTATTTAGTGGGGTGAGGTCTCTATCCGGCTCGTACGGTTATCTGTATGGTCTGGGAGCATGTCGCTCCCGCGCAGGTCCCTGAGGATGCCTTTTCCTCCTGTTTGACACCTCTTATTTGCTCTTTTTCTTTTCATTGTTGTCTCAGGCTCTTTTCTCTTGGATACTTTCTTCTCATTTGATGTAACTTTCAGCCCGAGTAGTGATCTCGTCCATGCTGATAGTCGGCTTCTGAGCCAATGACTCATTGAATTGCCCGTCTCGCAATCCATGCTGAAAAGCCCCCACAAACAGTTTCTGATTCAGATGAGATACTTTGAGGGTTTCCTCATTGAATCGAGCCAGGTACTCACGTAGTGATTCCGCCTGCTTCTGTCGAACACTGAACAATGCAGTCGTGGACACCTTCCAGCGTTTTCTTGCCGAGAAGTGTTTCACTAACTTCTTAGTTAGGTCCTGGTAGCTTATGATGAGAGCCGAGGAAGGCTCATATACCATCTTAGGGCTACATCCTTCAAGGTTCTGGCCATGAGTTTGCACTTCAGTGAGTCCAAAGGGGCAACTATGGCCATCTGATTATTGATGGCAATAACATGCTCCTGAGAGTCTGTCTTCCCATCATAAGAAGTTAATGATGGTGCTTTGAAGTTTTCGGGTACGTGGTCGTCCCAATCCTCTTGAGAGAGAGATTGAGGTTCGAGAACCTCCTCTTCACTATCACCGTCAGCTTGACTTTGCTGTTGCAGCTCTTGTATGTTGTCTTGCAACGTTTCATTCTGTTGTCTCATGGTCTCCATCATAGCTAGTAGTTAAGCCATGTCTAGAGGATCTCCTTCAGAAGTCATGTCATTAGTGAGAGGTGTGGCCTGGGAAAGTTTTACCTAGGCCCCACGGTGGGCGCCAAATGTTCTAGCCAAAAATGGTTAGACCACCAAAAGTGCTAGTTCTCCTTATTCTGGATAAGGAAAGCTATGTTGTCTATACTATAGAGTATGTTTGGGGATTTGAGAGCTATACAGGTGTTGTATGTTGTCTCAAGATGGATGTGTCTTGCTTAACCCTCATGTGAGAACCCCTTTTATAGCCTTCTTGTACCTTCATTTAAGTCAGGCCATTAAGAGAAGCCTCTTGGCCTTCAGACGTTGTATGGCCATCATTGTTGTAACTCTTCTTCATGAATATACGCTTTGAAGACAGGATAAGGTCGACATTGATGCACCGCCGCCGTTACAACTATTGGAACAACGCTTGTTGAGCTCATGACTGGCATCAGGGCTGGGTTTGTGGGGTATAGTAGCCGGCCTTGTAAGAACTCGGCTGATGGGAGTCGGACTCCCTGACCAAGTCGGGTTGTGTATGATACTTGTCTACCTCTCTTCATTGTACAATATTTCTTGCTATCATAGTCTAGTTCGTGCTTACCTTTATCCGACTACTTAACTCGGCATCAAATATATTTGGCATGTACACATTATATACATTGGACTGGATATTTAGATCTCACCCATATTGGATCTTTGACTGGCCCAAAACACCATGGGATTATATATAATTTTTCATTACAAAGCATAGTATACTTTAACTTTATCACATTTATTTTAATAATAAGGCATGTTGCACAATTAATTATTTTGAGACAAGATTTAGAAAAGTTGAAAAATGTAATAACTTAAAAATGATGTAATTTAATCTTATCATATAATTTTTTTAAAGTTTAGAATGATAATAAAACATAAATATCGACAAAATTAAAAAAAAAACTCAAGTTTGTTGCAATTCAATATCATCCATCATTGTTATTTCTAATGCATACTACAAATTATTTTTTTAATTATTAACGTTTCTTTTTTTTCTTATCTTTATTTAATATATAACAAAATTAAATTACAATTATTTATATTTTAAAGGTTTATGAAAATAATTTTTTTGAAAAAAAGTAAAATAGCAATAATAATTATTATATTGTGCTTTTAATTAGTGTTGACAGTAGGAGTGTTCATTGGTTCGGACAAATCCAAACCAAACCAATGTGTTTGGGTTGGGCATTTTTCCAGTTCGGGCAAAAACCGAACCGAACCAATTAAAACCGATGTTAATTGGTTCGGACAACAGATTTCTAAATTGCTACCCGTAAACCCAAACCAAACCAATAACAATCAATATAATTAATTCATATAATAAATTATTAATTTTAATTGAGGTATTACTTATTTATTTAAATAAAGAGAATAATTGTTATAGCAATGACCAAGTACAAACTATAATGAAAGAAACAAAGAGGCATAGTCTATGGACATTTCCAATGAAAAACAGAACGAAATCTTTCAAATTATCACAAGCATATCAATCAATGATGAAATATAGAGAAACCAAACATCACAACCATTATAAATAAAACTCACAAATTACAAACTACAAGTATCCGCAAGCCACAACCTTCATCCCAAATCACAAAACCTCAAATCATAAGTATCTCCAAACTACAAAACTTCAATTTTATGCTATGGAATGGAGTATGAGTATGCATTAAAATTGTTTTAAGTTATTGAATATTTAAGTGAAATACAACAACTATATGATTATGATTGTCATAACTTGTTTAAAAATATGTGTGTCATGTGTTCAATATTTATTTTTCATATTTTAGTGTGTAAACAAATAATTTTTAAAAAATATTTTATATATTTATTTTTAATATATCCGATCAATCCAATCCAAACCAATCCATTGTTTTTCGGATCGGTTTGGTTTGGATTTTAATGAAAAAAATATTGAAATCCAATCCAAACCAATCCATTTATTTTTTATTGGTTTGGGTATCGGATTTTCTCAAAATCGAACCAAACCGGCCCGCGAACACCCTTAGTTGACAGCTAGTTTATGAGTGAAAAAAATAGTAGAAACAAGAAAAATATTGTCCTTCCACGTAGAATGTTAGGTGGTCCATTGAATAGTGTGAACGATAAAGTGTGAGATATAAATGCATTAAAGAAGAGACAAATTTATAATTAACAAAAAGGTTAATACATCTTTTATCCCTGTCATTTGAGTGAAATTCCAAAAACAATTTGTAAAAAAATATACAGATTAACACCAAAATTGGTCACAATGGATGTAGAACTCAGGATTTTTCATTCAATTGCATGGATCACTATCACTAGACTAGCTGTTTTACTTTGGTATTATTATCTACTTAAATATATATATTACATAACTTTTGAAATACGTTAATCCTGCCATATGAGATTTATTGTTGAAAAACGTTAATCCTAACAATATTGAATTTTTACTAATTGAGCTAGTTTGTAAATGATTAATTATATTTTTTAATAAACTTGAAAGTGATAAAATAAGTTATAGTAAAAAATGGAACGTGGCAATATTTTTTAGTTTATAATAACTGTAATGTGTTTTAGTTTATAATTATTCTAAATTAATATTTTGTAATAACTAATATTAGTTTTGTAGTTATTTAATAATTTACTAAATGTTTTTAATAATTTACTAAATATTAAATATACAGTAAATTTTAAATATACTTTCAATTAAATATTAAATTTTAAATAAGTAAATAAATAATTAAATATACTAAAATTTATGTTGTAATGTCTTTAAATTTTAAATATACTGTAAATTTTAAATAAATAATTTCAGTATATTTAATTATTTGCTTACTAATTTCAGTATATTTAAATTTTAAATAAGTAAATAAATAACTAAATATATTAAAATTATTTATTTATTTAGCATATTCAATTATTAATTTCAGTATATTTAATTATTAATTTTAGTAATAGTAATTATTTAATTATTATTTACAGTAATTATTAAATTAAATTATTGTAGATTATTAATATAAATATTACCGTAATTAATTTAGTGATTATTAACATAAATATTACAATAGATTATTAACATAAATATTACAGTAATTAATTTAGTAATAGTAATTATTTAGTTATTATTTACTGTAAATTTAATTAATATTTTAATAAATTTAGTAATAGTAATTATTTAGTTATTATTTACTGTAATTAATAATTATTAAAATATAAATAATAATTTAGTAAATGTGTTTTAATATTAATATTTTGTAAATATTTAGAATTTAGCTACAGTAAAATAATCAATTAAATTTAGCTACAGTAAATATTTAAAATTTAGCTACGTTAATAACTATATTTAACTATATTTATAAATATTTAACTATAACTATATTTAACTACAAATATTCATATTTTACTGTAACTATATTTACAAATATTTTAACTATAAATATATTAATTAATTTCAGTTTATTATTAATTAATATTTATCTTATATTAAATTAAAATATTAAATATACAATATGTATAATATGTAAAATATATATATATATATATATATATATATATATATATATATATATATATATTTACAGTATAATATATTATAATGTTTACAATATGTTATTTAACTATATTCTAATAATAGTTATAGTATATATAATATAGTTACAATATATTATAATAATAATTGATCAAAATGAAAACAAATATGCAAATGTATAATATGTATGTTTAAAGGCAATTGAATTACAAGATGAATCCTCTAGCTTAGTGATAGGCACTTAAGCTTTAAAAGAAAGGGGATAGGTTCAATTCTTACCTTAAATTTTTCTAATGTCCGAAAATATATCATCGAACATATTTATTTTACACATATTTCAACACAAATTATTGAATTATTTTTTTTGCAAAAAATTAAATGTGTTTGAAAATACCTCTCTAAACACTATCCGAAAATATATCTGACAAAGTTTTTAGTTAAGTTATAACTGTTGTTTAGAGGTTCAATTGAAATAGTTGCTAATTTGAACGCCACTATTTTAATTATTTAAAGAGAGGATCTTTCAAATTGATAAAGTTGTTATAGATTAGTTATTTTCCATAAAATTTATATCCATTTTTCTTTACCTCATACGTGTATTTTGACATTAAATTCAATAGATAATATTTACTTTTTGAATTTCTGAAATTGTGAATGATACTAGTCTATTCTATTAAACAATTTAATATTTAATTAACTTAAAGAGTAGTTAATAAATAAATATAAATAATTAAGTAGTTTAGTTCAATTAGTTTTTCAACAACTTGTTTAAAAGTTACTAATAAATAAATATAAATAAAAATTCAAAGCGGTTGAGCATGGTGTGTTAGTTATTGAGATATTTTATTTATGTGTATTGAGTGTTCGGAAATGTATCTTCAGATAATTTTTTTTAATAAAATGCAGATAATATCAGAATAATACATTCTAGTATGATTTGGGTGTTTTTGTAAACATATTTCCAGACATATATAGAGTAATTTCGAATTTTTAAAGGTGTGGAATGTATATATATAAATGTGGAAAGAGCACTGATTTTCTATTATTCATGAGTTGTGACAATTTTTACGTTATATGAATGTTCATTCATGAATATTTTATCCTAACTCACTCCTTTCTTTTATATCACGCATAACATGTACTTTCTTTTCTTATGTATAGATTGGTCTTTACTAGTATTATGTTATTTCAACTACTCTTTTTCTAACCAAATGTGATTTTTCAACTGATCAAGAGAAAAAAAAAAGAATTTAATGTTAAGGCATACTCATGTTGAATTCTTTTTCATAAAAGAGGAAGTTTATCCATGATTGAAAAGACTATTATGGTTTCATTCACATGCATTTTATGCTATTTATAAGTATTAAAAAAAAAAAAAATTATAATGGGGAGGGCCAAAGGCCCAAGGAAAAAAAACAAATTACACGAAAACTTCGCTTAAGGAGAGATTTCCCCCAAGTCCTCCAATAAAAGTTTCTCCATAAAGCTTAGAGCAACCGAGTATCTGATCATATCCCTCTCTAATTGACACCCAGGTTTAGCCAAAGCATCAACACAACAATTTGATTCTCTGAACACATGCTTCACATAGGCAAACTCAAACCTACTTAAGAGACTCTCAATCTTCCTAAGCAACTCAACTCCTTCACTTCTCCTCGTTTTCCCTTGATTGATATCCATTACTATCTCAGAAAAGTCAACATTCACTTCCACCCTCTTGATCTCAAGATCTAAGGCTGGAATCAAGCCTTCAAGAACCCCTCCCAACTCTACCAAGTAGCTACTACAAACGTCCAGCTTCTTAGAAAAACCTCCCAACCAGCAACCTTGGTCATCTTTGACTACTCCCCCACACCCCACAACCACACTTTCAATACACGCACCGTCCACATTTAATTTTACCAAGCCTGGAGTTGAAGGATCCCACTTAATGAGCACAACCTCCTTATTCCTACCAACTACCCTCTTGTCCATCAACAAAACCTTCTCATACTCCTTCATCTTCCCATCTAAAATTAATATAGTGTTCACAGACCACACAAACTCCTCATAGTACTCTTCTTGATTCCTCTAATATCAATGTGAGTCACAAGTAGTTGCCCAATACGAACTCTAACCTCCAACCTTCATGCTAGAATAATTAATATTCAATCTAACTTAATCATCCAACTCAAAATTTTGATAATCCTGTTTAATACCCAATGGAAGTTTGTTGTCCCACACTTCCCATGCATAAGGGCAGTCCCGAAACACATGTAATGTAGTCTTGTTAGCATGACCACACAAGCTACAAGCAGCTGGCCCAAGACCTTTTCTACTCTTGCTATAGTTCGTTAATAACTGATCATGCGTTAATAACCAAATAAAGGTCTTAATTAATTCTCTCGGTAACCCTTAGCCTACAGAATTTCTTCCAATCTTGGTCCATGTTGTTGCTAACATCCATAGAAAGCATATCATAAAACTGCTTCACCGACGTAATCTCATTAGCTGCTCCAGCCAGCTTGAATTTATCTGTACCGTGGGCCTAAAATGGAGGATGAATAAGATGAATTTTATCCATAATATTATGAGGAATCTACTATTGCAATAGCTGCCTGTTCCAATCCCCGGTATCTGTCACAAGATCGCAAACCTTGGTATCTTGAATGGTTTCAGGGAACGCCGGAACATGATCCCTCAGACACAAACCCTCATCGATCCAACAATCATCCCAAGCTCCCACTTGTTTACCATCACCAATAGCCAATTTTCTATGCTGCAACAAGTAAGGGACATTCTTATTAATATCCCTCCACAAGCCAGATCCGGAACACTTCCTAAGAAGGTTATTATTCATCTTCACGTCCTTGTATAGACCATGCAAAACTCTACACCACAAGTCGTCAAAATTGTTTATTAACGACCACACTAATTTCCTAATGTAAGCATAGTTCATCTTGGAAAGATCTCTGAGCCCTAGCCCACCATTATCCTTGGACCTAGTGATTATCTTATAGTTAACAGCGTGCATTTTCTTGTAATTTTCAGTACCTCCCTAGATGAAGTTACGTTGTAATCTTTGAATTTCCTCCAAATACGATTTGGGAAGCAGGCTAGTCATCATAGGATAAATCGGAATAGCCTCTATTGTAACACCCATATATAACAACATACATCAAAGCATATATATTATACATGAATCCAAGTATTTGGTACTGAAATACCATAAGTTCCTAGTTAACACATTATATACATTAAATGCCCTAAATACAAAGTCTAAAGTCTACGGCATAACATATATAAGATGTCCCAAAATGCACTAAGAACTAGATCAATACAATGATCTCAAAATAAAACGTAATAGCGGAAGCCATGCCATCTCAAAAGCTACGATCCGTAAGGAAAAGTCAAACCACTTTGTCCTTACCCTTCGCCGAACCTATAGTACCTGTGATGTAAACAACAACGTGGGGTGAGATACATCAAATCCCAGTGAGTTCGCTATCTTATAGTCCTCTAGGCGTTATAAGGTTCTAACATCCTAACTCAAGTCAAAAGGGAAGGGAAGTGACTTTGAGTACACACACGCCATAAATGGATCCACACTCGTGAGCCTGTTAACTCACACTAGTGCCAAAGTAAGTCCTGAGCCTGTTAACTCAAGAATCTCGTTAATCAATAACCGTACCAAGGCATCCCCTGTTCCCGTCCGCTTCTACGTCTAGAAGACAATTCGAGTCATGGATCCTTGTATTTACTTGCCATATGAAATGGATTCGGGATCATCGGCCCGTACACCGTGATCCGTTACTTCACACGGTCGGTACACCGTCACAAGTCTCTTTACCCGTAGGCTTCATTCGTACTATACGCGGGAATCAAACCTGCCAAGTAATTGTGCATACGTTTCAGAGGAGGTGCTCGAGTCTCATGAAACTACACCGTAAGATAAACTGGTTATGATTACTAGACACACGCCTCGGCCTCTTCTGCACGAGCGTTGTCATTATGTCATTTCCACACTTTTCGACAATGGCTTACGGTAATGATCCTCACTCTACTTATTCATATTTTAACATGCATACATATTCAAACATGTTTAACAATAAGAGCATAGGCATATAATCATCAATCACATAATGGAACATGCATAATTCAACATACCACAATTATACCAATTTACGGTTCCCTCCGATTTATCTAATCGGGCAATAAACAGATATCTCTCTCTGCCATTAGCTAGAATATGTTCTTAGCTTCACAACGATACCAAGAACACTCACAACGGATAAACGATACAAAAGTTATGAAAGAAACAAGTTGGATGTTCTGTCATGTTCGCATTGCGAAGCAGCCAGCGAATGCTCGCTACTTCATTCGCAGTGCGAAGCGTCCAGCGAACGCCTAGCCAACACTTGTTCACTGCACCATTCGCAGTGCGAACAGCTGGCGAACCAAGTCAGTAGCAAAACCAAGGTAATGTTCGCAGTGCGAACCTCTGGCGAATGTTCGCCTTCGCCATGCGAACCTCCAGCGAGTGCATGATTTCCCCTTCGCTGGGGGATTCGCATTGCGAATCTGGGAAAAATACAGAAGTTCTTCAGCGTAACAGCTGAGTTCCCATGGGTCCAAAACCCCACCAAAACATATCCAAACATTCCACAATCAAATATAAATGATTCTACATTCATATAGCCTATACTACTCAGTTTATAACACATTCTAACCGTTAAATTTCATCGATTACCAAATTAAGCAATTTCTCATAAACCTAACTTAAGCTAAAATCACTTCTAATTCTAAAACTTAAGTTTCTATCTAGAACCCACCTTGAATAGATGAAGATGGTGAAGATTTGAAGATGATTTGATGATGTTCTTGATGATCTTGCTCTTGGACTTTTTCCCTCTTTTTCTCTTCCTTTCCTTCTCTTTTCTTTCTCTCCAAAATCCTTTCTATCTTTTTCTTTGGAAAATGAAAGGAAAGAAGTAATATAGGGAAAATATCATCAATTAGGAATACTACTAATTGTCCAAAAAGTCTCTAAAGTTCAAATACTTAAATATCTCAGAGTCAGATAATATTAATTGGATTTACTCTAAGTTCAACAGTTACCCTAATTATCTCTGCAGATAATTTCTCAGAGCACACTGGGACTCAGTTGATCACAACCAATGTTATCCAAAGTAAAATAATTTACGGGGTATTACATACTCCCCCCCTTAAATAGAAATTCGCCCACGAATTTAAAACAATTACCTGAACAGATGAGGATAAACCTCCCGCATCTCCGATTCCAATTCCCAAGTTGCATCACCCGGATGCGTCTCATCCCACTGGACCTTAACAAGAGGAATCTCTTTATTCCTTAACACTTTAGTTTCTCTTCCGGTGATACGACTCGGTTGAGGCTCAAATGTCAAATCTGCTTCTATCTCAATTGTATCTGGTAAAATTGGCTGAAGAGGATCTGGGACAAATTTCTGAAGCTGAGATACATGAAAAACATCGTGCATCTCAGACAGAGAAGGCGGTAAGGCTAATCTGTAGGCTACTTCACCAATTTTTTCCAAAATTTGATATGGTCCCACATATCTCGGACTTAACTTTCGCGACCGAAACGGTCCTTTCAACCGCAATCTCGGTGTAACCTTCAAAAACACGTGATCGCCTTCTTCAAATTCTAAAGGTCTTCTTCGGTTATCCGCATAACTCTTCTGACGATCCTGTGCTTGCTTAACCTTTTCACGGATCATCCGGATCTTCTCCGTAGTTTCGTGAATAATCTCGAGTCCCAACATCCTATCTTCACCAACTTCTGCCCAACACAACGGTGTCCTACACTTCCTTCCATACAACGCCTCATAAGGTGCCATACCAATACTTGCATGATACCTGTTGTTATAAGAGAACTCAATCAACGACAAAAGTTCTATCCAATTTCCTCCATTTTCAAGTACACAAGCTCTCAACATGTCTTCCATGGTTTGTATTGTCCGTTCCGTCTGACTGTCCGTTTGCGGATGATTCGACGTACTCAAACATAACTTCGTGCCCATCGCTTGTTGAAAAGCTCTCCAAAATCTCGAAGTAAATTTTGGATCTTTATCTGAAACGATACTAGTAGGAATACCATGCAATCTCACTATCTCCGAAATGAACAACCTTGCGAGATGGCTCGCCTTGTAGGTAGTCTTCACAGCTAAGAAATGCGTGAATTTCGTTAACCGATCCACGATTACCCAAATTGAATCATAACCACCTTGCGCACGGGGTAATCCTACCGCGAAGTCCATCGAAATACTATTCCATTTCCACACCGGAATTTCTAAAGGTTGCAACAAGCCACCCGGCCTTTGGTGCTCGATCTTCACTTGTTGGCACACCGCACATTCTGACACATACACCGCAATATCTCTTTTCATCTCGGACCACCAATAGTCTCTCTTTAGATCTTGGTACATCTTTGAAGACCCCGGATGTATAGTAAAAGCACCCTTATGCGCTTCTTCCAAAATCCTCCTTTTTAACTCCGTATTATCCGGAACACAAATCCTTTGGTCAAATACAATAACTCCGTCGGTAGATCGCACAAAACCCGGTTGCAATAACACTTCTTGTAATTTCTCATCTAACCCTTGCTCTTGTTGGATTTCTTCCCGAAGAGTAGAAGTGATATTCAAATTTCCCATAATCACACCACTAGGGGTCCAAACAAATTGAAGATTTAGATCGCGAAATTTTTCCAATAAAGTATGCTCTAGCACCATCAACTCGACGTTATACAACACCTTCCTACTCAATGCATCCGCCACTTTATTCGCTTTACTCGGATGGTATTTTAACTCCAAGTCGTAATCTTTCAAATATTCCATCCACCTCTTTTGACTCATGTTCAACTTCTTCTGATCAAAGAGGTACTTTAAGCTCTTGTGGTCACTAAACATCTCAAAACGTACACCATACAGATAGTGACGCCACACCTTCAAGATAAAAACAACGGCCGCCAATTCTAAATCATGCGTTGGGTAATTCTCTTCATGGACTTTTAACTGTCGTGAAGCATAAGCCACTACATGTCCATATTGCATTAGCACACCTCCTAATCCCATCTTCGATGCATCACAATATACCTCATAAGACTTGCTAGGATCAGGAATAACCAAAACAAGAGCGGTCGTCAATCTTTCCTTCAAACTCATAAAAATTTGCTCACAAGCCGAATCCCATTCATACGAATAATCCTTCCGAGTAAGTCTCGTCATCGGTAAAGCCAGTTGAGAAAAGCCTTTAATAAACCTTCTATAATAACCTGCTAGTCCCAAGAAGCTTCTAACTTCAGACACATTCTTCGGTCTCTCCCAATTTATCACTGCTTCAACTTTCGATGGATCAACCGCGACACCTCCCTGAGATATGACATGTCCAAGAAAATTAACCTCCGACATCCAAAACTCACACTTACTTAACTTAGCAAAAAGTTGTCTCTCTTGTAAGATGGATAAAACGATTCTTAGGTGTTCTCCATGCTCTTGAGGATCACGAGAATAGATAAGAATATCATCAATGAAAATCACCACAAATTGGTCCAAATAAGGTTGAAATATCCTATTCATATAATCCATGAAAACTGTCGGAGCATTCGTCACACCGAAAGGCATCACCAAAAATTCATAATGACCATAACGGGTTCTAAACACAGTCTTTGGTACATCTGAACTCTTCACCCGAATCTGATGATAACCTGACCGTAAATCAATCTTCGAGAACACACACGCTCCTTTCAATTGATCTAACAGATCGTCTATCCTTGGCAATGGGTACTTGTTCTTGATGGTGACCTTATTCAATTGACGGTAATCAATACACAACCGCATTCCACCATCCTTTTTCTTTACCAACAACACTGGAGCTCCCCAGGGCGAAACACTTGGTCGAACAAAATGCTTAGCCAACAACTCTTCCAATTGATCCTTTAATTCTCTTAATTCAAGTGGTGCCATCCGATACGGAGAAACAGATATTGGAGCCGTTCCCGGTATCAGGTCAATAGAGAATTCCACTTCCCGCTCCCGGGGAAGAGAAGTGATATCCTCGGGGAAAACTTCCGGAAAGTCACAAACTACCGGAATACTCAAAACTTGGCGGTTACCACCCTCCTCCTTAGTAAGAATCAAAAGAACAAATTTTTTCTCCTCAAACAAGAAATTAATCATTCCAACCGTACCTTCTAAAATAGTAGTTAACACATCCTTCGGAGTAGCCTCATTAGACGGAATAATAATTAACTTCTCCTCACAACCGATAAAAACCGAATTAGCAGAAAGCCAATCTATTCCCAGAACAACACCCACTTTCTTAAGCGGAAAACAGATAAGATCAATCTGGAAAACTCTTTCATTCACCGATAATACACAATTTTCACACATCAACGGTGTTTCAACAATCTCATCCATGGCAGTAGTAACCACCATGGGTGGAGACAACGGAACCGCTTGCAACCCAAGCCGCTTTACACATTGCATCGATACAAAAGAATGTGTTGCTCCACAATCAAATAAAACATAGCAAGGATTTCCATTCACAAAACACGTACCAGCAATCAAAGAGTTATCACCCTTTGTCTTCCTTGCATCCAAGGTATATACTCGGCCGGTATTATTTTCTTGCGTCTGATTCCTCTTCTGAGGACAATCCCTCAATAAATGGCCCACCTTATTACACTGATAACACCTTATTCCTTCCCAACTGCACCTACCAAAATGGTTCTTTCCACAATTACGGCATACCGGAGGCGCACTAGTCCTGGAACTCTGAACTTGCTTCCCTTTGAAAGATTGTTGTCTCGGTCTAAATTGTTGATTTGATCTCCCACGATCACTTTGATTCACCCTACTTAACTCTCCTTCTGCTTGCACCTTCTTTAAGCTATACTCCGCCACATAACACTGTCGTAACAATTCAGCATAGCTAGTAAGTTCTCTCTGAGACACACTATGTGAAATTTCGGCCCTTAAACCAAAAAGAAACTGATCAATCTTTCACCTCTCATCAGGAGCATACATAGCCTGCCTAGAATAAGCAGCCATAACCTCGAACTTTTCCGCATAAGAAGCCACAATCAAGTTGCCTTGTCTCAATTGTTGAAACTCGAATTATTTCTGAGACCTTAAGGAACTTGGGAAATACTTCTCCATAAAAGTTATCTTAAACTGCTCCCATACTTTCGGTACCTCTTGAATTGTCATTAAGGCTGAAGCGCTTTTCCACCATCTCATGGCAGGACCCTTTAACAAGTGAGAGGCGAAAACAACCTTATTTTCTTCACTACACTGAACTATCAAGAAAATCCGCTCCATACCGGTTATCCATTCATGAGCCTTTACTGGATCTAACCCTCCCTGAAACTCCGGAGGATTCATACGAATGAAATCCCTAAAGGTTCCCCCTGCAGCTTCAGGAACAACCACTGGAGGATGCACACCACCAGCCATTTGTTGTACCATTTGTTGCACAAACTGATTCGGTTGTTGCTGCATATGTTGCATAAATTGGTACAAAGGGGCATTCCCTTCATCCCCTGGCGGATTTGTCCCTGCTGGAGTAGTTCTCGGTCTACCACGGTTGTTTCTGTGCCCGTCAGCCATGTTCCTAAATGTCATATAGATAGGATTAAGTTGATCAGGCTCAATACCATAAATATAACACGTAAGACCAATGGCGACACAACGCATATGAAACGGAAAGAAACACTTATACTATTTCATGGCTAGGTCGAGGATACGACCTGCTCTGATACCAATTGTAACGCCCATATATAACAACATACATCAAAGCATATATATTATACATGAATCCAAGTATTTGGTACTGAAATACCATAAGTTCCTAGTTAACACATTATATACATTAAATGCCCTAAATACAAAGTCTAAAGTCTACGGCATAACATATATAAGATGTCCCAAAATGCACTAAGAACTAGATCAATACAATGATCTCAAAATAAAACGTCATAGCGGAAGCCATGCCATCTCAAAAGCTACGATCCGTAAGGAAAAGTCAAACCACTTTGTCCTTACTCTTCGCCGAACCTGTAGTACCTGTGATGTAAACAACAACGTGGGGTGAGATACATCAAATCTCAGTGAGTTCGCTATCTTATAGTCCTCTCAGCGTTATAAGGTTCTAACATCCTAACTCAAGTCAAAAGGGAAGGGAAGTGACTTTGAGTACACACACACCATAAATGGATCCACACTCGTGAGCCTGTTAACTCACACTAGTGCCAAAGTAAGTCCTGAGCCTGTTAACTCAAGAATCTCGTTAATCAATAATCGTACCAAGGCATCCCCTGTTCCCATCCGCTTCTACGTCTAGAAGACGATTCGAGTCATGGATCCTTGTATTTACTTGGCATACGAAATGGATTCGGGATCATCGGCCCGTACACCGTGATCCGTCACTTCACACGGCCCGTACACCGTCATAAGTCTCTTTACCCGTAGGCTTCATTCGTACTTGTTGAGTGCAGAATAGGGCAAGCAAGCAAAAATATTTATTTTCGAAAGAATTCCCTCCGGGATTTATGTCGTGTCCACAGATATCGGTTCGAGGGAAAGAATGTCGTTCGACAGTCTCTCGCGTTTATGAGTTAGGGTTTAAATGGTTTAAACATAGAAACAGAAAAGTAAACATTAAAACATAAAAACAAATTCACTTTTCAGCAAGACAAACTTATCCGGCATGCACATAATCGACTCCTCACAAACTTAAACTTACCGACCAGTTATACTCAACCTACAATACTCCTCAATATCACCCAGCATCGCTCACAACACGGGTTATGTCTAACGCAAAGTTGAGAAAACAACCGTGTTACCATTTCCGATACTTTCGTACGCTAGCTCAAGGCACGGAGGCATTAAGTTTCGATGCCTATTGAAGATTGTTAGCCCTAAATCTATCTCTAGAATCTAGAAACTAACAGACAATCATCCCTAATCGAAGTTTGCGACAGTTATCTCTAACGCAACCCAAACCCCGCGCATAAAGCAAAAATCAGAGACAATCACCAATAAAGATTTGTAAAGCAAGTTTTATACAACGCCATGTGCGACAAATATACATGAGATCACAACAAATACATATACACAACCCAACCATAAAGAAAAACACAAAGAAGAAGAGAAATGAACCAAACATCTCGCGGATTGTCAGAGCCGGTCGACGATCAATCCACTCCGGATCATCCGTATGCATGCTCCACAATTGTTTTCTAAGCTAATCCTATGAAGAAATGAAGTTTGATGGAGTTGGAGCAAAAACCCCCAAAACCATAACCTAAAAAATGCTAAAAAATGAAGTTTATAGGCAAAAGTTACTGCCCAGGTTCGCACTGCGAACCCCCGTTCGCACTGCGAACATAAACCGCCTTTTGGGCTGCAAAAATTGTGTTTTTCAAGCATTCAGGCACTATTCATTCGCCCCCGGGTTCGCAGTGCGAACATGACAGCAAACCCGAACTTGTTTTGATCATAACTCATGAACCGTAACTCCGATTGACGCACGGTTTGAAGCGTTGGAAAGCTTATTCAATGCTCTTTATGAATTCAGAAAAATCCCATTGCTGGAATACCTGAAAAAATAAATGAAAATCAATTAAACTCAATGATATTTACATGGTACCACACTATACACCAAAAACGTAAAGTAAACGTATTTACGAACAAAGCGGGGTTTATTCAACCAACTTTAACACAAAGTAATGATAAGTGAAACAAAACTTATATACAAAAATAGGTA
Organism: Lathyrus tuberosus; assembly: GCA_022829125.1. Lineage (NCBI taxonomy): Eukaryota > Viridiplantae > Streptophyta > Magnoliopsida > Fabales > Fabaceae > Lathyrus > Lathyrus tuberosus. The sequence continues at coordinate 14,998,804 of JALAZF010000093.1, read as the reverse complement.
CATTTTGCACTTATCAAACTCTCCCCAACTTACATAATTGTTTGTCCTCAAACAAGAATCAAACAAACTTGAACATGCACAAGCAATATCCAAAGAATGACGAATCAACAGGTTTTGAAAAACAGAAAACAAATGTATGGTTCAAATGAAAAACGGTACACACAAAGTAAATACTTACCACTAAACTACGACGATAACATAGTCACGAAACAAAAGCAAAGTACAAAAATCATGCAAAAAATTCTAAAACAACACAAGTTCAAATGTGAATCACACCTAGCAAAAACAATCATCGGTAGATGAAAAACACAAAATGAGGTTCTTTACACTCACACAACACTCATACAAACAAAAGACTAAATTATGCATACATCCACAAATTCATATTGAACATACAAAGGCAAGAATCACAAGGACTTTCAAGGTTGTAGCGTGGCCGGGTAAACAAACAAAGGGCAATTTCTAAAGGTAATTGAAACAAAAACTTGCCTAAACCTAAGAGAGTGATCAACTCACAAAGACTCAAACACAAAATTCCAATTAACTTCTTCTTTCAAAATCCCAAGTGCTACACAACACACAATACTTATTTATTTAGCACAATTATTGAAACTCTTTTTGTTTCCTTTCTCAAGGATTTTTCTTTTTCTTCCTTTTTTCTTTCTTTTTCTTTGTCATATTTTTCTCTTTTTTCTTTTCTTTTTCAATCCTCATAGAATTCAACCAATGAGTATATAATCATCCTCTCCCCAACTTGAATTCAACCACATCATCATGTGAATACTCCCTACTTTCTAAGGCAAGGAAAAAATCCATACAACAACACATAGTTGAGGTCCAAGAAAAAACAAAATCCATTAAAAAATAAGTGAACTAAATACTCATAGGCAAGCATTAAGTTCAAATAGAAACATGGATCAAAAAAGCTCAAAGGGGTTACAAATTCTCACACACTCACAAGGTGAATTGACTATTTGGCTAAGGTGGTTGTGCTCAAAATGAAACAAATGCCTTGATCCTTTTCATGCATTCATATACACAACATAAATAACAGATTCAACATAATAAAATACAGTTAGAACAAGAATGTTGGAACTCCGAGCATATATGAACAATGGAAGGCTTCCTCACAAAAAGGTTGGGAACTAAAGTGATTCACACAAGAACAAGTATACAAAAGAATGAATGGCATAGAAGTTTGTAAAATGCCTAAGTATCATGAATATGCTAAAGTCAAGAAAGCGATAAATACATACCTCAAACGTGTACAAAACTTAACAAAATCATTACCATACATCCGCAAGTTGAAACGAACCAACTTGGAAAATCACAAAAGCATCCTCAAATAAGTCAATCAAAATCTGTGAGCAAACAACAACCAAAAATATTCGAAAAGAAAAACTATAAAACATGCTTGTTTTACGTCGTAAGCTCGACGCCTTTACGGTGCTTAATTAGAAACTTCCTTCATTCATGCCATGGTGATGTCTCACCGCGCAACCAAAAGCAAGCGTCCTAAACAAACACTTAAACAAACGTTATGGGAACAAAATGTATACAACACTTGAACAAACATAATGGAAACAGACAATATATACGATATATACAAAACTCAAAAACAAAGAAACTATCGCAATGCGATTCAATATCAAAACCAATCCCCGGCAACGACGCCATTTTGTTGAGTGCAGAATAGAGCAAGCAAGCAAAAATATTTATTTTTGGAAGAATTCCCTCCGGGATTTATGTCGTGTCCACAGAGATCGGTTCGAGGGAAAGAATGTCGTTCGACAGTCTCTCGCGTTTATGAGTTAGGGTTTAAATGGTTTAAACATAGAAACATAAAAGTAAACATTAAAACATAAAAACAAATTCACTTTTCAGCAAGACAAACTTATCCGGCATGCACATAATCGACTCCTCACAAACTTAAACTTACCGACCAGTTATACTCAACCTACAATACTCCTCAATATCACCCAGCATCGCTCACAACACAGGTTATGTCTAACGCAAAGTTGAGAGAACAACCGTGTTACCATTGTCGATACTTTCGTACGCTAGCTCAAGGCACGGAGGCATTAAGTTTCGATGCCTATTGAAGATTGTTAGCCCTAAATCTATCTCTAGAATCTAGAAACTAACAGAAAATCATCCCTAATCGAAGTTTGCGACGGTTATCTCTAACGCAACCCAAACCCCGCGCATAAAGCAAAAATCAGAGACAATCACCAATAAAGATTTGTAAAGCAAGTTTTATACAATGCCATGTGCGACAAATATACATGAGATCACAGCAAATACATATACACAACCCAACCATAAAGAAAAACACAAAGAAGAAGAGAAATGAACCAAACATCTCACGGATTGTCAGAGCCGGTCGACGATCAATCCACTCCGGATCATCCGTATGCATGCTCCACAATTGTTTTCTAAGCTAATCTACTGAAAAAAATGAAGTTTGATGGAGTTGGAGCAAGAATCCCCAAAACCATAACCTAAAAATTGCTAAAAAATGAAGTTTATAGGCAAAAGTTACTGCCCAGGTTCGCACTGCGAACCCCCATTCGCACTGCGAACATAAACCGCCTTTTGGGCTGCAAAAATTGTGTTTTTCAAGCATTCAGGCACTATTCATTCGCCCCCGGGTTCGCAGTGCGAACTCGCCAGCGAGTGCTCGCCACGGGCATTCGCAGTGCGAACATGACAGCAAACCCGAACTTGTTTTGATCATAACTCTTGAACCGTAACTCCGATTGACACACGGTTTGAAGCGTTGGAAAGCTTATTCAATGCTCTTTGTGAATATGGAAAAATCTCATTGCTGGAATACCTGAAAAAATAAATGAAAATCAATTAAACTCAATGATATTTACATGGTACCGCATTATACACCGAAAACATAAAGTAAACGTATTTACGAACAAAGCGGGGTTTATTCAACCAAATTTAACACAAAGTAATGATAAGTGAAACAAAACTTATATACAAAAATAGGTACATTTTGCACTTATCAGTACTATACGCGGGAATCAAACCTGCCAAGTAATTGTGCATATGTTTCAGAGGAGGTGCTCGAGTCTCATGAAACTACACCGTAAGATAAACTGGTTATGATTACTAGACACACGCCTCGGCCTCTTCTGCACGAGCGTTGTCATTATGTCATTTCCACACTTTTCGACAATGGCTTACGGTAATGATCCTCACTCTACTTATTCATATTTTAACATGCATACATATTCAAACATGTTTAACAATAAGAGCATAGGCATATAATCATCAATCACATAATGGAACATGTATAATTTAACATACCACAATTATACCAATTTACGGTTCCCTCCGATTTATCTAATCGGGCAATAAACAGATATCTCTCGTTGCCATTAGCTAGAATATGTTCTTAGCTTCACAACGATACCAAGAACACTCACAACGGATAAACGATACAAAAGTTATGAAAGAAACAAGTTGGATGTTCTGTCATGTTCGCATTGCGAAGCAGCCAGTGAATGCTCGCTACTTCATTTGCAGTGCGAAGCGTCCTGCGAACGCCTAGCCAACACTTATTCGCTGCACCATTTGTAGTGCGAACAGCTGGCGAACCAAGTCAGTAGCAAAACCAAGGTAATGTTCGCAGTGCGAACCTTTGGTGAATGTTCACCTTCGCCTTCGACGTGCGAACCTCCAGCGAGTGCACGATTTCCCCTTCGCTGGGGGATTCGCAGTGCGAATCTGGGAAAAATGCAGAAGTTGTTCAGCGTAACAACTGAGTTCCCATGGGTCCAAAACCCCACCAAAACATATCCAAACATTCCACAATCAAATATAAATGATTCTACATTCATATAGCCTATACTACTCAGTTTATAACACATTCCAACTGTTAAATTTCATCGATTACCAAATTAAGCAATTTCTCATAAACCTAACTTAAGCTAAAATCACTTCTAATTTTAAAACTTAAGTTTCTATCTAGAACCCACCTTGAATAGATGAAGATGGTGAAGATTTGAAGATGATTTGATGATGTTCTTGATGATCTTGCTCTTGGACTTTTTCCCTCTTTTTCTCTTCCTTTCCTTCTCTTTTCTTTCTCTCCAAAATCCTTTCTATCTTTTTCTTTGGAAAATGAAAGGAAAGAAGTAATATAGGGAAAATATCATCAATTAGGAATACTACTAATTGTCCAAAAATCTCTAAAGTTCAAATACTTAAATATCTCAGAGTCAGATAATATTAATTGGATTTACTCTAAGTTCAACAGTTACCCTAATTATCTCTGCAGATAATTTCTCAGAGCACACTGGGACTCAGTTGATCACAACCAATGTTATCCAGAGTAAAATAATTTACGGGGTATTACATCTATCACACTTTTATCCAGAGTGGTGCGACATGCAAACGACAAGTAGTTCGCCTTCCAGTTAGAAAGTTAATTAGAAACTTGATCAATGATGTACTGTCAATCAGTTTTCCTCAAGGTTCTTCCACTAAATAAGGACTCTTAAGTTATTATCAAAGTGATTCGTTTCTCTAACCTTGCAAATGCTAAGCAAATTATTCTGAAGTCTACGCGAAGTATTCCTTGAAAAGAGTGCAGAACCTTTGAAGGGTATCCATAACACAATAAATATGTTTCTCAGTGGCTTCCCCAAACAAAAGAAAATCATCTGCAAACATGAGAAGAGATATACTATGCCCAACCATCTTAACAGCTTTCCACTTGCCACCAACCACTTCTTGCTCAATGAGATGGGATAATTTATCCATACAAAGCACAAAGAGATAGGGTGAAATGGGATCACCTTGACAGATTCCCCGTTGCGGTCGAAAAAAGGCACCACGAATTCCATGCCAAGTCACGTTAAGCTCAGAGCTCGTGACGGAGTGCATAATAATGTTGATCAATTCTTCTGGAAAATTAGCCTCCTTCATAACTTGCCAAATACATTCCTAGCTAATTTTGTCATAACCTTTGGATAGATCGATTTTTACTGTGAACATCCCTTTCTTCCCTTTCTTATGATGAATCAACGCATGACCTCTCTGGTTATGAAAATATTCTCATGGATGGACCCACCTGGCACAAACCCAGCTTGAAAGGGGGAGACTAACTTCAGAATACAAGACTTTAATCTCTCCATTAGAATCTTGCTAATGACTTTGTAAATCGTGTTACTGTTGTGCGGTAAAGCGGCAAGTAACAAAAGTTTTTAGAAGTATTTATCCGAGAAATTATCGTGTCCACAGAGATTTGTGTTATTGAACTGCCGTTCGACATTTTAAATGTTATTGAGTTTAGGTTTAAAATGGATTTAAATTAAATGCGGGAAATTAAACTTATGAACAGAAAAATAATTCATTCTTTGGAGAGTAGAGAACTCTCGGGTTTGCATTTCATCTACCCTATTAAATACCTAAACTTACTACCCAGTTGTACGCAACCTAAATCACTCGTCAACATTATCACGTATCTCTCACACAGAGGTTATCTCTAACACAGAGTGATACAACGACTGTATTACTCGCGTCGGCGATCTCTCAGCACAACACAAACAACACAAAAACATTAAGTTCTGATACTCAAGTGAATATTAAGCCTAAATCTATCTCTAGAATCTAGAACCTAATATATGTTCATCCTAAATCCAGATTCAACCCGTCCATGTCTGCAACAACTTAAACCCAAATAAAGAAAGCAATCATCAACATTAATTTGTAAAATGAGTTTTATACAACACCATGAGCAATAAATATACATAAAATTAAGGTAAACTTACATACAAACTCACAACAAATGGAAACTACAAAGGGAAAAGAGAAGAGGAATCAAAATCTCTCGCGGTGTCAATCACGATCCAAGAATCATCCACCCCCATTGATGTTTTTCTAAGCTCTAAACTATCAAAAATGAAAGTTTTTTGAATTGGGAACAAGTACCCCAAAACATAACCTAAAAAAATGTGTTTTTACCCCATTAAATGTGTTTCTGCCCAGCTAATCGCCCGGTGAAGTAACGGTTCACCCGGAGAGCAAAGGCGTAATTTTTTGCTGCTTATGGAACTTCTAGCTCGCATCTGGCTCGCCCGGCGAGCTCGGGACGAGAGCTGACAGTAACAAAAAAATTTAGCATCTTGTTTTCTTCATAACTTTCGAACCATAACTCTGTTTGAGGCCCGGTCGGAAGCGTCGGAAAGCTTATTCAATGCTTTATCTAACAATGACTAAATATAAATGCTTGAATACCTAAAAAAATGAGATAAAACAATTAAACTAAATGATATTTACATGACAATACTAGTATACACTAAATATACACTTTTACAAACAAAGTGGGGTTTTATTCAAAAAATTCAATACAAATGGATCGATAAGTGCTGCAAAACTACTACTCAAAACACAGAATTTTGGCACTTATCAAACTCTCCCCAACTTAAAACATTGTTTGTCCTCAAACAAAGTCAAACAACTTAAAGAAACAAAAGACGATAATCCAAGAATCACGAATCAACAGGTTTTTTAAAACGGAAAACAAATGTATGTTTCAAATAAAAAACGTACAAGCAAAGTAAACACCTACCACCATCCTACAATGACAACATGAAAACGAAACAAATCCTAAGTACAAAAATCATGTCAAAAAATCTAAAACAACACAAACTAAATCATGAATCACACCTAACAAAAATTCATCGAGGGATGAAAAACACGCAAAGGTGAGGATTTGACACTCATCCAACAATCTTGCAAACAAAAGACTAAATTATGCATTCATCCAAAAATTCACATTGAACATACAAAGGCAAGAATCACAAGGGCTTTTCAAGGTTGTAATGTGGTTTGGTTAACAAACAAGGGGTAATTCCTAAAGTTAATCGAAACAAAAACTTGCCTAAACCTAAGGGAGTGATCAACTCACAAAAGTTCAAACACAAAATTTCAATCAAACTTCTTCTTTCATCCCAAGTGTTACACCAAACACACCTTACTTATTAGCACAATTATTTTATACTCTTTTTGTTTTTCTTTTTCAAAACTTTTCTCTTTTTTTTTCTTTTTCTTTTCTTTTTCACAACCGCATAACAACCAACAACATAAGTGAGCAAACATTGTTCTCTCCAACTTGAGTTCAACCAACATCAATGTATGAATACTCCATACATTCTAAGGCAATGTAAAAATTCAAACAACAACACATGGTTGAGGGTTCAAGAAAATAAATAATCAACATCCATTCAAAAAGGTGAACTAAGACTCATAGACAAGCATCAAGTTCAAAAACAACATGGACATTGACAAAAAGGCTCAAAAGGGGTTAACAAATGTTCACACACTCACATGGTGAATTGATTATTTGATTAGGTAGTTGTGCTCAATAATCAAACAAAATGCCTTGATCATTTTCATGCTTTCACACAATCAACACAAACAAAATATTAAACATAATAAAATCCAGTTAAAACAAGAATTGTGGCCTCCGGCATATATATGAACAACGGAAAACTTCCTCACATTTGGGGGTAAAAAGGGAACTAAAGTGATTCAATCAAAAAACAAGTAATGTAAAAGAATGAATGGCATGGAATTTGTACGAGTGAAAAGTTTCCTAAACATCTTATGCTATAGAAAGCGATAAACGAGTACTTGACATGTACCAACTTCAAAACAATATCATTACCATACACCCGCAAGTTGAAATGGTCAACTTGGAAAATCACCTCAAACTTCCTCAAGATGCTCAAAACAAGCTCTTGGAGAAACACAAAAATAACAAATTAAAACAAACTACTATAAACATACTAAAATATCGGGTGAAATTGAATTAAACAAGTTGAAAAGTGAAGATTTGAGAATTTTAAGAACTGGTCCAATTTCAACTTATTTAACCAATTCACCACACTACATATACTAATACAATAAAAACAATAAAGAAACTAAAAACAATACAATTTGCTTGTTTTACGTCGTAAGCTCGACGTCTATTATTTACAAACTAGCACGTTGCTTCGGAAGAGTCAAATGCTTTCACTCCCGCCTTTGCTCTCATCTCTTCAAGCTCTAACCGGAACTACATATCTAACCACACTTTTGGCAAACGTGAAGAGAAACAAATATATACACTATATTCACAAGTATGCAAAACATGTAAAATTCACAAATATGGTAAACATACACAAGTATCAAATAAACAAGTGAAAATAGATAATATATATATGATATCTACAAAACTCAAAAACAAAGAAATTATCGCAATGCGATCCAATAAAAACACCAATCCCCGGCAACATCGTCATTTTGTTGTGCGGTAAAGCGGCAAGCAGCAAAAGTTTTTGGAAGTATTTATTCGGGAAATTATCGTGTCCACATAGATTAGTGTTATTGAACTGTTGTTCGACAATTTAAATGTTATTGAGTTTGGGTTTAAAATGGGTTTAAATTAAATGCGGGAAACAAAACTTATGAACAGAAAATGAATTCATTCTTTGAAGAGTAGAGAACTCTCGGGTTTTCATTTCATCTACCCTATCAAATACTTAAACTTACTACCCAGTTGTACGCAACCTAAATCACTCGTCAACATTATCATGTATCTCTCACACAGAGGTTATCTCTAACACAGATTGAGACAATGACCATATTACTCGTGTCGGCGATCTCTCAGCGTAACACAAACAACACAGAAGCATTAAGTTCTGATACCCAAGTGAATATTAAACCTAAATCTATCTCTAGAATCTAGAACCTAATAAATGTTCATTCTAAATCCGGATTGAACCCGTCCATGACTGCAACAACTCAAACCCAAATAAAGAAAGCAATCATCAACATTAATTTGTAAATGATTTTTATACAATACCATGAGCAATAAATATACATATAATCAAGGCAAATTTACATACAAACTCACAACAAATGGAAACTACAAAGGGAAGAGAGAAGAGGAATCAAAATCTCTCGCGGTGTCAATCACGGTCCAAGAATCATCCACCCCCAATCGTCAAGTTGTAACCTCCATAGATACTTTTCTAAGCTCTAAACTATCAAAAATGAGGGTTTGATGAATTGGGAACAAATACCCCAAAACATAACCTAAAAAATGTGTTTTTACCCCTTTAAATGTGTTTCTCCCCAGACTAATGCGCCCGGCGAAGTAATGGTTCGCCCGGCGAGCAAAGGCGGAATTTTCTACTGCTTCTGGAACTTCTAGCTCGCGTCTGGCTCGCCCGGCGAGCTCGGGGCGAGAGCTGACAGTAACAGAAAAATTCAGCATCTTGTTTTCTTCATAACTTTCAAACCGTAACTCCGTTTGAGGCCCGGTCGGAAGCGCCGGAAAGCTTATTCAATGCTCTATCTAACAATGACTAAATATCAATGCTTGAATACCTACAAAAATGATATAAAAACAATTAAACTCAATGATATTTACACGAAAATACTAGTATACACTAAATATACACTTTTACAAATAAAGTGGGGTTTTATTCAAAGAATTTAATACAAATGAATCGATAAGTGCCGCAAAACTACTACTAAAAACACGACATTTTGGCACTTATCAGTTACAGAAAGAGATAGAGTGAAAATGTGTAACATGCTGAGGTACATATTTCTTTGGAATCAAGCAAATGTCTGTTTGATTAACCTTAGTAATATCTTCTGGTTTCCTCTATAAACCATGCATAAACTGACAAACATTTTGACCCACAATGTGCCACGATTTCTGATAGAACCCTGCAAGAAAGTCGTCGGGGCCTGGAGTTTTCCAAGGCTTCATTGCAAATATTTCTCTTTTAATCTCGATATCATTAATAATCTCTTTCAAAACAAGAGTATCATAATGGTTCAGGATGGGAAATGAAATCGCAGTGTGCTTCCATTCCATCCATTGATAATTCGCAGCAAATAGTTTCTTATAATAATCCTTAACCAAAGTTTGGAGCTGATTCGAGTCTTTAATCCACAGGCCCTCATCATTTCTAAGTATTGTCATTCTATTCCTTATCCTTCTATTAATAGTTTTTTAGTGATAGTTTTTGGTATTGCGATCTTCATCCACTCACCATTTAGTTCTCTCCCTTTGGAACCACATTATCTCTTCCTGCTTCAGGATAATATTTAGCTTAGCATGAAGTTTTTTCTCCAATCCTTTCATACCGGATACATTGTAATTTCTTTGGATACATCTTTGGATACCATTGATCCTATCAATATACTCCTTCTTTCTCCTCAAAACCCGTCCAAAGGAGATGTCCTTCTAATTATGCAGGACCTCTTTAGTCTTAGCCATATTTTCTTCCATACTTAAGTTTCTATTCCAATACCTCCTGAGATTATCTTGGTATAACTCATCAATTAGCCAAGCGCTTTCGGACCTAAAAGGTCGAATGGTGATGGTTTTCAAATTTACGACCGGCATGATAGGAATGGGATGGTGGTCTGAAAATTCCACTCAGACAAGCACTTTAACTTGTGCATCAGGAAACACAACTCTTCATTCAACATTACTTAATCCTCTGTCAAACTTCTCATATATTTGTTGACAACCATGGAAAGTAGGACCCCTCCATGTGAACTTGGGGCCAATAGAACCAAGGTCTATCAACTTGCAATATTCTATTCTTTCTCTAAATAGACTACGCCTCCTAACTGATGTACTAGCTCCACCTTTCTTGTTAGCAGGGCTTCTGATATCATTAAAATTGCCCACAATCATCCAAGCTCCTTGAACATTATCAATAATTCTTTTAAGGCATTCCCAAATAGGACTCCTATTAGCTTCAATTGGACTAGCATAAATGGTTGTGAAGAACCATTTTTTGCCAGCCTGGTTTTGGACCAACAAGTGCATATATTGAGTATTCTTCTTGCAAAGAACAATACTCAACTGCTCCTACTTCCACACCACCCCGATACCACCAGCGAAGCCTTGATTCTCCATTACAATATACCCATTAAATCCCAACAACTTGAGACTCTTGTGAATCTTTTGAGGATCACGTCTAGTTTCTAACACTATGTAAATTGAAGGTTTGTAAATGTCTACATAATATAAAACACTAAATTTCATTCCTCTCTTGTGTCAAATACCTGCCTGAAGTTAGGTGATCTTTTACATGTGCCCAAGATAACTATAAATCTCATTTTATTTTTTAAATTTGCCAAAGATAACAAAGTATACTTTGATTTCCATCCTAACAAATGCTTTATGAAATCTCAAGCATCTAGCTAAGTGCTACTTGAAGGATTCCTATATGAAAGTGGTCTATAGTGCTTCAAAATTCTGAAGGTGTATTCTTTAAGATGTATCTTGAAGCACAAGTCATATGATGAGAACCTATAGCTAATAATGTAGTAGTTTCCAATAAAGCTCTCACTATTGATAAACATGATAGTCCGATAGATAAAGTTTCTTTATGACATGCCATATTAGGGCATGCTCACCCCCGGAGTTATTTATAGAGTGTTGAACTTGTGTAACTTGCATTTTAAGAATAAATACGCTTTTGATTTTTGTCAGTCTCGTTATCTTGGAAAAGCTCACAAATTATTTGCACCATTGTCCACAATTAAGCACACTACTTTATTTACACTTGTTCACACTGATTTATAGGGACCATCGCCTGCACCTTCAAGCAGTGGATACTCCCATTATATTGCCTTTGTAGATGCATGTTCCAGGTACACTAGGATATACTTACTCAAGAACAAAAGTGATGCATTAATTGAATTCAAATTATTACATAGCTATGTGTCTACTTAATTCAATGCAAAGATTAAGGAAATACAATCAGACTTTAGGGGTGTGTTCATTCCCTTCACAAAGTTAGTGAGTGAAAAATGCATTAGTCGTAGATTAACTTCTCCGTAAACATCACATCATAATGGATTAATGGAAAGAAAACTCAGATAGATCTTGGAAATGGGGCTCACCATGCTTGCACACGCATCCATGCTAATCATCCTTTAGGACCACAATTTCACCATTGTAGTGTACTTGATCAACATGCTACCTACTAGTGTTTTACCTGCCTATAACTCTTCTTTACAGGTTCTCTTGAACAAGCAACCTGAGTATGGAACAATCAAAACATTTAGATGTGCCTTCTATCCTTTACTCAGACTCTACAACACGAACAAGCTCCAGTTCATAAGAAATGCACATATCTAGGTGTTTCTCCAACACACAAATGACACAAATGTCTTAATCTATAAGGCATGATCTTCATATCAAAAGGTGTTATTTTCAATGAAACATAGTATCCTTGCAAAACAAGTTACCTCACGGTTAATGCCTCTTCAAAAGTTCAACCAAGTTTACACTACTACAAAACGGCCAAACAACAATGTCAGGTTTACAACAGCATCCTATACACCATTCTTATAGTGTGTACTGGATGCACGCGCATTATTTTAATTAGAAATCTCAAGGGTATAATAACGGTTTTTATGAAAACCGTGGTGATACAATCTAGCTATCATGGGTTCGAACCTCATTGCCCTCAAATAGTTTATCCCTTTGATGTAAATGCTCCCTTTTTAAGTTTTATTAATATTTAACTAAAAATAATAAGGATATCATGACGGATATTTCTCAAAACCGTTGTTACAAATTGAAGCTTCTTTTTATGTATTTTAAACACCAAGTATATATATCAATTTATCCATTGAAACAACCCTAACACCAACGCCGTCACCATTGTCGGGAAGAAGACAACAACAACAACAACAACAACAACAAAGTGTTCTACTTTAAGGTGTTGCAATGTCACATTTGAAGACAAAATCATCCAAAGGTGTTTCTACGTCTTGTTCCAGTGTAAAATCTCGATCTGGAAATTTTTGTGGTTGTGATGGTCGTATGGTTTCATATCAATGCAAGAAGGGACAAAATAAAGGAAGGCTTTTTTGGAGATGTCCATTTTGGAGGAGCGATGAAACATGTAATTTGTTCATATGGGATGAAGACGTGGGAGAAAGAGATGGAAATTACGATGAGAGCATTATGAAGTCAGAGTTGGAAGTTGTGGGCTATCTGAAGGTTATGTATGAGGATTTAAAGAAAAAGAACAAGAATTTGAAGAACAAACTGAAATCAGAGATATTTTCTGGAAATATCAAGATGTTATGTTTTTTTGTCTCCTTTATGTTTAATATTTACTTTGTTATGAAATGTAATAGTTGAACTAGGGTTCGAATTACATTGTTGATGTTTAAACTGCAGATGCATTGTGAATTACATTGTTGATGTTTAAACTGCAGATGCATTAAGTTAGAAGTTAAGGCGCACCTTTTTTTATTTATTTTAAAATTCATAAATAAAAGGGTTATCACTACGGTTCTTCTGGTCAACCGTAGTGACATATTTATAATAAATAAATACCTATGTATACGGTTTTTATTTATTTTAAAATTCACAGATAAAAGGGTTATCACTACGCTTATTCTGGTAAACCGTAGTGATATATTTATAATAAATAAATACATATATATACGGTTGTTATTGTTAACCGTTGTGAAATAGTTTACCCATATATAAGCGAAATAACTTTCACTTAATTGACAGTAACGTCGTTGCCTTCAAAGTGAAACCATAGAACCCATTTTTTCTCTTCGTTTACACCATTAGCCGTGAATCTTGTGCTTCATACATTAAGGTATTCTTCTTCTTCCATCTATTGTTAGATATTTCCCATTATCTCGTTTGTTGCATGTTGTTTTTGTTGATTGTTCTCATTTTTTCAGATTCGTTTTCACTACCTTAACAAAGACCATACTTTGGAAACTTCATAATGTTTGTGTTGCTATGGAAAAATGTATAAGAAGCATGAAGCTATGATGGAAACTTCATCCACCTTGTACCTTTTTTTCATAGCATCACGAACAAGATGTTAGTAAATGAAGAAACAACAGTGTAAGCAAACTTTATCTAGTTTTAGAAGCAATGAAAAGAAGTATAAGAAGTATGAAGCTTTTGTGTAAGCTTCTTCCTCCTTATATTTCTTTTTCATGGCTTCCCAAACTAGTTCAACATCATAATTGATTCCTGTTCCGCGATTAGTTTCATTAAAAGGTGCGTTATTCCTGTTCCTCTCTTTACTCATCACTGGATTATGGTTTTAGGGTTTTTTTTCAACTGAAGATGCTCATTTTTCAAGTTTGCTTTGTTTCCTTTCAGGTTAAGGGGATGATACAGGGTGATGATGCTGGTGGAAGCTGTGAGGGATATCCTTCTAGCCATCTTGTTTTAATGATGTCAACAAATGCATTAGATTGTAATTTGAGCGGTATCACTTCACGTGTCAGGCATACAACATCTCATCGTTGTTGGCCATGTGTCTAGATGCATAGGATCCTAGTCTCCTCAAAAATAAATGTCCACAAGTGATTTAATAGTGTCTAGCATGTGTGTTTGTCCTTGGTCTGGTAAAAACAATTCAAAAATTGAAATTTCTCAAAAATTGGCCTTCATGCGCTGACCTCAGATCTTATGCGCCGACCTCAAGAATCATGCGCTGACCCCCCAGAACTCACGGGTAAGCGCATAAATCTGAGAACCCAAATTTTCCTTTCTATGCGTCGACGCATAGACTCCAGAGGTCAACGCATGACACTGCTTTTTGTGCTTTTTCACTTAAATTCGTTTCTGTTATTTCCTGTTATATCTTTTGGTTATATTTTTTCATATAAATAGTTTTGGGTCTTCATTTTTGATACACAGAACAAGAAACGTGAAAAATATATGTCAGTTCTCTCTTCATCTTCATCTTCTTCACTGTGTAAACAAACAATCACACATAATCATTTTTGTTTGTGTCGCCCATTGATCGAAGTGATAACGTTAAGAATTTAGGAAGTGTGATCTTCATCTTCTGGGTTGAGAGATTGGCAGGTGTTTCTTGAATCAAACCAGTTGGGTTTGTCCTCCAAGAATCGAGGAGATTTTGGGGGTTTTATACAAACTGTTCTTTCTACAGGGATTCAGCTGGGCGAAGGTAACCGAAAATTGGCGCAATTGTTTCGGTTTAGTAGCTGTAATCAGAGGATCGTAGAAGAAGGTTTGAGTTCGAATTCTTGGAAGATTTCAATTGACCGAGTGAAGGTAACTGAAGAACAGATTTTTCTTTCGGTTTAGTAGCGTGGGACGGTAATTGAATCATCCATATTCAGAGCACTTAATTCATCTTGAATCAAGGGAAGAGAAAATTCTGCTTCAAAGATCGAAGACGTTCGGGGTTTGAATGTTCACAGTTTTCTCTTGTAATAAACATTGCAACAACTACAATATATATATATCTCAATTCCTTTTGTGGAATTGGGGGCAGACGTACCCAAAGCGAGGACGATTGGGGAACTTCCTAATCAAATCTCGGGTGTTCTCTCTCTTTCTCTTAACGCTTTTACATTTCAGAAGTGTTCGATTTTGTGACGTTGCAAACTATCGTAATTTCTGTCATAGAATAATTGTATGCTGTTAAACTATTTTTGTTAAATCAATACAATTCATTGAATTGTGTTTTGGAGCAGCTGCACATTATTCTCTTTAGAAATTCTGCAAATAGTGTGTTTATGCACACTACGTGTTTGAAAATTTGTTTTCAAGCAAAATTCGAACACAGTGCTTTAAATTGTTTATCAATTAACCTCATTGGATCGGTATAAACATCAAGCAAGTGATAATTTGTTGTCTGCGTTTATAAGTGTTATATTCAGAACTGAATTTTTCTCTTTCGTACTCATCCACAATATATTCGCGCATATCCGATCCTTTCGGTAGAAGGTTTGTTGTAGACGTTTCTATCCAGCGGTAGCTTCCGTTAAACAAATTTTTAAAATAGAATTTTGTAGTCCATTTGCGTGTAAAACTCAAGGGATCTATTCAACCCCCCTTCTAGATCCATAGCCATCGTCTAACAAGTGGTATCACGAGCTCCGGTTTATTCTGGTGCTTCGGTAGAACTTCTTGGATCATGGCGAACGAACCTAAGGGGGCTTATAATAGAGCTCCAGTTTTTTACAGGTGAAAACTACAGCTACTGGAAGGATTGTATGCGTGTTCATATTAACTCCTTAGATCGGAAGGTTTGGAACGTTATTTTAAACGGTCCCATGGAAATCACTATTACTAACGCGAAAGGCGTTGTTGTTCCTAAACCCGAAGACCAATGGACTGAGGAAGACGAGAAAAAGTACAATTATGATTGAAAGGCTCGTAATATGATCATTTCCTCTTTGGGAGTTGACGAATATTATCGAGTCTCCCATTGCGAAACAGCCAAAGCCATGTGGGATGCCTTACAAGTAGCCCACGAAGGCACTAATGATGTTAAATTGGCTCGTATCAATACACTAACGCAAGAGTTTGATTTGTTTTACATGAAGCAAGGGGAAACCATTGCGGATATGCAAAAATGATTCACTCACATCATCAACAAATTGCATGTTCTTGGTAAACCAATTCCTAATGAGGTTTCTACTAATAAAATTCTGAGGTGTCTTAGCAGGGAATGGCAACCGAAGGTTACCGTTATCAAGGAGGCCAATAATCTTGCTACTCTAGACCTCACAACACTCTTTGGTAAACTCGATGAGCATGAGCAAGTGCTCATTAGCTTGGATAAACATGAGAAGAGCATAAAGAAAGAGAAGGTAAAAGATACGGAGAAGAAGTCGATAGCTCTTAAGGCTTCTTGTTCAAAGTCCACACATCAAGAGCTAAGTGATGATGAAGCCAAAAACGACAAAGATGAAGATTCCGGTGACGATATGAGCTTATTTGTGAAAATATACAATAGATACATTCGTAAGAATGATATTCAGCACTCGGACAGAAATCTTGTCAAGTTCCATAAGCAATCGAGAAGTGAAGGAAATAAAAATGGCAAGGTAAAAGGGACGTGCTACAACTGTGGAAAATCCGGGCACTACAAACCGGATTGTCCATCCTTAAAGAAAGACAAAGACAAGGATAATGACAAGAGTAGCTCAAACAAAAAGTCCAACAAGTCTCGACGAGCATACATCGCTTGGGAAAGTGATAGCGAGTCGGAGAAAGATGACTCTTCAAGTGACGAAAGTGAATCCGTCAACCTTTGTCTCATGGCACGTCACAACAAAGGAAAAGAGGTACAAAGTCTTGAGACCACCGAAGGAAGATGGGTTCTAGATAGTGGCTGCTCAAGACATATGACCGGAGACATATCACTTTTCATCGACTTTGTGGCGAAGAAAAAGGGGTTTGTCACTTACGGAGATAATAACAAGGGACAAATTCTCGGTAAAGGTAGTATAGGTGTACCTACTGAAGACATACTCAAGGACACTGACAAGGGAACTGATCAGCCTGAAGCAGTGCGTATTGAGGAGGAAAAGGATCACCAACCAGTGAAAAGTGAGGATGATCATCATGCTAAGAAAGATGAACTTCCTCCAGCTTAGAAGTCTTCCAAAGACCATCCAATTGACAACATTCTCGGTGATATCTCTAAGGGAGTAACTACTCGCTCTAAACTTAGTAACTTTTGTTATTACTCTACTTTTGTTTCCCAAGTCGAACCTAAAAACTCTAAGGAAGCGTTACTCGATGAGCATTGGTATCTATCAATGCAAGACGAACTAAATCAATTCTGGAAAAATGAGGTCTGGGACCTTGTCCCCCCTCCGCGAGATCATCGAGTAATAGGCACCCGATGGGTGTTTAGGAACAAAATTGATGAAAATGGAGTAATAACGCGTAACAAAGCTAGGCTTGTAGCGCAAGGCTATAACCAAGAGGAAGGAATCGACTATGAGGAAACTTATGCGCCGGTTGCCCGACTCGAGGCCATACGCCTTCTACTTGCCTACGCTTGCACAAAGAACTTTAAGCTATTCCAAATGGATGTCAAAAGTGCATTCCTTAACGGATATATAAATGAAGAGGTTTATGTAGCCCAACCTCCAAGTTTTGAATCACATGAATATCCTGATCATGTTTATAAACTTAAGCGAGCTTTGTACGGACTAAAACAGGCCCCTAGGGCTTGGTATGAACGTCTAAGCAAATTTCTACTTGATCAAGGGTATTCAAGAGGAAAGGTTGACACAACCCTCTTTATTAAACGTCAAGGAAAACACTTAATTTTGGTACAGATTTACGTTGACGATATTATATTTGGGTCTACTAACATGACCTTGGTCAAGGAGTTTTCTAGTTAGATGCAGGGGGAGTTTGAAATGAGCATGATGGGGGAGCTCAACTATTTCCTCGGATTGCAAATCAAACAACTTGAAGAGGGCACATTCGTGAGTCAAACGAAATATTGTCTTGAGTTACTAAAACGTTTTGATATGCTGAACTGCAAAGCAATAAATACTCTTATGCCTACAAGTGCTAATCTCGATCGTGACGAAAAGGGTAAGGATGTTGAGGTAAAGAAGTACCGAGGTATGATAGGGTCTCTCCTTTATCTTACCGCATCACGTCCCAATTTAATGTTTAGTGTATGCATGTGTGCGAGGTATCAGGCACATCCCAAGGAATCCCACCTGAAGGCAGTTAAGCGCATACTTCGATACCTCTCTGGTACTCCAAAGTATGGGTTGTGGTATTCCAAAGGAAGTGTTTGTTCCTTAGTTGGTTACTCTGACTCCGACTTTGCCGGGTGCAAGTTGGATAGGAAAAGTACTAGTGGCACATGTCACTTTTTCGCAAATTCCTTGGTGAGTTAGCACAGCAAGAAACATGTTTCCGTTGCTCTGTCAACAGCCGAGGCGGAATACGTTGCCGCCGGTAGTTGTTGTGCTCAAGTCCTATGGCTTAAACAACAATTACTGGATTTCAATTTAAAACTTGAACATATTCCAATTTTGTGTGATAACACTAGTGCGATTAATCTAACTAAGAACCCTGTACTACATTCACGCACCAAGCATATCGAAATACGCCATCATTTTCTTAGGGATCATGTAGAGAAAGGTGATGTTATTTTTTAGCATGTTAACACTAAGAATCAACTTGCTGACATTTTCACAAAACCATTAGCTACAGAGCCTTTCTTTCACATCCGTAGGGAACTTGGCATTCTCGATATCTCGGATCGTGCATAACATCCTTGAGAATTATGAGCTTCACACACACACACACACACACACACACACATATATATATATATATATATATATATATATATATATATATATATATATATATATATATGCTTGTTCATATCTTTAACTAACAATGCAAAGAGAAATTTATTCATATGTGAGGGATCTCACCGTCATGACGTTCAAGGTAATATCGTTCCAACTTATAGAGGTTTATCAACATTTTGTGTCATGTTACTTACTCCAATCTTGATGTTTACTTCATTTTGAGCACTTATCATTCATGTGAATGTTTGGTTCTGTGTGTATATGTGTATTTATCTGCTTGGAACAAGATTTTTGTAAAAATTTCAATTTTACACTTCCATGCGTCGACGCATGATTTCACGCGCTGACCTATTAAACTCTCGGGTTAGCGCATAACAACATGGTCAAGTAATTTTCAAAACTTTCAGAAAGCATGCGCCGACGTACAAGCTTACAGGTCGACGCATGAAGAATTCGTTCAGACTTCTTTATGTTTCTGGGTTGCGTGCGCCGACCTATAAATGCTTCACCTTCCCTATATTCTCTATTGCACATTAAACTATGATTCTTGCATGTCATTTAATTAGCTTTTGTGGTCAATCTCTCCCTATTCTACTCCTTTAAACCTCATCAATCTCAATTAATCCCCACTAAACTCTCATCAAAACCCTAATAAATTAGAAAAAGGGAAGGGAATACCAAGAGAGAAATTTCTCTATATATCTACAGCAAGGTACTCAAAGGATTTCACACATCTTCTCTTCTATCTCTGCAAAAATCAAGTTTGATAATCTCCCTTCAACTCTTCTTCAACAATGGCTTCCAAAAGAAATGCTGGTACAAGAGGAGGAAGAGGATCCACTTCACAACAAGCTCAAACAAGAGAATCATCCACACAACGGGTAACATTTCAATCCCTAATTTCTGAAAGGTTAGCCACTCCATTTGCAGAATTATTTTCTAATCGGGCTGTTATCAGACAACATGGCTTTTATCCGTTGATGGGTCGAGATTTTCACATTCCTGAAATTTCTGAACTCATCAATTTTCAAAATCTGAATGAATTTGTTGAATGTGATGACAAGTACAGTGAAGACTTGACTAGATTGTTCTACTGTGGGATAAAGGGAAAATTTCGTGGGGCTGAATTTAAGTTCTCTATCAATAATGCAGAATATCAAGTGACAAACGATGTATGGTCTACATTGTTTGTTTTGAATACTGATGAGAGCCTCCCAAAGGTTACTGATAAAACCTTTGTTAAAGACTATGCATTCAAAATTGCTTTGAATTCTATGCTGAGGGAACCATATCCAGCTGATTATGTGGCAAGTGAAGCATTTCCTAAGAGTGTCACCACCGGTCATCTGAAATTTAAAGAACGTATCCTTCAGTGGATTGTTTCTCGCATCTTGAGACCTAAGAAAGGAGACCTCTCAAGAGTTGAAAAAGCGGAGGTGCATCTTATCTACATCCTGAGGGAAAAGATCAAAATCAACTGGCCTTACTACTTTGCTTCTAGGATGTTCACAACTCGCAGCTCTAACAAATTTTTAGCACTTGGATATGCATCTGTTGTGGCAAATTTTCTGAATCATTTTGACATTCCTATTCCACAGATTTGTCATGTTCACATTACTGCTGAACAACAGTTTCTGGCCAGAACTTTGTCCATGATGGGTTATCATTGGAACTCTCGTGAGCAAAGGTTCATCCATAGACAAAGAGCTACCCATCCTGAACCTGTCCATCTTGAAGCCAGTGAGGATGAAGGAAGTCAAGGTAATGCAGATCCTGTTGGTAATGATGAAAATGTAGTGATACAGGAAGACGTTGTCATGCAGGACAATCAAGCGGAAGAAGAAGAAGACAATCAAGAAGACAATGAGGCATGGATGGGATATCAACCGGAAGAATCCTATGACAATCAAGGCTGGGGTCAGTGGCAACAAAACTGCTGGACCAACCTTGGCGCTGCATATGTTC
Organism: Lathyrus tuberosus; assembly: GCA_022829125.1. Lineage (NCBI taxonomy): Eukaryota > Viridiplantae > Streptophyta > Magnoliopsida > Fabales > Fabaceae > Lathyrus > Lathyrus tuberosus. The sequence continues at coordinate 14,977,696 of JALAZF010000093.1, read as the reverse complement.
CTCCATCCTATGATGCTAACTCTGAATGGCAGATTCCATAAAATTTTGCTCCACCAACTCCACCGTCTCAGCATTATTCACAATTCAATGATGAAATTTTGGCAAGACTGACTGAGTTATCTCTGCAACATCAAGAATTTCAAGCGCAGCAGGAAACTCGATACCTGACTCAACAAGAACAGCTTACCAACCTGTCTAACCAACTATCATCTCATGCCACCAATTTCAACAATTTTGCAAATGCTGCTATGACAAGGTTCAATCAAATGGATGCCAATCTGACTCAGCAAAATCAAAACTTGGCTAACAGCCTTGGTAACCTTAACAGCACCTTGATTGACCTCAATCTTCAACTCGAGGAATTTCCACCACCAAGTCAATACCATAGGGGACGAGGTTATTCGTTTAGGGGGAGGAGACCATAAACCTTAGGGCATCATGTTTAGTTGTGCATGAAGTTGTGTTTTGTTGTTTGCTTTTTGTTATTTTGACATGCGCTGCACTTTTCTGTTATGTTTCAAACTTTATGAAGTGAATGTTTTGCTTTAATATCGTTGTTCCGTATTTAATCAATACTAGTTTACATTAGCGGTATCATATGTGGATGCTGATAACTGTTTTGTTGTTGCAAATATTTGTTGATCCAATACATATTTTCGTATGCTATTTTGACCACTGTCTTCTCGTCTTTTTGATGTTGTCAAAGGGGGAGAAGAATACAAGCTACAGAAACGTTTAAACCGGATGTTAAAGACAGGGGGAGTATTGATCATCTCAAATTACATCTCTCGTGAAAAACAAGGAAGTGTTGCCATCATCAAAAAGGGGGAGTATGTGAGGGATATCCTTCTAGCCATCTTGTTTTAATGATGTCAACAAATGCATTAGATTGTAATTTGAGCGGTATCACTTCACGTGTCAGGCATACAACATCTCATCGTTGTTGGCCATGTGTCTAGATGCATAGGATCCTAGTCTCCTCAAAAATAAATGTCCACAAGTGATTTAATAGTGTCTAGCATGTGTGTTTGTCCTTGGTCTGGTAAAAACAATTAAAAAATTGAAATTTCTCAAAAATTGGCCTTCATGTGCTGACCTCAGATCTTATGCGCCGACCTCAAGAATCATGCGCTGACCCCCCCAGAACTCACGGGTAAGCGTATAAATCTGAGAACCCAAAATTTCCTTTCTATGAGTCGACACATAGACTCCAGAGGTCGACGCATGACACTGCTTTTTGTGCTTTTTCACTTAAATTTGTTTCTGTTATTTCCTGTTATATCTTTTGGTTATATTTTTTCATATAAATAGTTTTGGGTCTTCATTTTTGATACACAAACAAGAAACGTGAAAAATATATGTCAGTTCTCTCTTCATCTTCATCTTCTTCACTGTGTAAACAAACAATCACACATAATCATTTTTGTTTGTGTCGCCCATTGATCGAAGTGATAACGTTCAGAATTTAGGAAGTGTGATCTTCATCTTCTGGGTTGAGAGATTGGCAGGTGTTTCTTGAATCAAACCAGTTGGGTTTGTCCTCCAAGAATCGAGGAGATTTTGGGGGTTTTGTACAAACTGTTCTTTCTACAGGGATTCAGCTGGGCGAAGGTAACCGGAAATTGGCGCAACTGTTTCAGTTTAGTAGCTGTAATCAGAGGATCGTAGAAGAATGTTTGGTTCGAATTCTTGGAAGATTTCAATTGACCGAGTGAAGGTAACTGAAGAACGGAGTTTTCTTTTGGTTTAGTAGCGTGGGACGGTAATTGAATCATCCATATTCGGAGCACTTGATTCATCTTGAATCAAGGGAAGAGAAAATTCTGCATCAAAGATCGAAGACGTTCGGGGTTTGAATGTTCACAGTTTTCTCTTGTAATAAACATTGCAACAACTACAATATATATATATATATATATATATATATATATATATATATATATATATATCTCAATTCCTTTTGTGGAATTGGGGGCAGACGTACCCAAAGCGAGGACGATTGGGGAACTACCTAATCAAATCTCGGGTGTTCTCTCTCTTTCTCTTAACTCTTTTACATTTCAGAAGTGTTCAATTTTGTGACGTTGCAAACTATCGTAATTTCTGTCATATAATAATTGTATGCTGTTAAACTGTTTTTGTTAAATCAATACAATTCATTGAATTGTGTTTTGGAGCAGCTGCATATTATTCTCCATAGAAATTCTGCAAATAGTGTGTTTACGCACACTACGTGTTTGATAATTTGTTTTCAAGCAAAATTCGAACACAGTGCTTTAAATTGTTTATCAATTAACCTCATTGGATCGGTATAAACATCAAGCAAGTGATAATTTGTTGTCTGCGTTTATAAGTGTTATATTCAGAACTGAATTTTTCTCTTTCGTACTCATCCACAATATATTCGCGCATATCCCATCCTTTCGGTAGAAGGTTCGTTGTAGACGTTTCTATCCAGCGGTAGCTTCCGTTAAACAAATTTTTAAAACAGAATTTTGTAGTCCATTTGCGTGTAAAACTCAAGGGATCTATTCAACCCCCCTTCTAGATCCATAGCCACCGTCTAATAGAAGCAAGCATATTATATCAGTTTATAATTTCTGGATCTGGTATAGAATGTTGTTTGAGTTTATCATATTCTATTTACATTGTTTGTTTAACTAACCCTCACTTAAAGTTTGTTGGTGGTAGCAAGCGTATTATATGAGTTTATAATATCTAGATCTGGTATAGAATTTTGTTTGAGTTTATTATATTCTATGTAGATTGTTTGTTTCACTAACCCTCACTTAAAATACATTCAGTTAATTTGACATAGATACTTATAATCTGCAAATTAAGTTGTATTTGAAAACCAACTTAAACAAACCAATGTTGTTTTCTGATTGCACGCCTCTCATCATTTATCTCACGTTCTTTTATATATAGATTATGGTATAATGATCTGGCTCCTTAGATGCATCGCCATCTTCCAATATAGTTAAATCAAAGATGAGGCAAATTATCCAATGTTTTGTTATGTAAATTTAACTATAATCGAAGATAGCGATATATCGAAGGAGTCAGATCAATAAACCATAATATATGTAAAAGAGCGTGAAATGCACGATGAGACGAATGAAATCAGAAAACAATATTGGTTTGTTTAAGTTGGTTTTCAAGAACAGTTTAATTTGCAGATTATAGACATCTTCATCAAATTTAATCCATGTATATTTATTTAGTGAGGTGTTTGGAAAACAAGAAATCTACATTTAATATAATAAACTTAGGGTACTTACAACAACGGTTATATATTGTAACCGATATCATAAGTAATTTATGTTTTATATAAATTCGCTACTGATGGGTTTCGAACCCAGAACCTAAGTGTATGTATCGCAATGGTTTATTATCATAACCGTTGTGATGTATGGCGCGCGTCCTGCCTTTCAACAACGGTTTCCAGACCGTTGTAGAAACAACGAACTTACAACAACAATCTACATAACAACGCCTTCGCCCACGTCATTATATGTCATTCCCAACCGTTGTTAAATGGGTTTTTCGTAGTAGTGTTATCATCCAAAACCTCAAACTTGATGTTGTTCCTTGTTGAATGCAGAATAGGGTAAGCAAGCAAAAATATTTATTTTTGTAAAGAATTCCCTCCGAGATTTATGTCGTGTCCACAGAGATCGGTTTAAGGGAAAGAATATCGATCGACAGTCTCTCACGTTAATGAGTTTGGGTTTAAATGGTTTAAACATAGAAACAAAAAAGTAAATATCAAAACATAAAACAAATTCATTCTTCAGCAAGACAAACTTATCCGGCATGCACATAATAAACTCCTCACAAACTTAAACTTACCGACCAATTATACTCCACCTGCAATACTCCTCAATATCACCCAACATCGCTCACAACAAAGGTTATGTCTAACGCAAAGTTGAGAAAACAACCGTGTTACCCTCGCCGACACTCTCACACGCGACTCAAGGCACAGAGACATTAAGCTTTGACGCCTATTGAAGATTGTTAGCTCTTAAATCTATCTCTACAATCCAGAAACTAACAGATAATCATCCCTAATCGTAGTTTGCGAGGATTATCTCTAACGCAACTCAAACCCCGCGCATAAAGCAAAAATCAGAGACAATCACCAATAAAGATTTGTAACGCAAGTTTTATACAACGCCATGGGCGACAAATATACATGAGATCATAGTCAATACATATACAAAACCCAACAAAGAAGAAAAACACAAAGAAGAAGAGAAGTGAACCAAACATCTCGCGGTTTGTTAGAGCCGATCGACGATCAATCCACCCCGGTTCATCCGTATGCAAGCTTCCATGTTGTTTTCTAGCTAATCCTACTCAAAAATGAAGTTTGATGGAGTTGAGATCACAAAACCCCAAAACCATAACCTAAAATTGTGTTTTTGGACCTTTAATGGTGTTTCTACCCGTCTAGTATCGCCCGACGCTAGCCAAAATTCCAGGAACGCTACTGGAATTCATATTTCAATTTTTTCTACCGCCCCTGCACCGCCCGGCACTGCAGGGGCGCAGCACACCAGACAGCAAAAATTCTGCATTGTTTTATTCGTAACTTTTGAACCGTAACTCCGTTTTTCGCACGGTTTGAAGCGCTGGAAAGCTTATTCAATGCTCTATACAACAATGGCAAAATATCCTTGATTTAATACCTGCAAAAATAAATGTAAATCAATTAAACTCAATGATATTTATACGATACGCAATATATACACTAAAACGTAAAGTAAACGTATTTACAAACAAAGCGGGGTTTATTCGAACATTTGTAACAAAAAGTATCGATAAGTGCAACAAAACTTATATACAAAAATAGATACAATTTGCACTTATCAAACTCTCCCCAACTTACATAATTGTTTGTCCTCAAACAAAAATCAAACAACTCAAAGAAACAGAGTGAAAACCAAAGAATCACGAATCAATAGGTTTTGAAAAATGGAAACAAATGTATGGTTCAATCGAAAATGGTACACAAAAAATAAATACTTACCACTAAGTTACGACGATAACATAGTCACGAAACAAATGCAAAACACAAAAATCATGCCAGACATCCCAAAACAACACAAGTTCAAACGTGAATCACACTTAGCAAAAATAATCATCGGTAGATGAAAAAATCAAAATGAGGTACTTATCACTCACACAACAATCATGCAAACAATAGACTAAATTATGCAACCTTCCAAAAATCATATTGAACATACAAAGGCAAGAATCACAAGGACTTTTCAAGGTTGTAATGTGGTTTGGCAAACAAACAAGGGGCAATTCCTAAAGCTAATCGAAATAAAAACTTGCCTAAACCTAAGGGAGTGATCAACTCACAAAAGTTCAAACACAAAATTTCAATCAAACTTCTTCTAAAATCCAAAGTGTTACACAAAACACAATACTTATTTAGCACAATTATTTGAACTCTTTTTGTTTCCTTTCACAAGGATTTTCTTTTTCTTTCTTTTTCACATTTTTCTTTTCTTTTCTATTTCATATTTTTTTTTTCTTTTTCATCCTCATAGAAACCAACCAATGAGTAAACAATCATTCTCTCCCCAACTTGAATTCAACCACATCATCATGTGAATACTCCCTACTTTCTAAGGCGAGGCAAAAACTCATACAACAACACAAAAAGTTGAAGGTTCAAGTAAAAACAAAATCCATTAAAAAATAAGCGAACTAAATACTCATAGACAAACATTAAGTTCAAATAAAACATGGATCAAAAAGCTCAAAGGGGTTACGAATGATCGCACGCTCACAAGGTGAATGACTATTTGGCTAGGTAGTTGTGCTCAAAATGAAACAAAATGCCTTGATCCTTTTCATGCTTTCATATAATTAACATAAACAAAAGATTAAACATAATAAAATCCAATTAGAACAAGAATGTTGGTACTCCGTGCATATATGAACAATGGAAACTTCCTCACAAAAAGGGTGGGAACTAAAGTGATTCATATAAGAACAAGTATACAAAAGAATGAATGGCATAGAAGTTGTAAAAAGCCTAAGTATCATGAATATGCTAAAGTCTAGAAAGCGATAAACACATACCTCAGACGTGTACAAAACTTAACAAAATCATTACCATACATCCGCAAGTTGAAACGATCAAACTTGGAACAACACCAAATTTCCTCAAGCTACTCAAAACAAGTTCATTGACAAACACAAAAACTATTAATATAAACAAACTGAAAAACCGGCAGAAAATTCATTAAACAAGTTGTAAAGTGAAGATTTGAGAATTTACGAAAAATCCGAGTACAACTTGTTTAATGAATGTTCACCACACTACCTAAGCTAAAATGAAAAAGTAATAACAAAACAAAAACGATAAAACATGCTATGTGCTTGAGGATGCAATGCAAATGCTTATGATATGCAAAAAGGGTCCCTCCTGCAAAATAAATGCCGGAGAGAAAAGATTGATTCAGCTGGGGATGACAAGAATAAATTGCCCTCCGAATCTAGGAACTCTGCTGAGAAGTGTCATACTGATCGACTCTTCGGATCGACCACTTCTGCTGGGGATGAAATCACAAAAGAACTACCGGGGACCCCACCTGTCTTTCACTGAAGGTAACATCCAAAACCTGAGATTTTCCTCTGTTAGGGGAGTAGAGAATGAACGCCAATAACGGAACCGGAAGTCTGTTACTGAGGATTGCTAATATCCAATTGGCTCAGAACCTGCTGGGGAAAATAGTCCATGATACTAGCCTGCTTGGGGATACTGCTGAACTTAGCCTGCTGATGGGGAGAATGACTTTACTCCTTTCTTGCTGGGGACTAGAATATGATATTGTCGGCGACAACACGCTTCCTGACTGGATGGGGAAGTGAGCACCATGATTCGGTGGGGAAATAACGTCTTGATCCGAAGAAAATACTTTCCAAATCTTCTGCTGGGAGAAGCCTGCTCTGCTGAGGAAAGTTTGTCCTACTGGGGAAGGAGCAATCTCAATGCTGGGGAGAACCAACTGCTGGGGATGTACAATCTGTTGCCCTGTAACCTGACTTGTCTTTATGGTCATAAGCGGCTCTTTGAACTTTCAAGAGGATTTTACAGAAGATCGGGCGTTCGCACTACCCCAGGGTCTTCAAACTCTTGGAGAGATTTATCATATCTCGACATAACTGCCCCAATCTTCATAATCCACGACGTACATTACCTCGAAGGGGATCGTAATGACTTAACAATACTCTGCTTTAGCATCTTGAACCTTGAGGAGGTGTTTTCAATTAACCATTTTCAGGAGTGGATGATCTCCCATGCTCTAGAGGTGGCCTGCCCCACTATGGGCTTTGAAGTGACTTTGCCCCTGATCCTAGAATGAATGCCCCAGAATAATTGAATTTCGGAGAGATTTCTCGACGTGACTGCCCCAGATTGGCTACATCTTAACACGACTTATTGGGGAGAGCCCACTCTGCACTGAGTTTCTTGATAGAATGCCCTTTGATATGATTGTCTATCAGAATTTTCAAGCATCTCAACTTGGCAGGGTCAAGCTTCCTGACTGACGTTCACTGTGTAAGCTGCCATTGATGTTTAGGCACATGTATGTAAGCAGAACAAGTTATTTATGAGAATGATAATCCTAATGCAACACTCATGTTAACCTTGAAGTTTTATTGAAAATGTGTCGCCAAGCCTTGTGAACGAATCACTAGCTGGGATGCGACCTTGATTTTAAATGGCAATAAAAAAAATGCGCCCATGCAATACCAACAAATCTTATTAACGCAACTCGTAGGAGTCAGGAACGCTATCCTGTTGAAGTACGCTTTCGGAATAAACCCTGTTTCAATTAGGACTTTTAAGGGTTGTAACGCGGTCTGGTTCACGGTTTCAGAAAAAAGGATTTATGGCTCAAAATTTATCGGCGCCCACCCACTCTTCGTGATGTTCTCCAGCCCTATGTTCAGTTAATCTGACACAAACGCTCATCTCTTAAAAGGTTTACGATCTTTAAGGGACCCACGCAACTAATGGTTTGACACCTAAGGAGGTTTTGGAGTGACAGTCATCCCTTTTTATCTTTGGTGTCTGTAATCACACGAATTTGTTCTTATCAAGGATTTTCTTTTGTAATGCTTTTCGCGTCTTCTTTCTTTTGCTCCTTTTTTTTTATCCCTAATTTTTGCCTGGACTGACTCTTTTGAGTTTTTTCGATTTTGAAGTCCAGCGGGATGCCCTAACTTTTGCCTAAGTCGCTTGTTTTCAAGTTTTCGACTTAGCGGGCTTTTCTTTTTTTATTCCCCTTTTTCGAACAAAGCGTGCGACGCTGGTTGTTTTACTTGCTTGAAAGGGTTGTGACTGACTGCCTTACTTCTTGATCGCTGATGGATAACCATCTCTTGATGGTGGGATAGAAGGTAATGGATCCTCAGATGCACACTCTCCTCAAAATTTGAACGCTTGGTCAAACTAACTGACGCCTACCCTGCCCCTGGGTTAAGTAAGAGGGTTTTTTCGTACGAAAGAAACTCCTACTCCAAGGCTCAAAGGGGTTAATGAAGGTTTATCTCCTTATCTCTTCAGTGTTTAGGGGTTTGAAACAATGCCTGTACATCCTCAACAGGGTTCTATCCTTGAACATACAACCAGAGATTTGCGTTTTCTTCTCATCATCCTCCCTCAAGAGTTCTAAACAAGAAAATTGGTATTGCAGTGCATATAAACATTTAAGAGTGAACACGAATGGATTACTTCAAGAAAAACATACTCATTGCATTAATATCATCATTAAATAACAAACAAGTCTTACATGCATACGATGCTTTTAACAAGAAATGAAAAACTACAAATGAAAAATGCAGTAAAGAAACTGATGACTGCCGTTGCTGAGGAAGCTTGATTCCGTCTGGACTAGTTTCTTCTGATGATGTCCTTTGAAGTCTTCACGCAGATGAGAGGTCGACATGCACAACCAAGTCTCCTTCTACCAAGTCTTCTTCTGGAAATGATACGTACCCTTGGTCAATCAATTGTTGCACTTTGGCTTGAAAGGCTTTGCAATCTTCGGTTGTGTGCCCCATAGTCCCTCCATGATATCCACATTGCACATGGGAATTGTACCCCGGAGGGTATGGTTCTGGAACAGGCTTCAAAGTCTTAGGCTCCACCAATGAGTTTCGAACCAGGTGTGGCAAGAGTTGACTGTACGACATGGAAACTGGATGAAGAGGAACATTCCTTCTTTCCAAGTTGTTACGCGGCCTATGCTGATTCTGACGCTGATACTTCTGTTGTTGATGCTGATTTGAGCGCATAATCCTTTCAGGCACTTTTCTCTTCAAACTTGGTCGAGGCGTAGGCAGCATTTGCGGATGTGGGGATTCTAAGGCCAAAGACTGCAAGAAATCCCCCTGACTTGATGTAGCTTTGGGAGAGGCAACAGGGATATCCACCTTTTTTTCAACAGCTAGAGTAGGACCACCATGTATGCTTACACCGCTCGGCGCGAATTCAATTGCCTTGGAATCTATCAGATCCTGGACAACATGCTGAAATGCCCTACAATCTTCCACATTATGCCCTGACGCGCCAGAGTGAAAATCACAGTGGGCTCTTGCATTATAACCTGGTGGGGGAGTACCAGAGGGAGGAGCCAAAGTCCTTTTCCGTACCAATTGCAACTGAAGGAGATGCTGCAGTAGTTGAGAATATGGCATAGGGAGCGGGTGGAAAACTCTTTCAGACTTCTTCTGTCCCTGTGCACACTTTTTTCCCCTGGGCTTCTCTTGGGAGCCAAGACCTAGCCGCTGTTGGGTAAGTTCTGGAACTTTCGCTTGAGGTAATCCATGATTTAAATCAGATTCCAAAGAGATGGGAGGAGCAAGGACCTCTGTTGTGGAAGCGAGCACACGACTGCTTTCCTTCTTTAGCACTGTTTTCAAGATTTCCATGACCAAACCCATCTGAGTCTTCATCTGACTGACCTTCTCCCTCAGCATCTTCTGGTCTTGCATGAGAGTTTGCGTATTCCCCATAAGCTGCCCCATCTGGCCTTGCATTTTCCTCAACTCAACTTGAACTTGTTCCATGATCAATTCTCGAACGGCCTGAGGAGTTAAATCTGCAATTCTGAGAAAACCATATCAAAGTAAGAATAACCAGCCTTGAACACCTGTTATGCAAAATGATTATGCAAAATGATCATGAATATGCAAATGCAAATGAACATGTTTGAATATTAGCAGGGCGATCCACCCCTTGATTCCAGTTTAATAACAAGATAGAACGAAACTTCTGCTCATATATTAAGAAACCCAGAGGAAAACCAAATGTCGACAATCACGAATCCAAGATACAAATCTGAACACATAAATCATAGAGGTCCCAACCAACAAGCCTGGTGGTGATCCCAAATACAATAAAAGAGAACAGGAACCTATGGCATATCATCAAAGTTTACAAGAGTCAATCCTCCCCATCCACTATGCTTTCTGCACCAGTCTTGAATTTCCTCGAACAGCTTTCTGGTGTCGGGATGCTTGGGTCTCTGAATTAGTCCTTGAATGAGAAGGTCTCTCCTGTGTATGATCCCATCCAAGTATCTGTAATGTAATTCTCAAGCGTCTTCTCCAGAAACACCCTCCATGCTAGGCCCCTCATGTCTAGATCTCTTCACTTCAGCCTGGACCTTCAGTTGTTCTATGGAGGCTATGGCTTGATTAAGTCGACCCTCAACTGCTTGTCTCTTGAATATCCCTGACAGAATCTCAGCGTTTTTCTTCTTGAGCGTCGACTTCAACTGATCAATCTTAGCTATGTAGTCGTCTTCCTTTCTCTTATTCTCAGCCATGGCAGTTTCTTGGTGATCATTGAACCTGTGAATCTTCAACAAAGCCTTGTCTAGTTCCTCCTCCTTGGACTTGAGAACCTGACTGATACCATCCAAAGCTTGTTTCATCCTTTGTATGGACGCGACCATGTCAGCTAGCTCTTTTTCTGCCTTAGCAAGAAGCTCTGTCTTCAACTTGGCGGTATACACAGCTTCACCCCGCTCATGCTTCCACTGATAAATCTCTCTTTTTAGCTCACTATTTTCTTCCCGCAACCTTTCCTTTTCAGCCCATAGCTTGTCAAACTTCTCTATCTCAACTGTGGTAGGAGGCTCGATCATCAAAGGATACAAAGGTGGTTCCACCGGGAAGGGAAGAAGCTACTCTTCTGCTCTCTTCTTAATCCACTCTTTATAGGAAGGAAAAGCCCGGTTATTACATTTCCCGAATGACATTTTACCCTTCTTGGTTACCTGTTTCCAAGCATTCACAACCTTCCTTATCATCTCTTGATCCTTAATACCATTGAAGAATAAGGACTCTCTGACATCTCGCTCTTCGGGTGGGCTTTTCAAAGGATAACCAAACTGCCTGATAGCTAGGGATGGATTATAGTTAATCCCACCTTTCCTTCCTATCAAGGGTACATTAGGGAATTCTCCGCACTTGTAGATAATCTCCATTCCTAACAAATCATGATTGATCCAAACAATGTTGTCAGCAGTCAAGCCCATAACCCTCTTCGACCACTTCAGAGAATCTTTCATATCAAAGAAAGCGCCAGATTCAGGGAGATGGCTCATAAACCAAGTAGCTAAGAGCGGCGCACAGCAACTCACAGTTTTTCCACGCCTATTCTCATTCTTGTAGTGAACTGAGTGATACACATCACCTAGCAAGGTAGGTATAGGATTCTTCGAAATAAAGATTCTGACGGCATGCATATCCACCAGATCAGGAATATTTGGAAACAGGACAATCCCATAGATGCACATAGCTAGGATAGCTTGGAAAGCAGTCCAATTCTTCTCTTTGACATGTATGCAAGCTTGGTCAAACAAAAACTTCAATAAGAAACCCTTAACTCCTTGTTTTTCTTCAATATTACTGTTAAGAACGGATTCATTAATATGAAGAGCAACAACCATTTCTTTTATACTGGGGTGTTCTTCTGAAAAGAAAACTATATCATGACTGATAGGGATTCCCAAAATAAATGAGAACTCCTCCAACGTTGGGGCCAAGATGTAGTCTGGGAAAGTGAAGCAACGTAGAGACGGATCGTAAAACTGAAGAAGTGTATGAATGGCATCCTTCTCATACTTGGAGATATTATAGACAAATTTCAGAAGTCTTCCATACCTTCCACTGAACTCTGTACGAACTTCGGAACCAGCCATATTAATCAGCTTATGAATCAGTGTCAAAGTCGGTTCTGGGAACGAATAGGCAACAGTCTTCTTTCTCTGAACATCCATGCTGAAGTAACCTCAGAAAACCGGAATCAAGAGTAAGATGCAAGCCCTGAAAAATGTCAAACATGTCAGAATGCAAGAAAAATGATATGCTCATGCAAACATGGGGTCAAGGCACACTGCTGGATGTGCTGTGCTGTTAACTGAACAAGAACCACAACCCAGAAAACCAAAATTCTGAACCACTGAGGTAGGAACCCAAATAATCAGTCATTGATGAGAAATCCAGAGAAATAGGGTAGGTTAAAGGTTTCGGTTACCTGCAAACCTGCAAATGCCCATCCCCTCTCACGTGTGGGTACTAGGATGTTCAGTATCCCGGGCTCTCAGGTCGAGAAATGATGATACGTTCACCATTTCTGGTTTGGCATCATCATCAATCGAGGAGGCCTCAACTAATTCTCTAAAGCGGAAGGTCCTCAGCTTTGGCACTGAGGTTGAGAAACAATAGTACATTCATCCCTCGGGGTACAGTACTATCGTCAATCGAGGAGTGCCTTCACTGATTCTCTTCAAAACGTAGGGGCCATCCTATGCGAGTTCCAAAGTGGGCCCTCGGGTGCGAATGGGTTTGCCACAAGATGTGGTCTGCCACTGTCACCACTAAAGAGGGATGTTTCCACTAAGGTCCTCGATGATCGGTCACCAGAGTCAACAGCTCTCTAGATCAACACCCCAACATGCACAAGACACACACGTTAGGATGCGTCCCAAGATAGCCTCGTCTGGTTGTGAATTTCGTGAACACACAAACGTACCAAGCGGGCACGTAGGTCCCACTACTTTCCACTCTAGTCCTAGGGTATACTCAAGCCTGGGTATTGAGCTTATCTCTCAGACCCACCCAACCTGCAAAACAAGAACAACCAGCACAACACAGCAGTATGACAGTAATAAAAATGGAATGCAATGCAGAAAATGCGTTAAAAGTAAAATACAACAAATAAAGCAAAATAAACACAAAACACCCAAATAGAACAAAGACAAGCAAGCGCTAGGATTGACTCGCTTAGGGATGGACCAACATAGGTCAACCATGTCCCCAGCAGAGTCGCCAGCTGTCGCTCCCAGGATTTTCATCCAGGTACAAACGCGAGAGTGGCGCGGGAAAAACAGAGTCGCCAGCCGTGTAAATTTATCCCACGAGAGGGAAAGGGAACACCGCATAAACTTGAGGAAGAGGGAAAGGAATGGTCATCGCAACCATAACCTGGGTTCGGGAGTCGGTTACGCGAGGGGAAGGTGCTAGCACCCCACGCGTCCATCGTACTCGATGGGATCCACGCTTGTTGTCTAATCTAAGGGTAAGTTATACTATCATCTAGGGTTATACTAAAACGGAGAGGGAAAGACAAAGACCGACTCGGTAGGACGTCGACGTCCTAGGCCTACGTACCCCCTTTGTGCAATGGGGAATTCAGAGTCAACGTAGTTCGGACCAAGTTCTTTTTGTGTTTTTTATGAGCGACGTTAAGTTCGCATCTGGCAGTTAGGGTCGATGCCTGTTTGCGACTCAGACGGAAAGTAACGTGCCCTTTTTGAAAATAGCCTTTAAGTTTGGAAATCCCGAAGGACAAAAAGGTTTGAAGTTGGTTTGTGTTTTTTAGGACAGAAGTGGCTTAAGTTAGTTCCTAAGCTGCATTGCACCAAAGTCTAGGGCACAGGGGCGAATACTTAACGCATCATCCCAAGACAGGACGCTCGCTAAGCACTCTAGAAAGATGAGAGGAAGCCCCTCATTTCTCATTCCCCATACTTAAGGCTCGTGCGCAATACACCTTATTCTTATTAAGTGTTTTAAAGAAATTTGAGATGAGAAGAGAGAAGACACAAGGGTAACTCTAAAGGGGGACTATGAGTCCTAAAGTTATCATGCATGAGTGACCTACGGTTAGTGAGGTTTGACGACAACCTAAATCCTAAAGGAAGAAGAGAGGAGAGAAAGAAAGGATAAGAGTGACCATGGATACTTATCCATACCCTTAAAGAACTTACCTTAGTCCCTGCATAAAAGGTTAGTGAGAAACAAACACAAGTGATATCGAGGCAAATGAGAACCAAACAATGGTAAACAATAGTGATAACAATCCAAACATGAATTCAGAAATCAAAGAAACAACCCCAAAGCAAATGGCACAAGTGCCTTTTCAAACAGATAATCAGACGTGGTCAGAAATAGGAATACAAGAAGATCTCAAGTGAAAGCCAACCAAATAATTAGAAAAATAACTCCTAAAATTCCCAAATTAAACATCAATATTATTCAACCAGAGGTAAACCAAATATCAAAAATCCCTACAAAAAATCAAGATATTAGCCATCTAAACAATTAGGCAAAGTTCAGGTGGGAAGTGGGGTTCAGTGTGCCAAAGGGAAGGACCAAAATGCAATATGCAATAATTTTAAAAATGAAAGAAAAATATTTTAATGTATTTTAGAATGTTAGTGAACAAATGCAAAAAGAACATATTAAAAATGTTTTACGGATGCAGAGAAATAAAATAAAGAAATTAAGTATGCATGATATGAGTAATGCAAAAAGAAATTAACTAAATAATTAGTTTAAATGATAAAAATAAAATAAAAATTAAAAAATAAAATTTGGAAAATTTTATAAAATAATAAAAATGATGTATGAATTTTATGGGAATTTTTAAATGCAAGAATGTATTTTTAATAATTAAAATATGAAATATAATAATTGAAATAAAATAACATGTGGGGGGGGGGGGGTGCGTTAGTAAAAAAAAGAACTGGAAATGATATTGGGCTGAAGAGTGGGGGGTACGAATAGCAACCCAGCCCACTGATTGATAAAAAAAAAAACAAAAATAGAAAAGGGACTACCGTGTGCATACCACGTGTCAGGCGCGTGCGTTTTTAATGTGTTGGCGTGTTGTTGTTCGTTTGATGCATCAGACGGTCACAGTCCAGTCAACTTAAATAAAAGTAAACCAAAAGAAATAACATAAATGGGTGGTACATGGTAATGGCGTGGGGTAATGTCCATCTGATTACTAATTTAAATTCAGAAGAAAAAAAAATAGAAAAATATGTGGCAGCATCGTGGCCACACGATCCAAGCCATGGACGGCCTAGATTACGTCTTCAACCTCCAGCCACCCTCCTTCGCCAGACCGCCACCTTCGCCGGAGCCCTAGCTCCGGCCACCACCTGCAACCACAAAACTGCCCAGAAAATGCAATGGGGTACACTATTCGACCCAGAATTTCGTCAGGAATCCAAATATAGCATAAAAAATTTCAAATAACCAATGGATAATAAAATACGAACAGAGAAAGATTAGGGCACAAAACTTTAAACACACATAGCAAGCAATATACACGTCCAAACACCACAAAAATCACATCAGCATGATCAGTGACAAACACACAACAATATGCATACTTAAAAAATGAGTTTCACAATCATCAAAATCAACCCTAACCTGAGATGGTTCCACACGTGTACTTGCTTTTGGCTGCAAGTGGTGGTTGGGTTGCACTCTAGAGATCACCAGGAGAAGGTTTGTGGAAGAACTTTGAAGAAACTCCTTGTAAATTGAGAGATCCAAGGAATTCAAGAATTAGGGTTCACTTTCTTTTTCTCCAAAATATCACGTGTAACCCTCTCTAACCAGTGCATGGATGGGTTTAAATAGGCTAGGGTTTTCCTCTGATGATGAATTGGGCTTGGGTGATTTCTTGTTTAATGATTTTTTAAATAATTTTGAAAAATCACATTATGTTAAGTACACCTCCTCCATGCATAGATATTTAAGAATTCCATGATGGATCACTTTCATTTGGATTGTTAATTACACCACAATTGAACTTGGGCCTTGAGATGATTTGATTCATGACTTTTAAATAATTTGGGAATTTTGAATAATGGAGGATAAGTGATACATACACCATGAAACCACTTGATTCAAAGGTCTAAAATGTTCCTTAGGGATTGTTCTTTGACATTAGAAAGTGACATGAAACAATGGAATTGATTATAGGTCATTATGCCCAAAGTTGTGAAAATGGAGCCATAAAAAACCCTAAAAACCACTTTGCCTTCTTTTGATCATAACTGGAGTTTCACAAATGATATGGATACCCACTAGTACTTTTTGGAAAGAGGAGAAAAAGATATTCAGCTTTCATGTTGGTGAAAAATTCATTTGAAGCTTCCTTGATGATGAAAAGTCAAGTTGAATGCAGTGTAGAAACTTGCCAAAAATGGAAACTTTTCATTATAGGTCACTTTCCAAATTTAGAAACTTCGGCACAAACTCCTGATTTTTGATGAATGGTATGAAACTTGACTCTTGAAGACCATATGAGGATGTGAGACCTTGAAAACCTTGAAGAGCACCTCAAAAACCCACAGTTGAATCCTCCTTTACAGTTGACTTTTATCATGATTCTCCTGATTCCCAGTCTTTTGGCCAATTGAACTTCTCCTGAACCAAACTGATGGACAACCTCCCATCCCTAGGTACTTAGGGACCCAAGGAATACCATGGAATCAAGTCTTGCCCAAAAAATCAGAAATAAACTGATTTTATAACAAACCCTAGTTGTGGTACCCTCAGTCTATGAGGAAATAGCACAGTCCCCAAATCCAAATTCCTCTGAATATGATGTGTATCCTCTCCAACAAAGATAAGATATGCCATTTGGTGATGATAAAAACCCGAGGAGCTTGCCCATTGGAGCAATAAACCCAAGAATTTCAAAACCCTAATCTATGCACTGGTTAGGAGAGAGTGATCCATCTGAGCTCTCTTGCTTGACCCTTTGAAGAATGTCTTCTCCTCTTGAACATGCCTCAGGCACCTTGACCCCATGCTAAGAACCAATGATATGCACATATGATAATGCAAAATGCAATGCAACATAAGCCAGTTAGTAATAAAGTAAGGAGGGCAAATTTTGGGGTGCAACAGTTAGTAACTTCCTTCCTTCATGCCATGGTGATGCCTCACCGCGTAAACCAAAAGCAAGTGTCCTAACCAAACACTTAAACAAACGTTAATCTACAAGTATCAGTATAACAAGTGAAAATATGCAATATATACGATATCTACAAATCTCAAAAACAAAGAAACTATCGCAATGTGATTCAATATCAAAACCGATCCTCGACAACGGCGTCATTTTCTTGAATACAGAATAGGGCAAGCAAGCAAAAATATTTATTTTCGGAAAGAATTCCCTCCGGGATTTATGTCGTGTCCACAGAGATCGGTTCGAGGGAAAGAATGTCGTTCGACAGTCTCTCGCGTTAATGAGTTTGGGTTTAAATGGTTTAAACATAGAAACAGAAAAGTAAATATCAAAACATAAAACAAATTCATTCTTCAGCAAGACAAACTTATCCGGCATGCACATAATCGACTCCTCACAAACTTAAACTTCCCGACCAGTTATACTTTATGTCTAACGTAAAGTTGAGAAAACAATCGTGTTACCCTCGCCGACACTCTCACACGCGACTCAAGGCACGGAGGCATTAAGCTTCGACACCTATTGAAGATTGTTAGCTCTTAAATCTATCTCTAGAATCCAGAAACTAACAGATAATCATCCCTAATCGAAGTTTGCGAGGATTATCTCTAACGCAACTCAAACCCCGCGCATAAAGCAAAAATCAGAGACAATCACCAATAAAGATTTGTAAAGCAAGTTTTATACAACACCATGGGCGACAAATATACACGAGATCATAGTCAATACATATACAAAACCCAACAAAGAAGAAAAACACAAAGAAGAAGAGAAATGAACCAATCATCTCGCGGTTTGTCAGAGCCGATCGACGATCAATCTACCCTGGTTCATCCGTATGCAAGCTTCCATGTTGTTTTCTAGCTAATCCTACTAAAAAATGAAGTTTGATGGAGTTGGGATCACAAAACCCCAAAACCATAACCTAAAAATTGTGTTTTTGGACCTTTAATGGTGTTTCTGCCCGTCCAGTATCGCCCGGCGGTGGTTTGGGTCGCCCGGCGCTAGCCAAAATTCCTGGAACGCTACTGGAATTCATATATCAATTTTTTCTACCGCCCCTGCACCGCCCAGCGCTGCAGGGCGCAGCACACCAGACAACAAAAATTCTGCATTGTTTTATTCGCAACTTTTGAACCGTAACTCCGTTTTTCGCACGGTTTGAAGCGCTGGTAAGCTTATTCAATGCTCTATACAACAATGGAAAAATATCCTTGATTTAATACCTGCAAAAATAAATGTAAATCAATTAAACTCAATGATATTTACACGTTACACAATATATACATTAAAACATAAAATAAACGTATTTACAAACAAAGCGGGGTTTATTCGAACGTTTGTAACAAAAAATATCGATAAGTGCAACAAAACTTATATACAAAAATAGCTACAATTTTCACTTATCATTCCTACCTGAGTCTAACCATATTTCTCACTTAGATCATGAATCACATAGTCATGTGCCTCCAACTATTCAAACACCACATAACACTACATACACAACTATCTTACCTCTAGACCACAAGGCATTACCTGATGAACATAACCAATAACCTACTTCTAGATAGTCTCAACCATCACCTTACGAGTTACTAAGTAGCTCTTCACATGTGTCAAACACTTGTCAACCTCCCTCTAGTCCCTTCACTCCAAGTGTCATACCTCAATCACCAGTTGTATGTGCTACACTTATTGAATAACACCATGCCACAACATCACATAGCTTTTAGTCCATGTCTATTTAACCATCCTATCACACTCAAATCTCTAAGGACCCACTTCTAATTAATGATCACCCCATGCTCACTAGAGTTAATACTGGGAAATCCAAACCAAAGAATTTCATAGTTTATGTGGAACCTACCACAATATAGCAAGCCTTAGCTCATCCTGAATGGTTCCAAGCAATGAAATGAGAATATGAGTCACTTATGAAGAATGGTACATGGGTTCTTACAACTCTACCGCCTAACATGAAGTCAATAGGATGCAAATGACTGTATAAAGTCAAAGAGAATGCAAATGGGAGCATCAATAAGTATAAAGCTCGACTTATGGCAAAAGGTTTTCACCAACAACTCGAATTTGATTTCCATGAAATGTTTTTTGCAGTTGTGAAACCTACTACAATTAGGATCATAATCACACTAGCACCTACCTGCAAGTGGTAAGTTCAACAAATGGACATTAACAATGCATTCCTGAATGGTGATATGCAAGAAAAGGTTTACATGCAACAACCATCTAGGTTCCTTAACACAGACGCTACTTCATTGTGCCAATTGAAGAAAGTTATCTATGGCCTGAAATAAGTTAGCACCTCATGCATATATGGTATGAAAAGCTCCACCAGGCCCTATTACAGTTTGTTTTTATCTCAACTCAATGTGACCACTATCTCTTTATCTACTATCATCACAATGTCATCATGTATGCATTAATATATGTAGACAATATCTTACTCGCATGATCATCATCAACTCTACTTCATAAACTCATTGATAAGCTCCACACAACATTTTCTCTGAAGAAGCTAGGCTTACCTTAATATTTTCTTAGAATTGAGGTGTACCATCAACCTAGTAAAATCATTATCATTACTCAAATAAAATGTATCAAGGATTTACTTGCTAAGATCAATATAACTGAAGCCAATGGTGTGAGCACTCTCATGTTCAGCACGTGTAAACTAAGTAAACATGGCGATGACAAGCTTCCTAATCCCTTCCTTTATAGATCCATAGTTGGCGCATTGCAATATGCAACTTTAACTCGACTCGGTATAGCTTTTTAGTAAAAAAGCATGCCAATGCATGGCTAAACCACTTGAATCTCATTTGAGTGTGGTCAAACGTATGTTAAGATAACTCAATGGCATAAGCTCACATGGACTGCCGCAAGCTCCAGCACACTGACTTCATAAACTCTCCCAAAGGGCATATAACACTCAGATTGGGATAGTGATCCTGACGACAAACACTTAACTTCAGGCTCATGTGCGATCCTTGGACCTAAACTTGTAGCTTGGAGTTCCAAAAAGCAATCATTTGTGGCTCGTTCTAGCACATAGGAAGAGTATTGTTTGCTGGCTCACACAACATCAGAAGTCTTATAGATTGAGTCATTTATAAAAGAACTCCATATCCCTCATCTTTCTCCCATTCTTATCTATATTAACCTTAGTGCAATAGTGTTATCTCATAACCTGGTTCTACATTCTAGAACAAAATACATTGATCCGAATATTCATTTTGTTAGGGAAAGAGTTACAACTAACAAACTTTAAATCCAACATGTTCCAGCTCAAGCTTAGATTGTGGATATACTCACAAAACCATTGCCAATTAATCTATTTGTTCATTTTTTTGCGACAAAATCAAGATATCTTCTGTCAATACATCATGAGTTTAAGGGGGAATATTAGAGAATGGTTAGTTAGTTAGTTAAGATGGAAGGTAGTTAAGAAGTTAAATATGTTAGTTTCCCTTGAATAACTTACTCCTAACTCATGCATGCAATGTATAATATAGGAGCCATAGGCTTCATGTAAAAAGCAAAGCTTGGTTCATCTATAACTCCATATTATGTATTCAATGATCATCATGATAAATTTCTCATTCAACATTGACTAAGTAAAATATGTACCTTATCTTATAGGTGTGTCCTTTTCGAATATTGGACCCTTTCACTCGGTGATAAGCTCAAAGATCTTGTGTGGTAAGAGTTAAATAGGTGTTAGAAGTTATGGCATTCCATGTCTTCCAAGGACACACCCAGTAAGGAAGCAATTCTTAAGCTCATGTATAGAAACCTTTGGGACCTATGGCATGTAAGAACAAGTTTGGTTCTACATCTACATACCTTTATGTTTTGATGATAACAAAATATAGAAAAAAAAATGTATACACTAAATGATTGATTAAGTGTGCAGATACTCAAACATCATAACATAATCTAAATGGAAAGAGCAAATGTTGATTAAAGCAGATTCTAATCAAGGAACTTCAAATGCTTATTTGGAGACAACTATGATAGTTGAAGACTCTGAAAGAAGCCACCTATGATTATCAACTAAGAAGACATCAAAGGCTAATGGAAAGCAAACTTCAAATCAAAATAAATTTTGAAGCAAGGTCTGAACGACATCAAATTATAAAAGCCAGCCTCTGAAAATAGTTATGCCATTGAAGAAATCAATCTGAATGCAGAAGAAGTCTAAAGAAATCAATTTGAATGCAGACGAAGTCTAAAGAAAAGACATCAAATTATAAAAGCCAGCCTCTGAAAATAAGGGTAAAACTTTCCTTTTCCCTTGATAACTCATTTCCTTGTGTTTATTAATGAATCATATTTTGCATTCAAAATCCTAACCATACTAAGATAAACATCATTTCATCAAAATCAATGTTCAGAAGGTTATTCCCTAATACAGACCCTCAAAAGGATGGTATCTTATCTAAAATCCCTTGTTGAATATAAGTTTATTTTCATTGAAAATAATCTAAAATAAAATACTATTTTAAAATGAATGATGAAATCTCAGGATGAGCAATGTTAGAATAATTAAATCTGATTCTAAGATTTTCACCTCTGAACCAACCAACTCTCTGAGTGAGAATATTGTCTTGGCTAGAAGATTTTAAGTCAGAACCTTGTTGGGATTAATCTGTCTTTTAATCTCTGAAAAAATCTTTGGTTACGCTCAAGTACTTTGTTATGGCTGAGATATGTGATAAGTTGTCCCAATATCTTCTTAGTTGTCAAAAACACTTGAAGTACCTTTGGGTAATTATTGTTTTCATTGGGTAAAACATAATCATGCTCGGGTACTCCCTGTGTCACTAATGAATTAGAATAGCAATGACCTCTCTCTCTCTCTCACAAACATTTCGTGTCTTTTCAATTTTCTTTTGTGTAAATTTCGTTCCCTCTCTTTTATATATGTTCATTGAGTCTTTTCAAAACACATACTCTTCCTCTCCTCCACCTCTATATAAACACAGTCTTGTTGTGTTCTCTCATCATTTCACTCCTTCTTTTCTGTTTTAATCTCATTTTCTCCTTATATCCTTCAATTGGTTTCTCCTAAAATGGCTTCCTTCAAGACCTTCAACGGTGATGAAACCAAGCATGCAACCATTTTGGAACAAGTTGTCAACTTTGAAGAGCCAAAATCCATAGGGTCCAATATTCAAAATCTGGTTACGTTTCAACGATGGGGAAACTATTTTGAAATGCTCCCTGGTCTAGACTTTCCCAGTCTTGTTAAAAGCTTTTGGATGAATGTTGTGATTCATTTTAATAATGATAATGTTTAGGAAATATGGTTTGTTGTCTTAAACACTCTTATTACCGTCACTCCTTCACTTATTGTTGATAGCATTAAGTGTAAAGAATATGATGTCGATGTTGTCTACTCTAAAACCAACCTCACCTTTCACAATGACATTCTTTCCATTACCAAAAGTTCTGGAAACCCTTCCATAGCTTCTGATCTAACTACTGCGGCAAAGTTGTGGTATCAATTTATTATCACAAACTTGTTACCAAGGGATTAGAACTCGTGCTTCTTCTCTATGGATGACAAACACCTCATCTACTTCCTCATTTAAAGGGTAAAGGTAAATCTACCTCTTACTATCTTTGAATATCTGAAGGAGAAAATCTTAAACTCTCATGAGGTGAGTTTTCCTTCATTCCTTTTGGGAGAGATCACTCTGAATTGTCTGTTCAAAAAGGGATAGTTAAGGAAATACAGATGACAGGTATAAACAGAGCGCTTGAGACCTCATAGGGAAAGAAGTTAGAAGATGTTAAAGGCTTGGGGACTCAGAAGAAAAGGAAGCAAGATCCTTAAGAAAAATCCTATGGATATCAGTTCCTATATCTTTTGTGTTTTGGTATTTTCTCTGTGTTTTCTGGTTTTCCCTCTAAATACTCTTTGTATAATTTTTTTCCTATCAATGAATATTTTATTCTCTCTATCCTCATTTCAATTTCCATCAATTGGTATCATTTTATGATTCTTTTTCATGACGACAAAGGGGGAGAAGAGTAATGATTTTGATCATTTTTATTCAGTTGATAATATCCCATACATTAAGCAAAAGGTGAGAAGATAAATGATATAAAGAATGTGTTAACATTAACATTCTGAAGAGGTCAATGATAATGAATCTGAAGAATTTAATCTAACAACTATAAAGAGAAAGTACTTATTTTTCAAACGAACTTTATGGAGTCAAAATTCTAATTCTTGTACTCAGAAGGAGCTTGAAAACCTCACTTGGTACTTTGAGATAAAGAATTTTGATAGTCTAAAATACTTAGGGAAAGCTTGCAAGCCTTAATCTAAATTTTTTTAGCATATTTATATAAATAGAACCTTCATTGAAAACAAAATTATTTTGGATCTTAAACTCAGGGGGAGCTTGCAAACCTCGCTCTGCAGATTTAATTTGAAGATATAATTTTGAAAGTATAGAACTTAGGGGAAGCTTATAAACCTATCTCTGAAGTTTTATAAATATGTTTATCCAAATCCATGGATATTAGTCTGATTTGAACTTTCATTGGAACTAAAATTAGTTTGAATCTGAAACTCAGGGGGGAACTTGCTAACCTCATTCTGTAGATTTGAGTTGAAGAAATAACTTTGAAAGTATAAAATTTAGGGAGAGCTTACAAACCTAACTCTGGAATTTTATAAACATGATTATCAAAGTAAAAATTGCTCATCAAAATAAATTTGTTTCTCATCATAAAAAAAGGGATATTGTAAGAAATTTTTTAATTATGCATCTGAATACCTTTCTGTTTTGATGATAACAAAGTATAGAAGAACAATTTTATACACTAACTGTTTGATTAAGTGTGAAGATACTCAAGGATCAGAAGAAAACCTAAATGGAAAGAGTAAATGTTGATTAAAGCAGATTCTGATCAAGGAACTTCAAATGTTTATCTAGAGACAACTCTGATAGTTGAAGACTCTGAAAGAAGCCAACTATGATAGTAAAATCAAAAGACAACAAAGGCTAATGGAAAGCGAACTTAAAATCAAAGCAAATTCTAAAGCAAGGTTTAAACGACGTCAAATTATAAAAGCCAGACTCTGAAGGTAGTTATGCCATTGAAGAAATCAATCTGAATATAGACGAAGTTTGAAGAAAGCTAGAAGCAAATTGAAGAAAGGAAAAACACATGTTTGTAATACCCCAAAATTTGCTCTCCCTTTTGGCATCATAGCATAGCATTATCATATATCATATCATATCCATCTCATTAGCATTGCATTGCATCTTAACATAGAAAAATGAAGCATAGCATCCTTCTTACCATCAAGGCATGTGATCAGGTAAAAGGTGGACAATCAAGGAATCATTCAAAGCACAAGAGGTCAAACAAGTTCACTCAAGGCAAGCCAAGAGGTCTTTCATGTCTCATACTACTTCAATTGATCATCCAAAACCTCAAGGAGGTGAGATTCAATAGGAGATTGAAGCACTACATCTTTCACTAGGCAAGAGGTCCAAAAATTGAAGGAAAACCCTCAAAAGAGATAGTTCATTGGTTCAAAATTATCCTCAAGTGGCACATCTCATCATCCTTTAAGAGAATACACAACATACTCTGAGGAATTTGAAATTGAAGACTGCACATTTTTCTCCTAGGAGGTGGGTACCAAAACTAGGGTTTCCAATTAAATCAGGGTATCTTTGATTTTTTGGACAAAACTTGATGTCATGGTATTCTACATGTTCTTAAGTGTATGTGTGTGGAAAATTGCCTCTCAATTGGTTTTAGAAGTGGTGCAATTGGAAGAAAGGTCAAAAACCAGGGAAATTGGGGTTAAGTCAAATCATCAGAGAAAAAAAGTCAACTCTTGACTTTTTGAGGCCAAATTCATGAAATTCATGTTATATGTGACCAATGCACAAAATTTGATCAAGAAACTCCAAAAGAATCTTGAAAAATCAAGATTTGGAAAGTTGCCATTTTTGGAAGAAGTAGGGTTTCCAAAAATAGTAATTTTGAGTCATTTTGCACTACACTTTGAACCAAGGCCATTCAAAATTGAGACATCAAATGAAAATTCCACTCGGCCACAACAAAAGATCTTGTTTCAAGCTTCAAATACATGTGTAGAACATCTCCATTGGATAAAAATTGAGTGAGATATGACTGACCAAAGTTGGAGCAAAGTAGGTTCAAAACTAGGTCATGACCAAGGATTCCCAGGCCCACGCGCCATCATTTTCACAAACAGGTGGTGTGCCAAATGTTCACCTATTTTCTCATGGTTAAAGGCCTCAAATGAAAAACTTGTCAACATCAAAATTGTTCCTTGCAATGCCCTCTTCAATATTCATGTTGGGCAAAATTTGATTTGATCAAGCTATGATGGAGATGTAGTGGCCTCAAGTTAGGGGGATCATGCTGAAATTCCATGCCATACTTGCCTTGCCAACCAACCTCATTGCCACGCCTTATATCAGTTCCAAATGTGGATGTTATAAGTCATTTTTCAAACTCTTCCAAGCATCATTTCCATTCATTTTTCATACCAAACATGTAGCATTACATCTCCTCTTTCAAATGAATCCAAAAACTCACCAAAACATCCATTGAGTAGAGAGAAAAACATCATCAAATCACCATATCTCCATTGTTCTCAGCTGCCATAAAAATCAGAAACAAAACCAATGTTGTTGATGTTGTTGTTACAAGATTGCACGTGCATTGTTCATACCAGCTATCCATTGCCTTTTTAAACCAAACACATTTCATACACACCATAGCACGTGCCTCATCATGCATGAAAGTAGAAATAACAAGCTTGCTGAAAAATTTTTGTGATACAACCAATCTTGCAATTTCAGTTCACTCTCACCTCCACCATAGATCACCATGAACCAGCTGCATCATATCATTGCTCTCCCTAACTAACTTGACTCAGTTAGTTAGGGATGACTCACCTAAACCACCTCAACTCAGTTAACCAACTCAGGTTAACCATGGTTAGTACACACTATTAATCAAAATCTCACTCTCAAATTTCATTTCTAACTTCATTTTTCACACCCCCTCTCAGAAACGCTCTCTTCTTCTCTCTCAATCTCACTATTGCCATTGATTCTCGAAGCTCACTTTATTTATTCCTCTCCACAAATCTCTCTGATTCTCTCTCAATTTCACCACATTGCAACTGGTTTTGGAGTTTGGTTTCAATTTCTATCCACTGAATCATCATCAATTACTCCATCAAAGCCTTTATTTGGCCAAGTGAAGCTCAAGGAAGAAGCATTTTCCTCTGGTGTTCTTGTATACTCAAAGCCTCATCAATTTCAGGTTTGAGTTTTTGAACTTTGATTGCACGTTTTCTCCTTAATATCACTTGTTTCTTGTTGATATGAGCTCACTAGGGGAATTCCTTACTCCGGCTAGTTGATAGGCCTTGTAGAGGCTTAGATCCAAAAGTTAGGGCACATATTCATCCCCTCTGTTCTTGCTATGTGTGTATGTTTTGTTGTTTTTATGAGTGTATTATTAATCTACGTGAGCTGCTCTTCATTTTGGTGTCATATTTGCAAATTCTGGAAAATTGTGGAGTTGCAGACGGTGGCGCATGACCGGAGAAGGTGACCGGAGGTCATCTCCGGCCGGTGATCTTAAGTGCTAGGGTTTTGTGTGTTTTAATCATAGCCGTTGATGTGTTCCAATCGTGTGGTGAGGAGCGTGACAGCACATTAAAACACGCATGCCTCTCACGTGCTCAATTCTGATTTTATTTTAAACTTTGTGTGGTGCAGTGCATGGTATGTTGTGTGTGCCTTCATGTGCGTGCATTGATTATGTGTACTTTGACTTGCTTGTTGACTTGACCTGATCTATTGGTGTGGATTGCTTGACTTTTTTTGTTGACTGAGTGTGCATGGTTATTGGTATGGATTGTGCAGACTTGGACCTTGGGTTATTGATATTCGCACCTCACACTGCAAAGCCCAAACCAATGTGAACTGAATAATTTATATGCATGCACCCCTCCCTTATTGCCATTTTATTTTATTTTCTTCATTTTATACATGTTTCCTTTTTATTTTTTTAAAATTACCAAAAATCATCATAAAATTCTAGAAAAATTTATGAGCATCTTCAAGACATTTAGGAAATTTTTGGTATTTGTATTTCATGATTTTATGACATTTTTACCTATGTCTCACAATTTTCTTTGAATTTCCATTTATGCGCATTACACATGTGATACATGAATTTACATAATTTTGTTCTTGCTCGTTACAAATTTTTTTGACTTGGTTCTTTTTGCATTGTTTCACTATTACTTTTAAGCATGTTAGATGATTTTTGTTTGATTTTTTAGGTTATTTTATGACATGTTTTGATACTCATCTTTGCACTACTTTGTA
This sequence comes from Lathyrus tuberosus, assembly GCA_022829125.1. NCBI lineage: Eukaryota > Viridiplantae > Streptophyta > Magnoliopsida > Fabales > Fabaceae > Lathyrus > Lathyrus tuberosus. The sequence goes on along the minus strand of JALAZF010000093.1, from coordinate 14,949,949 downwards.
TGATGTTTCAACTTGACCTAATTGCATTGTTTGAAGTCATTTTGCTTTGAATTTTCACATGTTATTTTGATGTATGATTCACTCCTGACTTAGACCATCCAATACCATGCTTGTATAATTTTCATAAGTCCATTTGATTTTTGTTTGATGCATTACATTTGAAGCATAATAACTTGTCATATCATTCTATATTTTAGTGCATGTTTATATGATTTCTACTGTGCATATTTGTGTGATCATTTGCATATTTTGTGAGCTATTCATGTGACATTATAGGTCATTGACACACATTATAGGTCACTTTTACATGTTCATTTCAACTTGAGCTTTGTGCATCCTTAACATGTATTGTTTGCATTCTCTTTTTGAACTTTCACTCCACTTCTTCTTCTATTACTTCTTGAATGTCTTGATGATTGATTCATGAATACTTGTGAGATGTTTATAAACCTTTTTCCATTTAGTTTCAATTCTGATCCTTGGTTTACATGTTACATTTATGCATATTCCTTTCCTTTCTTTCCATCTTTCATCTTCTTTTCTTATGAAAACATGTTTGAATGCTATGGATGATGATTGTTGCTTCTTTCATTTTGAACTTGTATGATGATGATCACTTGTTGCCAATATGATCCACATTCTGATTGTGATCTTAAGATTTGATTTTTCATCTCATTCTTTTGAACTTTGATGTGTATTAAGTACTTTTTACTTCTTATGCTTGTTTCCTTGTTTACTAACCATGTAGAGGCTTTGGTAAGTTGGAATTGAGTGTGGATAAGGAATCCACATTCAAACTTCTTTCCTTTCATCTTTTATAATTCAATTTTGTGTTTTGTTAAGCATCTATGTGCTTACTTTGATTAACTCATTACTTTCCCTTTTGAGTTACAATTCATCTTCTACTTTAGAAGTGAATTGTTTAATTCATTCCTCCTTTAGACTTTAGGTTTTGCAACCTCACAAACCATTAGGATCTCTCCCTTAACTAATCAATTAGGATTGAGTCTTAGATCACATAGACTTTACCTTTTTCCTCTCTTGAGTCTTTCCTCTTCTCATCTCAAAGAAAAATTCAAAAATATTTAATAAAGGTAGGCACTTATTGCATTTAGGCCTTTCATATAAAGAAAAGATTATAAAGGGGTCTTCTCTTATAATCTTAGAATGTGTAGCATATAACCCATCTTGGGTCAATGTGTTAAACATTTGATCTTGTATGAGGGACTTAAATGCAATACTTGTTGAAGGTACAAATAAATAAAAAACACTTCTTCATTTCATAATCAACAAAAACACTTAATAAACACAAGTATGATAGTGTGTTTGAACCTTGACAATTGGAACTAAGTGTGAGGGTCTTCTTCACTCTTAGTATATTTTCTTACTCATTCCATCTTGGAATGTGAGAAGGTATACATTCCAATGATTAAGATTTAGATACACTATCATATGCAAACAAATGCAAAAACTTCTAAAAGACAAAAACAAACAATAACGTCTTTCCTTTGGGAATTCTTTCCTCATCTCCTTCATTCATTCCTTAAGGATGCGCCATTTCCGTTCTACCGCAAACAGGTAACGCCTAAGCCTCCCTACAGCGAGCTGCAACACCTAAACTGCTAGGATGCGAATGTTGACGTATTCCACTAAAAAACACAAACAATACATCCCTAGTGAGGGGAACTACGTCGCTCTGATTCTCATGCTCCCGATGAGATACGTAGGCAGTGGGGTAGGGCCCATTCGAGCACTTCTTTTATTTTCCCTACATTTGTTCCTTTTTTCTCTCTCTTTTCCTTTTCCAGTTCTCCAGCTAGCAGTTCCTTTTCCAGTATCTTTTCTATCACCCTTTGATCGAGACTAGCAAGCGTGGATCCCATCGAGTACGATGGACGCGAGGGGGTGCTAATACCTTCCCTTCGCGTAACCGACTCCCGAATCCAGTTCTCTTGGTCGCAAGACCATGTTCTATCCCTCCTCTCAGGTTTATGCGGTGTTTCCTTTCCCTCTCTTGGGATAAATACACATTGCTGGCGACTCTGTTTCGGTGCCACTTTCGCGTTTGTACTAGGATGAAAATCCCGGGAGCGACAGCTGGCGACTCTGCTGGGGAAAGGTTGACCTATTGCTGGTCCATCCTAAGCGAGTCAATCCTAGCGCTTGTTTGCTTTTCTTTCATTGGGTGTTTACTGTTATCTTGTATTTGTTGTTTACTGTATTTTATTACTTGTACCGTATTTACAGCATGTTAGCATTTACATTTCATATATTATACTGTGTTGCACTGTTCTGTCTATTTAGCGGGATGGGATTTCTGAGAGATGAGCTCAGTACACAGGCTCGAGTATACACTTAGATTTAGAGTGGAGAGTAGTGGGACCTACGTGCCATTTGTGTACGTTGGGTAATCACGAAATTCACAGCTAGACGAGGCTATCTTGGGACCCATCATGGCATACGCATCTTGTGTATTCCATGATGTCGATCTAGAGAGCTGTCGACTCTAGTGACCGATCATGAGGACCTTAGTGGAAACATCTCTCTTTAGCGGTGACAGTGGCAGACCACATTATGTGGCAAACCCACTCGCACCCGAGGGCCCACTTTGGAACTTGCATAGGATGACCTTTATTTTCTAAGGTGAGTCAGTGGACGACCTCTTTGATTGGCATAGCATTGTATCCTACGGGCTGAATGTGCTATCGCTTCTCAAACCTCCGAAGCTGACAAGCCTTGTTTTCTAGGAACCACATATGAGTATGGGGGGGGATGTTTACAGGTTTGCAGGTAACCTAGCCTCCTACATACCTTATTTTTGATTCTATGGTTGTTACAGACAGTGTGTCCTATGACAGTGGTTTTGAGTATTCATCTCAGATATATTGCCAGATTCAGTGCAGAGACACAGTGCACACAGTTCAACACAGACACCGACACCTAGATACCTGATCACATGCCTTTTGAATTTGCATACTCATATCATAACAGGTTATGTTTGTCATTTTCAGGTGCCTACCATATTGTCTGATTCCAATCATGAGTTTCCCAGAAGCTGAGGTTAAGAGGAAGAATAATGTGTCATATAAATTCCCTGATCCTAAACTGGATTTATTGAACAAGATGATAGGCATGGCTGGTTCTGGCGTTCTCAGCACTTTTCAGAAGGAATATGGAGAGCTGATTAAAATGGTATGTGCATTCACAAAGTATGAGAAGGATGGGTTGCACACTTTCTTACAGTTTTATGAACCATCAATGAGATGTTTCCTGTTCCCTGATTACATTTTGATGCCCACTTTGGAGGAATTCTCATTTATTTTGGGAATTCCAATCACGTCTGCTATACCATATTTTTCTGAAGGTGCTCTTACCCCTGAAGTAATTGCTACTGTTCTACATCTGGACCTGTTTGTTGTGAAAAGTGGCCTGAGTAAATTTAAAGAAGATGAAGGATTTCATTTGGAGTTTCTTTTCCAACGAGCTCAGGAAGCTGCCAAGGCTAAAAACTGGACTACTTACAATGCTGTGTTAGCTCTTTGTATCTATGGTTTGGTGCTTTTCCCCGGTCAACCTGACTTTGTTGATATGCAGGCAATGAAAGTGTTCGTTTCGAAGAATCCGATTCCTACCCTGCTAGGGGATTTTTATTACTCAGTACACTACAAAAATGAGAAGGGAAGAGGAAGTCTGGTTAGTTGTTGTACCCAATTGTTATGTCATTGGCTCTTCAAACATTTACATCGAACTGGTGCTTTCGTAGAAACTACTGAGACAATGAAATGGTCCAAGAGATTGATAGGTTTGACTGCCAGTAACATCATTTGGTTTGATCCCAAATTACTGACAATAGAGCTTACTGTTAAATGTGGAAGTTTTCCGAATGTGCCTCTACTTGGAAGAAGAGGTGGGATTAATTACAACCCGGTGTTGGCTGTTAGACAATTTGGTTATGCTTCGAGAAATCCTCCTGCTGATGAAGAGATTAGTGCTTCTCTGTTTTTCGTGGGAACCAAGAATGAAAGAGTGCCAGAAGTAATAAATTCCTGGAAATTTAGGCAAAGAGAGGGAAAGTTGACTTTTGGCAAAGGAGACTGTAGATCATACCCTGATTACGATGCCTGGATTGAGATGAAGGTCAAAGAGTTGTTGCTACCCTTTTCAAGAGAGATTCTCTTATGTCCAGATCAACACTCCATGGTACCGGCTGAAGAGTGCGAGAAATGGAAGAAAATGGTTAGAGAGTTGCAGATAGAGAACTCTGGAATGAGCAGATGTCTTCAGAAAGCTTTGGCTGACAACAAAGATTTGGAGAAAAGAGCATTGAAAGGGGAGAAAATCTTGGCAGACAAAGAAGAAGATTTTGATGATAGAGCTCGGTATTTCTGGAAACTTACTTTGGGAGCAGATGATACTAGTTAGGCTCACAAGGCTACAAAGCAGGCTTTAGCCCGAAGCAAGGATTCATTAGCTAAACTTCATCAAGCTTGGGATGAAGTCAGAATTGAAAACTCTGAATTGCTGACCCAGTTAAAAGATAAAGATGAAGAGCTGAAGAAAGCACATGTAGAAAGAAGAAAGTATCGAGAAGATCTTGGCAAAAGTCAAGAGCAGGTAAAGAATGCTGAAGATAAGATGAGAATTGCCAACAAAGAGCTTGAAGATGTCACGGCAGAGCTGAAGCTGGTTAAAATTCAAGCTGGAATTAAGAGGCGCAAAGGAGCCGGTGAAGATGAAGCCTTGCTGATGCACATGGGTTCGTTATCTGATGCATTGGAGAAAAGGGACGTCGTAATCAAAGAGCTGATTGAGAAGCCCCATCATCAGCGTACCCGCATCCTATTCGAAGAGATTAAGTATTTCAGCCAGAAGCTGAAGGACGTAGAGCTATCAGATTAATGATTTTTGTCATTTCTTTGTAATTTGCAATGGTTACCATCAGAATTGTTGATGGATCCATTTGACTGCATGTTTTTATGCTATTGTTGACACTATGACAAATGTGCTTGAAAACTTTTGGGAATTTGTATGAAATGAGCTATGTCTGTTCACAATTTCTGGTCTTCAGATATAAGTGACGTGATAAGATGTTTGCACACTGGCACACTACAAAATCACTATTTCTGGTCATCAGATATTTGTGATTGGCATATGTGAATATCTCTGCAAGGCAAAACTCAGTAATCATGATTTCTGGTCGTCAGGAATTCGTGGTTATGATTGGAATCAGGATATGAAAAGTATCTTGAAATGACAAACATAATTGTGCATTTGCATTTGCATGGCATATCATTTTGCATTGCAGGTTTTCTTTTTTGTAGGCGCCTGCTAACCTTTATTTGGTTTTCAGGCACAATAGCTGATACCCCAGTTCACCGATATTCTACCCGACGCAATCAAGCAAGAGTCATGGAGCAAGTTCAGACTGAATTAGCTGATTTGAGGGGAAGGATGGAGCAGTTCATGAACCTTATGCAGGGGATTGCTCAAGGTCAACAAGAGCTGAGGGCCGGTCAGGAGACCATGAGGGTTGGTCAAGATACCATGAGGGTCACCATTCAGAGGCTAGAGACTAAAATCCCAAATCGCAACGTGCGCACTCCTCCTATTGGCACCATCCCTGCTGGTGGGGTAGATCTGGGATTTGATAATAATGGTGGTTTAGAAGATGGTCAAGATGACCAGTTTACCGCATTCAACAACGACATGGGTTTCTACAATGACGACCGGAAGTATGAAGGGTTAGATGAAAGACTCAAGGCTATTGAGAGCCAAAATCCTCTGGGAATTGATGTGGAAGACATGGGTCTCGTGCAGGGTGTGAGAATCCCTCCCAAGTTCAAGCTCCCTATATTGGATAAGTACAATAGCAGTACCTATCCCAAAACACATTTGCAAGCTTACAATCGCAAGATCGCCGCTTATACTGAAGATCAAAAGCTCTAGATGTATTTTTTCCAGGATAGCCTGACAGGCGCCTCCCTGGAATGGTACGTTAAGCTGGACAGGGTTCATATAAAGAGCTGGAAATATTTGTGCGCTGCATTTCTGAAGCAATATCAATATAATTTGGATATGGCACCTAATCGTACTCAGCTGCAGAGTATGACTCAGGATCCTAAGGAGGGCTTTAAGCAGTACGCACCGAGATGGAGAGAACTGGCTGCTCAAGTTCAACCACCTTTGGGTGATCGTGAGATGGCTGATATGTTCATGAGCACACTCCAAGGGCCGTATTTGGATAGATTGGCTACATGTCCTTCCACAGGGTTTGCTGACATTATTATTGCTGGGGAACGAATAGAGAGTCTGCTGAAGTTGGGTAAAATTCAAGACGTCAGTGGGACTGGTGCTTCGAGTTCGAGGAAGCCCTTTGCTAATGGATCAAGGAAAAGAGAAGGGGAGTCCAGTGCTGTGCATAAAGGAGGGGGCAGAGGTAGGACTCAACCCTATCATCAGGTGGATGCTGTAACCCTTCCGGTTCCGGCAGGACAGCAAGCTCCAGATCAGCAAGCTAGACCCCGATTCCAGACTAATAGAACAAGGGACCGTAAGTTTGATACATTGCTTATGACATATGCTGCTTTGTTACCACAACTGCTCAGAGAGAAGTTAGTCGAACTTCGGACTATGAGGCCGATAGATGCTGGAAAATTGCCTCAAGGTTATGATGCCAATGCTCAATGTGAATTTCATTCTGGTGCACAAGGTCACTCGATAGAGAAGTGTTGGGCTTTTCACCATAAGGTTCAGGACTTGATTGATGCAAAAGCTATTAATTTCTCTAGGCCACCGAATGTTCGTGATAATCCAATGCCCCATCATGGAGGTGCAAGCATGAATGCTATTTCTGATGGTGAGAAATTGAATCTGATCACTGGCTGTTGATTGTAAAAGAGCATTTGTTAAAAGGAAAGGTGTTTCCTGGATGTGGCTCTGATTGTGAGGATTGTTCAAGACAGATTAATGGCTGCAGTAAGTTGAAAGTTGGACTGCAGGATCTTATGGACGAAGGAAGACTTCAGTTTGATAAGGTTGAGAAGGAAAAAGATGTTTTGGCCGTTACCATTTATTATAATCCAATTGAGATACAGGTGCCTGTTGAAGAGCCTGTTGCTATCATCGTGCCCGAGAGGCCGAGACCAGTTATGATTATAGTTCATGAATCTGCTTCTTATGTGTCTAACAGGGCAGTCCCGTGGCAATATGGAACCACTACTCATCAAGGAGGAAGTCAACCAAAGGCAGAGGCTATTGGTACCAGTGTTGAGAATGTCAGTGGACCAAGTGGTTTCACCAGGAGTGGCCGACTGTTTGCTCCCCATACTCTAAGGAGTGATAAAGAAGCTGAAGTCGCTGCAAGAGCAAAAAGGAAACAGGTTGTTGATGACAAAGTGCCTGCTCAGGAAGAGGACCCTAAAGTCAATTTTGATAATGATGCTGAGGAATTTATGAGGATTATCAAAAAGAGCGATTACAAGATCATTGATCAGCTTAATCAGACACCCTCTAAAATCTCAATATTATCCCTGTTAATGAGTTCAGATGCACACCGGGCTGCTTTGTTGAAGGTTCTGAATATGGCATACGTTCCCCAAGAAATTACTGTGAATCAGTTGGAGGGAGTAATTTCTAATGTTAATGTGAGCCACGGGTTGGGGTTTACGAATAGGGATTTGACTCCAGATGGACGTAATCACAACAAGGCGTTGCACATCACACTTGAATGCAAAGGAGTTGTTTTGTCGCATGTGCTGGTTGACACAGGTTCTTCCTTGAATGTGTTACCCAAAAAGGCCTTGATGAAAATTGAAGTAGATGGATTGATTCTTAGACCCAGTGATCTGATTGTGAGAGCTTTCGATGGATCCCAAAGATCGGTGTTTGGAGAGGTAGAATTGCCAATACAGGTTGGTCCACAGATATTCAAGACAGTCTTTCATGTTATGGACATTCAGCCTGCTTACAGCTGTTTGTTGGGCCGACCGTGGATTCACGCAGCGGGCGCAGTTACCTCCACACTTCATCAGAAGCTCAAGTACGTGTTCGAGGGTCAAATGGTCACTGTTTGCGGAGAGGAAGATATATTTGTGAGTCATCTGTCCACTTTCAAATATGTGGAAATGGATGAAGAGATTCATGAAACCCTGTGCCAGTCTTTTGAAGCCCTGAATGTCAACAAATCCCCAGAATCTTCTTCAGCATCAGTGGTGTCGAATGTGCCAGTTGGGCCGAGTGCATCAATTATGTCCTATAAGTAGGCCAGAGAAGTGGTCGAAAGCGGAAATGCCCAAGGTTGGGGTAAAGCTATAGATGTGTTCATGAAAGAAGATAAGTTTGTCATTGGATATCAACCGGGTCAGACGCCAGTTCCCCGATTCCATGGGCCTGTCAATTTCAACAGTGGAGGAATTATCAACCATAATCAGTCCTGCTCAGCAATAGAAGATGACGCTGAAAGTTCAGATTATCTGGACAAATGGGTGTATTCGCTGGCTCCAGGAGAGGCATTGCAAAACTGGTCTAGTGAAGAAATCATTCATGTTGTACACCATTCAGAGTAATAATTCTTGTCTTTCATAATGCATGCAATCCCACACTCTGCCCAAGGTGTGAGGATCCATTTGTAGGGCCACCATATTTTCTCATATAATGTTCAAATATCAATAAAAAGGACGTTTTGTTTGCAAATTTGTGTTCCTTTATTCCTTCTTTATTTTTATTTTTGCACAAGAAAATTAAAAAATGATAATGCACTTTCTTTTCTTTTGTTTTCAAGCAAAATAATCTAAAATAAAGCATCAATCCAATCATGCAGACTTGATTCTGTGACTTCCTCTGAAAATGATTATGTTATGCCCACGTATGATTTCGACAAACCGATCTATCTAGCTGAGGAGGAAAGTGATGAAGACTATGAACTCCTGGAAGAATTGGCTAGGTTGTTGAAATAGGAAGAGAAGACCATTCAGCCTCATCAGGAAGCTCTTGAGGTTATCAATATTGGTTCAGAGGAAAGCAAGAAAGAGATCAAGGTCGGTGCAAGTCTGCGAGCTGATGTAAAGCAAGAGCTGATAGTTATGCTACGTGAATACGTTGATATCATTGCTTGGTCATATCAAGATATGCCAGGTTTAGATACAGACATAGTTGTGCATAGACTACCATTGAAAGAGGACTGTCCACCGGTCAAGCAAAAGCTGCGCAGAACAAAACCAGAAATGGCTTTGAAGATCAAGGAAGAAGTACATAAACAGTTGGATGCAGGTTTTCTGGCAGTGACCAATTATCCTCCCTGGGTGGCCAATATAGTACCGGTGCCAAAGAAAGATGGCAAAGTCAGAAGGTGTGTGGATTACAGAGATCTCAACAGGGTGAGCCCTAAAGATGATTTTCCACTCCCTCATATTGACGTACTGGTTGACAATACTGCTCAGTTTTCAGTGTTCTCATTTATGGATGGATTCTCCGGGTATAATCAGATAAAGATGGCGCCTGAAGACATGGAGAAGACGACATTCATTACCCCTTGGGGTACCTTCTATTACAAAGTAATGCCTTTCGGGTTGAAGAACGCAGGGGCAACTTATCAAAGAGCAATGGTGACGTTATTCCACGATCTAATTCATAAAGAGATCGAGTGCTATGTGGATGACATGATTGCTAAATCAAAGACAGAAGAAGAACATTTGATCAACTTGAAGAAGCTGTTTGAGAGGTTGAGGAAATTCAGGTTGAGACTGAATCCTAACAAATGTACTTTCGGCGTGCGGTCCGGAAAATTGCTGGGTTTCATGGTCAGTGAGAAAGGAATAGAGGTTGATCCTGGTAAAGTGAAAGCTATACAATATATGCCTGTACCAAAAATGGAGAAAGAAGTCTGCGGCTTTTTAGGAAGATTGAACTACATTTCTAGGTTCATATCTCACCTAACTGCCACCTGCGAACCGATATTCAAAATGCTAAGGAAAGATCAAACGGTCAGGTGGAATGATGATTGTCAAAATGCATTCGATAAGATAAAAAGATATTTGCAGGAACCTCCGATTCTGATACCTCCAGTTCAAGGGAGACCACTGATTATGTACTTGACAGTGCTCAAAGGATCCATGGGTTGTGTTCTCGGTCAACACGACGAGACAGGTAGGAAAGAACATGTTATCTACTACCTGAGCAAGAAGTTTACAGATTGTGAATCGTGTTACTCAATGCTTGAGAAGACATGTTGCGCACTCGCATGGGCCGCCAAGCGATTGAGACAATATATGCTCACACATACAACCCTGTTAATCTCAAAATTGGATCCGGTCAAGTATATTTTTGAGAAACCCGCACTTACAGGCAGAGTTGCAAGGTGGCAGATGGTACTGACAGAGTACGATATTCAATTTACTTCGCAAAAACCAATTAAAGGAAGTATACTGTCAGATTATCTTGCGCAATAGGATCTTGACGATTACCAGCCCATGAGGTTTGATTTCCCTGATGAGGACATCATGTTTCTCAAAGCGAAAGACTGCGAGGAACCACTTCTGGAGGAGGGGCCTGACCCTGAATCCAAATGGAGTTTGATGTTTGACGGGGCAGTTAATATGAATGGGTGCGGAGTTGGTGCAGTTCTCATTACACCAGAAGGTGTTCACATGCCCTTCACTGCCCGAGTAACTTTCGGGTGTACCAACAATGAAGCAGAATACAAAGCTTGCATACTAGGGATTGAGGAGGCTATTGATTTAAGAATCAAGACCCTCGATATCTTTGGTGATTCAGCACTAGTAATCAATCAAGTAAAGGGAACGTGGCACACACATCAGCAGAATTTGATTCCGTATAGAGATTATACGAGGAGATTACTGACGTTCTTTACAACTGTCAAGTTGTACCACGTTCCCAGAGATGAAAATAAGTTTGCAGACGCCCTGGCCACTATATCTTCGATGATCAAAGTGCATGGTTGGAACTTTGTGCCCAGGATTGATGTATCTCGTCTTGATAGACCTGCCTTTATGTTTGATGTTGATGCAGTGTCTGATGATAGGCCTTGGTACCATGACATTAAATGCTTCTTGAAAGATCAAGAATACCTGCCTGGGGCATCTTCCAAAGACAAGAAGACGTTAAGAAGGCTAGCTGGTGGTTTCTTCTTGAACAAAGATGGTGTGCTGTATAAAAGAAATTTTGACACGGTTCTGCTCAGATGCGTGGATAGACACGAAGCAGACCTGTTGATGATTGAAGTGCATGAAGGCTCTTTCGGTACCCATGCTGGAGGACATGCGATGGCTAAGAAATTGTTGAGATTGGGGTATTACTGGTTGACAATGGAGTCAGATTGCTGCAAGTATGCCCGCAAGTGCCACAAATGCCAAATCTATGCCGACAAAGTGCACGTTCCTCCCAATCCGTTGAGTATCATGTCCTCTCTGTGGCCCTTTGCAATGTGGGGCATTGATATGATCGGGAAAATTGAGCCTACTGCTTCAAACGTCCATTGTTTCATATTGGTCGCCATTGATTACTTCACTAAATGGGTTAAAGCAGCATCTTATGCCAATGTCACTAAGCAAGTGGTAGCTCGTTTCTTGAAGCGAGATATCATTTGTTGATATGGAGTTCCCGAAAGAATCATTACTGATAATGGTTCTAATTTGAATAATAAAATAATGGCTGAGCTATGCCGGGACTTCAAAATCGAGCATCACAATTCTTCTCCGTACCGCCCGAAGATGAATGGCGCGGTCGAAGCGGCCAACAAAAATATCAAGAAGATTGTGCAGAAGATGGTTGTCACGTACAAAGATTGGCATGAGATGTTACCACTGGCTTTGCATGGATATCGAACATCAGTCTGCACGTCCACTGGGGCAACACCATACTCACTTGTATACGGAATGGAGGCAGTTCTACCGATCGAGGTTGAGATCCCTTCTCTCCAAGTATTGATGGACGTTAAGCTAGATGAAGCTTAATGGGTACGAGCCAGATTTGATCAGCTGAGCCTTATTGAGGAGAAACATTTAACAGCACTATGTCATGGCCAGCTACACCAGCGCAGAATGAAGAGGGCGTTCGATCAAAAGGTTCGACCTCAAGTTTACAAGGTCGGAGATGTGGTAATCAAGAGAATACTTCCTCCGAGTACAGATCACAGGGGCAAATGGACTCCCAATTATGAAGGTCCATTCGTGGTTAAAAAAGTTTTCTCTGGTGGAGCCTTATTGCTGACAACCATGGATGGTGAAGACTTTTCATCCCCTGTTAATTCAGATGCAGTTAAAAAATACTTCGTATAAATAGACCCGCTGGATAAAAGAAAAAAAGAGTCCAGGCAAAAAGGGGCATCCCGGCGAACCAAAGACAGAATAAAGGTTCGGGCAAAAATTAGGGATATAATAAAAAAATTGTACACCCGGTAAGTTGAAAACCTGAAAGGGCAACTTAGGCAAAAATGGGTATCCCGGTGGATTGAAAACTTGAAAAGGCGATCCACGCAAAAGAGGGATTTAAGCGAATGACTGCAGTCTGAATTAATCTGTAAGTTCTCCGCTTTTCAGCAAACTAGCAGAGTTTCCGAAGGAGGGATTGTTCCGATCACGAGCTTCCGAAGGCGAAGATAATCAAGAGAGTTGGAATACATACTGGTTATAACAGAATCAGAAATCAGTTGGAATCCAATTTCCGCATTATCATTAGGATAGATTTCTTTTCTCAATTTTATGGCAATCAACTCTCTCAGGGGTTTGCTTCAGATTGTAAATTCGCCGATTTTGGCATTCATCAATAAAATTGAATATTCAGTCACAAGCTTTTATTTTCATTTTACTGTTTTGTTTGTAAAAAAACGTCAGATTTTTGATAATAAAACATTACTGTGAAAATATCTTGGCCTTGCAAAAACATGCGAAAAAGACAATTAAAATTAATTTGCTTGTTGGGCAACCTTGGATGGTGGACTCAAAAGGCCACGCAACATCCTGGGGCATGTGCATATATTTTCTGTTGCAGGTGATGAGTACGATTGATCCAAGCAGCACGAAAGTTATCTCTCAACATAATCAATAGTTATTTGCTATGACTTGATACTGTTGTATCTTATTAAGTCGATTCTCTCATTCAAGATTTCCCACCGGGTGTTGTGACGACAACGGTTGTCGAAGATTGAATTCTTCTGTGTTGATAACGGTTATTAATGCAGTAAGCACTCCATTTCCATAACAAGTGCAAATCCTCCGGTACCTCGCAGACGATGTGAAGGATAGTGCAAGAGTGAATGTTCGGAAGCTGAAGACAGGGTGTCCGTCTAAGAGTTTGAAAATGCTTGGTTTTCTATAAAATCCTCTTAAGAGACGAAGCTTCTCGCAGTAACGTCCCCAGTGAAGTTGCCAAGAGTTGGAAGATGTTTAATCTTCTGTAAAATCCTCTTATGACAATTTCTTCAGGTCAGTCTTGGGGCAAAAAAGCAAATTGTTGGCTTTCCCGAACATGGGGCATATTGAATTTCCCCAGCGAGACGTTCCAGATTTATTATCCCCAGTAGAGTTTGAAGATGTTTGGTCTTCTGTAAAATCCTCTTAAAAGGGCATTCCCTAGCAGGAGACGCTGTAAAGCAGTTTTCTCCAGCAGAGTTGATGATAAACTCATTATCCCCAACGGAGTCGTCAAAAGGAAAGTTCGCCTAACATGGGGCATTATGGCACTTGTCCTAAGCTCGACAATCTTATTCCTCAGCAGACTATCGTGGAATTGCTTTGGGTTTCCCCAGCAGATCTCTAAGGACTTTCTCCCAGCATGTGGCAACAGAACGTCTTCGAACCAGGATTTGCATATCCCCGACAGAGTAGCTTTGATCTCCAGCAAGATCGTATCTCTGGTAATGGTATCCCCACAGAGTTCATCATCAAGTCTTGTCAACAGTACTCCCCAACTGAGTTGTTGTTCCCCCCACTAGAGGTTTATCAGATCAACGGAATCTCTTCCTCAGCAGAGTGGTAGCATATTCTTTCCCCAGCCGTGTTAGAAGGCTGATGATCCCCGCAAAGGATCTCGAGGTTGGTAGATCCCCAAGCAGAGTTTTAATGACTTTTCTTCCCTAGCAGGACGTCATTCATTCTCATTCCCCAGCAAGGTCTAAATAGATCGAGGGAATCTCTTCTTCAGCAAAGTGCCCGCATATGATATTACCCAGCCGGTGGTGTAATTCTCAGCATTGCTCATTTACAACTCAAAGTCCAATTTATTTTGGGCATACAGACAGTTATTTATATTATTCCAGCAGGTGGGATAGTATTGCAGATGATTGTTCCAGCAGGTGGGATGATCATATATATAATCGTTCATATTATTCCAGCAGGTGGGATAGTATGGTAGATGATTGTTCCAGCGGGTGGGGTGATCATCATATACAGTTGTTCATATTATTCCAGCAGGTGGGATAGTATTGCAGATGGTTATTCCGACAGGTGGAATGATCATACAGACAGTCGTTCGTATTATTCCAGCATGTGGGATAGTATTGCAGATGGTTATTCCAGCAGGTGGGGTGATCATTATATATAATCGTTCATATTATTCCAGCATGTGGGATAATATTGCAGGTGGTTGTTCCAGCAGGTGGGGTAATCATTTGGCGAAGCTTCCAAAGCCGGTTTGGTAAGCATCGAAGTCCAATTTAGTTTGGCAAAGCTGCAAAAGTCCATCATAGGATGGCAAGTTTGAGATTCCAAAGCCGGTTTGGTAATCATTGAAGTCCAACGACAGATTGCAGAAATCCAACACGAATTGGTACAAGTCCAACGACAGATTGGCAGAAATCCAACACAAATTGGTACAAGTCCAACGACAGATTGGCAGAAATCCAACACGAATTGGTACAAGTCCAACGACAGATTGGCAGAAATCCAACACAAATTGGTAAAAGTCCATTGTCTAGAATGGAAGAGCAGCTAAAGTCCATCGATAGTATGGCAAGCCAGTAGTCATCTGGCGTCGTTCAAAAAGACATTGTTGAAAGTCCATCAACAGTATGGCAAGCCAGTAGTCGCCTGACGTCGTTCAAAAAGACATTGTTGAAAGTCCATCGATAGTATGGCAAGCCAGTAGTCATCTGGTGTCGTTCAAAAAGACATTGTTGAAAGTCCATCGACAGTATGGCAAGCCAGTAGTCGCCTGGCGTCGTTCAAAAAGACATTGTTGAAAGTCCATCCACAGTATGGCAAGCCAGTAGTCGTCTGGCGACGTTCAAAAGACAGATCTCCCCGACAACGTTTCATTGAAGATTCAATCCAGCAGCCTTGTTGGGTTTATATCACTTTTGTTCTTCGTCGTCCAGAGCAAATTTTTGGTTATATGTGGTATTCAATCACTATATACCTTGAAAGTCAGAAAGCAATCGCTTTCAGGCATTCAGGTCTACAGCGTTTGAATAGGGGCAGCTGTAATACCCCAAAATTTGCTCTTCCTTTTAGTATCATAGCATAGCATTATCATATATCATATCATATCCATCTCATTAGCATTGCATTGCATCTTAACATAGAAAAATGAAGTATATCATCCTTCTTACCATCAAGACATGTGATCAGGTAAAAGGTGGACAATCAAGGAATCATTCAAAGCACAAGAGGTCAAACAAGTTCACTCAAGGCAAGCCAAGAGGTCTTTCATGTCTTATACTACTTCAATTGATCATCCAAAACCTCAAGGAGGTGAGATTCAATAGGAGATTGAAGCACTACATCTTTCACTAGGCAAGAGGTCCAAAAATTGAAGGAAAACTCTCAAAAGAGATAGTTCATTGGTTCAAAATCATCCTCAAGTGGCACATCTCATCATCCTTTAAGAGAATACACAACATACTCTGAGGAATTTGAAATTGAAGACTGCACATTTTTCTCCTAGGAGGTGGGTACCAAAACTAGGGTTTCCAATTAAATCAGGGTATCTTTGATTTTTTGGACAAAACTTGATGTCATGGTATTCTACATGTTCTTAAGTGTATGTGTGTGGAAAATTGCCTCTCAATTGGTTTTAGAAGTGGTGCAATTGGAAGAAAGGTCAAAAACCAGGGAAATTGGGGTTAAGTCAAATAATCAGAGAAAAAAGTCAACTCTTGACTTTTTGAGGCCAAATTCATGAAATTCATGTTATATGTGACCAATGCACAAAATTTGATCAAGAAACTCCAAAAGGATCATGAAAAATCAAGATTTGGAAAGTTGCCATTTTTGGAAGAAGTAGGGTTTCCAAAAATAGTAATTTTGAGTCATTTTGCACTACACTTTGAACCAAGGCCATTCAAAATTGAGACATCAAATGAAAATTCCACTCGACCACAATAAAAGATCTTGTTTCAAGCTTCAAATCCATGTGTAGAACATCTTCATTGGATAAAAATTGAGTGAGATATGACTGACCAAAGTTGGAGCAAAGTAGGTTCAAAACTAGGTCATGACCAAGGATTCCCAGGCCCACGTGCCATCATTTTCACAAACAGGTGGTGTTCCAAATGTTCACCTATTTTTCTCATGGTTAAAGGCCTCAAATGCAAAACTTGTCAACATCAAAATTGTTCCTTGCAATGCCCTCTTCAATATTCATGTTGGGCAAAATTTGATTTGATCAAGCTATGATGGAGATGTAGTGGCCTCAAGTTAGGGTGATCATGCTGAAATTCCATGCCATACTTGCCTTGCCAACCAACCTCATTGCCACGCCTTATATCAGTTCCAAATGTGGATGTTATAAGTCATTTTTCAAACTCTTCCAAGCATCATTTCCATTCATTTTTCATACCAAACATGTAGCATTACATCTCCTCTTTCAAATGAATCCAAAAACTCACCAAAACATCCATTGAGTAGAGAGAAAAACATCATCAAATCACCATATCTCCATTGTTCTCAGCTTCCATAAAAATCAGAAACAAAACCAATGTTGTTGATGTTGTTGTTACAAGATTGCACGTGCATTGTTCATACCAGCTATCCATTGCCTATTTAAACCAAACACATTTCATACACACCATAGCACGTGCCTCATCATGCATGAAAGTAGAAATAACAAGCTTGCTGAACAAGTTTTGTGATACAACCAGTCTTGCAATTTCAGTTCACTCTCACCTCCACCATAGTTCACCATGAACCAGCTGCATCATATCATTGCTCTCCCTAACTAACTTGACTCAGTTAGTTAGGGATGACTCACCTAAACCACCTCAACTCAGTTAACCAACTCAGGTTAACCATGGTTAGCACACACTATAAATCAAAATCTCACTCTCAAATTTCATTTCTAACTTCATTTTTCACACCCCCTCTCAGAAACGCTCTCTTCTTCTCTCTCAATCTCACTATTGCCATTGATTCTCGAAGCTCACTTTATTCATTCCTCTCCACAAATCTCTTTGATTCTCTCTCAATTTCACCACATTGCAACTGGTTTTGGAGTTTGGTTTCAATTTCTATCCACTGAATCATCATCAATTACTCCATCAAAGCCATTATTTGGCCAAGTGAAGCTCAAGGAAGAAGCATTTTCCTCTGGTGTTCTTGTATACTCAAAGCCTCATCAATTTCAGGTTTGAGTTTTTGAACTTTGATTGCACGTTTTCTCCTTAATATCACTTGTTTCTTGTTGATATGAGCTCACTAGGGGCATTCCTTACTCCGGCTAGTTGATATGCCTTGTAGAGGCTTAGATCCAAAAGTTAAGGCACATATTCATCCCCTCTGTTCTTGCTATGTGTGTATGTTTTGTTGTTTTTATGAGTGTAATCTTAATCTACGTGAGCTGCTCTTCATTTTGGTGTCATATTTGCAAATTATGGAAAATTGTGGAGTTGCAGACGGTGGCGCATGACCGGAGAAGGTGACCGGAGGTCATCTCCGGCCGGTGATCTTAAGTGCTAAGGTTTTGTGTGTTTTAATCATAGTCGTTGATGTGTTCCAATCGTGTGGTGAGGAGCGTGACAGCACATTAAAACACGCATGCCTCTCACGTGCTCAATTCTGATTTTATTTTAAACTTTGTGTGGTATAGTGCATGGTATGTTGTGTGTGCCTTCATGTGCGTGCATTGATTATGTGTACTTTGACTTGCTTGTTGACTTGACCTGATCTATTGGTGTGGATTGCTTGACTTTTTTTGTTGACTGAGTGTGCATGGTTATTGGTATGGATTGTGTAGACTTGGACCTTGGGTTATTGATATTTGCACCTCACACTGCAAAGCCCAAACCAATGTGAACTGAATAATTTCTATGCATGCACCCCTCCCTTATTGCCATTTTATTTTATTTTCTTCATTTTATACACGTTTCCTTTTTATTTTTTTTAAATTACCAAAAATCATCATAAAATTCTAGAAAAATTTATGAGCATATTCAAGACATTTAGGAAATTTTTGGTATTTGTATTTCATGATTTTATGACATTTTTGCCCCTGTCTCACAATTTTCTTTGAATTTCCATTTATGTGCATTCCACATGTGATACATGAATTTGCATAATTTTGTTCTTGCTCGTTACAAATTGTTTTGACTTGGTTCTTTTTGCATTGTTTCACTATTACTTTGAAGCATGTTAGATGATTTTTGTTTGATTTTTTAGGTCATTTTATGACATGTTTTGATACTCATCTTTGTACTACTTTGTATGATGTTTCAACTTGACCTAATTGCATTGTTTGAAGTCATTTTGCTTTGAATTTTCACATGTTATTTTGATGTATAATTCACTCCTGACTTAGACCATCCAATAGCATGCTTGTATAATTTTCATAAGTCCGTTTGATTTTTGTTTGATGCATTACATTTGAAGCATAATAACTTGTCACATCATTCTATATTTTAGTGCATGTTTATATGATTTCTATTGTGCATATTTGTGTGATCATTTGCATATTTTGTGAGCTATTCATGTGACATTATAGGTCATTGGCACACATTATAGGTCACTTTTACATGTTCATTTCAACTTGAGCTTTGTGCATCCTTAACATGTATTGTTTGCATTCTCTTTTTGAACTTTCACTGCACTTCTTCTTCTATTACTTCTTGAATGTCTTGATGATTGATTCATGAATACTTGTGAGATGTTTATAAACCATTTTCCATTTAGTTTCAATTCTGATCCTTGGTTTACATGTTACATTTATGCATATTCCTTTCCTTTCTTTCCATTTTTCATCTTCTTTTCTTATGAAAACATGTTTGAATGCTATGGATGATGATTGTTGCTTCTTTCATTTTGAACTTGTATGATGATGATCACTTGTTGCCAATATGATCCACATTTTGATTATGATCTTAAGATTTGATTTTTCATCTCTTTCTTTTGAACTTTGATGTGTATTAAGTACTTTTTACTTCTTATGCTTGTTTCCTTGTTTACTAACCATGTAGGGGCTTTGGTAAGTTGGAATTGAGTGTGGATAAGGGATCCACATTCAAACTTCTTTCCTTTCATCTTTTATAATTCAATTTTGTGTTTTGTTAAGCATCTATGTGCTTACTTTGATTAACTCATTACTTTCCCTTTTGAGTTACAATTCATCTTCTACTTTAGAAGTGAATTGTTTAATTCATTCCTCCTTTAGACTTTAGGTTTTGCAACCTCACAAACCATTAGGATCTCTCCCTTAACTAATCAATTAGGATTGAGTCTTAGATCACATAGACTTTACCTTTTTCCTCTCTTGAGTCTTTCCTCTTCTCATCTCAAAGAAAAATTCAAAAATATTTAATAAAGGTAGGCACTTATTGCATTTAGGCCTTTCATATAAAGAAAAGATTATAAAGGGGTCTTCTCTTATAATCTTAGAATGTGTAGCATATAACCCATCTTGGGTCAATGTGTTAAACATTTGATCTTGTATGAGGGACTTAAATGCAATACTTGTTGAAGGTACAAATAAATAAAAAACACTTCTTCATTTCATAATCAACAAAAACACTTAATAAACACAAGTATGATAGTGTGTTTGAACCTTGACAATTGGAACTAAGTGTGAGGGTCTTCTTCACTCTTAGTATATTTTCTTACTCATTCCATCTTGGAATGTGAGAAGGTATACATTCCAATGATTAAGATTTAGATACACTATCATATGCAAACAAATGCAAAAACTTCTAAAAGACAAAAACAAACAATAACGTCTTTCCTTTGGGAATTCTTTCCTCATCTCCTTCATTCATTCCTTAAGGATGCGCCATTTCCGTTCTACCGCAAACAGGTAACGCCTAAGCCTCCCTACAGCGAGCTGCAACACCTAAACTGCTAGGATGCGAATGTTGACGTATTCCACTAAAAAACACAAACAATCCATCCCTAGTGAGGGGAACTACGTCGCTCTGATTCTCATGCTCCCGATGAGATACGTAGGCAGTGGGGTAGGGCCCATTCGAGCACTTCTTTTATTTTCCCTACATTTGTTCCTTTTTTCTCTCTCTTTTCCTTTTCCAGTTCTCCAGCTAGCAGTTCCTTTTCCAGTATCTTTTCTATCACCCTTTGATCGAGACTAGCAAGCGTGGATCCCATCGAGTACGATGGACGCGAGGGGGTGCTAATACCTTCCCTTCGCGTAACCGACTCCCGAATCCAGTTCTCTTGGTCGCAAGACCATGTTCTATCCCTCCTCTCAGGTTTATGCGGTGTTTCCTTTCCCTCTCTTGGGATAAATACACATTGCTGGCGACTCTGTTTCGGTGCCACTTTCGCGTTTGTACTAGGATGAAAATCCCAGGAGCGACAATGTTGAACAAAGGAATAATACAAAGATGTGTTTAAAGCAGGTCAAGCTTCAAGACTATCAAGTCAACATTTCTGAACAAGAAACCAGCCAGACAAACTCTAATAAAGCTATGACTACAAGTGTGTGTGTACAAGTCTCACAACCCAATACTTAAAGAACTCTGAAGTCTCTTAGGGTTCTGAAGAAAGCTTATGAATTCTACTCAAGCTTCACCAAGTTATATTAGAAGCCTCTGACTAGATGTTTTTAAGAAAAGGAAATATTCGCTTATAGTCAATACATATGAACTGAACAAAGTATTAAATACTTCTGCCTTTCTTGTTCATATTCAGTCTAGAATGTAGTACTTTTAAGTCTCACTATGAATAGACTTTGTAGCAAACATCATCTAGTATCTAGACTCTAATCAAGATTCAATTCATTTATTATATGAATCCTTTAACTATGACGAGTAGTAAACTCAAGGAACGTACAATCAAAAAGAGATTTACTTATGAAGGCAGATTCTAATCTCAATTCAAGCTTCAAACCACTTTCATAGGAAGCCTCTGACTAGAAGATTTGAATTAAATGTCTTTACTATTTGATGTGGCAGAAGTTCAAAAATCAAATCTACTTTTAAAGCAAAGAAGACTTCTCACATCTCATCATCAAATAAATTTCTGCTGTAAGCACCACTCAACTGCTGCACATTAAGCGACCTTCATACAACAAATACTTCAAAGGTCAATTCTTATTCTACCCTTCAACGAATATATCCTCTAACAGATATATCTGTCTCCTATATATTCTAAAGAATGTGGAAGGTGAAAATGATGAGAAAAAGGAGAGAAGAAAGTAGAAATAAAGAAAGAGCGTGTGGATGTAAGTATGCATATGGATATGTGTGAATCTTAGCAGACGTTGAAGCCACAACACCACAATACAGCAAAGAGAGAAATACTTAGAACTTTCATTGTATATCTTTTAAGTGTAATCATTTGAACTTCATCTTGTGTAATATGCTTATCTAAGAAGCACACTCGTAAACACAATTTGCTATAACCTAGTTGGTTATGTTCCTCAAGCGACTGGGTTATTTGGGATCTTGAGAAGTCAGTGACAGGTAATCATTGAGAAATCTTCTTAAGCGACTGGGTAGGTCAGGTATTAAGGATTCAATGACCGTTGGGGTTTCTCAAGCGACCGGGTAGGTCAGGCTCTTGGAAAATTAGTGATAGGTTATCATTTTTTTGTAATCATGATTTGATTATTGGATTAAATCCTTGGCTAAGGCAAATCACCTGACGCGTGGACTAGAGGTAGCCTAGTTAATGGTGAACTAGGATAAAATGATTATGTCTTTTATCATCATTCATATTATTCAAACATTTGTTTGGGAAGCGAAATGTTATCAAACTAGAAACCCAATTCAACCCCCCCCCCCATTTTCTTGTGTTTCCCGCGCCTTCATGGCATACTTGAAAGGAAGATCCTTGAAATTTTGACGACCCAATAGATTGGACAAACAATTTTAAGTTTTGGTTCTGATCTTTAGTGTGCATAACCCTCTTTGATTTTGTACAAGTTTTACACACCCAAAATCGCTAAAAGCTCTATTTTAAATCGGTAACTCCTTTTCATTATTTTGCATCTCATAGTCTCTTTCTCTCCCATTGGATATGTGGGATTATTTCTTGAAAAGTTTTATCATCATCACCATGGAACCCAAGAGGCTATGATTTGCCTCTAGCCCTCTCACCATTGAAGAATTTGAAGATGTAACAAAACTTGGACAAGCAACTCTAGAAACAGTTAGGTATGAGACCATTGATGGAAAAGAAATTGAAAACCCCTCCAAAGGAAAGAAAAGAAGTCTGGAAGATCAAGAAGCATTTGCGAACCTGGAAGATTTCAACTATGATATCCCTGAACTACCCTCCGCTAAAGACATACTTAAGAATATAATCAAGATACTAAAGAGGACAAATGATAAGAACAACTTCCTAGCTTACGGGTTTTCCTAAGACTTGAGATAATTTCCTCCATGATTATTCACCGATGATGATAAAGATGATGAAGAATAGCCTCACGTATGTGTTTTTGTTTTTAATTGTGCTTGCTTTTCTGTTTTTGCATTATTTTAGTTATTGAAATTTCCATGCTTTTTGTACTTGGAATTCTAGTATAATTTGAATCGATGAAGTGCGTGCTCTCCTCTTTCTAAATGCTTATGCGACTATGTGCTTGCATATTTATATTTTTGCCTTGCATCTTTACTCGTCTTTTTTATTATGACAAATGGAGATGAGTATACTCTCTGCTCATTTTAGGGGGAGTTTAAACACTCCATTTTTATCTACCTATTATTTCTTTTATCACCTCCCTGAGAGATGTGTTTTCATCATCAAAAAGTGGGAGAATATGAAATATGTGCTTGTATGTTTAAATTAAGAAGTGATCAAAGCTAAAGCTAGGCAAGCCTAGACCTATCATGGTTTTGATTATTACAACTAGTGAAGATGCAACCTAACCTTGATGATACTTTTAGTTAAACTCATGGTAATAATAAAAACAAGTAAATATTTGAAGCAGTCAAAGATGCACAAGATAGTTTGTTTAAGCTCTTCCTCCATATAAATTCGAAGAGTTAAGGTTCAATGATCATCATTGATATACTATGATAATGGAATCCAAAATAAATATATCTCAAGCATTATCTCCAAGAAGAATCAAGAAAGTTCTTATATGATTAGTATATTTGGAAAAGTCTTGAAGCTTCAAAATGTGAAAACTCATCTGATTGTGTCTGAGCAATCAGTGTTTTGTAAAGTATCATGGCTAAATCACAAAGTCACTAAAACCATTTTTAAAGCCTATATTTTTTCAAAGAAAATAACCTAAAATTATTTTGGAGCCTAGCCAAATAAATTGGAAACTGTATGAATGATTTGCACATGTATTTTGAACTTTCCAATTGATTTTAGCATATTCTCAGTCAATTGAATAAGAGAAAATTGATTTCATAACTGATTGTGACAATGTCTTAATAAAGGGTAACGATTCTATATCAAATCTTTTCAAAATGGAAAATATTTGATTATTTAGGTCATCCAATCGATTGGAATAAGGACCCAAATGACTGGGTCATTAATTTTTCCCATGGATAGTTTCCTTTTTTGTACCAACCTAAATAAATATATCTCAAGCATTATCTCCAAGAAGAATCAAGAAAGTTCTTATATGATTAGTATATTTGGAAAAGTCTTGAAGCTTCAAAATGTGAAAGCTCATCTGATTGTGTCTGAGCGATCAGTGTTTTGTAAAGTATCATGGCTAAATGGCAAAGTCACTAAAACCATTTTTAAAGCCTATATTTTTTCAAAGAAAATAACCTAAAATTATTTTGGAGCCTAGCCAAATAAATTGGAAACTGTATGAATGATTTGCACATGTATTTTGAACTTTCCAATTGATTTTAGCATATTCTCAGTCAATTGGATAAGAGAAAATTGATTTCATAACTGATTGTGACAATGTCTTAATAAAGGGTAACGACTCTATATCAAATCTTTCCAAAATGGAAAATATTTGATTATTTAGGTCATCCAATCGATTGGAATAAGGACCCAAATGACTGGGTCATTAATTTTTCCCATGGATAGTTTCCTTTTTTGTACCAACCTTTAGCCTATAAGTAGAGACATTTCCCCCTCACTTTTTCACATCATCAAATGTGGGATTGCTCACCTTACTCTCTTTGTATTTCTCTCTAAAATATTTTCTCTTTCTCTCACATAAGTTTAGCCATAGCGCTTTGTGAAAGGTTCTTATGTTTAAGTGAGGAAATTGTTCTAGAAATGGTAAAATTTGTTTGGATTTGAAGCTAAAATCATTAAAATCTTTGGTTGGGAGATTTATCATTAAGTATATTTTTGGTTTATGAATTGAGCCACTTAAGGAAAAGCTCTCTTACTGGTTTCTTGAAGATAACTAGTGAAAAATATTCATATTGGTTCTTGAGGTCAGCCTGATGTAAAAGTTCTACTTGGTTCAAGATCATCCTGGTGTAAAATCTCAGTTTGGTTTGTGGTAAGCTCGTATAAAACCTCAATTCAGTTCAGAGGATATGCTCGGTCGGATATACGTGGGATGTGTTGTAGGATCCAAGCCTGAAAAATGGAACTTACGAATATTTACTAATGGCGTTGCAAAAGTGTTATGAAAATGACACACAAATATTAAAGGATGCATAAATATTATTGTCAATAGTGTGATGTTGCCTGTCACCTTCGGATAACTTAGAGTGCATGTAGACCAAACAAGAGACCCCCTAGTTGCACTCATGGATCCGCTCGAAGTATCAAAGTATCGCATGTAGATAACATCCATATAAGTGGCACTCTTGTCCAAAAAAATGGGTGTACCAACCAAATAAAACAGGTATGCTCTCAGAGAGTATTCTATATGATGCACAATGTGTTCATCATCACGTACGACCTCCTCTGCCGCCTCTAATTATTTTGTATACAACCTCTCAAGGAATCGAAACCTAATATGAGCCCCTCGAATGGCTTGTAACTCATTTATGGTGTCTCTTAGGTCAGCTCCCATATAGTCAACCATCGTCTTCAGTCTGTCATCTTTATTAACTTTGTCGTGGTCTAACACTTCCCCCTTATTGGAAGATGCAGTGTCAGACCCGTAATTTTAAAATAAATAAATATTTTAAGATTATAATATACTAGCGTTCAAACGGGCACTCTCTCGTGCCCGTCTGTCCGTTTTTTATAATATCTACGCTCATAAAATATAAATTATATTATTATTTTTAATTAATTTTTACTTTATTATATATTATTTATAAAATAGTAGTAATAGATAATGGTGTAATAGTTAATAAACCGTCAAGTAACCACCATTTATTAGAAAGAGAAGTTAAGAATTAAAATAAAAACTGAAAAGGGTATATTTGGAAGAAAAAAAGCTACACCAAAATCATGTTTTCCCTTTATATATACTAGCGTCCAGACGGGCACTCCCGTGCCCGTCTGTCCGCTTTTTATAATGCGCAAGCGCATAAAAAAAATTACCAGATTTTTTTAATATTTATTTTTTATTTTAGTTTAAAATATTTTTAAAACAAAAAAAATGAAATAAGTGTGCAAACCACCATAAAACGGTTAGTATAAGAGAAGTTGAGATTTTTAAAATAAAAATTAAAAAGGGCATAATTGGAACAAAAATAAGCTACACCAAAACCAAGTTTTCCCTTTATATATGTTATAGATTTATATATATATATATATATATATATATATATATATATATATATATATATATATATATATATATATATATATATATATATAGGTATAGATTTGCACATCTATAGAATATTATGATCAGATATAAAATTAAATAATATTTATATCACTGAGTTGGAGTTATGCTCATAATATTTTAGAATTTTTATTTCATTAGTGGTTCACGATAAAAAATTTCTAAAAGTCTTGATTTCAGCCTCTTTAACGTTCGGTAAAATCAGTAGCCTTAATTTTTGAAACAATCCCTTTTTGTAACAAAATTTAAATGAAAGAATAATAAATGTATTTATGATAAAATAAAATAAAAATATTTGCTCAGTTTGAACTAATTTTCGGCCTCTCCAAAAAATGGTAGTTTTACCCGCTTAAAATTTTAAAATAGTCTCTGTTCATAACAAAATTTTATCGATAGAATCACAAAATTATTTTCGATAAATTAATAAAAATATTATAATAATAATAATGATAAATTTTATTTTATCGATCTTTTTTTATATTGCAATATAGAATAACCGAAAAAAATAACTTCTTAGCGGCAAAAAAAATATTTCGAGCATTTTTATCAATGTCACATAACACCGAAAGCAACACTAATAGAAAAAAAACATTAGGCAATATATATATATATATATATATATATATATATATATATATATATATATATGTGTGTGTGTGTGTGTGTGTGTGTGTGTGTGTATGTGTGTGTGTGTGTGCAATGCTATAACACACTCAGTTAATTTTATGAAGGTGTGTGTTAGCATCATGCACCTTTGTTAATTAAATACTAAAAATTCTTCTCTCACTTGAATTCCTCTTAAAATCATATTTATATTTAAGACTCGTTTTTTCTCTCTTTCTTTCAACCAATCATTTTATTCATGTATTCTAAATAATAAAAATTTAATTTAGTTTAATAATACTAATATTTCATGCTTCAGGAATGATATGACTCTTTTATCGTCATTTCTCAATATTACATCTCTCATACCAACCAAAAGACACATGCTTTTTATCTTCTTATAACTTCCCTTCAATTTACTCATAGTGAATTACTTCAATCCTTTTCCAAAACTACTGCATATTCCTAATTCATGTTACGTTAATTTTCATTCTACATAGCAAATCAAATTCATACCAAAACAGTGAACTCTCAAAGTTGTCTCACAAAGCTATTTTCCAGGTACATGTTTTTTCTCAAATCACAACTTTTGAGTTTTATTTTATTTTATTTTCTAAATAAGCTCCTTTATGTTTGTCTACATATATATTTTTAACATTATTTTTTAATTTTAAAAATTTATGAATGATTCAGACCAATGTGACATTTGGAGTAAGAAATGAAGCTAGTGACGGGTCCTTGGAACTTTTAAATGATAATACTTCTATATGTGAAGATGATGCATACATCAATTCTTTAACATTTCAAGAGGTACAACATGAAACTTTGCCGCAAGTTAATAGCATTGATGCATGTGTTCCTTTTGAAGGGAAAATATTTGAGAGTGATGATCATGCTTATGAATTTTATTGTTTATTTGCACGAAAAAATGGATTTTCTATTAGGCGTAATCATGTTTACAAATCTTGTAAAAAAAAGTCTGAGGAAAATTCATTGAGTGTTTATAAAAGGGAATTTGTTTGTAATCGTGGTGGTATTGTTAAACAACGCAGAGTTCGTGAAGTGGAGAGCCAAAGGAACCGAAAATCTTCAAGATGTAATTGTGGTGCAAAAATGTTGGTTACTAAGCGAACAATTGGGTTTGAGGAAAAATGAGTGATTAAATATTTCAACAATTCTCACTACCATGAGTTATTGGATGACAAAGAGGTTCAATTTCATCCTGCATATCGAAGCATCCCAATTGCTAATCAAAGTCGTATATTATTATTGTTGAAAGCAGGTTGATCTATAAATCTTGTTATGAGAGTGCTTGAGTTAGAAAAAGGAATATGTCGGAAGTTTACCATTTTTAGAGAAAGATATTAGAAATTTTATTCAATCCTATAGTAGTATTGGTAAAGAAAGTGATGCCTCAGATGTTCTCAAATTATGCAAAAATTTGAAAGATTTAGATGTTGATTTTAGATATGAATTCACAATAGATACATATAATAAATTGGAGCATATTGTTTGGTCATTTGGTGATTCAATTCATGCATACGAAGCATTTGGAGATGTTGTAGTTTTTGATACAATATATAGAATAAATTGTTATGATATGCCCCTTGGAATATGGGTTGGTGTTTATAATCATAGAAATTCAATTTTCTTTGGTTTTGTTTTGTTGCGAGATGAGAAGATTTCCGCCTTCACATGGGGTTTACAGGTA
The DNA here is from genome assembly GCA_022829125.1 of Lathyrus tuberosus. Taxonomy (NCBI): domain Eukaryota; kingdom Viridiplantae; phylum Streptophyta; class Magnoliopsida; order Fabales; family Fabaceae; genus Lathyrus; species Lathyrus tuberosus. The sequence continues at coordinate 14,921,565 of JALAZF010000093.1, read as the reverse complement.
AATTTCTATTTACTCAAAATTGTTATCATGGTTAAATTTCTAATTTTAATTTTTTATTAAATTATTTTATATTTATGTTACTATTTTCCAGAATTTTCTGGCTTTTGTCCAAGGAAAATATCCAACAACAAGTCTTACCGATCAAGATCTAACAATTAAAGAGGCCATTACAATGGAATTGCCAAACACAAAACATGCATTTTGCATATGACATATTGTCGCAAAGTTGTCAAGTTGGTTTTATTTTTCACTAGGTTCGAGATATAGTGACTTTAAACACGAGTTTCATAAGGCGTATCATTTAGAATGCCCAAGTGATTTTGAACGAGAATGGAAATTAATTGTATCGCAATTTGGTTTGATCATGGATAGACATATTACCTTGCTTTTTTCTCATCGTGAATATTGGGCTCTAGCTTATTTGAAGGACTATTTTTTTGCCAGAATGACAACAACAGGATGCTCATAATCTATAAATTCATATATAAATGGATTCTTAGATTCGAAAACAAGTTTGACCGATTTTTTAAATCAAGTACGGACTTAATTGAGTTACTTGGTGAATTATTAATTCTTAAACCAATTAGTTTATAATTTAGTCATGATTTTTGTGTTTTTTTATGTAGGTTAGCGTTGCCGTTAAAATTAGAAATCAAGCTGGAGAGGAGGCAAGAATGCGTCAAAAGTATCACAATCCTCATATTATAACAGGTTTTGCTATTAAAGAGCATGTTGCATCTATACTCACACCGTATGCATTTAAGTTACTCCAACATGAAATTGAGTTAGAAATTATGATAAAGTGATGGGTCATTATGATAATTGGTCGGTTGTGAAAAAAAATGTAAATGATACTTGAAACTCTCCTCACTAAAAGCACCTCTCTTCACTAAAAGCACACTCATTTACGGCTAAAAAATAAAATCAAAGTCTCTCCACATACTCTTTTTCTCAGGTAAACAAAAAAATTATTTATTAGAAGTTCTTACATTAAATTTTAAACCAATTTAGTAGGTTTATCTGTTATTAATGTGAAATTATTCACAAAATTATTATGGTTTTATTATGTCTCACCACTTTAAACTTTTTTCTTAAAATTAAATAAATTAAAGTGAATGATGAGATATTCACCCAAGATTTTCTCATGAATATATTAAATGATTTTTATTTGAGAATTGTAGCATATATGATTATATAATTATTATATTATTATATGTTTCCTTTTGTTTTAAAAAAAATTAGTGTAAACACCCCAGTTGAATTTCTTTTATCCAGATGACGTTGATTTGAGCAACATTATTATTTATTAGCTCTTACATGTTCTTATGCTTTTACATGGTTTCTTGCATGTCATCAAGTCTAAGTTCAGACTTGAACTATATTGATCAATCTAGTATCTTTGGTTTCAACTAAAATCTGGATTTTTTTTTTAGATTCAATTTGAAATATTACATGTTTCTTAACTTTAATGTCATTATAATAACTAATGACAAAAAGTAAATCAGAATAATTTTAATTGAATTATGTATTTAATTAATTTAAGTAAGTATTTATATCATATAAATTATTTAATTAAGTATTTAATTATGTACACTTGTATGTTTATTTGATTAATTAAAATTATGTATTTATATCATATGATATATTAATCTATTATTTTTGAACATGATATAATTATGTTTGTTATTATTAAATTCTAAGAAAAATATTAAGGACATCATATGTTTATAAACTAAATTAGAAAGTAAGTTTTTGTTTTAAATTACTACTTTTTATTTAAAATGGTATTTAATAGTAAATAATGGAGTACTCAAGCACTTATGTCAAATGTTAATTCAATTTTTTGATTTTGAATGTTTGATATATAAGTTTGACAGGTAAATATAGCATATATATTATAAGTTAAACTTTGATTAATAAAAGTAATTAGTTAAATAGAATAATAAACCGGATGACTACGGAATTTACAACATATGAGTTCGTTCTTTAGTAGTTTATTCTAATTTAGTTCGTTTTAGATAAAGGTGCACGTACAACCGACCGACTTAAACAAAACTTCATTTCCCGCGAATCTTGTAGCCGTAAGGCATCTCTCTATTTTTATTTTGAAGATGACTAGTTGTGAAAGTGAGTAAATGTTTATATGTGTGTGTGTATATGTGTGTGTGTGTGTGTATAGACACACACACACACAAAATAATTTTATGCATGAGTTAAATTATTACATATGATATGTTGTGATGTTACACATATGTTGAAAAGCATATATGGGGAATTGTATGCTCATGCATTTCATAGTTACATCGCTACAAGAGAGGAGTCGCGGGGTGCACATCAGAGAGGTGGCACGGGGTGTGTGTCCAAGATGGAACCACCTTATCTCGACGTGGATCTTTGAGTCTGATTGATTGTGTAAATACCCATCACCCCAGTGGCATTAAATCATGAAGCGATACCACGACCCTTAGCGAAGGGTTTGATATTCTGGAATAATGTGCATCGACATATAGACATTGCATTAGGAATGAGTCTTAATTATGATATTTGTATTATTATTGTAAATAATTATATACTTATGTTAGAATGAGATCTATAGCCATGTATAATTTATCCTCTATTTATGCTTATTGCTCCGTTTTTGTATATTTATTATTTTTGGATTGATGCCATTTCAGTGGATGTATGGGAAAATACGCTATTAGATCATGACGTCCCGAGACGCGAGGCGCTACCACCGTCGAAGATGACAGACTTCACTTTTTCGGATGATTGGACCGAGACGTCCTGGGGGTTCGACCTGGCCCTAGGACACGTCTTATTCACCCGGAAGGTACTTGAGACCACCAATATTGCTGATATGGATCCTAAGACCACTTACTCTCACAGGACTATGACCTTCCAGATCCCAGCCTCTTTGATCATCTCTTGCTACCTTTCGGGAGTGATTAACCATTTTGGATTGTTGACCCCTCCTTTGGCCCCACCTGGACCCTCATACACCCCAGCCGTGGGAGGGGAGCCATTCATTCGTGATTTATCCATGCCTCCCCTAGACTTAGATATGTCCTTAGGATTTCCCTCTGTTAAACGATAGGCTTCGATCTAGAGGGGGTGAATATATCACAAATTTAAAACAAAAAACTCTTGGCAAAAATTTATTTTCAAAAAGTATGGTACAGCGAAAAAATAACCCGAACCAAATCATCTAACCGAACCTACTATCGAAAAGCTATATGCGCAACGTAAACCTTATGGAATGATAATGAACACAAATTGTTCAACAATGATCAAGTCACTGATCAATCAAATGCAAAGCTACTCGTAATGCTTATTTCCAATGAACACAAAGCGATAAAAATACTCAAAGATAATTTATCGAACACTTTGTGTGCGATTGATCACGTTTAGAAATTAGATTTATTTTGTTGATGTAAAAAGCCAATCATAATCAAAGTGATTATGATTATATCAACAACAATAGTTTAAGAGAAAGTTGGAAACAATTTCCAATCGAATTAATCGAAACAACAACAAAATCGATAATTTGCAAGAATAAAATTAAATAAAAGTAAAGTGATAAAGAGATACAAAGATTTGTTTAGGCGGTTCCCTAATCTGCCTCGCTATGGGTACGTCTGTCCTCAATCCGAAATTGAATTGAGATACTTGCAATTAACCTTATCTTTGCAAAAATGTTTAAACAAGAGGTGAAGAATTCAAACCCCATAAACCCTATTTTTTGTTTTTCATTCAACCACCTCTAAACCCTTGATCAAAGCTTGATCAAGTCACCAACAATGTCGCTATAATCCTCTGATTATCCCGAGCACGCACTTGTTGAACCCAAGATTCCCGAACACGATTCACCGTCTTGTGCTACTCCCTTGCAATGAAACCACATTGTCCCAAGACCTTCACTCGGTTGAATCCGTGCTGACGTGTTCTTATCCAAAACCTTCAAATCACAACGATCTTGAAGGAAAACCCCACCTTGGCTTTCTTATTTGAAACACACAAAGATGCCAACCCAATATTCTTGGTTACACCAACCTAATGGGACATTATCGACCCTAATCTAGATGGCCACCCAATCAAAAATAATTATGTGTAGTTCAATTGTGTGTATGCATAAAAGAGAAGTTGAAGATGATGAGAATGCTTTGTAATCTGGTTTCGTGCAGGTAATTCACTAGTACCTTGCTAGATAAATGGTGCATGTATGAGTACATATAGGTCGGCCTGTTCATGCATGTGTCTGCCTGAAAAGGTTTGACCACCCAAAAATAAGTTTTTCAACGCAATTTTGATGCAAGCTTCTTTTCCCACTTACTTGAATGATTCCTAACACTAAGATGCACATCTAGAATGGGATGATACCGTCCAATATACATAACGCTACACTATCATAGTTTTGACATCACTCAAAATCCAAAACCACTGACATACTCCCCTTTTTTTATGATGGAAAAACATGAGATGATGGGTTTCGCGACGTTGTTGTCTTGAAGAAAACTCCCCTTGAATATGTGCGTCCAACTTCAACTTGTGTATACTTCTCCCCATTTGACAACATCAAAAAGAGAACAAGCAAACTATGAGAAGTATCATTAATCACATTCAAATCAAAATACTACACAGAGGCAATTTGCAATGTTAATACTATCAACATGACAGCACTCACATAGAATGATATACACATTGACTAAGAATTCCTAAATATAAATACAAGCATGTGAAGTAACAATAGAACACAATTGCTACACATAATGCCAAATAACATAATAAGAACATGAACAACGCAATCACAAATTCTTGAGTTGCTACAAAAGTGGCATGATTATGTGACATATTCTTTTGGTGCTCTCGAAGTGTTGCACACGCATGTGCTCTAGTACGACAATATAAGAAAGTATCGCCACTCAAATCAAAAACAGAGATGTTATCATAACAATGACACACAACAAGAATCTATGCAACATCATAACATGTTCAATCAATGTTCATGAACGAATAAATAATAAGCCATATTCACCAAGAGTGTATTTCAAATATATGGAAGGAATAGTACAATATCACTATAAACATATGATTGACACAAATCAACAGAAATTTTTGGAATTGAATATTGATGGACTACTTCATACATCAAGAATATTAGTCATTATGGAACACTAGCAACAAGTAAAATAAAAGACTTACTAAGCAAGGTAAAAGAAAAAGAACAATATTACCTCTCATGTATATTGATGGACAATGTACTCTCATATGATGAAACTTCCAATGAAAGTTATAACAACAGTATATAAAGTGCATGCAATGAATGATATGCTAGGCAAGATTAGAGATATTGAGTATCCCTAATTCCCTTCGTATGTTGAAAAATGGTTCGGTCGCAAGTGGTATTGTGAAAATATCAGCAAGTTGATGTTTTCTATCAACGTTCTCGAAAACGACATCGCCTTTTTCAACATGGTCACGTAGAAAATGGTGACGTATCTCAATATACTTCGTTCGAGAATGTGGCACCAGATTCTTGGTTACATTGACAGCGCTAGTGTTATCGCACATAATGGGAATACGTTGCAAGTTTATATTAAAATTAAGTCATTGTTTCTTAAGTCACAAGATTTGGGCACAACAAATATCGGCCGCAACATATTCTGCTTCGGCGGTCGACAAAGCAACATACACTTGTTTCTTGCTATGCCAACTTACTAAAGCATTTGAAAACATGTGGCAAGTTCCACTAGTGCTTTTCCTATCTGATTTGCAACCGACAAAATCGGAGTCGATGTATCCAACCAAGGTGCAATCGCTTCCCTTAGAATATCAAAGCCCATATTAAGAGGTATCATGAATATGCCTAAGAATACGTTTTACGACTTTTAAATGGGATTCTTTAGGAGCCGATTGATAACGGGCACACATGCACACACTGAACATGATATCTGGCCTATATGCGGTGAGATATAGAAGAGAGCTGATCATACATCTATATTTCTTTACATCTACATCCTTACCATTTGTATCTTTTTCTAAATTTCCATTTGTAGTCATAGGTGTATTGATAGACTTTGCATCTTCCATGCCAAAGCACTTTACCAATTCCTTGCAATACTTAGTTTGACACACCAAGGTACCGTCTTTAAGTTGTTTGATTTGAAGCCCAAGGAAATAGTTTAATTCTCCCATAAGGCTCATTTCAAATTCTCCCTGCATAAGCATAGAGAACTCATCTACGAGTTGCATATTAGTTGAACCAAAAATAATTATCATCAACATATACTTGAACTAGAAATGTGTGTTTCCCTTGGCATTTAATGAATAAAGTAGTATCCATTTTTCCCCTTGAGTATCATTGATCAATTAAAATTTTGCTTAGTCGCTCATACCAAGCCTTAGGGGCTTGTTTGAGACCATACAAGGCTCTTTTGAGCTTGTACGCATGGTTTGGATACTCATGGCTTTCAAAATCGGGGGGTTGAGCTACATACACTTCTTCATTAATGAAACCATTTAGGAACGCACTTTTCACATCCATTTGAAATAACTTGAAATTTTTAGCGCAAGCATATGCTAGTAAAAGACGCATAGCCTCAAGGCGATCCACCAGAGCATAAGTATCCTCATAATCGATGCCCTCCTCTTGGTTATAGTCGGGATTTATTGTGGGCTATCACCCCGTTTTCGTCAAGTTTGTTCCTAAAAGTCCATCGGGTGTCAATTACTTGATGATCTTTAGGACGAGGGACAAGGTCCCAAATGTTGTTTCTTTTGAATTGATTTAGTTCATCTTGTATGGCCATAAGCCAATGCTCATCAAGCAATGCATCTTTTGCATTTTTAGACTCTACTTGAGATACGAAAGCAAAATGATAACAGAAATTACTTATCATAGAGCGTGTAGTCACACCTTTTGTGATATCCCCAAGTATGTTGTTTATAGGGTAATCCTTTGATGTCTTCCAAGTCAAAGGTTGATCTTCCACTGCAGCTGGACTTTCTTCCTTTTTCTTTTCATGATCGTCGTCCTCTTTCTTCTCATCGTCTACCACTTTAGGTTGATCAATTCCTTGTTCGGTTCCGTTGAAGATATCTTGAGACGATACACCTACATCATGAAGAACAATACCTTTCCCAACATCTTTTGGGTAGGACTCATCAAAAGCAACATGTACAGACTCTTCAACTATAATCAATCTCTTATTATAAACTCTATACGCCTTGCTAGATTCTGAGTATACGAGGAAGATACCCTCATCGACTTTTGCATCAAATTTACCAAGATTATCCCTACCATTATTCAAGATATAACATTTACATCCAAAGGCATGTAAGTGAGACACATTTGGTTTTCTACCTCTAAGTAGCTCATAGGTGGTCTTGTCTAGAATAGGACGTATGAGTACCCTATTCATGACATAACATGTCGTGTTAATGGCGTCCTCCCAAAAGTACTTAGGCAAATTACCTTCATTGGGCACAGTTCTCGCTAACTCCTCTAAAATTCTATTTTTATGTTCCACAACACCATTTTGTTATGGTGTTCTAGGAGTGGAAAAGTTATGCTCAATACCATGTTTGTCACAAAATTTCTCGAAGAGGTGATTTTGGAATTCTCCTCTGTGATCACTTCGAATGGAAATGATTCTCAAATTCATTTTGTTGTGAGATAATCTAGAAAATTGTTTAAAAGTAGGGTAAGTCTCATCTTTACTAGATAAGAACAAGACCCAACAAAATATAGAGTAATCGTCTACAATAACAAAGCCATAGTAATTGCAACCTATACTCTTGGTCCTAGAGGGACCAAAGAGGTCCATGCGGAGAAGCTCAAGAGGTCTAGAGGTAGAAAAAAGGTTTTTCGATTTAAAAGAAGTTCTTGTTTGCTTCCCTTTTTGACAAGCCTCATATAGATGGTCTTTAGTGAACTTTATTTTAGGTATGCCAATAACTAAATATGTTTAGGATACTTTGTTCAATAAGTAAAAGTTAAGATGATCTAGACGTCTATGCCACAACCAAGATTTTTCACTCATGGTGGCTAGACACTTAATTCAACCCAAGGAAACTTCATCAAGCTTTAGCATATAAGTATTATTTACCCTCACACCTTTAAACGCACATTCTTTCTTTTCATCATGCACAAACAAGCAACAAGTTTTTGTAAAGTTAACCATAAACCCCTTGTCACATAGTTGGCTTATGCTTATACGATTGTGTTTAAGGCCATCAACTAGCATTACATCAGAGATAGTAATAGATGAAGGATTACCTACACTACCTTTTCCAAGTATAGAACCTTTGTTATTATTTCCATATGCGACGAATCCTTTTCTCTTTGGCACGATGTCAATGAAGAGGGATATGTCGCCCGTCATGTGTCTTGAACATCCACTATCAAGATACCATATCTTTTCGGTAAAGCCAAGACATTCAACCTAAAAATTTAAACAAAGGAAATAGGTACGCAAATTTTGTTGGGTCCTTGATAGTGAGTGAGATCAAAGTTGCACTTAGGCAACCATTGAATAACTCCTTTAGAAACAAAGAGTTGTCTAAATTTGCATCTCTCAATGGCATGTCCCTTTTTGCAACAATAATGACAAGATAGGTTTTTATGAGACATGTCCTTGCTATTTGAATTCTTATATATATATATATATATATATATATATATATATATATATATATATATATATATATGCTTATTTTTATAATGGTTCAAAGGCTTTTCAACCTTAGAAGAATCAATAGCAAACACCATCTTAGGTTGCAAGACATCATCTAATTTGACTTGAAGATATTTCACTTCCTCTTATCCATTATGACAATGTTCACAACCAAACTTAGGAGGTTTTATATCCTCATTCTTGTCACTTTGAATATCTATCATAGATTTCTTAATAGCTTCGAAACTCCTTTCGAATTCCAGCACTTTAGCTTCTAAATTCAAAATCACTTTTTCATGTGAAGTTAACTTGCTAAAAGCTCTTAAGGCTTCTCTATGAAGATCTTCAAAGACCATTTGTAATTCCAAATAGGATGAATTATTTATATACTCAAGCTTAGAGAGACTTACATTTTTCTTCTTATTCCCTTTTGCCATATGACAAATTTGAGTTGATTCGACACTTGAAGTTGTGCTTTCATCACTAGAGGACTCACTTGCACTCTCCCAAGTGGCATATGCTCTTCTAGTCTTACTAGAAATTTTGTGGCCTACCTCTCCCAAGTGGCATATGCTATTTTCTTTATCTGTCTTTGTCAAGGGGCATTCTGTTCTGTAGTGACTTACTTCACCATAATGATAGCAAGATCTTCTAAGCTTGCTCTTCATTCTCTGACCATCCTTTGAGGAGCTTGTAAACCTTCTAAACTTGGCTATGTTCTTGTCGGAATGTTTAACATCATTCTTCCTTATATACCTTTGGTATCTCTTTACGAACAACCTCGTATCCTCTTCATACAAGCTCTTGTCATCATCACTTTCACTATCACTATGCTCACAATGTGAAAGCCTTGAGCTAGAATTCTTTAGAGCTATGGACTTCTTGCCTTCCTCTTTGTCTTTCCCTTTCCCATTCTTCATTCTCTTTTTATATTCTTTTTCGTATTTTGCTAAGCAAGTGAGCTCTTGCTCATGCTCTTCCAACTTACCAAACAAAGTCGTGAGATCAAGAGACTTAAGATCATTTGCCTCCTTGATGACAGTGACCTTTGTAACACCCTTTTCTACCCAGCAAATATACACGGCAAAATACACAAATTATCAGAGTAAAAATCACCTCAGAAGGGTGCACATTTTCTCAATAAACTCAAAATAAAACATTTGCTCCATAAACACAGGTTTTCCTCAAAATATTCAAAAGCCATCAAAAATTAGCAGCGAAACCACCATAACCACAATAATCCAAAATCAGAAAGGTTTCAAAATAAAACCATAATAATCAAAATAACAACAAAATAACAACTCAACATGGTTCGACTCAACGACCCAACCCGATGTTACAATATCAGAGCAAGACCCTCTACATTGACCAAAAGAAAAATAAACTCCAAAGTCCTCGAAGGCATCCACAGCTATGCCTGGTCATCTGCATGTTACCCACGTGGAGGCATCATTCAAACAGGCAGGGTGAGTAATCACAATTCATTATAATCAATATAAAAACAGGATATATATAAAATGGCGTCATCATCATATACAACATCATCAGGGTCATCACAAAGGGAAAACATCAAAAATCATGATATCATAATCACATCAATGCCAATTAAATGCAATGCACAACAAGACTCATGCATGTGGTACCAATTCGTCAAAATCGATGGACACTAGGCCATCACCCTCCAAAGATCCCCGTCAATAGGATCGATTCCACACAAGAACCAGAGCACATCAAATTACCTCACATCCGCACAATGGGATTGAAGCCACAATAGACCGAAGTCTAGAATGCTATGAATGCATGATACATAACGTCATTATCATCATCATCAATAAAAGTCATTACGTGCATCATCATTCATCAAAAATCTCATGTTAACCATATCATCATTTATTCATCAAAACATCATAAATCAGCACCCCATAATCATCAATATAATCATGGTAATTCATCAGAATAATCACAGCTCAAAACATCAAGATATCACAAGAAACATAAAACAAAATTCGCGAACAGCAGCCATTCGCTGGAACGTTCGCTTTGCGAACTTGTTCGCTGGGGTGTTCGCCTAGCGAGCTGTCAGCAAACCCCAAAATCCCACATCAAAAACCAGAGAAATCCCATTATGTCTCTCCTCGCTACCCTCTATTCGCCTAGCCAAGTCATTCGCTGGGAAGTTCGTTGTGCGAACCAAAAAGTCATTTTTAAAATCCATCCCAATATCTCAAAACAGCATCATCGCGCATTCGCTGCGCTATTCGCCCAGCGAGTCTGGGGCGAATATTCGCTTTGCGAAGGATTCCTTCGCTTTGCGGGGTCGCGATTTTCTGCAATCGCTGCTACGCATCAGTAGCACATCAGACCCCAAAAACCTTCGGGTTCAGCCTCATTTACCCCAAAATATCCTTAAGGCATTAAGGCAACAAGGACACAAAACCTACGACTATTAGGCCAATTTATTACATTATCCTAAGCTTCAATTTCACATAAACCTTCACAAACCCAATTACCTTCATAACTTCCATAAATCCCTTTCCCTACGAGGTCGAAACAACATCAACAGAGGAATTAGCCTTGAAGGCCTACTTTTATCCGATTCAATCTAACCCTTCATATTCATCATCAATCCACAAAAACAACACCTAAATCATCAATTTACTCATAAACCTCAAAAATCCGCTTTAAACACATCGAATTCCTATATTGAAAACAATGAAAGGCAATACTCCCCATACCTTAGATTGTCGATTCCAAGCTTTCTTTCTCGAGTTCTTGGAAACCTTCTCGAATCCTAAGTTTTTCCCCCTTTCCTCAGAGCTCTGGCCTTTTCCCTTCTTTTCACGGTCTAACAAAATGACACCTATTCCTCTCAAATTCTCCTTTTTGTTAAACCTAACCCTTGGGCTTCTAAAATGGGCTTTCCCAATATTACCATCACTAACTCCTCCTTAAAAGTCCAATTTACCCTTCTAATATTATTTAAATAAATAATAATACAATATATTCCATATTATATACTATTATTTAAATAAATAACCAAAGCTCCACAAAATACCAACATCAACACAAACCACCAAAATTCACAAAAATTCACGAATATTATATTTAAATAAACTAAATAAATATTCTTACATATTTGGGGTGTTACAACTTTCCCTCACTTAAAGAATTGTTGCCCTCGAAAATTACCTCAAGGAAATAGAGTCGGATACGACTCCCTCATCTGATCTTCACGTTCCCAAGTCCAACTTTTGCCAGATGGTCCACCCCACAACACCTTCACCAAAGTTATGTCTTTACCCCGCAGTTGCTTCATCTCTCGACCATCAATACGCACAGGTAATGCTTCCACTATCAGGTTATCCTTCACTTATACATGCGACGGATCCGGAATGTACTTCCTCAACTGAGACACATGGAACACGTCATGCAAATTCGCAAGTGACGGCGGTAAAGCAATTTGATAGGCTACCTCTCCTATACTCTGCAAGATTTAATATGGACTAACAAAATGTGGAATGAGCTTCCTAGACTCCAAAGCTCGACCCACACCAGTCACTGGCTTCACCCTCAAAAACATGTGATCTCCCTCTTGGAATTCAAGTGTCTTCCTTCTCTTATCATGGTAGCTCTTCTGGCGACTCTGCGACGCTCTCATCCTTTCTTGGATCATCTTAATCTTCTCGGTCATCTCTTGCACAATCTCAAGTCCGAGTACAACACTCTCGCCCGACTCAAACCAACAAAAAGGAGTCCTACACCTCCTCCCATACAAAGCTTCATAGGGCGCCATTCCAATACTAGCATGAAAACTGTTATTGTACGTGAACTTAATCAACGGTAAATGGCTATACCAAGATCCTCTGTGATCCAACACACAAGCCCTCAGTAAATCCTCTAAGGATTGGATAGTCCTTTCTGTCTAACCGTCCGTCTACGGATGATAGGAAGAACTCATCCTCAATTTAGTACCCAAAGCATCTTGCAAACTCTTCCAGAACCTAGACGTAAATCTCGAATTTCTATCAGACACAATACTCGAAGGTATCCCATGTAACTTCACAATCTCTTCGATGTACATCTCGGCTAACTTCTACATAGAATGGTTAATCTTCATCGGCAAGAAATGAGCCGATTTAGTTAATCTATCCACGATCACCCAAATTGAATCATTCCCTTTTGCCGTCCTCGGCAACCCCGACACAAAGTCCATGGAAATGATATCCAATTTCCATTCTAGAATATTCAACAGCTGCATCATACAGAAAGGCTTCTGATGCTCAATCTTTGACTTCTGGCAAGTCTCGCACGCATAAACGAACTCTGCGATATCCTTCTTCATACCCGACCACCAAAACAACTTTTTCAAATCCTGGTACATCTTCGTAGCACCGGGATGAATACTCAACCTACTTTAGTGTCCTTCTTCTAGAATACTCTTCTTGATTTTTGGAACATCTGGAACACATACCCTATCCCGAAACCTCATCACACCATTCTTATCAATACAGAATTCTCCTCCGTTATCTTGGTTAATCAAAGTCAACCGGTCAACCAACTTTAAATAAGATTGTTGTCCCACTATGATTTCTTCCAGAATACCACTAGTCAACTTCAACATTCCCAACCTCACACTGTCAGAGGTATTTTCACATACCAAACTCAAATCTCAGAATTGCTCAATTAATTCCAATTCTTTCACCAAAAGCATCGACATATGCAATGACTTCCTGCTCAATGCATCAGCCACTACATTTGCTTTGCCTGGATGATAACTCAAGTCAAAATCGAAATCCTTCAACAGCTCTAACCACCTCCTCTACCTCATATTCAATTCTTTCTGATCAAATAAGTACTTCAGAATTTTATGATCACTGAACACTTCAAACTTAGAGCCAAACATATAATGTCTCCAAATCTTCAACACAAACACCACAGCGGCCAATTCTAAGTCATGCGTATGATAATTCCTCTCATGAACTCGCAATTGTCTCGAAGCATAGGCAACAACTTGTCCATTCTGCATCAATACTCTACCAAGACCCATCTTTGACGCATCACAATACACCACAAAAGATTCGCTCGGATTAGGCAGAATCAACACTGGAGCGGTCGTCAACCTCTTCTTTAATTCCACAAAACACTCTTCGCAAGCTACATCCCACACAAAAGTTTGACCCTTTCGAGTCAACTGAGTCAAAGGTAATGCTAACTTAGAAAAGCCTTCGATAAACTTGTGGTAATAACCTGCCAATCCCAGAAAACTTCGTATCTCGGTAGCAGACTTCGGAGTCTCCCACTGTAACACAACATCAATCTTAGAGGGATCAACAGCAATCCCGCCACTTGAAATCACATGGCCAAGTAGACTCACTTCCTTCAACCAGGACTCACACTTTGACAGTTTCACATACAACTTCTTCTCCTTCAATACTTGCAACACAGTTCTCAAATGCTCAACATGTTCTTCTTCAGATCTAGAATATATCAAGATATCATCGATAAACACCACCACAAACTTATCCAAATACTCATGAAAAATCCGATTCATGTACATGTACTCCATGAACACACCAGGTGCATTGGATACACCGAATGGCATCACAGTGTATTCATAGTGACCATACCTCGTCCTGAAAGTCGTCTTCAGGATATCACCAGGCTTAACACGAATCTGATGATAACCAGACCTCAAATCAATCTTACTGAACACACAAGCGCCTACCAGCTAATCCATCAAATCGTCAATTCTTGGAAGCGGATACTTATTCTTAATAGTCACCTTATTCAACTGCCAATAATCCATACACAATCTCATAGTGCCAAAAATGGTTCATCAGACTACAAAAAGGGTTTAAAGTATTAGGGAAAAGACGAAGGCTTCACAAGATTGTCAGAAAAGCTACGCTGACAAAAGACGTGGGCCGTTGGATTTCGAAAAAGGAGACCAAGTGTTCCTCTGTGTCACACCCACCACAGGGGTGGGGAGAGCAATCAAGGTGCGGAAGTTAACTCCAAATTTTATTGGACCCTATCAAATAACTTCTATAATTGGACATATGGCTTACCGAATTGCATTACCACCCTTTCTATCTGGCATACATGATGTGTTCCATGTCTCGCAACTACGAAAATACATTCTGAACCCTTCCCACATAATCAAACCAGACACCATTCAACTTAAATACAACTTATCATTTGAAGTAATTCCCATTAGGAATGAGGATAGAAAGATGAAACTGATGAGAAATAAGGAAATTCTTATAGTAAAAATAATTTAGAACCAAGTCACTGGTAACGAAACTTGGAAACTTGAGAGTGCAATCCGAGAGAAATACCCGGATTTATTTACAGACACGTAGTTTTGAGGACAAAACTCTTTTAGGGAGGATGTGTTGTAAGACCCGTAATTTTAAAATAAATAAATATTTTAAGATTATAGTATATTTGCACACCTATAGTATATTATGATCGGATATAAAATTAAATAATATTTATATCAGTGAGTTCGAGTTATGCTCAGAATATTTTAGAATTTTTATTTCATTAGTGGTTCATAATAAAAATTTTCTAAAAATATTAATTTCAGCCAATGTTCGGTAAAATCAACCGCCATAATTTTTGAAACATTCCCTTTTTGTAACGAAATTTTAATGAAAGAATAATAAAATTATTTATGATAGATTTATAAAATAAAAATATTTGCTCTGTTTGAACTAATTTCTGATCTCTATAAAAAAATGATAGTTTTACCCGCTTAAAATTTTAAAATAGTATCTGTTTATAATAAAATTGTATCGATGAAATCACAAGATTACTTTCGATAGATTAATAAAAAGATAATAATAATAATAATAATAATAATAATAATAATAATAATAATAAATTATATTTTCTCGATCATTTTTTTATATTGCAATTTGCAATATAGAATAACCGGAAAAAAAATTTCTTATCGGCAAAAAAATATTTCGAGCATTTTATCAGTGTCACATAACATCAGAAGCTGCACTAATAGGAAAAAATCATCATTAGGTGATATATATAAAGGATTTAATTGATATGCACTGACAGTGTAAAATAGATTTACAATATCATCCAATAAAATATTAACAGTCTGCCGCGTCACTAATTTTTTTTAAAATATCAATATGATATGGCGAGATTTATGGTTGTCATTGGTTGACAGTGTAAAAATAATTTATACTGGCAGTGTATCACCCATTTTCTCATATATAAATCAATTGGAGGGATATGCTAGAGATAGAAATTATGATGAAGTGATGAGTCATTATGATAATTGGTCGACAATGAAAAAAAATGTAACTGATACTTGTAACTGAACGTGGAGAATATCTCAATGAGATCCACTGAATTTTTTGTAGTATTTAAAGAGCATCTCTCCTCACTAAAAACACACTCATTTATATTTTTCTCGTAGAAAATAAAACCAAAGTCTCTCCACATACTTCTTTTCTCAAATAAATAAATAAATAAAATATTTATTAGAATTTCTTACATTAAACTTTAAATCAATTTAATAAGTTTATCTGTTATTAATATGAAATTACTCACCAAATTATTATGGTTTTATTATGTCTCACCACTTTAAACTTTTTAAAAAAATTAATAAATTAAAGTGAATGATGAAATATTTGTTGTAACTGCTTAGAATGAATTTTTAAGCATTATCTACGAAATTCTGGTAAAGCAGATCACTAAGATGTCGGACAGGATGTCGTGACACTTGATCTCTGCTTCTCACGCAAGGATAATAAGGAGCAGAATACAAACAGTAGAAAGCAAAAAGACACACAAGAATTGTTAATCCAGTTCAGTGAACAACAACACCTACGTCTGGGGACTACCAAGCCAGGAATGAAATCCACTAAGCAGTATAGGTTCTAAGCTAAACTCCACTGTTTACAACTTGTCACCTAATCACTACCTGTGTTCTATTTCTACCTAAGACACTCCTAAGTATGAGACATTTCTCAATTCCCTTTCAATCACGGCAGTGACTGAACAATTACAACTCAATAACATAGTCCAACTCAGGTATTCACGCAATACAAGAGAGGCTCACAAAATAACAAACCCTAGCACTCACTAACAGCCGTGTATATTCTCTGCCTTATTCTAGGTTAAATCCTTCCTATTTATAATAATAAACAAGACTGAATTTGGGCTTTAGAATTGCAGCAATTCAGCTCCACGGAATCTGCACCTTATTCTTCTCTAGAATAGTTTCTTCAATCCTAAGTTTCCTAAAGTGTGTCCTCACTTAGAAACAACATCTTCCACTTAGAATCAGAATCTCTGATCCCTCAATCTTGGACGCCATCTAGGAAAAATAAACATTCCCATAAAAACTGGAAACCAAAAAATAGTTATCACAAACTGTAACAGACAAAGATGTCGAATCAACATGATAGGACATCTTGTCTAACATCTTAGTCTTCAGTCAGCTCAAAATGTTAGGACATCTTATCCAACATCTTTCTGTTAAGTTAGTTTTACCAAAATTGATGCCAACCTCAAAGGCTTGGACTCATCAATCTCCCCCTTTGGCAGATTTTGGCTAAAACTAACTACAAGTAACCTGCAGACAGAAAACCTCATTCCGAGACAAGAAACAGAACATCAGAACAGCAGCGGAAAAAGCATCAATCATCTTGTTGTCTCCCCCTCGACCAGTTCCTTCTTCTGCAAGCATCATTAGCATACTCACCCTCAATGGTTAGCAGCAGTCAGCAGTGGTTAGTAAAGTTTGTATTACTCCCTCTTTTTAGCCATAATATGACAAAGGCAGATAAACTAACTAAATAACCAAGCAAAAAAGCCTAAAGTATTAAAGTACACACCAAGCAAAAAAAAATTATCATGGGCATTAAGCCCTTACAAAAGAAAACTGAGAGAAGTCTTGAAAGACCTCTAAAACTTGATGGGAATACATATATAATTACTTGAATAGCATTCCCACACCTGGTGGAATGCTACAGATCTTTAGATAGGCAAACTCCAAGCTTGCCCCTCAACACTTCAAATTGATTAGCATCCAAAGCTTTAATGAAGATGTCAGCTAACTGATTCTCTGTTGCAACATGCTTCAAGGTTATGAAATTTGTCTTCCACAAGGTCTCTAATGAAGTGATGCCTGATGTCAATATGTTTGGTTCTGCTGTGCTGAATAGGATTCTTTGAAATATTAATGGCACTCAAGTTGTCACAGAAGAGTGTCATAACATCTTGAATGACATTGTATTCAGTCAGCATCTACTTTATCCACATCAATTGAGAACGACTACTACCAGATGTGCTCTTCATATCATCTGCACTCCCAGCCCAATTAGCATCACAGTATCCTATTAATCCGGTGTTAGAACTATGCGTATAGAGCATCCCATAGTCACATGTACCATTCACATACTTCAGAATTATTTTGACCTGATTAATATGACTAACTTTAGGTTCAGCCCGATATCTCGCACATACTCCTACTGCAAAAGTTATATCGGGTCTACTAGCAGTAAGGTATAGAAGACTGCAAATCATGCTTCTATACAGAATCTGATCAACACTAACCCCTTTCTCGTCCTTAGACAATTTCAAGTGAGTGGGAGCTGGAGTCCTCTTGTGTTTTGCATTCTCCAAACCAAACTTCTTAACAATATTTTCAGCATATTTCCCTTGACAGAGAAATATCGAGTCTTCCATCTGTTTAACTTGGAGACCAAGGAAGTAAGTTAATTCACTAACTAAACTCGTCTCAAACTCAGATCGCATTTGCTTGACAAAGTATTAGACCATCTCATCTAACATCCCGCCAAATACAATATCATCGACATAAATTTGAGCTATCATGAGCTTTCCTTCCCTTTCTTTGACAAAGAGGGTTTTATCAATTCCACCTTTCCTGTAACCATGGTTTACAAGGAATTCAGTTAGCTTTTCATACCAAGCCTTTGGAGCTTGTTTCAATCCATACAAGGCCTTCTTCAACTTGAATACATGACCTGGAAATGTAGGATCAACAAGACCTTTAGGTTGTTCCACATAAACTTCTTCATTCAAGTATCCATTCAGAAAAGCACTTTTAATATCCATTTGAAATAGCTTGAATTTCAGCAGGCAAGCTACTCTAAGTAACAGTCTCACAAACTCTAATCTAGCAACAAGAGCAAACGTTTCATCAAAATTCACTCCCTCAATCTGAGTGTACCCTTTAGCAACAAGTCTAGCCATGTTTCTTGTGACTACACCTTGCTCATTGTAGCGTGCGATTTTTGCCAGTGACGCGACCACCTTATCGCCATGGGTTTCTCCCCACCGCAATGGTAGGAGTGGGGTGCTACTTTCTGATTTCTTATTTATCCTGTGAAGCTGGAAGGGAAAGGGAAGCTATCTAAAACTAATCTTGCACGCAGATGTTTAACTGAACAAATGCTTAAGATATTGGGGAGTTCAGGGTCAGGTTATACAATGGGGAGTTATCAATTACACATCCTATATGTGGTTATCCACAGGTTATTAGAAATTTCTACTGCTTTCTACTTACTGGTATTTGTCTGTTGTGGGTTGGGAAAGTTTCTCCTTTGGGAGATGTTTGAGAGAGAGAGAGAGTTTTTGATGATTTTGGTGAGGTACTGGACCTCTGTTTTGATTGGTGTGAAGGTACTGGACCTAGAGTTTTTGATTGGTGTGAAGGTACTAGACCTAGAGTTTTTTATTGGTGTGAAGGTACTGGACCTAGAGTTTTTGATTGGTATGCTCGCTAAGATTTCGCAATCTTATGCCTACGTATTCCCATTTAAAGAAACAGGGAAATCAGAGCAATCGTAGTTCCTCCTATTTCTATGGGAGGAAAAAGATGTTTGAGGGTCTTGTTCAAAGCCCAAGATTGAAGCTAAAGGATGTATTTGTGTCTTGTTCAAAGCCCAAGATTGAAGCTAAAAGGTTTGACTTAGAGAGAATTTGTCATCTCTAAAGGGAGACATCTCTTCTGTTTATCACAACTGTTGGGTGACTGATTATAAAGGTGGATTACTTTAACTGGGATAGGTGAATCCAGCAATGCCATAATTTCCTTTATATGGGATTTGTCCTAAAGGAGGAAACTTTAACTCAGTGTAGAGCAATGCCATTTTTCCTTAGGAGTTTTCCATACTAAGAGAAGGACAGTGGCGTGGATGTAAATAATCCAGAGGCTTGCCACTTACAGGAATTAGATGAAAGAGAGGATTTTTACCAGGATAAGAGATGGACGACAGCTTGGATTTTTGAATCAACAAGTGGGCCACTTACAGTAGTTATCTGGGATTAGGGTTTGTTTGAGTTTTTTGTTTTGATGTGTGATAACACAGAGAAATGTCTTCCTACAGAGAGATTTTGATTTCCTCTGAGGGGATGTTGATTTTTGTGTTCCTTGGTCAAAGCCCAAGGTTGAAGCTAAGAGATTGATTAACTCTACTGGGGAAGTCCTTATACAAAGCCTAAGAGAGGCTGGAAAAGGCTGACTCAACAAGAGAGTGTTTATCTGTCTTGTATAAAGGCCAAGATTGGGGCTAAAAAAAGACTGACTCTTTTGGGGATATCATTATACAAAGCCTAAGAGGAGGCTAAAAGTTGACTTTTCGGGGGAATATTTTGTCTGTCTTATACAAAGCCCAAGATTGAGGCTAAAAGGGGAAACTGGCTTTACTGGTGAGAGGTTTTATATGTCTTGTACAAAGCCCAAGATTGAGGCTGAAAAAGGGATTGACTCTGCTGGAGAGATTTATACGGTGTCTTGTACAAAGCCCAATATTGAGGCTGGAATGAGGATGACTCAACAAGAGAGTGTTTTATTTGGTGTCTTGTACAAAGCCCAAGATTGAGGCTGAAAGATAGTTGACAGACTCAGCCGAGAATTTTTAAGTGTCTCGTACAAAGCCCAAGGTTGAGGCTGACCTAACTGGGGAAAATCATTATACAAAGCCTAAGAGGAGGCTAAAAATAAAATTGATTCTGCTTAGGGATATTATTTCTCAAAGTCTAAACGAAGGCTGGGAGTAGTTGACTCCGCTGGGGAAGATGTTTAACCCGAGCTTAAGAGAAGGTTATGAAGATTTTGACTTTGTTGGAGAAAGTTTATATATGTCTTGTACAAAGCCCAAGATTGAGGCTAAAAAGGAATGACTCAACAAGAGAGTGTTTATGTTTTGTACCACTGACTCAACAAGAGAGTGTGGAAAGGTGATTGACTCAACAAGAGAGTACTTTGTTTGTCTTCTACAAAGCCCAAGATTGAGGCTGAAAAGGATTAACTCAACAAGAGAGTGTTTTAAGAAAGAAGATGAACTCAACAAAAGGGTGATATTGGGGCTAATTCTGCTGAGGAAAATCATTATACAAAGCCTAAGAGGAGGCTGACTTCTGCTGAGGATTATTGAGATCCAGAGGCAGGTCCAAAATGAGGAATCAACTCTTGCTGAGGATTTACAGAAGAGTTGAGGTATCAAATGCCTTGAGGTTCTGATTTGGGATAGTGTTATCCTGATGATAAACTGACCCTGGCTGGGGAAACTTAAAGTGAGAGTTTAAAGATTGAGTTTTGAAAACCTATAGAGGTTTCAACTCTACTAGAGATTGGTTAAATGACCAGAGTTTCTCCTGTATTTGTAGGGAACTTGAGAATGTCTTTGAGAACCAAGAGGAGATTAGACTCTCCAAGTCTACTGGTATGAAAGGTTTATCTTTGTATGATGCCCAAGAGGAGGCAGGTGTTTTAAGGGATGAGAATCAACCCTAAAAATTGGTCTGAGGTTTTGACTCTTTAGAAAGACTGCTCTAGCAAAGGATGACTAAGTTCTGTCTTATACCTTTAAGAGGTCTTCAGGGTCCTTGTATTAAGCCTAAGAGAAGGCATGAGAACTTCTAAGAAGCCGAAGGGTCCTTGTACAAAGCCCAAGAGGAGGCTGGGGATGCTTTTAGGAAGCCTGTGGGTTCAAACTTAAGAAAATTTCAAGAAAAGTTTCAACGGGAATAATCTTTTCTTTAATGAACAGTTCTAGGGTTTGAAGAAATTCAAGAGAGGTTTCACTGGGAATTAATCCTCTTTGGGGGAATGAACTCTTTGACAGTTTCTAATAGTGACAGTCTGAGAAAAGTTTCACCGAGAATAATGCCTTTCTCTTTGTTCCATATTGTATAAGCTCAAGAGAATGCAAGACTGTATCTGGAATTCCTATGGGGAACTAGTTTTGATTGTTGAAAGAGTGACCAACTAGCTTTATCTAATTCTAGACTTAATTGTCGGGGAAAACTCTAAGCAGATATACAAGTATATATACAGTTGATATATGACAAGTATTTAAAAGGATATGAAAGAAGGACTTACAAGTGAGCAAGCTTCCAGCAATACAGACAAATATATATATATATATATATATATATATATATATATATATATATGAAAGCATGTAAAGAAAGCTGATAAAACTTTCAGGTGAGCAAGCTTCCATTGTAACAGCTGTATGGTTAGTTGTTCAAGAAATTAAAGAAAGTTTTGATAACAACTATGAATTTGAACCTAAATCAAAAGAGAAAGTTGTTTTTGAAAAGAAGATTAGGGCTTATACTCAAGGAGAGGCCCAGATATAACAGTGATCGCAGCGTTGTTCTGAAAATTATATCGGGACTTATACAACGACTGAGGCCCAAAAAGATTTTCTGTACAAAGGGATGGGTTTTACAACTCAAGGAGAGGCCCAAAGGTTTGAAAAAAGAAAAGAAATAGGTCTTACAACACAAGGGTAGGCCCAGTTGATTTTGTTTTAAAATGGCGATCGCGCCGAGATTTTTGAAATCGCAGTGGGACTTATATAATGACTGAGGCCCAAAAAGGTTTACATGTACAGGGGATGGATTTTACACTCTATTAGAGGCCCAGATGTTTATTTTTGTACAATTGATGGGGCTTACAACTCAAGGAGAGGCCCAAATGAAAACAGTGATCGCACCGTCATTTTTGAAAACTGTACTGGGACTTATACAATGACTGAGGCCCAAAATTATTTATGTATAAAAAGGGGGTTAGGTCTTACACTCTATTAGAGGCCCAAAAGTGTTTGAAAAAGATTTGTTAGGGTGAAAATAATCAAAACCCTAATTTGATTTTAAAATGTATTTTAATTGAATAAACATTCAATTAAAATTATCAAAATTATCAAACATGTATGAAAAACAAGTTATGATCTTGGATTAATGTTTGAAAAACCATGTTTCATTCATAGAATGATTTGAAAACCATTTGAAGTTGAAAAATCAAGAGAAAGAAATATTTTAAGTGTTAAAAACAACAAATAAAACATAATTCTTTACAAAAATACTAAATATATGAAATAAATAATATTTTTGTGAAATTTTTATGGAATAAAATATTTTAACATTTTTGGGAATTTTCAGAAAAAGAACCAATAAAAAATAATTAAAATTGAGAGAGAAATTAATTTTTGAATTAATTAACAAAAACCATAAAATATTAAAAATAGCAAAAATATGGAAGGGTAGCCAAAAAGGTCTGGGTGGGGTTTGAACCCATGACCTCCAAGACAAACACATGCGCGCGCTACCACTGGGGTGGTGATACATCCTTGTATCAAAACCACCCCATTAACATATATGGGTGGCCTGGTTTCTAGGCCTGGCCAAGGCAAGAAACCTAGTCATGGTGGATTTGCATGAAGGCTGTAACTTGCTCATTTCTCCATGGATTGGGACAAAATTTAGGTGCATCTGACCTAGAATTTCATGAGGAATCCAATGGGGCCTTTAGATTTTTCAGAAGATGCCTCTATCTAAAAATCTGATAGCGGTTTCAAAAAATGCCAAGATTTGCATTTCCTATGCTAACACATCATATACACACTAATAGCATGGTGAATTGGTTCAACCACAACATATATGATATGTATGAGATGTTTATAATCAGTGGACTTCAAAGTAATGCATAATTCAAAGAGTTCAAGTTGTCATGCACTTACCTCTTGGAGCTCCTTGTGTTATCTGCCAAGTTCCTTGTGCCAGAAGTTATTCAATGCTTTGAGCACTCTTGATTGATCCCTTAGAAGCCTTTAGGATGATCAAAACCAGCTGGAATCCTCTGGAACAAGTATTAGGCTCTTTCTTGCAAAAGTGGCAAAGTGACCAAAATAGCAACTCTCTCAAATGGTGTTCCAGATGAGGGAAACCAATTGGGGCAGTTTGAGGATGATATTTAGAGTGTGTTTGAGGCTTGGTTTGGTTTTGGAAGTGATTGAATCAAGACATGGCTTGGAAAATGCAGAAAAGTTCAATTATGAGGTTTTGGAGGTTTATTTTCTGATTTTGGTGTTTCAGATCACAAGTGAGTGTTTGAACAACTTAGATATGACATATTGGATGTGTTTGGATCATGAGTTGTGGTGGAATTTCTCTCTAACTCAAAAACTCAGAGATGACTTGCAAAAGAAGGCATTTTGGCCTAAAGAGAGAGATTTTGAGGAAAGCATCAGTTGTAGTGCTTTAGTGTACTCAAACTGATCATAATTGAGCTCTATTTATAGTGTGTCAATTTTGTTTTGGCAGCAATAGTGTATGGCAGCTGGTACAGGCCTTTGGCCAATGTTGATCCAAGGGAATCTTAAGTCTCCTCTAGCCATTGACTTGAGGTTAGGGCACAGGCCTATGGTTCTTTGATTCAGTGTTGATTCTTGACTCATTCAGTTAGGAATGTGTCAGTCTGTGCCACCTTGATGCATCCATTAAATGCTTGGAAACAAAATTGGAGTCTTTTGCACTTTTTAGCCTTTTTAGGTTTGTTATGGCTATGTGTAGATTCTTGGACTTGGGAGGCTTGGGGATCAGATCATTCCCCTTGGATTTTATCCTCTGATGTGTCCAAATAGATGACAAGGCTTGGAGTTATCTGATTCGGCCAAATCGAGCAAATGCACAAAATCTGCCTTGTAAAAATCAGTTCATGATGCCATGTTCCAAGGGTTGTATCTCCCTACTCAAATTGAATTTGGAGATGATCTGGTACTTGTTGGAAAGCCCTCATGGCATACTTCAACTTTGATATTCACCCTTGGACCTGGTTTAGTTTGGATCAAGGTGAAAAATGCCCCTACATTTTGGAAAAAGTAAGGCAAATTCTGACTTTTTGAAAATTTCACTAAGTGTTGGCCATTTTCACTTTTTGTGATTTTGATCAATCCATAACTCAAAATCCATGAGGATTTGGAATCTCTTGTAGTTGACACTTTTAAAGTATATCAGATGGACTTTCATTTGAGCTTTGAATGGGAGAAAAAGGCCTTGTGGTTTAGGAGTTATGACCTTGCAAAGTTGGTACCAAAGCCATTTTGTTCCATAACTTAGAAAAATTTTGGTTTCTCATGGTTGCCCCTTTAGCAAGAAACCTCGCTTTTCTTGATTTTTATTGATGAATGATGGTCAATACCATACATTAACATTATTTTTGGCTTAGGGGAACCGTTTTTGTGAAAAATTCCAAAAAGTCAAACTTGATTTTGTGCATAGTTGACTTTTTATCATATGAAATCCAAACTGTGCGATCCTTTATGAAATCAAGTCCTTGACCTAAATCAAACTTAATGGATAGATTCCATAGGTGTTATAGGGTGTATTGAATCATGTCCCAAGGTTTGGGAGCATGTCTTGGTCAAAAGTCAAAGATACAGTTGACTTTTTCCTCGAAACCCTAATTGGGGTCCTGGTGAAATTGAAACTTGTGAACCAAGCTTCTTGGGTAAATCCATTGTTGCAAATGGATCAATGTAGTGTATTGGAGGCCCTCAAATCATGTCTTGAGGTCTTGGCTCAGGCCTTGTCCCAAAAGTCAACTTAGGGGTGAATTAGGTCAAGAAACCCTAATTCCTGATTTTTGGTAAATGCATCCCCTAAGGTTAAATTGACTTGATGATTGGGTCCATGAGGTCCCTTGGAGTATCTTGGGTTGTAAGCATTGGCTCATGCCCATATGAAAATTTCCATCTGAAGGCCTTGGTTGACCAAAACCCTAATTTGGTGACACTGGCGATCTTGAGGCTTGATCCACTTGGAATGTTGCAACCTCGTGCTTGATTCTTGACGTGGGAGTCCTCTTGATCCTTTATAGGTGTTTGAGAGGTTAGACAAGTTGAATATCATGCCATTCCTTGATTGATCCTTTGTCTAAGTGCTCTGAGAGGGCTCAAAACCCTAATTCTTGATTGTGGTGAATGCTCAATCATCTTTGAGGAGATTGATGAGGCATGAAAGTACATCCATATTGTGATGATGATTTTTACAATGATGGGAAATCTTTGTAGCCAAAATTTGGGGTATGACACTCATCATACTTGTTCTTAAACACCCATCTTGTACCAATCACATTTGATCCTTCTAGTCTTGGCACAAGATCCCAGACCTCATGCCTCTTGAACTGCCACAGTTCCTCTTGCATAGCATTAATCCAAAATTCATCAGTCAAGGCCTCCTTGACATTCTTGGGTTCCATCTTTGAGACAAAACAAGCGCCCGCAACAATATCTCGTGACCTGGTCATCCTTCCTCCATTTGGATCTCCTATTATGAGTTCCTTAGGATGATCTTTCTGAACTCTAGTGAAGGGTCCCTTGTCAACCTTTTTAGTTAATGCAGGTTCATGATTGACGTCATTGGATTCTGCAACACCCTCAGAATCATCTTGTGATGTTCCAACATCCTCTGGGACATCTTCATCCCCCTTGGGAAAGAATGCTCCAATATCATCAGTAACTTCGGCTTCTATAGGTGAGTCATCAACCACAACATTTATGGACTCTAGTACCACTTGAGTTCTTGAGTTGTAGACTCTGTAGGCTCTGCTATTTGTAGAGTATCCCAAGAAGATTCCTTCATCACTCTTGGTATCCATCTTCCTTCTTTGCTCACGATCTGCCAGGATGTAGCATTTGCTTCCAAAGACATGGAAGTACTTCACAGTTGGCTTCCTACCTTTCCACAACTCATATAATGTGGCAAATGTCCCAGATTTGATGGTTACTCTGTTTAAAATGTAGCAGGTTGTGTTCATAGCTTCAGCCCAAAAGAGATAAGGAAGTTTTTGGCATGAAGCATGACCCTTGCACATTCTTGAATTGTTCTATTTTTTCTCTCAACCACACCATTCCGTTGATGAGTGATGGGTGAGGAGAACTCATGACTAACGCCTTCTGAGGAGCAGAACTCATTAAAATTACTATTTTTAAACTCCTTCTCATGGTCGCTTCTGATCCTGACTATGCCAAAATCCTTCTCTATTTGAAGCTTTTGACACAATCCTTTGAAAACTTCAAATACTTCTGACTTCTCTTTGATGAAATGCACCCATGTGTACCTAGAGAAGTCATCCACTACAACATAAGTATACCTCTTTCCACCAAGACTTTCAACCTGCATAGGTCCCATCTGGTCCATATGGAGTAACTCTAAGTTTTTAAAGGTGGTCAGATGTTGAAGCCTTTTATTTGACATCCTAGTCTGTTTTCCAATTTGACATTCACTACAAATTTTGCCTTCATCTATTTTTAGATTAGGAATTCCTCTGACAGCCTCCTTGGATAAGACTTCTTTCATTCCTTTCAAGTACAAATGACCAAGTTTCTGATGCCATATCTTCACCTCATCTTCCCTTGACACCAAGCAGGTGGAGGGACACTTTGTTTCATGGGGAGCCCACAAGTAACAATTATCCTTCGATCTGGTACCCTTCATGATAAGTTCTTCTTTATCATTTGTTACCAGACACTCAAATTTAGAGAAGTTAACCTTGAGGCCCTGGTCACACAATTGGCTAATACTTATCAGATTAGCTATCAATCCTTTGACATACAATACTTTATCTAGACTAGGTTGTCCAGCATTCAGCTTACCAACACCTTTTATCTCACCTTTTGACCCATCTCCAAAGGTGACATAGCTAGTGGAATGAGGTTTAATGTCAACCAAGAACTTCTTGACACCAGTCATGTGTCTGGAATAACCACTATCAAAATACCAGTCTTCTTTAGCAGAAGCTCTCAGAGAGGTATGAGCTATGAGGGAGACAGTTTGATTCCAAGGAATCCACTTCTTCTTCTCTTTAGAAACCTCTTTTCTCCTTCTGGGTAGGGTTGATGATTTTGGATAACCAATCAACTTATAACAGTAAGCCTTTATGTGACCATACTTACACAGTGATGGCACTTATTGTCCTGATTCTTTCTTCCTGAGAAGTTGTTCTGAGGCCTTTGACGATGTTGAGACATCCTACTTGACGTCAATTAAACTGAGTTCACACCAGGCCTTTGTCCTTTGTTCTCAGCTTGATCATTGTAGCCGAGACCTCTTCCATTTCTAGTATTTCTTCCTGAATTAAGAATTTCATCCAGCACATCTGAACTGCTATTGAGCATTCTTATGTACTTAGTCATGTTGTTGAGTTTGGAGTTTAGTAACACAACTTCATCCTCTAGATCAGATATGGTGGCCAAATGATTTAGTCTTTCGTCACAAAGTTGAGCAATAAGATTATGCTGATATTGCCCTAATTGACACAATTCAGCACTTCTGGTGCACACCTCCTTATAAGAGGCAGCTAGTTCACCGGGGGTGAGATCTCCAATATCTGATTCCTTGTCTGAATCATATACTCCAGTAATTGCAGAAACATGTTTAGCAGTTTCTCCATCGCTCGAGGAGTCATCTTCAGACCAAGAAGTGGATAAACCTTTCTTCTCCTTCTTGTGGAAGGTGGGACATTCACCTCTTGTGTGCCCAAACCCCCCGCACTCAAAACATTGAATTACATTCCTCTGTTGGGTTTCTTATCATTGCTAATTCTTCTTCCAAAAAATTTCTTTCTAGTGATGTCGGAAGTCTGAGCCTTGACATTAGTTCTAGACTTCTCATCCAGTTTCTTCAACAGTTGGTGATATCGTTTTTCAAGAAATCCCACAGCTTTGGACAGTTCCTCATTAGAGTCACACTCTTCTTGGTTAGTCACCAAGGCTAAACTTTTCTTCTTTTCATCCTTCTCGCTGGTAGCCGTCTTAAAAGTTTGAAGTGATCCCATGAGCTCATCTACTTTCATAGTATTTATATCTTGGGCTTCCTCAATAGCGGCCACCTTCATATAAAATCTCTTGGGAAGAGACCTTAGGATTTTCTGAAGCAACTTGGCTTCTAGAATTTTTTCTCCAAGGTCACTTGATGTGTTGGCAATATCAACAATGTTCATATGAAAGTCTTGTATACTTTCATCCTCATTCATCCTCAAGTTCTAAAACTTGGAGGTGAGAAGTTAAAGTCTTGAGGATTTTACTCTAGAAGTTCCTTCATGAGCAGTCTTCAAGATTTCCCAAGCATCCTTTGCAACAGTGCAGTTCTTGATTAGCCTGAAGATGTTCTTGTCCACGCCATTGAACAAGGCATTCAAGGCTTTGGAATTACCTTGAGCAAGCTTATCATCTTCATCATCCCATTCTTCCTCGGATTTTAGCTCATCAGTAATCTTTCCATCCTTGTCTTTGGCCTTTGGTGGATCCCACCCTTTGACCACAGACTTCCAAGCTTTACCATCCATGGACTTGATGAAGGCCACCATGCGCACATTCCAATATTCATAATTGGATCCATCAAGTATGGGTGGTCTATTCAACATTCCTCCTTCTTTATCCATTGAACCAGAAAGTATCGTCCCTGAATCTCACCCAGATACAGAGCAAGATGCCTGCTCTTATACCAATTGAAATCCGGGTAAAACAGATCACTAAGATGTCGGACAAGATGTCGTGACACTTGATCTTTGCTTCTCACACAAGGATAATAAGGAGCAGAATACAAACAGCAGAAAGCAAAAAGACACACAAGAATTGTTAACCTAGTTCGGTGAACAACAACACCTACGTCTAGGGGCTAGCAAGCCAGAAATGAAATCCACTAAGCAGTATAGGTTCTAAGC
Source organism: Lathyrus tuberosus (assembly GCA_022829125.1). NCBI lineage: Eukaryota > Viridiplantae > Streptophyta > Magnoliopsida > Fabales > Fabaceae > Lathyrus > Lathyrus tuberosus. The sequence continues at coordinate 14,891,886 of JALAZF010000093.1, read as the reverse complement.
TAAACTCCATTGTTTACAACTTGTCACCCAATCACTACCCGTGCTCTATTTCTACCTAAGACACTCCTAAGTATAAGACACTTCTCAATTCCCTTTCAATCACATCAGTGACTAAACAATTACAACTCAATAACGCAGTCCAACTCAGGTATTCACGCAATACAAGATAGACTCACAAAAGTACAAACCCTAGTACTCACTAATAGTCGTGTATATTATCTGCCTTATTCTAGGTTAAATCCATCCTATTTATAACCATAAACAAGACTGGATTTGGGCTTCAGAATCGCAGCAATTCAGCTCCACAGAATTTGTACCTTATTCTTCTCTAGAATAGTTTATTCAATCCTAAGTTTCTTAAAGTTTCTCCACACTTAGAAACAACATCTTCCCCTTAGAATCAAAATCTCTTATTCCTCAATCTTGGACGCCACCTAGGAAAAATAAACATTCCCATAAAAACGGGAAACCAAAAAAAAGTTATCACAAACTGTAACCGACAAAGATGTCAAATCAACATGATAGGACATCTTGTCTAACATCTTAGTCTTCAGTCAGTTCAACATGTTAGGACATCTTGTCCAACATCTTTCTGTTAATTTAGTTTTACCAAAAAATTTCCCATGAATATATCAAATAATTTTTATTTGAAAATTTTAGTACACGTAGTTATATAATTATTATATTATTATATGATTGTTTTTGGTTTTAAAAAAATTAGTGTAAGCAGTTGAATTTCTTTTATCCTAGTGACGTTGATTTGAGCAACAATATTATTTATTAGCTCTTACATGTTCTTATGATTTCACATGGTTTCTTGTACGTCTCTAAATCTAAGTTTAGACTTGAACCATGTTGATCAATCTAAAATCCTTGATTTTATCTAAAGTCTGGACTTTTTTTTTAAGATTCAGTTTTCAATATTTCATGTTTCTTAACTTTAATGTTATTATAATAACTAATGACAAAAAGTAAATCCGAATAATTTTAATTGGATTACGTATTTAATTAATTTAATTAAATATTTAATTATGTGTACTTGTATGTTTATTCAATTAATTAAAATTAAGTATTTATATCATATGATATATTAATATATTATTTTTGGACAAGATATAATTATGATTGTTATTATTAAATTCTAAGAAAAATATTAAGGACCCCGTTGTCGCAACTGCGAAAAAACAACCGACGAGAAACTAGAACAGAAGAGTCGCCACCGAACGTTATTTATCCCGACGCAGGGAAAGGAAACGATCGAAGAAAACCTAGAAGAAGGGAAAGACATGGTCATCGCAAACATAGTCCGGGTTCGGGAGTCGGTTACGCGAGAAGAAGGTATTAGCACCCACACGCGTCCATCGTACTCGACGGGATCCACACTTATTGTCTAATCAAAGGGTGAGTTATCTAAAACCTACTGCTAAACAGAAATGAAAAAACGAAAAGAGAAAAAGAGACTCGATAGGACATCGTCGTCCTAGGCCTACGTATTCCCTCGTGAAATGGGAAAGTCAGAGTCAATGTAGTTCGGAGGACTACGGGTGGATGGGGGGAAGGTTGCTCGCCAAGACATCGCCGTCTTACGCCTACGTATCCTCAATCTAACTAGAAGGAGGAAGTCAGAGCAGTCGTAGTTCGACCTATGGGTCGAAGAGGTGGGAAGAGTGCTCGCCAAGACATCGTCGTCTTGTGCCTACGTATTCTCAACGGGAATGAGAAATCAGATCAACGTAGTTCGGGAGACTACGGAAAAAGGATGGAAGGGTGCTCGTCAAGACATCACCGTCTTGTGCCTACGTATCCTCAATCTAACCAGAAGGAGAAAGTCAGAGCAGTCGTAGTTCGACCTACGGGTCGAAGAGGTGGGAAGAGTGCTCGCCAAGACATCTTCGTCTTGTACCTACGTATTCTCAACGAGAATGAGAAATAAGAGCAACGTAGTTTGGGAGACTACGGAAAAAGGATGGAAGGGTGCTCGCCAAGACATCGTCGTCTTGTTCCTACTCATTCTCAACGGGAATGGGAAATCAGAGCAACGTAGTTCGGGGGACTACGGAAAAAGGATGGAAGGGTGCATTAGCAATAGGAAATGAAGGCCACAGTTTGGGCCTGGAAGTGGGGGTGTGGAAAGAAACTCACTAGCCCATGAAGATAAGTCACATGTTCAGAATTTTAATATAAAAAGAAGAGAAAATTAAATGAACAAAAGTTATGTAAACCAAACATCAATTGGTCACATGTTGTTTAAGTTACTAAAAGACAAGAACAAAACACAAGCCTATCTCATGATGCCATGTCATCATCTTCTACATTAACCATGCAATGTTCAGGCCACATGAACAGTAACTCGCGGCCGGGAATAGTGCAACGGTGGCCGAAAAATGTGCCGGTCCGTCCAGCCACCGCCGGCAGCGGCTGGCCCGGCCGAAAATGAAAAAACAAAGGCACCCCCCTTATTTTTTCGCGTAGAATCCAAAAATGCCCTTGGTTTTCTCTAAAACTCCCTCTAAACCCATGAAAAACAAGCTTCAAGAATAAACACTTATGGTCCCATAATCACAAATTAAAACAACATGCGTACTACAATGTAGTGCACTCCATGGTGAGTTCAAATATGCAAAAATAATTGAAAAGCAACCATTAAAACTCCAGAAAACAAGAATTAAAGTTTGCACACCATAAATAAAACTCCATTAAAACACAAAAATAATTATGCAAACATTGCCTACCCTAAGGTAGGACTTTAGATGCACCCAACGGAGTGGCTCCGTTGGCCCTTGAAACTATGTAGCAACTTCAAACAAAAGCTTCAAATGGTTTCCTTGTGTCTCAGTGATGAAGAACCAAGCTAAAAATGCAGAGAAACTTGGAGGAAATGAGAGTTTTTTTTTAGAGAGAGGTTTTGAGAGTGAGAGAGAATTCTTGAGTTTGTGGCTGCTGAGAATGAGTGTTTGAAGCTAGGGTTTCGTATTTGGCTTATATATGAAGCTTTTGTGTGGTTAAAGTGGAATAACTGTGGTGAAAGTTTGTGGTTAGAAGTTTGGTGAAATTTGAAAAATGAAAAAGAGTGATATGTGGTGGTACAAGTTCACATGATTTGGGTGGCTGGGTTGTCCTTTCCTTGTGTAACATAGTGGTCAGAATGAGGGAGAGTGGAAGGGTTATTCTTGGTGAGCAAGTTTTCACTTGTTTCATTATGGCAAAAGACTTCCAAATGGTACAAGGTTGGTACATGCTTTGTGTGGCTCATTATGGCAATGTTTTGCAAGGCATTTTGGCAAGGAAATGAGAGATTATGCGCATGAAATGAGGCCAAGGCAAGCTGCTACAAAAGTTGGTTCAAAATGTTTCATGACATGCCATGAAAACATAATCATATAGACAACTTTGATCCACCATAACTCAATGATCCTTGATCCCATTTGTGCAAACTTGTGCTCATTAGAAAGCTTACATATCAAGGAATAAAATTGATGTTCAAGGCAAGATGAAATGGTGCTTGGAAGTCCTTTGAAAATGAGCATGAACATTGGCATTCAATGTTGTCCCAAAACCAAACCAAAAAGTTTCTAAGTGTTGGAAATTTGACATGAAAACTCATGAACTTGTGAACACCATAACTTTCTCAATTTTGATCCAAATGAGGACTTCTAGTAATGGTTGGAAAGCTTGGAACATGGCCTATAACTTTGATGTTTGAAAAAGATTGAAATGAAGTCTAGAGCATGGAGAAAATTGGCCATGAAGTGGACTGATTTTGGGCTAGAACTTTCCAAAAAGGGAAACTCTCTAAAACCCTAACCTTCCATAAATGGCAATTTTCCCAAATTCTTGATTTTTGATGAATATCTTGACATTTCTTGACCAAAATCCATCCATTGATCACATTTGACATAATGAACAATAATTTGACCTCAAAAGTCAGGAGTTGACTTTTCACTGCACAGTTGACTTTATCCCCAATTCTTTTGATTTTCAATCCTCTGATCAATTGAAATCCTTCTAAATCAAATGAATGGCCCATCTTACATCCCCAGACACCTTAGGACATATAGAACACCATGGAACCAAGTCTTGCTCAAAAAATCAGAAATAAACTGATATTACCACAAACCCTAGTTTTGGCACCCACAATCTAGGAAAAATCGACCCAAGCTCAAAACTCAAATTCCTCTGATTATAATGTGAATCCTCTTAAACAATGCTCCTCTATGCACACATGATCTCTTGATTGAATCTCTGAAAAACATCTTCTCTTGAGCTGACCAAGATACCTTGATCCCATGCAAAGAACCAATGATATGCACCGATGACAATGTAAAATGAAATGAAACATAAGCTAGTTAGAGTTAAAAGAGGAGGGCAAATTTTGGGGTGCTACACCCGTGTGTTTATAAACTTAAGTAGAAAGTAAGTTCTTGTTTTAAATTACTACTTTTTATTTAAAATGGTATTTAATAGTAAATAATGGAGTCAAGCACTTATGTTAAATGTTAATTTAATTTTTTGATTTTGAATGTTTGATATATAAGTTTGACAGGTAAATATAGCATATATTATAAGTCAGGCTCTGATTAGTAAAAGTAATCAATTAAATAGAATAATAAATCGGATGACTACAGAATTTAAAATGTACGAGTTCGTTCTATAATAGTTCATTCTAATTTAGTTTGTTTTGGATAAAGGTGCACGTACAACCAACCGAATTCAACAAAACTTCATTTCCCACGAAAGTTGTAACCTTAAGGGCATCTCTCTATTTTTATATACTTCTTCCAATAAAAAAAATGTTGTATTTATATCTGCTCCGTATCTTCTTACGTGTTTTATTTTAAAGATGAATAGTTGTGAAGGTGAGTAAATATATGTGTGTGTGTGTGTGTGTGTGTGTGTGTGTATATATATATATATATATAATTTTATGCATGAGATAAATCATTTCGTATGATATGTTGTGATGTTACACATATGTTGAAAAGCAAATATGGGGAATTATATGTTCATGCATTTTATAGTTATTTGGCTACCAGAGAGGAGTTACGAGGTGCACACCGGAGAGGTAGCACGAGGTGCATGTCCAAGATGGAACCACCTTATCCCGACATGGATATTTGAGCCTGATTGATGGTGTAGATATCCATCACCCTAGTGGCACTAAATCATGAAGCGGTACCATGACCCTTTGTGAATTGATTGATATTTTGGAATCATGTGCATCGACATATAGACATTACATTAAGAATAAGTCTTAATTATGCTATATGTATTATCGTTATAAATAATTATATACCTACGTTAGAATGAGATCTCGAGCCATGTATAATGTATCCTTTGTTTTTGCTTGTTGCTCCGCTTTTGTATATTTGTTATTTTCGGATTGATGACCCTTTTAGTGGATGTGTGGGAAAATACGCCATTAGATCATGACGTTCCCAAGACGCGAGGAGCTACCACCGTCGAAGAAGGCGAGCTTCACTTTTCCGGATGATTGGACCAAGACGCCCTGGGGGTTCGACCCAACCCTAGGACAGGTCTCGTTCATCGGGAATGTACTTGAGACCACCATTATTGCTGATATGGATCTGAACCCAACTTACTCCCGCGGGACTATGACTTTCCAGATCCCAATCTCTTTTATCGTCTCTAGCTTTCTTTCGGGAATGATTAACCGTTTTAGAATGTTGACCCCTTCTTTAGCCCCACCCGAACTCTCATACGCCCAAGCCGTGGGAGGGGGTCCATTCTTTCGTGATTTATCCATGCCTCCCCTAGACTTAGATATGTCCTTAGGACTTCCCTCGATGTTCACTCGTGACATCTTTTCCATAGACAAGCTCCCTAACATTTCTCTGACACGTGTGTTGTCGTTGGAGCTAGACGTAGATGAGGCGGAGGATGATGACACTTATGATCCCTTAGAGCATGATCATGAGAGCGGATATCATGAGGATGGCTTCGATCATACCCTGGTGAACGCTTGTATTGGGTTGTATGGAGCTTGGGAGGGTGGGTATTGCGGTTGTCGTTAGGTTTCAATCAACTTAGTTAGGGAGTAAAACACGTGGATTATAGGAGTATTTTAGTACTAGATGGCGGGTGCCATGTGGCTTACCATGCATGGTCTGAAATTTTTTCCTTAGGGCAGCTCTTCTGTGTGGGTGTCTGCTGAGGACTTTTATTTATTCTGTCATTTATGGATTGTATTCTAACCTCTATCAACACTTTATATCTTATGACGCTTCGTCGTCTATATATATAGTATGTTTTTATGTTCTAATCTAGTTTATCTAACTTCTTTTATAAAACAAATGTTGATTTATTAAAATGAATTTAAATAACAAATTCATTATAGTATTTTTATATATAAAAGGGGCACTATTTTGGTACAAGAAAAACCTTTAATTAAATTATTTATGGAAATAGTACCTTTTAAAAATACACTCTCGTTATTATAAATTGAGGTGTTACATGCAGCAGGCACGAGACACCGTCTGGTGTGATAGACGTCTCACCATGTGGAAGATGAAATGATGACGTCTCTGAGTTCCATCTCTCTACAAATGCAGGGAACATACCATGTTTAACTATAAGATAACCGCTCTTGTACAAGTCTTTCAACCCAGATAGTTGTAAAACATCCTGAAACCATTGCTCATAAGGTTGTTGCGGGCGCGTAATCTTTCATCTATGGCTGATGAATTTTGAAGCATCACAGTCCTGTAGAAAAATATATCATCGTTAAAAACTTCAAATATTATAACAAACACAATTGGCAAAGAATGAATCTAACTAAATTTTACCTCTCCATCCCAAACATTTATGGAAGTACGGTCTGGGTAAATAGGCAACAATAACAAGTTTGATGGGCCTCGGGTGTCTGAGGTTCCTATTCTATCTAGGGTGTCTGGGTGCCTCTTGTACCTCGGGTACCTCTGGGGCCTGAATAGGTGAAACATGTCTCCTACCGAAAGACAGAGGCAGAGACGCATGATTAGGTGCACCCGTCTCCTACATGAAGAAGAAAGCAAAGTGTATTAGCCCTAGAAGCTGACTTCTCCACATCAATCGAGCTAGAAACAACAGGTGCACGCAATGGTTGAGTCTTTTCCCTCCGAACCGATGTATGTTGTGCAATCCAGTTGTGCCTCAATTTGTCTTGCCTATCTGCCATAATGCTTATAAGTAAATCACACAAGCTTTATACATATGAAACACAACGAGGTCCTCCGAAAAAAGCAAAAACTGTAGACAAATAAATTCCAAAAATGCATCTATGGTTTTTGGGAAACAAAACAATGGGAATTTCAAGAGATGCATCTTCGGAATTTTCTACAACCCAGAATGGCGTCAATGGTGGACATGCAGTCCCTCAAAACATCTAAAATAGTGCATTAATCAATAAAGCTACCTATCAATCATGTTTCTCATTTATATAAAATGTATAAACTACCTATTACATAACATAATCCTCAATTTCTATAAATGTATATAGATAATAAAAAAAAGTTTAGACTAATAAAAAAACTTACAAATTGTGACATGAGTTCACTATTAAGGAGCACTTTTATCGACTTGATATTGATGGAAGAAGCTTTGAAGTTGGTTGAATTATTTTGAGAGAATGTGAATTGAGAGAGTTTGAGAAATTTGAGAGGTTTAGAAAGAGTGTTTTCTTAAAAGTGAGGAAGGAGGAAGGGTTTTGGTGCATTTTTTACTAAACAGTGTCTGAAGATGCATCTCCATAAGTTACACTGAGGTGTATCTCCGTGTGTCTTTTGACATAGTCTTAAGGCCCGATTCAAGAATGTATGTGATTAAGGTGCGTCTGAAGATGCATCTCCGAAATTATGGGATATTTTAGGTTTTTCACAAGGGTGTAATACTAATCATTATGGTGCCTTAAGTGATTTCCTTTTTTATTGGTGAGTTAGTTAACTAGTCTAAACTCTAAAGCCCACCATCAAAAAAGAAAAGGTAAAATAGTTACAAATCTTCAATTGGGAGAGATAAAGAAGGAAAAAGTGTGAAAAATGGTTACTTGTTTCATTAATTATGTGTCAAGATTTACTACAATTAAAATATCGTATGTTTTCTGTTTCAGAAAAATCATGTTTTTAATGTATATGAATCAAAATGAATTAAAAATTATAAAAGTATTTGAAATAAATAATCAATAAATTGCATAATATTAGAAATGTAACGATGATACAAATTATTTGATAAGTATAAATAAACACAAGAGGATATCTACACAATCTATATCAATTAGGTCTTATATGGCCATATCTTCCACAATGGTGATACCTTCAAGATGACTTCTTGTTTCCTTTGTTTTGAGGGGGCACATGTTGAGTAGGATGTTGGGACATGTGGTTCTTCATCAGAAACTCAGTTTTATTTTCAGGAGCAACAAATTTCTTGGTGGGAATTTTAACTTTTTTATTCATGGCACTGTAGTCAAACCCTACAGCTTTCATATTTCCTATCATAACATCCAACGTATCTGGATCATTTTTCAACAAATGTTCAGATTTTGTCATATTGTCAAGTTTAAACTTTAACGATGTGACTTTTTCTTCCAGATCTTCAATGGTTGAGCCAAGTTTCTCCTTTTCCATGAGTAGAGCACTTATGGTTTTCTTTTGTTTCTCTTCTCTTATGCAAGATTTCTTCCACTCGGTGAGCAAATCTCTATAATTTTCAACAAGCCCTTCTACTGAGATATCTTCATCATCAGACTCGCTACAAGAATCATATTTTCCAGTGAAGGTTATCCCTTTGTTAGCTAATTCTCTTTCACTTTCACCATCAGAATCAGTCCAAGTGATTGACAATCCCTTTATATGTTTCATTAGAAAGGCAGGACATTCAGATTTGATGTAGCCAAACCCTTCACATTCATAACATTGAACTCTTTTGCCTTGGTTAGGTTTGTCTTCATATTTGCTCTTGCTCTGGGAACTAATGTTTGATTTTTTGTCTTGGACATTTGTCTTCTATTGTCTATCCAGCCTTCTCAAGGATGTGTGTAACTTTCTTCTAATAAGAGCTATAACATCTGATAGACTTTCACTTTGATCTTCATCCTCTTCAGATTTGGATACAAAGACAATGTTCTTGTTCTTCTTTTCGGATATATCACTTATAGCAATCTTAAAAGCTTGTATATAATCAATGAGTTATTCAAGTTTCATGATGCTTAAGTCTTGGGCTTCTTCAATAGCAATAACCTTTACGTCAAATTTCTTAGGCAATGATCTAAGTATTTTTCTGAATAGTTTTTCTTTAGACATCTTTTCTAATAATGCAAATGAAGTGTTGGCAATGTCATGAAGTCTGATGTTAAAATCAGAGATGGATTCATCTTCTTTCATTATCAAATTCTCAAACTGTGTTATGAGAAGCTACAACCCTGACATACACACTTTGGATGTGCCTTCATGAGCAGTCTTGAGGATCTCTCAAGCCTCTTTAGCTTCAATTCATGTGTTGATTAGTCTGAACATGTTCTTGTCACACCATTAAAATAGAATTTAATACCTTGGAGTTTCCAAGAACTTCATTATCTTATGCATCAATCCATTCGGCTTATGGCTTTAAGCTTTATGTACCATCTTAAGAAACATTCACATAGCGTTTCTAACCTTTAATCACAACCTTCCAAGTTTATGGATTTAAGAAAGGTGGCCATCTTATCTTTCCAATAATCATAATTGGTGTCATCCAAAACAAAAGGTCTATTGATAGACCATCCATCCTTTGTGTTGTCCATACAAATATAAAATATCTTCCTTGGAGATCACCAAAATAAAATATGGTGTTATCTATAATTCTAATTAAAATTATGTTCCTCATGGGACAGATGTTGGACTAGATGTCTGGGATAACTTGTCCAACTTTTTAAACCAGTTGCAACATATTATGACAACAATAAAGAAATGAAGTAAAACAGTAAAGAATACAAGAGAATTGGTAACCTAGTTTGGTGCATACAACACCTACATTTGGAAGGCATTCTAACCAAGAAAGGAAATCCACTCTATAATAGAATTAGTACAAAGTGTCTTAGATGAACAATCCCCTTTATCAATACCCTTCTTCTTAATTCTACCCTCAATGTCTTTCTATTTAGGTCTCCCCCTAAATATGAGAACCCTCTCTCACTTTCTCTCAATCACTAACCCTAGTGATCAACAACAATAATAAAAGTGATCAATGTTGAATTAGAACTCAACTATACAAACCATCGATTATGCCTTATGTTGCGGTGAAAATCGGATAACAAATTATTAATTAATTTGCATCATATTTCTTTTACAACCGACTTTGATTTATCCAAAGGAAAGGTTCAAGATCATTAGAAAAACCTAAAGGGGGGAGATCTAAGGTTCGGGGGTTGGTTATGCCTAGGGAAGGTATTAGCACCCTAAACGTCCGTAGTACTCTACGGGAACCTCTTGTTTTAATGTTATCTGATGTTTGCTAAAGGTTCTATGCTAAAGGTTGAAACCCTAGGGGTTAGTATCTAAGTATACTCGATAAAGCATCGCACTTTACGCCTACGTATCTTCGGGAATAGAATCAGAGTATGCGTAGTTCTACTTCTACTGAATTATTGACTGTGGTCAATATTCAGAGCGGAAATGAGTACAAGCTCATTGTAGAGTTCAAGAACTCTCTAGATCTAGTTGAAATGGACCTATGTTATGTTTTAGTTAGGAGGGGAAAGTGATAAATTCATTAGGATGAATATCACTAAGAGTTGAAGAACTATCTCCTAAAGCTAATTATAATTTCTATGGCTCTGATGAGGCCAAGAAACAAAGTTTCTCCTAAGAGGTTACTTAGGTTAGGATGGGGGTTATGACTTTTAGAGTCAACAATGATCACCTTCCTTTGGAATAGGGGGAAAACAGTTGAAAATAACAATAATAAAAGGCATAGAAGATAAAAACATTGATATAATATAAGCATGAGGAGATAAAAGCAACATAAGCATGAGGATGGCAATATGTTTCATGAATAAGATATGGATAAGATGAATATGATTATTATAAGAACACATCAATATGCTTCAATCTTTAGGAAGACAAACATATAGAATGAAATTAAGGATGACATTTAAAGAAAAATAGCATTCATATAAAAGTCAAGGATATGACAAGTCAACATGGATATATTAATTCAAGGATTAAACAAGCCAATTAGTGAAATAACACTTCAAGATCAACAAAGGTGCTCATAAATGATATTAATGATTAAACCAAAATGGCTAATTAACATTTAGAAATTAACATTTATCCAAATATTAGAAAATTAGAAATACAAAATGACAATCTCAAAATTAAGACACAAATTGATAATTTAAAATTAACAACACAATTGAAAATAACAATTAATATCACAATTAGCATTAACAATACATTTAAGATATAATTGATAATTAAAAGCTAACAAAATAATTAACAATTAAAATAATAATAACAATTAGAAAATATATTAAAATTAACCACATAAATAATTAATGAGCAAACATTAAACAAAACAAATAAGATAAAAGAGGTTAAAAATTAAAAAAAAAAGATTTTGAAATAAAATGAAAGCATAACGCGCAGGGTGGTGTATGAGTACCTTGGTTCAGTTAAAAAACAAGTGGAATGGAAATGGGCCCAAAGACAGGGCGGTGTTGATAATAAATAAGGGCGCAAGGCCCAGGTTGGAAAAGAAAAGGCAATCAAGCGAAAAAAAGAAAAAACAACAAAAGGGTTGATCCAAGGATCGAACCCAGGCATGGCAAGTGATAGGCGAATTATGTGCATGTGTGTGACCGTTGGGACAGCGTGTTTCATCCGTTCATAACACACTTCAAATAAATTATAAGCCAAATTAAGACATGAAAATTAATAAAATAAAAAACATGCGCACATATCAGAACGTGCAGTGGTGTATTGTGTGTGATAATTGGCCAATGGTATAATAATGCACAACAAGACAAAACCAATAACAACCAACCAATCAGTATCACGCATGGGAAAATGGAAAACATGCAGAATCATAAACATGCTATCGTATTTCCATCTAACATACAAAACAAACATTCATTTTCTAACCATCATAAATCCAACAAAACTCAACCAAACAGCATGAAGTAAAAAACTAAGATGAAGCATTCTTCAAGTAGAACATGATGCAGTCATTATCTAAACAAACCAGTGACCATATCATGAAGAGAAAACAGAAGAAACTCAAGGTTCAAAATTAACATAGTTGAGAAAATGAACACTTTCTGTTTCAATATTTAGATAACATGCTAATTAAACAGCCACATATTATGGTAACCAACTTCTTGAACTCACACCCGATGAACAAAAGATAATAAGAGCTCAACAACAAACTCACATGAATAAACCAAATAGTCAGCATGTCTTTAAAACAATAGTTCACACAAACTTAAAACCAAACATGGACATGGCAAAGCAAAAAAAAAAATTACAGCATATGTTGTAAACCTGATTGGTTGAGAATCATGTGAGGTTATCTCGTGGGTTTTAACATAAAGGGAGCACAATGCAAACCAAACACTAAAATACTTCCAACACAAACATTCATATCACTTAACTTCTATCACGATTAAACAGCGGCTTTAAGAACAACACATAAACACCAAAGAGTTTAACAACATGACTTAACTTGTGAATAAGACATAGTGAGTAGAAAAACAAAAGCAAACATCATTCAAAATATGATCATGAACCATGAATGAACCAAACCAGAATCATTATTCAAGCAAAACCTAAAGTTAAGACATTTAGAGATAGTACCACATAGACATGCATCCAAGTCACCTCATTTCCAAACTCAACTTATGAGAACAAACCTTAACAGTGCTATCAAAGAAGCCATCATACATCATGCATTGTAAAAAAAACAAATATGATTTTAAGATAGGTTACAAACATGCACACGGGTATCATTTAAACAGAACACTAACACACTTAACCACATCCAATGATTCATAAGAACAATACATCATAACAAAATATTAACATATATATTAAACACATTCAAAAAGATCAATATTTTGGTGTTCAAAACCAAAACCAAAACAGCCTCTAACATGGATTCATGGTATTCACGACATCATTTCAACATAAATGGAAACAGCATATGAACATTGTAACATTAACATTTTTTAGACCACACAAACTTATGAATAACCAAACACACCAGCATGCTTCCAAGACAAACTCACACATGATAAAGGTTTAAGTTATTAGGTTGAATACTGATAAGTCAGAGCTTTTTCAAAACAAACTTAACGTGATGCTACCATAACAAGATACATACCAAGCATTTTAAACATTAAGGCAATAGTAAAGATGATCTAACATATGTAATGCAATTAACATAGTATGCTGAACATGGTAAATGAGAGTTTAAGAGACTTACCTCTTTTCCAAGCAAGTAAGCAAGAACTTCTTCTCCTTCCCTCAGCTAGCTCACGTGTGCTCTTTCAGAAAACAAGTTTAGAGTGTTTTAGTGCTTGTTGTTGTTGTTTTTGAAGAGGAGAAAGGCTGCTTATATAGGGGACTCAGCTGGTCCATGAGAGTGGAAAACCATCGTGCTAAGGGTTTGCCTTGGAGAGAAAAATCATGGAGGGATTTGGAGTAGATGTGTGGTTGTTCTGAACAACATGGAGCCACGTGAAGTTTCTTTTTATGCCAATAGGTCAGAGAAGATAGGCTGTTTTGGTTTGTGTCCTATGGTTTAATGAAGTGCACGAGGGACATGTTGGTGGTAGCTTGCAAAGGTTAGCATGAAAGTACAAAAGCAAAAGCAAAGGAAGTGTGCTTTTAGGAGAAGTGATGTTGGGAAATGATTTAGTGGCTCTGCAGAGTGTACTTGAATAGAGAGGAGAGAAATTCAAACTCAACCATTGGTGTTCTTGGTGCAAAAACATTTTCGTGTGGCCATATTGCTCAAATTATATCTCTTGACTTAATGATCCAATTTTCATGCTCTTAGGTTCAAATGAAAGCCCTTGTATGATACTTCAATATTGATGTTGCAAGATAGTTGAGTTATGCCTTGAATTGGTAGCAAAGTGGCTTACAAGTCGTGTGCCCAAAACTGCCAAAAGAACTTAGAAAAATTTCTAAGTTATAGAATTTTGACAACTTCAAGTGCCCTTCTTTAATAATTCATAACTTAAGAATGGTTTATCCTATTGAGATGTTCCACATATGGTTGGAAAGCTCTCATCAAGCTCTACAACTTTCATTTGGGACTCAGGTCTTGAATCCAAATGGAAATGGGTGAAAAATGAGGTTAAAGTTGAGAAAAAGAGTGATGGAAAGATGCTGAAAAATTTCTGTGTTGGTCAAAATATCTTGCAAGCTTCATAACTCAAAAACCAAGCATTTTTAGACAAAAAGTCATATGGAATAAATTGAATATCTTGGAAAGAGCTTTCCAATGAGCTTTGAGTCACTCCAATTGGATGTGTGGTTTAGGAGTTATGGTCATTTCAAAATAGGCTATTAGGGGAAAAATCTCACAAATGACACCTTTCTTGGTCAAAACCCTACTTCCCTTGCAAAAAAAGCTCATGAAACTTGATGTGGATACTTTGAATACTTCATGAGACAATATATGATGATTAGAACCATTAATACTTCATTTGATCCAAAATTCCAAAAGATTAGGGTTTCAGTCAAACCCTATTTTGACTGCGAGTGCACTGAGGTTAGATCTTGTAACCTTGCTTCTTCCTTCTAATCTAAAGGTCTTAGGAGACTCTTGAGGATGTTGACAAACCAATAGAACCAAGAATTAGGGTTTGGGAGACCATCTTGATGGAAAATTAAAGTCATTGATTGATAAGTGTCACAAAAACCCTAATTTGGAAGCACAGTGAGACTGAGGCTCAAACTTCTCTTGTTGAAGGCCAAAAGATCTTGGATTTTTGTTGAATGATGTCCCTTGAATGTGGATTACTTTAAATGGTAAATGAACCACACAAATCTTGACTTGATAGAACCAAATTCTCAGTGATTTCTTTAGAGCAAACCCTAATTCCAAAGTCCTTGCATTGGAGGTCTTTTGTTGACTTGACTTGCTTCAAACAACTTGTGGAGCTTCATGGTGATATGTAAACCTAATTTGAACACAAAGAAACAAACTACAAGATATGGGTTAGCTCAAACAATGCAAAGATTCTCCTAAGATGCACAAAAGCTGGATGACATCTAAGGGTAAAAATTTAGGGTACAACAGTTGCCCCTATTTAAATAGCTTCACTAGACGGCGCGAAGAACGGAGATTCCAGGGGCGTCGAGGTGAAAGGTATTTAAATATAGCAAACCAAAAATTTTGCCCTTAGATGGAATGCAAATGCTAAGGACACGCGACAGACATGCAAATGTCGACATGCCATGAACTTCTAAAATGATGATATGATGCCAAGAAAATGCAAAAGATGCAGACAAACCAGACACCAGGGACCACGGGAAGCAAACGCACAAGAAAAAGCTTCGTCGGGGAAAGACAAAAACTAGTATCCACAAGAAAAACTCACTGGGGATACAGGCCAACCAACAAAGGAGACTCACCGGGGAGACTCCAAAGAAACACCGGGGAAAACCAAAAACAATCTCCACTGGGGAAAGATCCAGGGAGATGGACTACTGGGGACAAAAACAAACCCACACTCTTCCTGGGCACAAAACCAGAAAGAAAAACATAATCACTAGGGATCAGCTCAAAGGAGACAAACAACCAAACAAAGACTTCCTGGGGATCTCAAGCTGAAGAGTTCAAAAGGGGATCTTCGGAAAGAGCCAGGAAAATAGAGACCAACTCTGTGCACCAGATAGGAGTCTTAAAGTTGAATAAATTGTTCCAAGAAACTTAGCTTAAAGCAATTTCAGAAAAGAAACAAGATAAGGGTTCAATGTCCGACACGATTCAAACAAGAACAATTTTAAAACAAAAGACAGTGCTTGACACGATTCAAGCAAAGTCCCAATTCGAGTTCGACACGATTTTGAACAAGAACAGTTTTAAAACGAAGGGTCAGTGTCCGACACGATTCGAACAAAGACTCTGTTCAGGTTTGACACGATTCAAACGAGAATAGAAAAGACAGTGCTTGACGCGATTCAAACAAAGTCCAAGTTCAAATTTGACACGATTTAAACGAGAACATAAAAGACAGTGCTTGACGCGATTCAAACAAAGTCCAAGTTCAAGTTTGACACGATTCAAACAAGAACACAAAAGACAATGCTTGACACGATTCAAACAAAGTCCAAGTTCAAGTTTGACACGATTCAAACAAGAACACATAAGACAATGCTTGACATGATTCAAAAAAAGTCCAAGTTCAAGTTTGACACGATTCAAACAGGAACACAAAAGACAATGCTTGACACGATTCAAACAAAGTCCAAGTTCAAGTTTGACACGATTCAAACGAGAACAGAAAAGACAGTGCTTGACGCGATTCAAACAAAGTCCAAGTTCAAGTTTGACACGATTCAAACAAGAACACAAAAGACAATGCTTGACACGATTCAAACAAAGTCCAAGTTCAAGTTTGACACGATTCAAACAGGAACACAAAAGACAATGTTTGACACGATTCAAACAAAGTCCAAGTTCAAGTTTGACACGATTCAAACAGGAACACATAAGACGATGCTTGACGCGATTCAAACAAAGTTCAAGTTCAAGTTTGACACGATTCAAACGAGAACAGTTTTATAAAATCTTTAAAGTTAAACTTCTTGGGGAACAGAAAAAGGTTTTAAAGATTCAAACCTGGCGCGCAAAGGTTATGACCGAACAAGCACGACACAAAGCAAACCGGGAATATTTCTACTTCACTGGGGAAATAAAGACATGCACAACAAAAGACCACAAGCAAAACAGAGCACAAAGAACGCAAAAACGCTAGGGGATGATGCATATGCTTAGGAACAACGCGAACGACGCGAAGCAGGAAAGAAGAAAGGAGAGCACAAGCCAACACCCTAAGCCCTAAACATCAAGGATAACCAGGACAATCTTCTTTCCACTGGAGATGGCAGATCCATGCCAAAAACACAGTACTGCTACCTCTTCTTGCACAAATTTGATTCCATAAAGCATCTTAATTCCAGAGTAAGACTTAATTTATCTTTGAGTTTTCTTAGAACATTGCAGTATTTCCGTTTTCAAAAATCAAGTGAAAATGACAAAGTTCGCAAAGATAAAGATGATAGTGTATTAAACAAGAAGATGATTCAATAGCTGATATTCATTGAAAAATGGTGACTTGCCAAATAGCAGAGTCCCATGAAATATTACAAATGCAACAAAATGGCAATTCGGCAAAGATTACATTGTATTCAATGACCAACAACCTTAATGACTAAGGACTCCAGTTGTAGCAAAAACTTGAGCTTCTCTGGGGATTCCTGGATATCACAGAGGTGTCCTTGTCTCAAGCATAATACTTCCGCACCGAATCAGCATTCACAGGATGCGCAAGCTGTTCACCGTCCATAGTTGTAAGAAAAAGTGACCCTCCTGAAAACACTGTCTTGACTACGAATGGACCTTCATAATTAGGTGCCCACTTCCCACGGGCGTCTCTTTGCGACGGCATAATCTTCTTAAGTACCAATTTGCCTACTCGGAATTCCCGAGTGTGGACCTTCTTATCAAATGCTCTCTTCATCTTCTTCTGATACAACTGACCATGACACATAGCTGTCAGGCGCTTCTCATTAATTAGATTCAGCTGATCATATCTCTCTTGAATCCATCAGCTTCATCAAGCTTTGTTTCCATCAATACTCTCAGAGAAGGTATCTCAACTTCTATAGGGAGGACATCATCCATCCCATATACTAAAGAAAAAGGGGTTACCCCTGTTGATGTTCTGACAGACGTTTTATATCCATGTAGTGCATATGGCAACATCTCATGCCAATCCTTGTATGTTTTGACCATTTTCTGAAGAATTTTCTTGATATTCTTGTTTGCAGCTTCGACCACTCTGTTCATCTTCGGACGATACGGTGAAGAGTTATGATGTTCAATCTTGAAGTTATCACACAACTCCTTCATGGTTTTGTTATTCAAATTGGTTCCGTTGTCAGTTATGATTCTGCTTGGAATCCCATAACGACAAACGATGTTGTTCTTAATGAAGCGAGCAACCACTTGCTTAGTCACGTTCGCATAAGAGGCGGCTTCCACCCACTTGGTAAAGTAATCTATAGCCACCAAAATGAAGTGATGCCCATTAGACGTTTTAGGCTCAATTGCCCCAATCATATCAATGCCCCGCATAGAGAACGTCCAGGGCGATGATAGCACATTCAACAGAGTAGGAGGAACATGCATTTTGTCCGCATAAATCTGACATTTATGGCATTTCCTAGCATACTGGATGCAATCAGTCTCCATAGTCAACCAATAGTATCCAGCCCTCAAAATCTTCTTATACATGGCATGTCCATTGGCATGGGTGCCAAAAGCTCCTTTGTGAATATCATGGATCAACAAGTCTGCTTCTCTCTCATCGACACATCTTAACAAAACCATATCATGATTCCTTTTGTATAGTACACCATTGCTGATAAAGAACTTGGCTGACAATCTTCGCAAAGTCTTCTTATCAAGAGTGGAGGCGTTGGCCGGATATTCTTGATTCTTTAAGAAATTCAAAATGTCATGAAACCAAGGTTTGCCGTCTGATTCTTCTTCAATGGCCTGGCAGTAGGCAGGCTCAGTTCTCCTTCCAATACTGATTACTGGATCTTCGTTGATAAATCTAACTTGCCACATCGAAGCCAGTGTTGCTAGAGCGTCAGCCACATGATTCTCAGTACGTGGCACATGGCGAAAAGTTATCTCATCGAAACACTTAATCAACTCCAAAGCATATGCCTGATAAGGGATAAGCTTCTCATCTTTTGTTTCCCACTCGCCTCTGATTTGATAAATGACCAGAGCAGAGTCACCCATAACTTCAAGAAAATAGATTCCAAGATCGATGGCAGCTTCCAGACCCAAAATGCACGCTTCATACTCAGCAATATTATTCGTACACCCAAAATCCAATCTAGCTGTAAAAGGGGTGTAGCCACCTTCAGGATTAATCATAACAACACCTACTCCATGCCCCTTGTAATTGGACGAACCGTCGAACATCAACTTCCATCTATACTCAGCCCTGGGATCTTCTTCAGAACTTGACTCTCCACAATCTTTCACTGCCATAATATCCTCGTCAGGGAAATCAAATTTGAGTGGTTCATAGTATTCAACCGGTTGATCGGCACGATATTCTGAAAGAACACTTTCTTTGATGGCCTTTTGAGTGACATACTGAATGTCATATTCAGATAATAACATGTGCCAACGGGAAAGTCTACCGATTGAGCGGGTTTCTCGAAAATGTACTTATCGGATCCATCTTGGAAATCAACAAGGTAGTATGACAAATCAGGTACTGTCTCAGGCGTTTGGCGGCCCAAGCCAAAGCGCAACAAGTCTTTTCAAGTAGTGAGTAACGGCTTTCACTGTCTGCAAACTTCTTGCTGAGGTAGTAAATTGCATGTTCTCTCCGGCCAGTCTCATCATGCTGTCCCAAAACATAGCCCATAGATTCTTCCAAAACGGTCAGATACATAAAGAGAGGTCTTCCGGGAACTGGAGGAACCAGAATAGGAGGTTCTTGGAGATAACTTTTGAGCTTCTCAAAAGCCTATTGACATTCTGCATTCCATTCTACTGGCTGATTCTTACGGAGTAACTTGAAAATTAGAGCACATATCGGAGTCATGTTGGAGATGAACCTGGAGATGTAATTCAAACAGCCCAAAAATCCTCTAACTTGAGACTCTATTTGTGGAGCTGGCATTTCTTGAATAGCTCGCACTTTATCTGGATCCACTTCAATGCCTTTCTGGCTGACAATGAAACCTAATAACTTCCCAGATCTGACCCCAAAGGTACATTTTGCAGGGTTTAACCTCAACTGATACTTTCGAAGTCTCTTGAACAATTTCAACAAATGGTCTACGTATTCCTCCTCACTCTATGATTTGGCTATCATGTCATCCACATACACTTCAATCTCTTTGTGGATCATATCATGGAACAGGGTTACCATAGCTCTCTGGTAAGTTGCCCATGCATTCTTCAATCCAAAAGGCATAACCTTGTAACAACAAGTACCCCACGGGGTAATGAAAGTAGTCTTGTCCATATCGGCTGGATCCATTCTAATCTGATTGTAGCCTGAAAAACCATCCATAAATGAGAACATTGCGAAACGAGTCGTGTTGTCTACCAGCGTGTCAATATGTGGTAGAGGAAAATCATCCTTGGGACTAGCTTTGTTAAGATCCCTATAATCTACGCACATTCGCACCTTTCCATTTTTCTTCATAACTGGAACAATATTAGCTACCCATTCTGGGTATTTGGAAACTGCTAAAAATCCGGCATCCAACTGTCTCTTAACTTCATCTCGGATTTTGAGGGCCATGTCGGGATGACTTCTGCGGAGCTTTTGTTTTACTGGCGGGCACTCGGGCTTGAGCGGTAACTTGTGAACCACAATATCTGTATCTAAACTAGGCATATCTTGGTAGGACCAAGTGAACACATCCACATACTCTTCAAGGAGTGAAATCAACCGTTGTCTAATTTCTGGCTTCAGGGATGCCCCAATCTTAACTTCTTTCTTCTCTTCCCCAGTGCCAAGATTGATGACGTCCACCTGCTCTTCATGAGGCTGGAGATCCGTATACTGATAGTCACACATATCTGCTAGATCCTTGGGTACCTCACAATATTCTTCTTCCTCAGCTTGATAGACAGGGAAGTCGAAGTCAATGGTAAGAGTAAGGTCATTGAATACAATCGGTTTAGGATTCATTCTGCATAATAGAATGACTTATATTATTAAAATGCACAACGATCACGAACATGCGAGATGAAGATGTTTTGTTTTGAAAAGATTGCCATTTTTAGAAACAGAATGCAGTAGAATAAAAACAACAAGATTTTAGTAAAAAGTCATTTCATTGATTAATATTGAAAACGGAGGCCCGTACAAAATAATCCACTAGCTCTGGGCAATACTAGGGAAATGAAAACAACAAATCAAACAAGTTACTCTGGTTCTGGGTACACAGTTGGGATTTCTACAGACTCCCAATTGCTTAAAGCGCCCTCCTGGCGAAAAACCAGATGATCAATATCTTCTTCTTCTTCAGCACTTCCAATGATTGCGTGGACCTGATGTCCACCTCTGATAAATGTTTCCTGCACAGTCCTTATCTTCATCCTTCTTCTCATTCTTGAAGTAGCCTCATCTTTTGGAGTCGGTCTGTAACCCAACCCCTGGTGTCGGTCCCTCTTCTCAATCTCAATAACTTCACCCCATCCTGCGGGCACGCCTTCTCGAAGGGCAGACTGAATACTCTTATACGAAGCAAAGGATGGATACTCTGGTACCACTGGCTTCTCATTGTCGACCATAACTGCATTAGCTATTTCCAAGGCTTGGAAAGAAGTCTCCAACGCATCTTCGTCCGCTTCAATGTAACGAAACGAGGACAAGTTACTGACCATTAAGTCCTTTTCACCATGTATGATAACTAACTTTTCATCAGCCACGAACTTCATCTTCTGATGTAAGGTAGAAGTTACAGCACCTGCTTCGTGGATCCAAGGTCTTCCGAGCAAACAGCTATAAGCAGGATTAATGTCCAGAATTTGAAACAGAACATTGAACTCCTGAGGTCCGATCATAACCGGGAGCTCAATTTCCCCCATTACAGATCTCCGTGAACCGTCAAAAGCTTTGACAATTAACGATGTGGGTCTCATGATCCCTCCTTTATATGCCAGATTATCGAGAGTTCTCTTCAGTAAAACATTCAGGGAGGATCCTGTGTCTACAAGAACCCTAGCCAACGTGTCCTCTTGACATGTCATGGATATGTGCAGAGCAAGATTGTGTTTCCGACCTGCTTAGGTCAACGCTTCATCACTAAAACTGAGTGTATTGCATGCGGTAATGTTAGCAACAACATGATCAAACTGCCCGGTGGTAATATCTTGAGCTACATGAGTCTGAGCCAATACTTTCTGCAGTGCTGATCGGTGAGCTGGTGAATTAATCAACAAAGATAAAACGGAAATTTTCGACGGAGTCTGGTGGAGCTGATCCACGACCCTATAATCACTTATTTTTATTATTCTGAGAAATTCTTCATCTTCTTCTTTGGAGATCACTTCTTTACCTTTATCATTGGCAGGTACATGACTAACACCCTCTTTACTGGACGCTTCTTTGTTCACAGGGCTACAAACCCTTCCACTCCTCATCATTCTCCCTGTTCCTACTATACTGGACACATTCTTCTCATCACCCCCCACCTCTTTCCTTGGGACTGGCTCTTCTATAACGACCCCCACCTCTTTCCTTGGGATCATTTCCTCCTTCTCCCTACCACCTGTAATGTCTTCATAGATCCACGGCACCGCCTTGGTTCCTCTGAACCTGAATGGGACTGGTCTTGGGAAGTTATTTCGCCTGGCATGATTAACAGGAGAAACGGCTCCAGTCCTGTTGAATCTTGGAACTGATTGTTTAAACACAGGACTCACAGTACTTGCCCCTGGACTGTTGAACACAGGAACTACTAATATGTACTCTTCTTCATCAAACACTGGCACTTGCTTTGGCAGATTGAACACTGGCTCAATCACTGCTACTTTGCTTTCTCTTCGAAAAACCTGTAAGAAACCTTCATTAATCAATTGCTGAATATCATCTCGAACCAACTGACACCCTTCACTACTACCATCACACTCTTCACAACCGTCATGGCAAACTTTAACCAAACCGGCGTTGAATAGCTTGGCATGAAACATTCTCAAGGGAGTTTTAATTTTTGCTGCATCTGAGACCAACACTTCATCATTCTCGTCTTCGATAGCATTAGCTGACCCATGGGTTGGCAAAGGGTTGCTCTTCACATTTGGCTGGCTATTAGCGAAAGACAGGATGTTTTTCTCCATCAGACTCTTCACTAGATTCTTTAACGCCAAACATCCTTCTAAGTCACGACCCACCCCTCCCTGATGGAAAGCACAGGTTGCATTGGGGTTATAAAACTGCATAGACTTCTCAGAGGGTGGCCCCAATGGCCTAGTAACAACTAACCCTTGTTCTACCAGAGAAGGATATAATGTTATATATGTCATCGGTATGGGTGGAAAATTTGGTGTTACCGCCTGTCTTCTTTGAGGGGTATTTTGTTGTGGCGCCGACCGCCGTTGCTACTGGTAATTCTAATTTTGATTCCTCGGCCACTGTTGTTGATTCGGCGGCTGGGGAACAGGAACTTGTTGGTTTACCGGATGATTAAAAATGGGAGTAACAGCTGCCACGTATGGTTGTGGTGCGAACTGCATAGGGTAAACTGGCTGTTGGGGAAAACTGGGACCTGGTTGTGGTTGGAAAAGAGATCGCTTCCAACTAGGATTCTGCTTCTTCCCTGTCATGACAGCGTTAGTCTCGCCTTCCTTTTTCTTATGAAAATTACCCAGAGACCTCTTGACACCGGCGCTAGTGGCACTGTTAGGTGAACTGACTACCTTTCCACTTTTCAGACCTGCCTCCACTTTCATGCCAATCGCAATGATATTAGAAAAATTGGCACCAATATTACTAATCATTTTCTCATAGAATTTGGGCTTTACAGTGTCCACAAACCAATCAGCTAATTCCTTCTCAGTCAATGGTGGTTTAACCTGTGATGCAGTCTCTCTCCACCTTTGAGCATATTCTTTGAAAGACTCAGTGCTCTTCTGAGTCATGGTCAACAGTTGTCTACGATCAGGAGCTAAATCCAAGTTATACTTATAGTGCTTTATGAAGATATCCATAACATCTTGGAAACATTTAATCTGAGATTGGTCTAAGCTTAGGTACCACTTTGCGGCAGCGCCTTTCAGGCTATCTTGGAAACAATGGATCATTAACTTATCATTATCCATATATGCCGCCATTCTTCGGAGATACATGACCAAGTGTGCCTTAGGACACGTAGCACCAGAGTACAATTCGAAGCTTGGTAGTTTGAATTTTGGTGGAATTACTAGATTAGTGACCAGACACATATCCTTAAGGTCTGAACTGAAGACATTGTCTCCCTCCATGGCCTTCAGCTTTCTCTGCATAATCTCCATATTGGCTCTTAATTTCTCATTACTGTCATCTTCTACTACAGACATATTGTCATAATCAAGATGATGCGGGTTCTGAAAAACAGGTTGGAACTGAGTCTGTACTACGGGTGGAGCATAAGTTGGAATAGCTTGTTGATTCTCATCAAACAACGGCATGGCTTGTTGCGTAGACTGAGGAGTTGTGGCTCGTATAAACTCAAATGGCATCCCTAGAGTAGGGTCTACAACAGGTATAACTGGTGGCTCTACAGTTGTAGCGACGACCTCTGAGACTACAGTGGTCTGCGTATCCATCCTTGCTCATATAACATGCAAAACCTCCATGATCTGCCCCATTCCTACTCTCAACTCGTTGAGTTCGTCGTTAACTTGATCCAAATTCTCACAATTCTCAGACATTCTTCTTCTTTAAACCTGGTCCTCGATGTTGTAACGATGTAGAGAAATCAGGGTGATGGTTCTGGAGAAGACAAAACGACGATGAGACACAGAAGAATGCACGTGCACATGCAAAGATGCAAATGAGGATGCACATGCAAAGATGCAAATGAGATGCAAATGCAAATGCAGGCTAAACTATCAAGAAACCAACGAATTTTGCAAATAATATAGATAATAGATTCTTGATAAAATAACTTCTTCATTCAAGAGTTTGGCGAACATTACATCCGGAGCAGGGTATTCTCATACTCCAAAATACATAAGTAGAAATACATAAAAATGGAAAGGTACAATAGTAACATAAATGTCAACAATAACACTAGAAATTGAATCCGCCAGTTGACGATCCTTCTCCTCCATTGATTACTCTCATTATTTTGATGATGCGCTCCTTTGTTTCCTTCTTTGCGAGAACCAATTCTCCTAACTCCTCCATCATCTTCTGCTTTGTCTTGGTAGGGGATTCGTGGTAAGGACATGGCTTCATCATTACACGGGCTATGTCACGAGACCATTGCAAATGAGCCTCTGTGATCGGGCATTCTGCCTTCCAGAGTTGTCTGTTAATCTGGCGCCAAGCACGCCTCAAGCGCTTCTTCATTTCATAACCCTCCTTTTCATCATAGAACATCATCTGCATATCCCCGTCATCTGGAATTCCTTCCTTCAGATGACCCAGCTGACGGCGCGCGAGGACAGGGTTGTAGTTGATACAATTGTTCCTTTCCATGAGCGGTACGTTGGGGCAATCCCCACAGCTGTGGATTATGGTGATTCCCTCGTCGGTTGAATCATACCATTCGATGTCAGTATGCTTCAGTTCTATCAGTTTCCTAGACCAAATCTTACAGTCCTCGATCTCCCAGAAAGTTGGAGTCTTCGGCAGATAAGAAACGAACCACTTGTAAAAGAGGGCCACGCAGCAAACAATTGGCCCACAGCCTCTAGTATATCTGGTTTGCCTGGAATGGTAAACATCAGCCAGCAGCGTCGGAACTGGATTATTGACTGCAAAAAGCTGAATGGCCTGGGTGTCCACAAAATCCTTGGCATTTGGGAAAAAAAATAGACCATATATCATCAGCGCTAGAGTTGATTCAAACAAAGCTTCACTCCCCCTATTCTTGAAGTACAGAGCTTTTTCCATTAAGAACTGGGCTGGCAACCCCAGTTTTCCTTCCTCGTTGGTCAGGTTGGCTTGGATATCAGATAGTCTGATTCTGGTTACTCTGGCGATGTCTCTGGCAGAAGGTGTTTCTTCAATTCTAGAAAAGATGGGAGCTTCTCTTATTGGAATTCCTATCATGGCTGAGAACTCTTCCAAGGTTGGCACCAATTGGAATTCAGGGAACAAGAAACAGCGGTACGCCGGATGATACAGCTGGACCAAAACTTCAAGAGGCCCCATAGTTATTGGTGTCTTCATCAGTTGTATGACACACCCATATCTGTCAGCGAAGGCTGACTGGTCTTCGATCATTTCTCCTAACCATAACAGACACTCCACCTCCGGTAATTCGAAGAAATAAGGCCAAACTCTTTTCCCTGTAGCATCCATCTCTACAAAATCTGTAAAACAAGATTAGTAACTTGATAGCTTAGCAAGAATGCAAAATGCAATGCAAAGTTTCATGGAATTTAGACACTTGCGCAAAATATCGGAGAAATATCAAAAGACCTTATTTTCATTAAAATAAAAAGTGAATTACAATAGTTGATACACTTTCAAAAGTCCTAAACATAAAGCTAAATAAAAGCTAGAAAGTCCTAAGGAAATTCTCTTGCGTTGAGTCTTCTGATTTCTTTCTCCATCTGATCTTTTTCTGCGACGAGGTTGTCAAGAATGGATTTCCAAGCAAGAGGCTGAGTGCTTGAGGAACTTGGATCTTCTTGGGCCTTTCTTTTCTTGTAGGAGAGTAACTCTTCATTCTTGATCTGCAGTTGTTTCTGGAATTCCAGATTCTCTTCAACGACCACTTGATACTTAAGCTTCCAGGCTTCTTCTGACCTCTGGGCTTGTCTTAGAGAAATCTCCAGCTCTTCTTCTTTTGACATGAAGTACAACACAGGCTCTTTCTTCAAAGTAATGGGCTCTTGTCTTATGTAGGGCATCTTCAGCTCTATAGCTCTTCTTCTAACCCATTGGAGGTAGGGCTCCAAGGACACACAGTTAGGTCTCCCTAAAGAACTTCTTCCTCTTTTGCGCTTGCTACCCCAAGCCTTCAAGATCAGCTCCTTCTGTTCTTCGTTCTTGTCATATGTTTCAAAGTAGATACTTTCCACATGAATACTGAGAGGTTTGTCTTCCAAAGGATACCCTAATTGGCGTCGAGCCAATACAGGGTTGTAACTGATACCACCTTTGATGCCAAGAAGAGGCACGTTACCATAGTTTCCACAGCTATCTATAATCAGGATTCCATCATACACCCTATTATACCAGTCAATATCTGCATGGGAGAGTGCCATAACCTTCTGAGACCACCATCCTTTCTTGGAATCCCAGAATGCGCCTGCCTTCGGTAGATGAGAAACAAACCATCTATACAGTATGGTGACACAGCAAGTAATCTGTCCATTTCTATGAGCGTTTCTTGTATGGACTGAGTGATAGGCTTCAGCAAGTAAGGTAGGTACTGGGTTCTGCTTTAAGAAAATCTTGATTGCATTTAGATCCACAAAGTTGTCGATGTTCGGGAACAGGAAGAGTCCATAGATGAGCAAAGCAAATACAGCTTCAAAGGCATCCCTGTTGGAATTCTTAGCAAAGTATCGGGCCTTTCCAATCAAGAACTTAGCAGTTAACCCCAAAACTCCTCCCTTAGTGGTTAAATTACTTTTGATGTCAACTAACTCCAGATGAGTCTTCTCAGCTATTTCTTCCTCTTTTGGATCCTCTTCAAAAATAGGAAACGGGGACTTATCCTTGATAGGCAAACCAACTATCTGAGAGTATTCTTCAAGGGTGGGTAAGAGCTGATAGTCAGGAAACGTGAAGCAGTGATACTTTGGATCGTAGAACTGAAACAAAGTTGAAAGAAGTCCTTCATCAACGGTCTTTCTCAACAAAATCCACAACTTTCCATATCTGCTTAGGAATCCTTCAGGGTCTGTCAACAAATATCCTAATTTCCTTAGGTCATCCAATTTGGGACTCTTGAAAGTGTATTTGATGGTGTTTCTTCTTGAGCTATCCATGATATTTCTCTGATATAAGAAAAGAGTTCTGAGTTCCATGAAACAGATGCAACATGAATGCTTATGCTAAATGGATGCAACAAACACACACAAAGCACAAACAAAAAAAGATAAAAGGGGAAAAGGTTGAGCATGGAGTCAAAGGTTCACCCTTCCCATTGGTATATTCTATTGGTTTTCACCTGCCGAACGGGGTTCTAAGAAGTTCCCAGAGTCTACAATCCATCTTTCGGATTTTAAAGATTTCCCAGATGACTTGGTAATCGATAAAATTCTCAAGAGGATCTCGTCTGAGTGTAGTATCGCGTGACAACCAAGTCAGAAATAGACTTCATCATGGTCTCAGCACTACATCTAAAAGGCTTAAGTTGGGTTTGATAACTACGGTTCTCAATATCCCAGGCACCCAGGTCGAGAGTAGCACGCTTTCACGAACGAATTCGATCAACATAACTAGACTCTCGAGAGGGCCTCAACTGAGTGATGGTGTTATCAATTCGACCTTTCAGGATTCGACTCCCTCAAAGCCTCCTTGAATACCATCGTCCTATAATAAGTGTACGCTCAAATCCAGGTATAGGATTTATCTCACTCATAGATATCAACCCAAATAAAACAGGATAATATCAAACATAGAACAAATATGCAAGCAGATATGACATACAGGCAATCATATAAGTAGATAAGCAAACGTGAATAACATAAAACAAGATAGGCTTAACCCTCTTAGGAAAGGACCAGCAATAGGTCTAACAGTCCCCAGTGAAGTCGCCATTTCTGTTGCGGTGAAAATCGGATAACAAATTATTAATTAATTTGCATCATATTTCTTTTACAACCGACTTTGATTTATCCAAAGGAAAGGTTCAAGATCGTTAGAAAAACCTAAAGGGGGGAGATCTAAGGTTCGGGGGTTGGTTATGCCTAGGGAAGGTATTAGCACCCTAAACGTCTGTAGTACTCTACGGGAACCTCTTGTCTTAATGTTATCTAATGTTTGCTAAAGGTTCTATGCTAAAGGTTGAAACCCTAGGGGTTAGTATCTAAGTATACTCGATAAAGCATCGCACTTTACGCCTACGTATCTTCGGGAATAGAATCAGAGTATGCGTAGTTCTACTTCTACTGAATTATTGACTGTGGTCAATATTCAGAGCGAAAATGAGTACAAGCTCATTGTAGAGTTCAAGAACTCTCTAGATCTAGTTGAAATGGACCTATGTTATGTTTTAGTTAGGAGGGGAAAGTGATAAATTCATTAGGATGAATATCACTAAGAGTTGAAGAACTCTCTCCTAAAGCTAATTATAATTTCTATGGCTCTGATGAGGCCAAGAAACAAAGTTTCTCCTAAGAGGTTACTTAGGTTAGGATGGGGGTTATGACTTTTAGAGTCAACAATGATCACCTTCCTTTGGAATAGGGGGAAAACAGTTGAAGATAACAATAATAAAAGGCATAGAAGATAAAACATTGATATAATATAAGCATGAGGAGATAAAAGCAACATAAGCATGAGGATGGCAATATGTTTCATGAATAAGATATGGATAAGATGAATATGATTATTATAAGAACACATCAATATGCTTCAATCTTTAGGAAGACAAACATATAGAATGAAATTAAGGATGACATTTAAAGAAAAATAGCATTCATATAAAAGTCAAGGATATGACAAGTCAACATGGATATATTAATTCAAGGATTAAACAAGCCAATTAGTGAAATAACACTTCAAGATCAACAAAGGTGCTCATAAATGATATTAATGATTAAACCAAAATGGCTAATTAACATTTAGAAATTAACATTTATCCAAATATTAGAAAATTAGAAATACAAAATGACAATCTCAAAATTAAGACACAAATTGATAATTTAAAATTAACAACACAAGTGAAAATAACAATTAATATCACAATTAGCATTAACAATACATTTAAGATATAATTGATAATTAAAAGCTAACAAAACAATTAACAATTAAAATAACAATAACAATTAGAAAATATATTAAAATTAACCACATAAATAATTAATGAGCAAACATTAAACAAAACAAATAAGATAAAAGAGGTTAAAAATTTAAAAAAATAGATTTTGAAATAAAATGAGAGCATAACGCGCAGGGGGTGTATGAGTAACTTGGTTCAGTTAAAAAACAAGTGGAATGGAAATGGGCCCAAAGACAGGGGGTGTTGATAATAAATAAGGGCGCAAGGCCCAGGTTGGAAAAGAAAAGGCAATCAGGCGAAAAAAAAGAAAAAACAACAAAAGGGTTGATCCAAGGATCGAACCCAGGCATGGCAAGTGATAGGCGAATTATGTGCATGTGTGTGACCGTTGGGACATCGTGTTTCATCCGTTCATAACACACTTCAAATAAATTATAAGCCAAATTAAGACATGAAAATTAATAAAATAAAAAACATGCGCACATATCAGAACGTGCAGTGGTGTATTGTGTGTGATAATTGGCCAATGGTATAATAATGCACAACAAGACAAAACCAATAACAACCAACCAATCAGTATCTCGCATGGGAAAATGGAAAACATGCAGAATCATAAACATGCTATTGTATTTCCATCTAACATACAAAACAAATATTCATTTTCTAACCATCATAAATCCAACAAAACTCAACCAAACAGCATGAAGTAAAAAACTAAGATGAAGCATTCTTCAAGTAGAACATGATGCAGTCATTATCTAAACAAACCAGTGACCATATCATGAAGAGAAAATAGAAGAAACTCAAGGTTCAAAATTAACATAGTTGAGAAAATGAACACTTTCTGTTTCAATATTTAGATAACATGCTAATTAAACAGCCACATATTATGGTAACCAACTTCTTGAACTCACAACCGATGAACAAAAGATAATAAGAGCTCAACAACAAACTCACATGAATAAACCAAACAGTCAGCATGTCTTTAAAACAATAGTTCACACAAACTTAAAACCAAACATGGACATGACAAAGCATAAAAAAAAAAATTACAGCATATGTTGTAAACCTGATTGGTTGAGAATCATGTGAGGTTATCTCGTGGGTTTTAACATAAAGGGAGCACAATGCAAACCAAACACTAAAATACTTCCAACACAAACATTCATATCACTTAACTTCTATCACGATTCAACAACAGCTTTAAGAATAACACATAAACACCAAAGAGTTTAACAACATGACTGAACTTGTGAATAAGACATAGTGAGTAGAAAAACAAAAGCAAACATCATTCAAAATGTGATCATGAACCATGAATGAACCAAACCAGAATCATTATTCAAGCAAAACCTAAAGTTAAGACATTTAGAGATAGTACCACATAGACATGCATCCAAGTCACCTCATTTCCAAACTCAACTTATGAGAACAAACCTTAACAGTGCTATCAAAGAAGCCATCATACATCATGCATTGTAAAAAAACATATATGATTTTAAGATAGGTTACAAACATGCACACGGGTATCATTTGAACAGAACACTAACACACTTAACCACATCCAATGATTCATAAGAACAATACATCATAACAAAATATTAACATATATATCAAACACATTCAGAAAGATCAATATTTTGGTGTTCAAAACCAAAACCAAAACCAAAACAGCCTCTAACATGGATTCATGGTATTCACGACATCATTTCAACATAAATGGAAACAGCATATGAACATTGTAACATTAACATTTTTTAGACCACACAAACTTATGAATAACCAAACACACCAGCATGCTTCCAAGACAAACTCACACATGATAAAGGTTTAAGCTATTAGGTTGAATACTGATAAGTCAGAGCTTTTTCAAAACAAACTTAACGTGATGCTACCATAACAAGATACATACCAAGCATTTTAAACATTAAGGCAATAGTAAAGATGATCTAACATATGTAATGCAATTAACATAGTATGCTGAACATGGTAAATGAGAGTTTAAGAGATTTTCCTCTTTTCCATGCAAGTAAGCAAGAACTTCTTCTCCTTCCCTCAGCTAGCTCACGTGTGCTCTTTCAGAAAACAAGTTTAGAGTGTTTTAGTGCTTGTTGTTGTTGTTTTTGAAGAGGAGAAGGGTTGCTTATATAGGGGACTCAGCTGGTCCATGAGAGTGGAAAACCATCGTGCTAAGGGTTTGCCTTGGAGAGAAAAATCATGGAGGGATTTGGAGTAGATGTGTGGTTGTTCTGAACAACATGGAGCCACGTGAAGTTTCTTTTTATGCCAATAGGTCAGAGAAGATAGGCTGTTTTGGTTTGTGTTCTATGGTTTAATGAAGTGCACGAGGGACATGTTGGTGGTAGCTTGCAAAGGTTAGCATGAAAGTACAAAAGCAAAAGCAAAGGAAGCGTGCTTTTAGGAGAAGTGATGTTGGGAAATGATTTAGTGGCTCTGCAGAGTGTACTTGAATAGAGAGGAGAGAAATTCAAACTCAACCATTGGTGTTCTTGGTGCAAAAACATTTTCGTGTGGCCATATTGCTCAAATTATATCTCTTGACTTAATGATCCAATTTTCATGCTCTTAGGTTCAAATGAAAGCCCTTGTATGATACTTCAATATTGATGTTGGAAGATAGTTGAGATATGCCTTGAATTGGTAGCAAAGTGGCTTACAAGTCGTGTGCCCAAAACTGCCAAAAGAACTTAGAAAATTTTCTAAGTTATAGAATTTTGACAACTTCAAGTGCCCTTCTTTAATAATTCATAACTTGAGAATGGTTTATCCTATTGAGATGTTCCACATATGGTTGGAAAGCTCTCATCAAGCTCTACAACTTTCATTTGGGACTCAGGTCTTGACTCCAAATGGAAATGGGTGAAAATGAGGTTAAAGTTGAGAAAAAGAGTGATGGAAAGATGCTGAAAAATTTCTAAGTGTTGGTCAAAATATCTTGCAAGCTTCATAACTCAAAAACCAAGGATTTTTACACAAAAAGTCATATGGAATAAATTGAAGATCTTGGAAAGAGCTTTCCAATGAGCTTTGAGTCACTCCAATTGGATGTGTGGTTTAGGAGTTATGGTCATTTCAAAATAGGCTATTAGGGGAAAAATCTCACAAATGACACCTTTCTTGGTCAAAACCCTACTTCCCTTGCAAGAAAGCTCATGAAACTTGATGTGGATACTTTGAATACTTCATGAGACAATATATGATGATTAGAACCATTAATACTTCATTTGATCCAAAATTCCAAAAGATTAGGGTTTCAGTTAAACCCTATTTTGACTGCGAGTGCACTGAGGTTAGATCTTGTAACCTTGCTTCTTCCTTCTCATATAAAGGTCTTAGGAGACTCTTGACGATGTTGACAAACCAATAGAACCAAGAATTAGGGTTTGGGAGACCATCTTGATGGAAAATCAAAGTCATTGATTGATAAGTGTCACAAAAACCCTAATTTGGAAGCACAGTGAGACTGAGGCTCAAACTTCTCTTGTTGAGGGCCAAAAGATCTTGGATTTTTGTTGAATGATGTCCTTTGAATATGGATGACTTTAAATGGTAAATGAACCACACAAATCTTGACTTGATAGAACCAAATTCTCAGTGATTTCTTCAGAGCAAACCCTAATTCCAAAGTCCTTGCATTGGAGGTCTTTTGTTGACTTGACTTGCTTCAAACAACTTGTGGAGCTTCATGGTGATATGTAAACCTAATTTGAACATAAAGAAACAAACTACAAGATATGGGTTAGCTCAAACAGCAAAGATGCTCCTAAGATGCACAAAAGCTGGATGACATCTAAGGGTAAAAATTTAGGGTACAACACCTTATATTATGAATGAAGTAATAATGTGGGTCCAATTAACAACAAATAAATACTTGGCCTAAAAAACAAATATCACTCAAGCTTGATAGACTTCAAGGCGTGAAAGAGTCTCTCTATATAGAAATCCATACCTGGGATTTTCTCCTTGAATTTTGGCATTGATCTCATACAGATATGATGGAGATTCAATTAGGATTTGTTTCTCCAAATGATATCCACAAAAGATTTGATTTGATTTGAATTTATAGTTAAATATTTTTTATCTAAATTTTATTTAATCAAATAAATCAGATTACTAAAAGATCATGTCTAACATGTGCCACACCACTAATACATCATGTCTAACATGTGTCCATACCATGTTATTTTTCATAAGTTAATCAACCTAAAAAGGAACAACACAGGTCTAAGAGAAACCTTTTGAAATCATCCCAATAGAGGATGTCTATAAAGCTTCCTTAATCAATAAGCATTCTCTCAATCATCACACCTTATAGTTATGAACATCGAGTCGTTATCATGTGGATGGATGTCTAAGGCGTATTTTTTAGAGAATGTGATCTCAGACTCCAGAGCTTCCTTTTTGCTTGATTTAAGGCTAGAGGGCGAGCCTTCTACAATTATAATTTGGCATGTATACCTTCTGTAGGAGGAGTTAGTCTCCCCACATATGGCGAACCTTCCTACCATAATGTTAAGGGTATAACACACATGTTTTTCCTCGTCTCCTTTGCTTGGTTCCTTGCCTTTCTTGGATCTAGGGCTTTTTGAATCACCTCACCCTTAAGAACTAGATCCGCCTGAGGTCTAGTTGGGGCTGCCTTTGCCATACTTCTTCAAGTGGCCCTCTTGAATAAAGGGTTATATCTCCTTCTTGAGTTGGTAGCAGTTTTTTGTGTGGTAGACCTTGACCTTGCGATACTTGAACCACCAAATGGATTTATGCCCCATGATGTCTAACTTAGGGGTTAATGGAAGAGGAATGTCATGCATATGGAGGATCTTACACCATTTTTTTTGTTTAAGGAAAGTGTTTAAGGGAGTGAAACTTTTGGTATGCCTCCCACTGTATTTAAAGGATGACAGGTCTATGAAATGCCTCAAACGTGAGGTATAATAATTCCTGCGAGACTGTCGTGACCTATAAGAGTTGCTTGTTGTCTACTGCTTAACATCATTGGCCTTCTTTTCATTATTTCTCTCCTTGCCTTTTACGTAACACTCTGCGTGCATCACTACCTCCTCTAAGGAAGCAACAAGCCTCTAGGAAAGGGATTTTTTTAAAATTCCCATCCTTAAATCTTTTTTAGAATTCTCCCACGAACATCTCCTAGTTGGGATGGACGACCTTGATAGTCACCTCACTAAGCGAGCTAGATACTCCCTCAAAGATATTATAGGGTATTGGAGAATGTTGAACATGGTGGTGGTAGACATTCTTCTATGCATGCGTACCGCGAACTGATGGACTAACTTTACAAGGTCCTAGTAGCTAGTGATTGAAAGTCATGGCAGGTTCATATACCACCTTAACGTCGCGTTTGTATCACCCCAAAATTTGCTCTCCTTGCTTTAGTACTAACTGGTTTATGTTTCACTTCATTTTTTGCATTGTCATGTGTGCATATCATTGGTTCTTAGCATGGGATCAAGGTGCCTGAGGCAAGTTCAAGGGGAGAAGATGTTCTTCAAAGGGTCAAGCAAGAGAGCTCAAGTGGATCACTCTCTCCTAACCAGTGCAGAAATTAGGGTTTTGAGATTCTTGGGTTTATTGCTCCAATGGGCAAGCTTCTTGGGTTTTTATCATCACCAAATGGTGTATCTTATCTTTGTTGGAGAGGATACACATCATATTCAGAGGAATTTGGATTTGGAGACTGTGTTATTTCCTCCTAGACTGAGGGTACCAAAATTAGGGTTTGCTATAAAGTCAGTTTATTTCTGATTTTTTGGGCAAGACTTGATTCCATGGTATTCCTTGGGTCCCTGAGTATCTAGGAATGGAAGATTGTCCATCAGTTTGGTTTAGGAGAGATTCAATTGGCCAATGGATTGGGAATCAAGAGAATCAGGAGAAAAGTCAACAGTGAGAGGGGAAGTCAACTGTG
The DNA here is from genome assembly GCA_022829125.1 of Lathyrus tuberosus. NCBI lineage: Eukaryota > Viridiplantae > Streptophyta > Magnoliopsida > Fabales > Fabaceae > Lathyrus > Lathyrus tuberosus. The sequence continues at coordinate 14,856,075 of JALAZF010000093.1, read as the reverse complement.
AAATTTTGAGGTTCTCTTCAAGGTTTCCAAAGTCTCACATCCTCATATGGTCTTCAAGAGTCAAATTTCATACCATTTATCAAGAATCAAGGGTTGGTACAAAAGTTGCTAAATATGGAAATAGCCTATAATTTGAAAGTTTCCTTTTTGGGCAAGTCCTTACACTACATTCAACTTGACTTTTCATCATCAAGAAAGCTTCAAATGAATTTTTCCTAAAACATGAAAGTTGAAGATCTTTTTCTCCCCTTTCCAACAAGTACTAGATGGTCTCCATATCATTTGTGAAACTCAAGTTATGATCAAAAGAAGGCAAAGTGGTTTTTAGGGTTTTCTCATGGTTCCATTTGCATTTTGGGACATAGTGACCTATAATTAATTCCATTGCTTCATGTCACATTCTAACATCAAAGAGCATTCCTTAAGGATCATTTTGGGCCTTTGAACCAAGGGATTCCATGAATTATTCATTACTTATTTCACATGGTGCAAAATTGCCAAATTATTGAAAACTCATGAACCAATACATCTCAAGGCCCAAATCAAATTCAGGTGTGATTAGCAATTGTTAAATAAGTGATCCATCATCAAGGGTTTGGATATACATGCATGGAGGAGGGTGTATTTCACATTATGTAATTTTCCAAAATCACCCAAAACTCATTAAGTGGGGAATTACCAAGGCCCAAATGCTGATCAGTGGATTAACCTAGTCTATTTAAGCTAACTCATGCTAGGGTTAGAGGGAGGGCACGTGGTTTTGGAGAGTTCTCAAGTTGTAACCCTAAAACTTTTCTTCATTGAATCTCTCAATCCACAAGAGCTTTTCCAAAAATTCTTTCTCAGTCTTCCTCCTTGGGGTCCATAGAACACAAAGCAACCATCATTCGCAACTAATAACAAGGACACGTGTTGCACAATCTCAGGTTAGTGATGTTTTTCATGATCCTAAAACTCTATTTTTTGACATGTATGATGATCTGTGGTTGGTGCTGATCATGATGATGTATTTTATATTGAATTTGGACGTGTAATTTGGTTGTTGCGTGAGTTTTAAGTTTTAGATGCAAATGTTATTTCGTTCGATTCTCTTTGTACGTTGCTTGTTTGGAATTTTTGATCTGATATTCGTGATCCTCATTAAAATCTGGTTAGAATAGTATACTCCCTTACGTTTTCTGGAAAATTATTTGTTGCAGGTGGTCGGAGAAGACGACCGGAACCCTAGTTCCGGCGTCTGGTATAGTCTCCGGCGAAGCTAGGGTTTGGAGGTAAGGGCCATAATCCCCACCGTTCGTTGTTTGATCCCACGGTCCATGTGATGCCACGCGTTCTATTTTTTTTATTTTTATTTTTGGCTTGTGTGTTTATTACCCCATGCTAGCTATCATGCGCCACCAGATCATGACCTTTGATCTTATTAAATTTTGGTTTTTGTGATTTAGTGTGAGACGTTTGATGTATCTGATGGCCATAATCGTGACAACGAATTAAAATAACCATGTGCTGATCACGTGTAATTTCTTTTATTTCAAATTAATCATGGTGTATGCTTGCGTACCATTACTACCGTGTGCTTGAGATCTGGAGCGTCTATCTTGATTGCCTTATGTTTGCGTTGACTGATCTGGAGCGTAGGGTTAATCTCATGGTGAGTAGCGAGTCAATTGGGTTGACTGAATCTACGTGTTCCTCTTTTTTTATTTTTCTGATGGATCTAAGTCTGGGCCTTCTATTCGCACCCCCACCCTTTAGCCCATTAACATTTCCAACGTGTTTGTATTACTAAACACACCCCCATGTTATTTCAATTTATTCATTTTATTTAATTGTATTATGTTCATTTTAATCATTTTAAAAATAGTTAATTGCATTAAAAAATTACCAAAAAGTTCATGAATCACATTTAGCATTTAATAAAATTTTCTCAAATTTTATTTTTTATTTTTATTTTATTTTTATCATCTGAATTAATTATTTTAATATTTTCCTTTTTGAATTGTTCATATCATGCATACTCTAACTTGTTTATTTTATTTCTCATCATCCACAAATTATTTTGAACTCATTCCTTTTGCATTATTTTATCAACACATTGAATTGCATTGAAGTATTTTTCTCTCATTTTTAAAATCATTTCATATTGCATTTTAGTCCTCTTCTTTTGCATATTGAACCATGTTTCTTGTCTGAACTTTGCATAACTGTTTGGGTGACCTATCTGGGGAATTTTGGCATGAGCTTTTGATATGTTGTTTGTTTCTGGTTGAGCTACTTTGATAATTAATTTGGTAATTTTAGAAGATGTTTTACTAATTATGTGATTGCTTTTGGTTTGGGATCTTCTTGTATGCATACCTTTGACCATGTCTGACTACTTGTTTGAAAAGGCACTTGTGCCATTGTTTGAGATTGCTTCTTTGAGTTCTTAAACCATGTTTGAACTGTTATAGGTCACTTGATTACTATTATATGTCATTGCTTGGGTTTCATTGGTCTTATTATTACGTATGTCTGTTTTGTACTAACCTTTTATGCAGAGGCTGAGGTAAGTTATTTAGGGTGTGGATAGTTATCCATGTTCACTCTCATTCTTTCTTTCTCTCATATTTTCCTTTCTTTAGGTTTAGGTTGTTGTCAAACCTCCCCTTAGGGCCATCTTTGCATGATAACATTAGGATAGATTCTCCCCGTAGTTTTTTTCTTTTCTTTTGAGTCCCTCTTCTCATCTCAAAACATCTTTAAGATACTTAATAAGGTCAACTTGCCTTGCACACGAGCCTTAAACATAGGAAATGAAGATTGAGGGTTCCCCCTTCTCTATTCTAGAGTGTTGAACATACGTCCCATTGGGGGCGACCATGCGACGCATTCGCTCCCGTGTCATAGACTTTGGTTCAAGTTGAGTTATGAACTAATTCAAGTCACTTCTGTCCTAAAAAATACAAACAAACTTCAAACCTTTTTATCCTTCGGGATTGTCAAACTAAAGGATATTTTCAAAAAGGGCACGTTACCTTCCGTCTGAGACGCAAACAGGCATCGACCCTAACTGCCGGACGCGAACTTAACGTTGCTCATAAAAAACACAAAAAGAACTTGGTCCGAACTACGTTGACTCTGAATTCCCCATTGCACAAAGGGGGTACGTAGGCCTAGGACGACGACGTCCTACCGAGTCTGTCTTAGTCTTTCCCTTCCCCGTCTTAGTACAGCCATAGATGATAGGATAACTCACCCTTAGAATAGACAACAAGCGTGGATCCCATCGAGTACGATGAACGCGTGGGGGGCTAGCATCTTCCCCTCGCGTAACCGACTCCCGAACCCAGGTTATGGTTGCGATGACCATTCCTTTCCCTCTTCCTCAGGTTTATGCAGTGTTCCCTTTCCCTCTCTTGGGATAAATTTACACGGCTGACGACTCTGTTTTCCGCGCCACTCTCGCGTTTGTACCTGGATGGAAATCCATGGAGCGACAGCTGGCGACTCTGCTGGGGACTCTGGTTGACCTATGCTGGTCCATCCCTAAGCGAGTCAATCCTAGCGCTTGCTTGTCTTTGTTCTCTTTGGGTGTTTTTGTTTTTTGTTTTGCTTTATTTGTTGTATTTTATTTTACCGCATTTTTTGCATTGCATATTATTATCAGCTGCTGCACTGTTTTTCTGTTTGGCGGGTTGGGAGTTCTGAGGGATAAGCCCAATACCCAGGCTTCAGCATACACGTAGGATTAGCGTGGCAAGTAGTGTGACTCGTGTGGCATTTGGCCAGACATAGTATACACGAAAACTCCACATCCAGACGAGGTTCTCTTTGGTAATGTTCTATCCTGCGCATTGGTGCAGATGATTGAATGTAACCTGGAAAACTGTCGACTCTGGCGACCATTCCCGAGGACTCAGTAATGGCACTCCTCCCGAGACGTGATAATGGCAGACCAGAAATGGCAAACCCATTGCACATGTCGATCCGAGGACCCAATACTTGGAACTTGCTATAGGGTGTCCTTTGGAAAAGAATCGGTGGAAGCACTCCTCGTTTGGCGATAGTACTGTACCCCGAGGGATGAATGTACTATTGCTTCTCGACCTCAGTGCCAAAGCTGAGGACTTTCCATAGGATGTTTTCTTTTTTAGGGGAATCAGTTGAGGCCTCCTTGATTGGTGATGATGCCAAACCAGAAATGGTGACAGTATCATCATTTCTCAACCTGAGAGCCCGTGATATTGAGGATCCTCGGCTTTCTAGTACCCACATGTGAGAGGGAAGGGTGTTTACAGGTTTGCAGGTAACCTTGACCTTCAACATACCCGGTTTTCTGATCAGCAGTTTTATCAGTTTGGTACTATGGTTATCTTGGTATTCTGGGTATTTGGGCAGATCCTTGAGATTATACAGTGGTTCAGTGCAGCAGTTGTCCAGTCTGTGTGGCATCCTTGATCCCATGTGTGCATTTGCATCATCATTTTGCATCCTAACATGTTTATTCATTTGCAGGGTTGCATCCTAACTTTGATTCCGGTTTTTGAAGATTATTAAGGATGAGTACTGAGAAGAGAAAGAACATCATAATGTACAAGTTCCCTTCACTTATTCTGGATCCTGTTCACCAGATTGTGTCTATGGAAGAACATGGGGTATTGGCAGACTTTAGAGGAGAGTATGGAAGAATTCTGGATTTTGCTCGCAACATCACTGAATACGAGTATAGGGCTTTGTACACTCTGGTGCAATTCTATGACCCTCACTTGCGTTGTTTTCTATTCACTGATTATCTTTTGGCTCCGACATTGGAGGAATTTGCTCTCATCCTGGATGTTTCTATTAAAGAAGAGGCTCCTTTTTATCCTTCTAAAGAACTTCCTGATTTGGGAAAGGTTTCCGAGGCTTTGCATTTGGATTTGTCTTTGTTGAAAAATAACGTTGCCAGTAAGGGAGGGTGTAAAGGCTTTCATGTGAACTTTTTGATAGAACAGGCTGCTGTGTATGCTAAGGCTAGATGTTGGTCAGTTTTCAACGCCATCTTGGCTATGTGTGTCTATGGAACGGTGTTGTTTCTGAATATGAAGGATTTTGTGGACATGCACGCTGTCCGGATATTTACCATGAAGAATCTGGTACCTACTTTGCTTGGATATCTGTATTATTCAGTGCATTATAAGAATGAGAAGAGGAGGGGAGGACCCCTTTATTTTTATGCGCCAGTCTTCTACAAATGGTTTGCTGATCGTCTTCCAAAATCTGGGGCATTTGTAGATACTCAAGGAACATTGGATTGGTCCAAAAGATTGATGGGCTTGAGGGCAAATAATCTAATTTGGGTTAACGTGACTTGTTGGGCCGAGATATCATGATTAGTTGTGGAGGTCTCCCAAATGTGCCTCTAATAGGAAGAAAAAGGGGAATTAACTACAACCATATTCTTGCTATTAGGCAATTCGGGTACGCCTTGAAAGAGCCACCAAGAGACGAGGAGGTCCGAGAATCTTTATATCTGAGTGGGGAAACCAATCCAGAACTATTAAAAGAAGCTGCCAATACTTAGGGAGATCGTCACAAGAAAGGGAAGACTTATTTTGGGAAGAGCAACAACAGAACATTTCCTGCATATGAAGATTGGATTCAGAAAAGGGTAGAGGAGGAGTTTTTGCCATTCTCCAAAGAACCACCATCTTACCCCTTGCTGATTGAGCCTCCTACCACAGTTGAGACATAGAAGTTTAACAAGTTGTGGGCTGAAAAGGAAAAGCTGCAAGAAGAAAACAGTGAGCTACTAAGGGAGATTTACCAGTTGAAACATGAGCGGGGTGAAGCTGTTCATATCGCCAAGTTGAAGACAGAGCTTCTTGCTGAGGCAGAAAAGGAGCTAGCTGACAAGGTCGCATCCAGACAAAGGATGAAACAAGCTTTAGATGGTATCAGTAAGGTTCTCGAGTCTAAGAAGGAGGAATTGGACAAGGCTTTGTTGAAAATTCACCGGTTTAATGCTCACCGAGAAACTGCAATAGCTGAGAATAAGAGAAAAGAAGACGATTATCTGGCTCAGATTGATCAACTGAAGTTGAAGCTCAAGAAGAAAGACGCTGAGATCCTATCAGGGGTATTCCAGAGACAAGCAGTCGAGGGTCGACTCAATGAAGCCATAGCCTCCATAGAGGAGCTGAAGATCCAAGCTGAAGTGAAGAGATCTAGAAATGAGGGTCCTAGCATGGATGGTGTTTCTAGAGAAGACGCTTGGGAGTTGCATTGCCGATACTTGGAAGGGATCATGCATAGGAGAGACGTTCTCATTCAAGAGCTAATTCAGAGACCGAAGCATCCCGACACCAAAAAGTTGTTCAAGGAAATTCAAGACTGGAGCAAAAAGCATAATGGTTGGGGGGGATTGACACTTGTGGACTTTGATGACATGCCGTAGTTTTCTATTTTCTTTCATTATTTGGACCACCGCCAGGCTTGTTGGTTGGGATCTATGATTATTGTGTTCAGACTTGTTATCTTGGATTTGTGATTGTTAACATTTGGTTTTCCTCTAGTTTTCTTAATATGTGAGCAGAAGTTCCGTTCTATCTTGTTGTTAAACTGGAATCAATGGGTGGATCGCCCTGCGGATATTCAAACATGTTCATTTGCATTTGCATATTCATAATCATTTTGCATAATCATTTTGCATAACAGGTGTTTATCTCTGGTGTTCTTATCTTGTTCTAATCTCAGGATTGCAGATCAGCACATTCATCGGTATTCTACCAGACAAAATCAGAAGAGACTCATGGATCAGCTACAAATGAGATGACTGAGATGCGGACTCGCATGAACCAATTCATGGATTTGATGCAAGGGGTTGCTCAAGGCAAAGAGCAGTTAAGGACTCTCGTTCAGCCACTGATTGCGAGAATTGATGAAGAGGGTGTCCTTCATGGAGGACTTCATACTGGTGTTACTGGTAATAATGTTCAGAATGGCCCTCCGGGCGGAAGTATTCCTGTTACTGGTGTTGTGATTCCTCTGGGCGGAGGAGATGGGGGAGGTAACAATGTAGGTGCAGTTCATGGCCGTCAGTATGATGATCTCCAGGAAGATGCGTTTTCTGTGCCAGGTGGGGATGCTGGTCCCCAGATTGACAATGATCAGAGGTTCCGGTTGATTGAGGAACAGCTAAGGGGTGTTGTGAATCAGGATGCTTTGGGTATGGATCTAGAGGAGGGGCTGGTTCAGGGCGTTGTTATCCCGCACAAGTTTCAGACTCTCACTTTCGAGAAGTATAATGGTATGTCTTGCCTAAGGACTCACGTGAGGGCATACGCGAGTAAAATGGCTGCGCATGTGAAGAATGAGAAGTTGATGATGTATTGCTTCCAGGATAGCCTATCTGGGGCATCCCTGGAGTGGTATATGCAACTAGAGAGGAAAGATGTGCGTAGTTGGAGAGATCTGGCAGGGGCATTTATTAGGCACTGTCAATATAACACTGACATGGCTTCGAACAGAACACAGCTGCCGAATTTATCGCAGAAGAACAATGAGAGTTTCAAGCAGTACGCCCAGAGGTGGCGTGAACTGGCAGCAAGGGTTCAGCCTCCTATGCTGGAATGTGAAATAATAACTATGTTTATGGCCACCTTGTAGGGTCATTATTATGAAAAGCTGGTACCGTGTATGACTGGAAAGTTTGCTGATTTGATCTTAGTAGGAGAAATGGTGGAAAGCGGAATTAAGGCGGGAAAAATATCAGGCGGTGATGGGTCCTCATCTGGAGGAAGTAAGAAGCCTTATGCCAGTGGCTACAAGAAGAGGGAGGGAGATACAAACTCTGTGTCATCATATCGTGGTAGAGAAGGACCTCTTCAGAACTTCAATCAGCAGGTGGCTTCTGTAACCATCCCAGCAGCACCTCAGCAGCCAGCAGTGTCTCAACAACAAAATCAGGCTCCTCGTCGATCGCAGCCTCTGACTAGGCGTGATAGGCATTTTAACACTCCACCTCTTCCCTATTTTCAATTATTCCAACACTTGTTAAAGCTACAGTTAATTCAGAAGAGAACATTGGCTCCACCTACTGGTAATCCACCTCCCGGCTATGACGCCAACGCCCACTGTGAGTTTCATTCTGGAGCACCCAGACATCATATTGAGAACTGTAAAGCTTTTAAGCATCAGGTTCAAGATTTGGTGGATTCCAAAGCCATCAATTTCTCCAATGATGTTCCAAATGTGAATCAGAATCCGATGCCGAATCACGGCGGGCCGGGGGTCAATGCTATTATCAAAAACTGTGAAGACTTGAGTTTGATTTCAGATGTGAACGAAGTTCAAACTCCTTTGCGTGTGGTGAAGGAGAGACTGTTGAAGGGAGGGGTATTTCCCGGCTGTGATAAAGGTTGTGTAAGATGTGTGTCGCAGCCAGGCGGTTGTGATTTATTGAAAGCAGGTATTCAGAAAATGATCGGTGAAGGGATGTTACAGTTTGACAGGGGTTGTAAGCAAAATAAAGTTATTGACAGAGAGATTGATGTTGCCACAATAACAATTCCATTCAAGACAATAACTATATCAGCGCCGACGAGACCAGCGCCGGTCACTATCACTGTTCCAAGACCAGTCCCGTATGAGAGTACCAAGGCCATCCCATGGAACTATGGGGCTGAGGTGTTTGTTAATGGTAAGAAGCAGGAACTGGAAGAGACATCAGCTGTGAATACAGGGGCTGAAAATCTTGTTGAAGCAGGGGCTATCACTAGGAGTGGTAGAGTCTTTATTCCGTCCGAGGATCAAGCTGGCAGTTCAAGACAAGACAAAGGTAAACAGATGATGGATGAGTCTGTACAGAGACAGGAAGCAAATAATTCTATGACAAAGCAGGTTGGGGATACTTTCTCAGAAGACGTAGAAGAGTTTATGAGGTTGATCAGGAGGAGTGATTACAAGATTGTTGATCAACTTCACCAAACTCCATCGAAGATATCCATTCTATCCTTACTATTATGTTCTGAGGCACACCGAAATACATTGCTGAAGGTTCTGAACATGGCTTATGTACCTCAGGAAATATCTGTCAACCAGTTAGAAGGGGTTGTGGCTCATGTGAATGCTGGTAATGGTTTGGGTTTCACCGATTTGGATTTGACTCCGGTTGGGAGAAATCACAACAACGCTCTGCATATTTCAGTGGAATGTCGTGGTTCCTTAATGTCGCATGTGTTAGTTGATACCGGGTCGTCTTTGAATGTGTTACCAAAGAAGGCTTTGATGAAATTGGATACTCGTGGGTTGATTTGTACACCAAGTGACTTGGTGGTACGTGCTTTTGATGGCTCCAAGAGGTCAGTTTTTGGAGAGTTAGTTCTGCCGATCAAGGTGGGTCCTGAGATTTTTAACACCACCTTTTACATAATGGATATTCAGCCTGCCTATAGTTGTTTATTGGGTCGCCCTTGGATCCATGGTGTTGGGGCAGTAACATCTACGCTGCACCAGAAGTTGAAGTATATGGTGGATGGCCACGCTGTGACTGTTTGTGGTGAGGAGGAGATCATGGTGAGTCACCTATCGACCTTCAAGTATGTTGAGGTAGATGGTGAAATACAGGAAACTTTGTGCCAAGCCTTTGAAGCTGTGAAAATTCCTGAGGAACCCCCAAAGGCAGTCAGTTAGCCTGAGGTGGTTGCCCAACCTGAAGTCGTCAGACAACCAGAGGTTCCAATGTCCTCTTTCAGAGAGGCGCACGCTATAGTTGAAGTTGGTGGTTCTCAGAAGTGGGGCAGTGTCATTGATGTTCAAAGAAAGCAAGATACTCATGGACTGGGTTACAAGCCACCTAGGCGTCCTGAAGAGCCTCCCAAGTTCTATGGTCCAGTCCGTTTCACCAGTGTCGGTGTTTTCTTCGACAGAGTCAATGTTATTGAGGATGAAGGGGATAGTGACTGTGACATGGATGAGTGGATCCGTCCCTGTACCCCTGGTCATAGTTTAGGCAACTGGTCTTCTGAGAAAGTCATCCAAGTGATGCGCCCAGAGTAATTTACTTTTGTTTTCTGTTATGTTGAATCCTACGTTTTGCCCAAGACGTAGTGATATTTATTTGTAGGGCTTGGATGTTTTATTTGCTATTTTTATCACCAATAAAGGACGTTTTTTCATTCAAATATTTTGATCCCTGTTTTTCTATCTTTACCTTTTTTGCATTAACCCACATCAAAATGGCAATGTGTTTTCTTGTTTGTTGCACTCATAATAAACATAAAACATCCATCATGCAGGTTTCTTTGTTCAGATTCCACCCATCATGACTTAGCTATGGCTCGATATGTCTTCGACAATCCTATCTATCAAGCCGAAGAAGAGATTGATGAAGACTGTGACCTGCCAGAAGAATTAGCCAGGCTACTGAAACAGGAGGAAAGGGTTATTCTACCTTATCGGGAGGAAGTTGAGACTGTTAATCTGGGAACCGAGGATGTTAAACGAGAAGTAAGGGTTGGGGCTGCTTTGGAAGACACTGTTAAAAGAAGATTGGTTGAATTGCTCCGAGAGTATGTGGATATCTTTGCCTGGTCTTACCAAGACATGCCCGGGCTTGACACTGACATTGTTTCACACCGATTGCCGCTTAAAGAGGGTTGTATTCCAGTCAAGCAAAAACTGAGAAGGACGAAACCAGATATGGCTGTCAAGATCAAGGAAGAGGTTCAGAAACAGTTGGATGCCAGATTTCTTGCTGTGACAAATTATCCTCCGTGGGTTGCTAATATCGTACCGGTACCTAAGAAAGATGGGAAGGTCAGGATGTGTGTCGATTACCGAGATTTGAATAGGGCGAGCCCGAAGGATGATTTCCCGCTCCCCCACATTGACGTGTTAGTAGACAATACTGCTCAATACTCTGTATTTTCCTTCATGGATGGCTTCTCTGGGTATAACCAAATCAAGATGGCCCCAGAGGACATGGAGAAGACCATGTTCATAACACTGTGGGGAACATTTTGCTACAAGGTAATGCCCTTTGGATTAAAGAATACTGGGGCAACCTATCAGCGGGCGATGGTGACTCTCTTTCATGATATGATTCACAAGGAGATTGAAGTTTATGTTGATAACATGATTGCGAAGTCACAAACAGAGGAAGAACACTTGGTAAACCTCCAGAAGTTGTTTGAAAGGTTGAGGAAGTTCAGATTGAGATTGAATCCGAACAAGTGCACTTTCGGCGTGAGGTCTGGTAAATTGTTGGGATTCATTGTTAGTGAAAGAGGTATCGAAGTTGATCCTGCAAAGATAAGAGCCATACAGGAGATGCCTGAGCCAAGAACGGAGAAAGAGGTTCGTGGTTTCTTGGGGAGGTTGAATTACATTGCTAGGTTCATCTCTCATCTGACAGCCACGTGTGAACCAATTTTCAAGTTGTTAAGAAAGGATCAAGAGGTCAGGTGGAATGAAAATTGTTGAGAGGCGTTTGAAAGGATAAAGACGTATTTTCAGGAACCTCCAGTCCTTATGCCACTGGTGTCTAGGAGACCGTTGATTATGTACCTTACGGTTCTTGAGAATTCGATGGGTTGTGTGCTTGGTCAACACGATGAGACAGGTAGGAAAGAGCACGCCATTTACTACCTGAGTAAGAAGTTCACTGATTGCGAATCAAGATACTCTATGTTGGAAAAGACATGTTGTGCACTCGCTTGGGCAGCCAAACGCCTAAGGCAGTATATGTTAAATCACACAACCTTGTTGATTTCGAAGATGGATCCGATTAAGTACGTGTTTAAGAAGCAGGCACTTTCTGGAAGGATAACCCGTTGGCAGATGGTTTTGACAGAGTACGATATTTAGTATGTTTCCCAGAAGGCCATTAAGGGAAGTGCTCTGTCAGAATATCTTGCTGAACAGCCGGTTGAGGATTATCAGCCAATGAAGTTTGAGTTTCCGGATGAGCATGTTATGTTTCTGAAAATGAAAGATTGTGAATAGCCTCTGCCTGATGAAGGACTTGAGATTGGGTCACAGTGGAAGATGATTTTTGATGGGGCTGTCAACTCATATGGTAATGGAATTGGGGCAATCATTACAACCCCAAAGGGTTCTCATATACCTTTCACTGCTCGGCTATCATTCGTGTGTACCAACAACGAGGCGGAGTATGAAGCATGCATCATGGGGTTAAAAGAAGCAATTGATTTGAGAATTAAGAACCTCGATGTCTATGGTGATTCCGCGTTGGTAGTTAATCAGATTACAGGAGAATGGGAGACTCGTCAGGCGAATTTGTTGCCTTATAACAACTATGCCAGAAAGTTGTTACCTTTCTTTGACAGGGTGGATTTTCATCATGTGCCCCGAGCTGAGAATCAGATGGCTGATGCGTTAGCAACATTGGCATCCATGTATAAGGTGAATCGGTGGAATGAAACTCCTTCGATTAGAATCATGCGTCTGGATAGACCAGCTTTTGTGTTTGTAATTGAAGACGTGTCTGATGGCAAACTGTGGTATCATGATATTAAGGTTTTTCTGAAGAGACAAGAGTATCCAGAGGGTGCCTCCACCAAGGAAAAAAAGACTCTGAGAAGGTTGACAGGAAACTTCTTTCTGAACAAGGATGATGTGTTATATAAGAGAACTTCGATATGGTCTTGCTATGTTGTGTTGACGAACACGAGGCAGGTTTGTTGATGGAGGAAGTTCACGAGGGTTCTTTCGGTACTCATTCCAGTGGACACACCATGGCTAGAAAGTTGTTGAGGGCAGGATATTATTGGATGACTATGGAGTCTGATTGTTTCAAGTACGCCCAAAAGTGCCATAAATGCCAGATTTATGCAGACAAGATGCATGTACCGCCTACGCCTCTAAATGTGTTATCATCTCCTTGGCCTTTTGCAATGTGGGGCATAGATATGATTGGAAAGATTGAGCCCACTGCTTCCAACGGGCATCGTTTTATTTTGGTTGCCATTGACTATTTTACAAAATGGGTGGAGGCAGCCTCGTACGCCAACGTCACCAAGCAAGTGGTAGCCCGGTTTATAAAGAAGGATATCATCTGTCGTTATGGGGTCCTGGAGAGAATCATTACTGATAATGAATCGAATTTGAACAACAAGATAATGAAGGAACTATGTCAGAGTTTTAAGATCGAGCATCATAATTCCTCTCCATATCGTCCGAAGATGAATGGGGCTGTTGAGGCAGCAAATAAGAATATCAAGAAGATTGTACAGAAGATGGTGGTAACATATAAGGACTGGCATGAGATGCTACCTTATACCCTACATGGTTACCGTACTTCAGTGCGTACGTCAACTGGGGCAACCCCTTTCTCATTGGTGTATAGTATGGAAACAATTTTACCCTTAGAGGTCGAGATTCCCTCTTTGAGAGTTCTGGCAGATGTGAAGCTTGATAAAGCTGAGTGGGTGTGTTCCAGGTTGGATCAGTTAAACCTTATTGAAGAAAAGAGGTTGGCAGCCATCGCACATGGTCGGTTGTATCAGAGCAGGATGAAGCACGCCTTTGACCAGAAAGTGCGTCCTCGGAATTTTCAGACAGGTGAATTGGTTTTGAAAAGGATCCTTCCTCCTCTGACAGATCACATGGGCAAATGGACTCCAAACTATGAGGGGTCGTATGTAGTAAGAAAGGTTTTCTCTGGTAGAGCCTTACTACTTTCAACTATGGATGGCGAAGATTTTACATCCCCTGTGAACGCAGACGTAGTCAAAAAATACTTCGCATAAAAGAGACCCGCTGGACATAAAAAGAAAGTCCAGGCAAAAATGGGGCATCCCGGCGAACCATAAAAAAGGAAAAGGTTCGGGCAAAAATTAGGGATAAAATGCAAAAAAGAAATGTGTAAACCCGCAAAGTCGAAAACCGGTAAAGGCAACTTTGGTAAAAATGGGTATCCCGATGGATTGAAAACCCTAAAAGGGCGATCCAGGCAAAAGTTAGGGATTTATAAGCGAAAGGCTACGGTGTGCGTTCGATCTGTGAACACTTTCAATACCTGGAAATTCTGAAAGAAAGGAATCAGTACAGTTAGTCTCTTCGAAGGTCAAGACATTTGTGGATAAGCAAGACATATGGGTCATAGCTGAGTCGAATCATGGTGGATATCTATTCCCACATTGCCGACATGTGTATTTTCTTTTTGCTTTTACGCAATTACCTCTTTTTAGGAATTGCTTCCAATTGTAAATGCCTATTTACATGCCACTTTTCTCAATAAAATATTCATTTCACTCAAAGAGCTTTCCATTATAAGTTTTACTTTTACTGTTTTGTTTGCAAAAAACATCTGATATTTTTGATAAACATTGCATATAAAATTTCGAGCTTTGCGGAGCATAACGAAAAGCAGTAGAAATTACTTAGGCGTTAACGGTGATAGTCATGTTGTGGCATATTCTTTTTGTTGTTATTTGACTTGCAGGGCAACAGGATTATATTTCCCCAGCAGCTTGCTCTCCCCAGCATTGAGATTGCACTTTCCTCAACAGAGCAGACATTCCCCAGCAGGAGACCTGGAAAGTATTTTCTCTGAATCAAGACGTTATTTCCCCACAGAATCAGGGTGTCCACTTTCCCCATCCAGTCAAGAAGCATGCTTTCACCGACGATGTTATATTCTAGTCCCCAGCAAGAAGAGAGTAAGGTCATTATCCCCATCAGCAGGTTAAGATCAGCAGTATCCCCAAGCGGGATGGTGTTATGGACTGTTGTCCCCAAGCAGGATGGTATTATGGGCTGGCATCCCCCAGCAGGTCCTAAGCCCATCTGTTATTGGCAATCCTCAGTAACAGACTTCTGGTTCCGCTATCGGCATTCATTCTCAACTCCCCTAGCAGAGGAGAAATCTCAGGTTCTGGATGTTACCTTCGGTGTAGGTCATGTGTAACCCCCGGTAGTTCGTTCGGGATTTCATCCCCAACAGAAGTTATTAATCTGAAGAATCGATCAGTGCGATCCTTCTCAGCAGAGTTCTTGGATTCGGAGGACAATTTATTTTTGTCATCCCCAGCTGAATTAGTCTCTTCTCTCCAGCATTTATTTTGCTGGAGGGGCCCTTTTTGCATATCATAAGCATTTGCATTGCATCCTCAAACTCGTAGCATTTCCACTTCGTGTGGAGCATTACGGCAAAATTCAAACATTTGCATTCGAAGCATAAGCCAGGTTTGATATATTCCTTGCCAGTTCTCTTTCCCAGCAGAGATGGCATAACTCAGGAGATTTTGGAGGGATGCGTTCCTCATACTTATGTTCCCCGGCAGAGTCTTTTATTTAGACTTCTCCTTTCCCCAGCGGAGCCATCCTATCTGTGGATCGTGAGTCCGTTAGAAGTTTGCCTTTGTTTGGCCTTTCTCTTTTGTGAAATCCAGTTCTTGCCTGGTAGTCAGCTCTCGCTTGGCATATTTTGTTTGCCAGTTTCCCTTTCTCAGTAGGGGTGGTTTAAACCAGAAGTTTTGTTTCATGTTATCCTCGGCGAAGTCCACTTTATGTTGGTTATCCTTGGTGGATGCAATTGAGGTTGTATTCGTTTTGTGGGTGCGATTGAGGTCGTATTCATATTTCCTTTGTGGCCAGAGTGATTGAGGTCAGTCTTCCTTTGCGGGTGCAATTGAGGTTGTATTCGTTTTGTGGGTGCGATTGAGGTCGTATTCATGTTTTCTTTGTGGGTAGAGTGATTGAGGTCAGTCTTCCTTTGCGGGTGTAATTGAGGTTGTATTCGTTTTGTGGGTGCGATTGAGGTCGTATTCATGTTTTCTTTGTGGGTAGAGTGATTGAGGTCAGTCTTCCTTTGCGGGTACAATTGAGGTTGTATTCCTTTTGTGGGTGCGATTGAGGTCGTATTCATATTTTCTTTATGGGCAGAGTGATTGAGGTCAGTCTTCCTTTGCGGGTGCAATTGAGGTTGTATTCATATTTCCTTTGTAGGCAGAGTGATTGAGGTCAGTCTTCCTTTGCGGGTGCAATTGAGGTTGTATTCGTTTTGTGGGTGCGATTGAGGTCGTATTCATGTTTTCTTTGTGGGTAGAGTGATTGAGGTCAGTCTTCCTTTGCGGGTGCAATTGAGGTTGTATTCGTTTTGTGGGTGCGATTGAGGTCGTATTCATATTTTCTTTGTGGGTAGAGTGATTGAGGTCAGTCTTCCTTTGTGGGTACAATTGAGGTTGTATTCGTTTTGTGGGTGCGATCGAGGTCGTATTCCTATTTTCTTTGTGGGTAGAGTGATTGAGGTCAGTCTCCCTTTGCGGGTACGATTGAGGTCGTATTCGTCTTATTTTTGTGGGTATGGTTGAGGTCATACTCCTTATTTTTCAGCACGCTCCATTTCGTTATTCTCACCATTAGCAAATTTTCGGGGTTCTTTCGGTAATCAATCCTCGTGCATCCTGGGATGTCTGAGAGCCGTCGCTATCATACCTTCAGGACCAAGTTGATTGAATAGGGGCAGCTGTAGCACCCCAAAATTTGCTCTCCTTACTTTAGTACTAACTGGTTTATGTTTCACTTCATTTTTTGCATTATCATGTGTGCATATCATTGGTTCTTAGCATGGGGTCAAGGTGCCTGAGGCAAGTTCAAGGGGAGAAGATGTTCTTCAAAGGGTCAAGCAAGAGAGCTCAAGTGGATCACTCTCTCCTAACCAGTGCAGAAATTAGGGTTTTGAGATTCTTGGGTTTATTGCTCCAATGGGCAAGCTTATTGGGTTTTTATCATCACCAAATGGTGTATCTTATCTTTGTTGGAGAGGATACACATCATATTCAGAGGAATTTAGATTTGGAGACTGTGTTATTTCCTCCTAGACTGAGGGTACCAAAATTAGGGTTTGCTATAAAGTCAGTTTATTTCTGATTTTTTGGGCAAGACTTGATTCCATGGTATTCCTTGGGTCCCTGAGTATCTAGGAATGGAAGATTGTCCATCAGTTTGGTTCAGGAGAGATTCAATTGGCCAATGGATTGGGAATCAGGAGAATCAGGAGAAAAGTCAACAGTGAGAGGGGAAGTCAACTGTGAAATTTTGAGGTTCTCTTCAAGGTTTCCAAAGTCTCACATCATCATATGGTCTTCAAGAGTCAAATTTCATACCATTTATCAAGAATCAAGGGTTGGTACAAAAGTTGCTAAATATGGAAATGGCCTATAATTTGAAAGTTTCCTTTTTGGGCAAGTCCTTACACTACATTCAACTTGACTTTTCATCATCAAGAAAGCTTCAAATGAATTTTACTCAAACATGAAAGTTGAATATCTTTTTCTCCTCTTTCCAACAAGTACTAGATGGTCTCCATATCATTTGTGAAACTCAAGTTATGATCAAAAGAAGGCAAAGTGGTTTTTAGGGTTTTCTCATGGTTCCATTTGCATTTTGGGACATAGTGACCTATAATTGATTCCATTGCTTCATGTCACATTCTAACATCAAAGAGCATTCCTTAAGGATCATTTTGGGCCTTTGAACCAAGGGATTCCATGAATTATTCATTACTTATTTCACATGGTGCAAAATTGCCAAATTATTGAAAACTCATGAACCAATACATCTCAAGGCCCAAATCAAACTCAGGTGTGATTAGAAATTGTTAAATAAGTGATCCATCATCAAGGGTTTGGATATACATGCATGGATGAGGGTGTATTTCACATTATGTAATTTTCTAAAATCACCCAAAACTCATTAAGTGGGGAATTACCAAGGCCCAAATGCTGATCAGTGGATTAACCTAGTCTATTTAAGCTAACTCATGCTAGGGTTAGAGGGAGGACACATGATTTTGGAGAGTTCTCAAGTTGTAACCCTAAAACTTTTCTTCATTGAATCTCTCAATCCACAAGAGCTTTTCCAAAAATTCTTTCTCAGTCTTCCTCCTTGGGATCCATAGAACACAAAGCAACCATCATTTGCAGCTAATAACAAGGACACGTGTTGCACAATCTCAGGTTAGTGATGTTTTTCATGATCCTAAAACTCTATTTTTTGACATGTATGATGATCTGTGGTTGGTGCTGATCATGATGATGTATTTTATATTGAATTTGGACGTGTAATATGGTTGCTGCGTGAGTTTTAAGTTTTGGATGCAAATGTTATTTCGCTCGATTCTCTTTGTACGTTGCTTGTTTGGGATTTTTGATCTGATATTCGTGATCCTCGTTAAAATCTGGTCAGAATAGTATACTCCCTTGCATTTTCTGGAAAATTATTTGTGCAGGTGGTCGGAGAAGACGACCGGAACCCTAGTTCCGGCGTCTGGTATAGTCTCCGGCGAAGCTAGGGTTTAGAGGTAAGGGACATAATCCCCACCGTCCGTTGTTTGATCCCACGGTCCATGTGATGCCACGCGTTCTATTTTTTTTGTTTTTATTTTTGGCTTGTCTGTTTATTACCCCATGCTAGCTATCATGCGCCACCAGATCATGACCTTTGATCTTATTAAATTTTGGTTTTTGTGATTTAGTGTGAGACGTTTGATGTATCTGATGGCCATAATCGTGACAACGAATTAAAATAACCATGTGCTGATGACGTGTAATTTCTTTTATTTCAAATTAATCGTGGTGTATGCTTGCGTACCATTACTACCGTGTGCTTGAGATCTGGAGCGTCTATCTTGATTGCCTTATGTTTGCGTTGACTGATCTGGAGCGTAGGGTTAATCTTATGGTGAGTAGCGAGTCAATTGGGTTGACTGAATCTACGTGTTCCTCTTTTTTTATTTTTCTGATGGATCTAAGTCTGGGCCTTCTATTCGCACCCCCACCCTTTAGCCCATTAACATTTCCAACGTGTTTGTATTACTAAACACACCCCCATGTTATTTCAATTTATTCATTTTATTTAATTGTATTATGTTCATTTTAATCATTTTAAAAATAGTTAATTGCATTAAAAAATTACCAAAAAGTTCATGAATCACATTTAGCATTTAATAAAATTTTCTCAAATTTTATTTTTTATTTTTATTTTATTTTTATCATTTGAATTAATTATTTTAATATTTTCCTTTTTGAATTGTTCATATCATGCATACTCTAACTTGTTTATTTTATTTCTCATCATCCACAAATTATTTTGAACTCATTCCTTTTGCATTATTTTATCAACACATTGAATTGCATTGAAGTATTTTTCTCTCATTTTTAAAATCATTTCATATTGCATTTTAGTCCTCTTCTTTTGCATATTGAACCATGTTTCTTGTCTGAACTTTGCATAACTGTTTGGGTGACCTATCTGGGGAATTTTGGCATGAGCTTTTGATATGTTGTTTGTTTCTGGTTGAGCTACTTTGATAATTAATTTGGTAATTTTAGAAGATGTTTTACTAATTATGTGATTGCTTTTGGTTTGGGATCTTCTTGTATGCATACCTTTGACCATGTCTGACTACTTGTTTGAAAAGGCACTTGTGCCATTGTTTGAGATTGCTTCTTTGAGTTCTTAAACCATGTTTGAACTGTTATAGGTCACTTGATTACTATTATATGTCATTGCTTGGGTTTCATTGGTCTTATTATTACGTATGTCTGTTTTGTACTAACCTTTTATGCAGAGGCTGAGGTAAGTTATTTGGGGTGTGGATAGTTATCCATGTCCACTCTCATTCTTTCTTTCTCTCATATTTTCCTTTCTTTAGGTTTAGGTTGTTGTCAAACCTCCCCTTAGGGCCATCTTTGCATGATAACATTAGGATAGATTCTCCCCGTAGTTTTTTTCTTTTCTTTTGAGTCCCTCTTCTCATCTCAAAACATCTTTAAGATACTTAATAAGGTCAACTAGCCTTGCACACGAGCCTTAAACATAGGAAATGAAGATTGAGGGGTCCCCCTTCTCTCTTCTAGAGTGTTGAGCATACGTCCCATTGGGGGCGACCATGCGACGCATTCGCTCCCGTGTCATAGACTTTGGTTCAAGTTGAGTTATGAACTAATTCAAGTCACTTCTGTCCTAAAAAATACAAACAAACTTCAAACCTTTTTATCCTTCGGGATTGTCAAACTAAAGGATATTTTCAAAAAGGGCACGTTACCTTCCGTCTGAGACGCAAACAGGCATCGACCCTAACTGCCGGACGCGAACTTAATGTTGCTCATAAAAAACACAAAAAGAACTTGGTCCGAACTACGTTGACTCTGAATTCCCCATTGCACAAAAGGGGTACGTAGGCCTAGGACGACGACGTCCTACCGAGTCTGTCTTAGTCTTTCCTTTCCCCGTCTTAGTACAGCCATAGATGATAGGATAACTCACCCTTAGAATAGACAACAAGCGTGGATCCCATCGAGTACGATGGACGCGTGGGGTGCTAGCATCTTCCCCTCGCGTAACCGACTCCCGAACCCAGGTTATGGTTGCGATGACCATTCCTTTCCCTCTTCCTCAGGTTTATGCGGTGTTCCTTTTCCCTCTCTTGGGATAAATTTACACGCCTGGCGACTCTGTTTTCTGCGCCACTCTCGCGTTTGTACCTGGATGGAAATCCTGGGAGCGACAGCGTCCCTAAAGGCGCCCTAGAGAATCTTGCATTTTAAGGAATCATATACTCCAATAATTGTCATTTGTGGGTTAATGGAGGGGACATGCTCTTGGGGGTAGTCGCATCCACCAAACTTAGCCAGAGATGACAGCTTAAAGTTCTTTGGCACAAAGGCTCCCCATATTTCATCGGAGAGAGGTTAAGCGTCCATAACCTCAGTATTCTCAAGAGGTTCAGCCTTTTATTGGCGTTACTAGATGAGGAAGACGTTATCCTTTAGAGTTCAGTTTAGCGACGTAAGTCTTCCATGGCGGCACACATTTCCGCTATGTTGTCTTCATCACCCCGAAACTACTATTAACTAGAGTTGTTATCCCCTATTGGAACAAGTTTGGTTCTACAACTATCCTTGAGTTTTTACGATAACAAAGCGTAAAGAACAATTTTGTACTCTAACTATTTTGTTGAGTGTGCAGAAAATGTAAAACATATCTGACTTTGAACCAAAAGATAAAATTAAAAGTGTGTTTACAAAGAAGTCAGCTCTGATCTATTAAGTCAACATTTCTAAGCAAAAACCATCCAGATATACTTTGATAAAGGTTATGACTACCAGCTTCTGAAAGTCTCGGAATCCTGTTTTCCAAAGACTCTGAAAGTCTCACAAAATTTTGAAGACAGACTCTGAACTCTATTCAAGCTTCATCAACTTGTATAAGAAGCCTCTGACTAGAAGATTTAAATCCAAAGGTCAACGAATGATTGATGTGACAGAAGTGCAAAAGCAAATATACTTTCTATGTAAAGTATTGTACTCTGTACCAAAGAAGTTTCTCACGTCTCATCATCCTCATAAACACTCTATTGTAAGCGTCACTCTAATGTTGCAATATAAAGTGACCTTCATACAATGATTACATTGAGGATATTCCAACTTCACCCTCCAACGAATTTATTTCTTCCTATATAATAAGGTCTTTGACGATTGGAAAAAAGGTAGTGATTGAATTTGCATATCAACGCATACACCCAAAGATCATACACAGAAGAGAAATATAAAAGAAGTGTTTCTCACACTCGTACACTTAGAACATTTTCTTTAAATATTTTTGTTCTGGACCGGGCAGGGCTTCCTGCCCTTAAGGATCAGGCCCAATCCATCCTAATTGGCGAACAAGCCCAAGAGGCACAACATAGCCGTTGGGCACAATATAGCCGTTGGGCGTGTCCCCCTCACGCGCATAGTAGTTCACTCGACCAACTGCCTCCCCGGATATCACAGAAACAGTTAGAAAGGCCACGCGCCTTGCCCTCCATCTGGAAATCCCTCATTGGTCGATCAGGCGCTTTGCTCGCCAGAAATCCATCTATAAAAA
Organism: Lathyrus tuberosus; assembly: GCA_022829125.1. Classification (NCBI taxonomy): domain Eukaryota; kingdom Viridiplantae; phylum Streptophyta; class Magnoliopsida; order Fabales; family Fabaceae; genus Lathyrus; species Lathyrus tuberosus. The sequence goes on along the minus strand of JALAZF010000093.1, from coordinate 14,834,217 downwards.
CCCCCTCGCTTGAGAGGGACAGGTATCACAAATCACATACTTGACTTCTCTTACTTGCTTTTCCCCTTTTTTGACCAAATACTTACTTTGGCATCGGAGTACCTTGCAGGTACCTCCACCCCTTTTTCCACTCCTACGAGCATCAACTCTTGTCCTACACAAAGGCTGCGACGATCTCCTCCTGGTCCTCTCTGATCAGTGGCACCGACTGTGGGGAACCAGCTTCCCCGTCTTTAACCAAGATTCTCTCTCGCTCAACAAAGACCAAAGCTTCATCTCTTCAAATCTCAGATCGACATGGCTTTCATCAAGAACGATGTTCACCAAGACTCTGTGGCCCCTGCGGACAACAAAAACAACGACCATGCTTTCGTCGGGCATATCCCGCAGGAAAGTGACCGAAGAGACGGAAGGCCCGCTTCCCCGAAACCCGACGAACCAAAGCCAAGAACACCGGCCGTGGAGCTCACCTTCGAGCCCATTATGGTTCCTCAGGATGTTGATCCGAGCACCGCAGCGCTCATCGCTTCTCTCAACAACTCGAACCTCCTGATCCTCCAGCAGGGGGAGAAGTTCAGTGCCCTCGAGCATATCCTTCAGGAACGCATCACTTCAGAAAAACTGGCGAGCCTCTCCCCGCGTCCATGGACCCCCTCGAAGCGAAGACACGACAGCCTCTCCCCGGAGAGGAAACGTTCAAGATCGAGGGACCCTACACCCGATCTAGCCCGGCAACGCCATCAGCCTCCCCCGCGAAGATCCAGGCACTCCCCGATTTCCAAGAGGTTTCGACACGCGGATAAGTACGATCACCGTCGCACCCGCGGACGTTTTCCTCGCCGAAGTCGAAGCCGCGAGCACAACCGCTCCCTTTCGCTCTCTCTTAGTTCCAGCAGTGACGATGACGTTCACGGTCCGTTCACAAGGGACATCCTCGACACTCGAATTCCCCACGGATTGGAGAAACCACCCACGTTGACAACCTACGACGGAACGACTGACCCCCGTGAGCATATCGAAAATATAGAGGCTATGCTCCAATATCACGGTGTCTCCGGGGCTATCAGATGCAAAATGTTCCCCATCACCTTGAGAAAAGGAGCGATGATATGGTTTAAACGGCTTCCTCGCAGATCCATCTCTTTGTGGAGGGAGTTAAAGAGCCAGTTTGCCCGACATTTCACAGCTTCCCATCGACACCCTAAGTCGGAGGCTACGTTGGAGGCCATCATACAAGGCAGGGATGAATCCCTGCGGGCATACATTGAAAGATTCAACAAAGAAGCGGTGGAAGTCTGAACAACGGATCACATAAAGAAGTACCTCCTCGAAAAGGGACTCCGACCCAAAAGCGACTTCCGTAAGGCAGTAGGGATCGAAACTCCCCGAACACTGACAGAACTTCTTCGTAAATCTGAGGACTACATCCGTTACGAGGAAAAAGAGGCCGCATACCATGCCCGGGACTTGAGAGATCGTGCAGCACCCCGGGCATCAAAAAAAGATGAGCCAGAATCATCCCGGCAGGGGAAGAAGAAACGGTGCGATGAGCGTCCTCGCGAAAGCAAAGGGCCGACTGGCCGGTTTACGGAGTACACCGTACTCACAACCTCGCGAGAGCGCATTCTCTCTAACTGCATCAACACATAATTCAAGCAAGGGGGTGTCCGGTTCCCTAAACCGACCACGTCCAAAGGAAACGTCGACAAAAGCAAATATTGTCGTTTCCATCGTAGTCACGGCCATGTGACAGAAGATTGCGTACACCTTAAGGACGCAATAGAGATCCTCATCAAAGAGGGTCACCTGAAGCAATACGTGAAGAAGGGAGAGTCTTCCCGATGAGACACATCTGATCCGAAGAAAGAAGCAGAATCAGCCCCATCCAGTCCTTCCCCGCAGGTTGCAATGGCCATCAGCCAACGAGAGGACTTCTTCGTTCCTGACCACCTCGACCCGACTTCTCAGGCATTCATACACAGCACCTGGGAAGCCTTTCCTACGGCCATGGTTATCTCATGTGGGGGGTACCACGAGCTTACGATAGGATCCATCAAACAAAAGTTTGAACAGCTGATAGACAGTAGCCCCGAGCAGTTGTACACGATCGGCAAGGGTAAAGGGCGTTTGCAGCCAATCACGTTCTACCGAGAAGAACTCCCCAGAGGATCGCCAAATTCCCATATTCCTCTGCTGATCAGGGCCAAGTTATCCTCTACCGATGTTCGGAGAATCCTGGTCGAACAGGGGAGCTCCGTGGACATCATGTATTCCAACCTGTTCCGCGCGTTGAAACTGAATAAGTCCAACCTCTCACCATACGTGGGATCAGATCTCCAAGGATTCAACGGGGCAACCGCCCGACCTTGGGGTTACGTGGAGATACCATTCACGTTTTGCAAGGAAGAGGCATCTCGGACAATCAAAACGCAGTTCTTAGTCATTGATTGCCCGTCGCTCTATCAGTGCATCCTCGGCAGACCAGCTCTTGCCGAACTCGTTGCTGTCCCCTCCACGGTCCACCTCAAGCTCAAATACTATACTGAGAAGGGACACATTACAACTCTGCATGGCGATATCGAGGCTGCTCGCAGATGCTTTGAAGCCGTAACAAAAGGACAGAACCAGATCGCGACGCGACAAAGGCGACAAAGCGCACTAGAGATGACGAGGTTCCAGCTGAAGATGGCCAGCCAGAGAAAAAGCCCACGCTTCCCGTGCATACCATCGACCTCGACAGCAGGCTCCCCGAAGATAGAAATGAAGATCGTGACGAAGACAAAAATCCAGGAGTGACAAGTTCCCCGTCTCCTGCACTTCTGCGACCAGTTCCAGATGGGGAATTCGAGATCATCACCTTTAGCAATAACCCCAACAGGGGAGTGAAGATAGGCGCTGGTCTCCCCGAAGAGGTAAAGAAGGAGTTGAAGAAATGCCTTGACAACAACGTCGACCTGATCGCCTGGAGTGCGGCGGATATGCCTGGCCTTGATCCAGAAACTGCATGTCACCACTTAACAATCAATCCAGCTGCTCGCGCCATTGCCCAACGAAGAAGAAAGCAATCCGAGGAAAAGGCACAGGCTGCCGAAAAACTTGTACAAGACCTCTTAGAGGCAAAATTTATTTCTGAGGCCAGGTATACGACTTGGCTCTCAAATATTGTACTTGTAAAGAAAAGTAATGGAAAGTGGCGCATGTGCATTGACTACACTGATCTCAATCGGGCTTGCCCGAAAGACGCTTATCCGCTCCCGAGCATAGATAAACTCGTGGATAATTCCGCAGGTTTCAAGCTTTTGTCCTTCATGGACGCTTATTCGGGATACAACTAAATCCCAATGGCAGACGAGGACAAGAGGTACACGGTATTCATGACCTCCTCGGGGAACTATTACTATAACGTAATGCCCTTTGGACTAAAGAATGTCGGGGCCACATACCAACGCATGATGAACAAAGTCTTCCGATCAGAAATCGGGGACATGCTCGAAGTATATATGGATGACATGATCATAAAATCCCAAGAGGAATCCGTCCATACCACCCACTTACGCAAGGTGTTCGACCAAGCTCGAAAATGTAAGATGCGTTTCAAACCATAAAAATGCACCTTCGGGTACGAGCAGGGAAATTCCTCGGGTTTTACCTCACCGAAAGAGGAATAGAAGCAAACCCGGATAAATGCCGAGCACTCGTGGAGTTCCCCACTCCGCGGTCGAAGAAGGCGATACAATCCCTCAACGGGATGCTCGCATCCCTTGCTCGCTTCGTAAGCAAATCCGCCCAGCACGCCCTGCCCTTCTTCAAATTACTTCGGAAAGAATCAAATTTCGAATGGACGGACGAATGCGAGCAGGCCCTTGCCCATTTCAAACAAGCTTTGTCCGACCCTCTAGTATTGTCCCGACCAGACCGGGGGGAAACCATATACCTGTACCTCTCTGTGGCCAACGAAGCAGTGAACGCAGCGCTTATTCAAGAAACGGACGACGGGCAGAAACCCATCTATTTTACCAGCAAAGCACTGCAGGGACCCGAAGTCAGGTACACGCAAATAGAACGAGTGGCCCTTACTCTCATAGTCGTCGCAAGGAGACTCGGATATTACTTCATGGCGCGCACTATCGTCGTCAGAACCGACCAGCCTATTAGGCAACTGTTAAGCCGACCAGATATGGAGGGCAGAATGCTAAAATGGTCCCTTGAATTGGCCGAGTTTGACATTCACTACGAGGGGAGGAAAGCCCTCAAGGCACAGGTTCTGGCCGACTTCGTGGCAGAAATGACTCCGGAACTATCCCCTCCAGGAGGGACACGGAAGTGGATCATCTACGTGGATGGCGCATCAAGCCCCTCAGGCAGCGGAGCAGGAATTATCCTCGAGAGCGAGGAAGGGACCGTGATCGAAGTATCCCTGATCCTCTCCTTCAAAACATCCAACAATCAAGCCGAGTATGTAGCCTTCCTCGCAGGATTACGACTGGCCAAAGACGTCGGCGCGAGAGAAATAAAAATTTGCACTGATTCCCAGCTCATAGCGTCCCAAGTACGGGGAGAGTTCCAAGCAAAGAACGACCAACTAGCCGAATATTTGACGATGGTAAAAGAAAAAATAGCGGAGTTTGAAGCATGGGAAGTTCAGCACGTCCCGCGCGAGCAAAACACCCGAGCAGACATCCTCTCTAAACTAGCCAGCACCAGAAAAAAAGGTGGGAACAAATCCATCATACAAGAAATGTTGGCCCGCCCGAGCATTGTAAAACCCGACCTGCTAGATGTTAACGTCATCGGAGATCCCCGTTGTTGGATGACCCCGGTATACAATTATCTCACCAAGGGGGAACTCCCCGAGGTCAGTGATAAGTGCAAAATGTACCTATTTTTGTATATAAGTTTTGTTGCACTTATCATTACTTTGTGTTAAAATTGGTTGAATAAACCCCACTTTATGTGTAATTACGTTTACTTTACGTTTTAGTGTATATATTGCGTATCGTGTAAATATCATTGAGTTTAATTGATTTTCTCTCATTTTTTTAGGTATTCAAGTAAATATATTTTTCCATATTCATAAAGAGCATTGAATAAGCTTTTCGACGCTTCCGACCGTGCGTCAATCGGAGTTACGGTTAAAAAGTTATGGTCAAAACAAATTCTGGTTTGCTGTCATGTTCGCTAGGCGAACCAGGAGGCGAGCATTCGCTGGCGAGTTCGCAATGCGAACTCTGGCGAATAAAAAGTGCCCAGAAGTGTGAAAAACACTATTTTAGGCAGTGGCTAAGGCGGTATATGTTCGCAATGCGAACGGGGGTTCGCAGTGCGAACCTGGGAACACAATTTTGCCTATAAACTTCATTTTTCAACATTTTTTAGGTTATGGTTTTGGGGATTCTTGCTCCAACTCCATCAAACTTCATTTTTTCAGTAGATTAGCTTCGAAAACAACTATGGAGCATGCATACGGATGAACTGGGGTGGATTGATCGTCGATCGGCTCTGACAATCCGCGAGATGTTTGGTTCATTTCTCTTTTTCTTTGTGTTTTTCTTTATGGTTGGGTTGTGTATATGTATTTGCTGTAAACTCATGTATATTTGTCGCCCATGGCGTTATATGAAACTTGCTTTACAAATCTTTATTGGTGATTGTCTCTGATTTTTGCTTTATGTGCGGGGTTTGGGTTGTGTTAGAGATAACCGTCGCAAACTTCGATTAGGGATGATTGTCTGTTAGTTTCTAGATTCTAGAGATAGATTTAGGGCTAACAATCTTCAATAGGCGTCGAAACTTAATGCCTCCGTGCCTTGAGCTAGCGTACGAAAGTATCGGCAATGGTAACACGGTTGTTCTCTCAACTTTGCGTTAGACATAACCTGTGTTGTGAGCGATGCTGGGTGATATTGAGGAGTATTGTAGGTTGAGTATAACTGGTCGGTAAGTTTAAGTTTGTGAGGAGTCGATTATGTGCATGCCGGATAAGTTTGTCTTGCTGAAAAGTGAATTTGTTTTAATGTTTTAAACCATTTTAATCCAAACTCATTAACGCGAGAGATTGTCGAACGACATTCTTTCCCTCGAACTGATCTATGTGGACACGACATAAATCTCGGAGGGAATTCTTCCGAAAATAAATATTTTTGCTGCTTGCCCTATTCTGCACTCAACAGACAGTAAGGAGGCCAGCGTAACTAAGCGACGAGCCTGTTCGTACGTACTGGTCGAGGACAAGTTATATCGACGAGGGTTTTCCATCCCCCTGTTGAAATGTGTCGACGAGGCCCAGGTCCCCGGAATCTTACAAGAGATCCACGAGGGCATCAACGCACAACACCTAGGGGGAAGATCCCTGGCTCGAAAGGCTTTGCGCGCAGGATATTACTGGCCAACCATGCAACACGACGCCAAAGATCACGTACAAAAATGTGACTGTTGCCAACGCCACGGGGACATGCATTTGGCACCGCCCAACGAGTTGAAGACCCTCTCCTCGCCGTGGCCCTTCGCCTGGTGGGGGATGGACATCCTAGGCCCCTTTACAATGGGATCTTATCAAAATAAATTCCTAATTGTGGCCGTCGACTATTTCACAAGGTGGATTGAAGCCGAAGCGCTCGCCAAGATCACAACCTTCAACATATTGTGTTTCTATAAAAGGAACGTCCTCGCCAGATTCGGGGTACCCCAGGCCCTCGTAACCGACAACGGAATCCAATTCACAGACAGAAAATTCCAAGACTTCGTCGCCAAATTAGGAACGAAACAGTACTTTACTTCGGTCGAGCATCCCCAGACCAACGGGCAAGCGGAGGCCGCGAACAGAGTAATCCTAGGCGGATTGAAGCGGAGGCTAGGCGAGGCCAAGAAAAGGTGGGTCGAGGAGCTCCACAGCGTCCTCTGGGCGTACAGAACGACACCCCACTCTACCACCGGGGAAACCCATTTCCGACTAGCATATGGAACAGAGGCGGTAATACCGGTGGAGATAAGGGAACCCTCCAGAAGGATAGAAGCTCCCCTCGACGAAGAAACGAACGATGAGGCTCTACGCGAGGAGCTTGATCTGGTCGAAGAAATAAGATCAGGGGCCGCCCTCCGCGAGGCCGCATTAAAACAACAAATAACGTTGCAACATGACGCCAGAGTCATAAAGCGCGACTTCCCCGTAGGCAGTCTGGTCCTGCGTAGAAATCAGAAGGATTCGCGCGAAGGGAAACTGGCAACGAACTGGGAAGGACCTTATAGGGTCAAGTCCAAAACGGGCACGGGAGCATATTACTTGGAAACATTGGACGAAAAACAACTTTCTCGACCATGGAATGCTGAAAAACTCAAGCAGTACTACAGTTAAGTCCTTAACCACGAGGATAGACAAATTGCCGACGTAATCACCCAAAACGGGGAGAGTTGCGCGGTCATCGTATCATGCCCTGGTGAAGCATGGCACACATTACAACACCGGCCAACTTCTGCTCGTTGTACGAGCAGATCCTGTGCACAACGGGGATTCCTCGACCGAGCTCCGCCGTTGTCGCACCATTCAGGCAGGACACCCAGCTCGCGATGGGAATAGTCCAAGCCTATGAGATTAGTACCTCAAACGAAGTCTTAGCCTCATCACGGGCAAAACCACTTCGCCCTCCTCGGTAGGTTTCACACCTCGCCGAGCACATAAACAGAGCAAACGTCCATGATAAAACATTCACAAAATCCAAGTATATTGAAACACCGGGAATGGCCGGATAATGTTATAAATACAAAAAAGGGCATAGCCCCTACAAATTCATATAAAAAGGGGCAGCGCCCATACAAAATGATAAGGGCACGCAGGCCCACAAAACATGCTAAAAACCACAAAGCCCTATTCAGCGACTTCACTCTCCTCCTCGGCAAGAATGACCTGACCGTCCACCACTTTGTTGAACAAACCCATCCCATCCGTCGTGAGCTGTACATCAGAGTTGAGGGCCACCATCTGCTCTTTTGCAGCACTGAAGCCGAACTCAGCTGCTTTCAGGTTGTCCTCGCCAAGGATTCTAATCCTCCCGATCAAGTCAGCCCGTGACCTCAGGGACTTCTCGTTGTCAATTTCGTCCTGGACAGCAAAAGTCAAGCCTTCCAATTCAGCGATCCTCGCCTGCAAACTCGCCTTCTCCTCGTCAGCCTTGAGCGCAGCTAACTTCAGCTGGGTCACCTCCGTTTGAAGCAACCATTTGGCCTCCTCGTGACCTTCAAACTGTTTTAAATCATTAAACAGCTTGTTATTTTCCGCCTCTAACTCGGCAATTCTATTCTTGAACGTCACGAGGCTCGCCCGAGTAACAGCTTCATCATCGGCAAGGACAAGGGCTGCTTAAAGCACCCTAAACATGCCCACAGCATCCTGGCACAGCTGTTTTCTCCTCGCTTTGGAGTTGGCATTTAGAATAGCCACGACTTCAGAATCGTGAACATATATGGACTTCCCTTCAGCAAACAAATCTCGACGCGTATAGCAGGCGGGGCAGGACAAGATGACCAGCACCAGAACCTCCAGAACCAGCGGCCACAAAAGTCCCCACGGCATCCCTCTTCCTTTTATGGGAGGTGTCCGGGGTCAGCGGCGTTGAGGCTCTCTCCGGGGCGGGGGTAGAACCAGCGGCAAAATTCTCCAGATTTGTCTACTTAGGCACCCCGACCTTGGCACCTGTGGTCGTCTTCTTGTGAACCTTCGCCGCCTGGGACCTCATCAAACGCTCCCGCATGTCGGCCATCATACCTGCGAACACACATAGCAAGTCAGGACCAAGAATTCAAAGAAATAAAATCAAACAGTGGAGCATACCGAGCAAGGTCATTGCATCATCGTCATTATCACACTCGAGGAGAGCTTTGACGTTAATATATCTAGCTGCTCGGACGGGCCCATCATCCCCAACCAGCTATTTCCCATCCCGATCAACTACGAAGGCCGAGGAAAAACTCTCCACGTAAGCATGGAGGATCCTATACGACTCCTTGTCCGCCGGGCAAAGCTGCTCGTGCTTCACCAGGAACTGATCCGTTCTGCGCTTGAAATGGGTATAGACCCATTCCAAAGGAAATATGGAGACAACACCGTCCCTTTGCCGACCATTCACCACCACCTTCTCAATGGTCGAGATGGTCCTCTTAGCCTCCTCGGTAATAGGCTTCACGATCAGAAACCTATCCTTGAAGTTGCGAATTGAATTAGAATACGGCCAGAACAACCTACTCTGTTGTTTAAACGAAACCCAACTCTGTTTCGTCCCCGCTGTGCTCCTTTGGATTTGGAAAAGGCAGAAGAAGAGATCTGTGGTCGCTCCGATATTAAGATAACAGCACACTAGCTCAAAAGCCCGGATGAAAGCCAAGGCGCTGGGGTGAAGCTGAGACGGGCACAAGGCCAGATGGGTGAACAGGGAGGCTTGAAAGTCGGTAAAGGGGAGACGCATCTTCGCCTCCGTAAAAGCGAACTCGTACATAGGAAAACGCAATCCTGGGTACGAGGAGCAAATTCTATCGTACTCCCCGGGGCAAAATGCTTTCCACGCCCGAGGAGCGTCTTCTTCACGCCTCTCCAACAAGTCAAAGTATCTTATCTCCTCCGCGGAGAAAGTTGATCGGAACGTTAGAGGCTCATGTGCGAGCCAGTCAAGGTCCCCTCCTGCGACCTTGATATTCGAATAATCAGCGGGCACGCTGGGTCCTTCTTGTGTATCTTGCGTGTCGGGCACAACATCATCCTGGGGTTCAGCCATTTCCACCTGAAAAGCAGAGGAAGAGAAGTGAATTCGACATCCAAGATCAAATCCACCCTTCCACCACGAATCAAGTGAAAGGGCGTTGATGAATCCGAGGACAACTACGTGCCCGTATAAATTACCTACCAATCGCCAGAAGAGTTCTCCGTGACCAGAACTCGCAGATATCCATACGAGGACGGGTGCTCACCTCAAAATCACATCAAAGTTCCGAACAGGCCTAGTGCCCGACTACAAACGAAATTCTACACCTAACCAGATTCTACAAGGATCTACGCTAACAATTTCTACAAAAATCCTAGAAAATCCTAAAATTCATCATGTTCTTCATGAATTTTCCATAAATTCATGTGTTCATCGAAGAACACATGAAGTTCAACCGGAAAATCCATGAACAAGCACCCAGAGAACTGAAGGTTCATAAAAAATATACAGAAAAGGAAGAACAAACTTACAAGAAGAAGAAGAGATTGACGGAGAAGAGGATAATCGACGGTGGCGAAGAGGAGCTCCGGCGAAGGACTAGTTGCAGAGCAAATAAGGGCAAGGAGTGAAAACTTGTGAGAATTGTGAAAGTGAAACCTTCCTCCACCCTTTTATAACCATTTGATCGTGGGAAATCGTGAAGGTCATCATAGCCTATGCAGCCCTAGGACTGACAAAAGCCATAAATGCTCACCACGTGTCACAAAAACTCTTCGTCTGGCTTAGTGCAGAAAATACACTAGTCCTTGGCTCCCACAAGCAAGTCTCCTCGTCAAAATGAACACGTCCGTGCAAGGCTGCTCGGCGAAAAACGCCCATTTTTCCAAGCACGCTGCAAACCTTGGTCGACCTTCTGCGTAATTGTCTAACGACCACACCTTGTCGGGGCACGAATGGAACACTCCACGCGAGCAACAACTTCCCCGACAGTACGGTCGGAATCACAGCTGTCCAAAGTCATTACTCTCCAGCAGAGCAACGACTTGGGGGGCTCCTGTTCTGGACCGAGCAGGGCTTCCTGCCCTTAAGGATCAGGCCTAATCCATCCTAATTGGCGAACAGGCCCAAGAGGCACAACATAGCCGTTGGGCACAATATAGCCGTTGGGCACAATATAGCCGTTGGGCGTGTCCCCCTCACGCGCAGAGTAGTTCACTCGACCAACTGCCTCCCCGGATATCACGGAAACAGTTAGAAAGGCCACGCGCCTTGCCCTCCATCTGGCAATCCCTCATTGGTCGATCAGGCGCTTTGCTCGCCAGAAATCCATCTATAAAAACCCCCTCGCTTGAGAGGGGCAGGTATCACAAATCACATACTTGATTTCTCTTACTTGCTTTTCCCTTTTTTTGACCAAATACTTACTTTGGCATCGGAGTACCTTGCAAGTACCTCCACCCATTTTTCCACTCCTACGAGCATCAACTCTTGTCCTACACGAAGGCTGCGACGATCTCCTCCTGGTCCTCTCCGATCAATTTTTGTCAAGTGTAACATTTGATTTAAACTCGTGTATCTGGTTATTGAAGCATCTTGTAAACCCAAAACTTGTTTATATTAACCTTTGGTTAATTTCCCTAAGAGGCTAAGTGTAGTCAGAATTCTCAAGAAGTCAATGACAATTAGTCTTTAAGTTGTAATTCTTTGAGAGACTAGGGTATAGTCATAATTTCTTATGAAGTCTTAGACTGTGTGTCTTTGAGTTTGTTATAATCATATTGATGATTGGATAAGTCCTTATTGAGAAGGCAAAATCACTCAGGCGGGTAGACTCGACGTAGCTTAGTTAACAGCGAACTAGGATAAAAATACTTGTGTTATTATCTTTATCATTATCTTTGTTGTTTGAGTTATTGGGTTACAAAAGTTTTTATATTCAGAAACTCAATTCAACACCCTTTTCTTCTGTTTCTTGTATCTTCACCCCCTTGCTCACCATATTTAATGGAGGAGATGAAGATAAGGATAGTAACCTGACCGTCCGATGTAGTGGTGGCCTAGGTCAATTTTACCAAGGCACCAATTGTACTTGTTAAAAATAAGTGAGCGACAACCTCTAAATGTGTATGAGATTTTAGGGTTGTAGTTGGTGTTATAGCAAACTCATGCAACGATGGTGGAAAACTCTTTATCTAAGTGATTTCTTAATGAATTGAATGTTGTTTCTCAACCTAGTGGTTGAGGTATTTATAGAGGTTGTTTGGGTCTGGATCCTTGGACACATAAGACAATTATTCTGCTCTTCCTAAAAGCGTTTAACTCTTATTTATCTTATTCTTCAGGAGAACGTGGTTTTCCTTATGTGACTGAGATTCCATATTGTTAGTGCTCTAGAACACGTCAATCATTATGTTTCGTAAGTGGGTAATAATAGTTTTATCCAAACGCATAAATCAAATTATTTGACCAAAGGGCGGGTGCTACAAATAATGGGTGCATGTTTTAATAAATGGGCGACTAGAAACCCAAATTTAGGCGTTGTGTGTCATCTACTTATCTTTGGTAAATCTCGTGTTGTCTTCTATACATCATTTATAAATATAGCATTGCATGAATAGATTTAAGAAATTGATAAACTAATTTATTTTTATAAAAATCATTAAAAGTTCATAATGCTTAAAAGATGGGTTGAGGTTGAATGCATTTCCAATACTTAAATTTATTTCATATTTAAGTCAATTTTTTTAGCGTTTCAGCAAACATGAATAAGAAATAAGATATACTCCCTCCGTCCCAAAATATAAGAGAAAAACTCAAAAACATATTTATTAAGAAAAGTAAAAAACATAATAGTTTGACTAAGATTTTGTTGAAAAAATTTGTTTTGAAAGATTTAAAAACAATTCTAATTGGTTGTTATTTATAGAAAATATGAGAGCGAAAGCAAATTAAATGCAACTTGCATTTAATTTTATTTTGAAAATGATAAAAGTTAATTTTTTCTCTTATATTTTGAGACAAAAGAAATGCATTTTTTTCTCTTATACTTTGGGACGGATGGAGTATTTAATAAAGAAAAGGAACTTTTCCTTTTTTAAAAAGAAAAGGAAGAACAATTTTAAATTATTCTTTTAATTGAAGAAAAGAGAGAATTTAATTTGAATTATTTTACATTGCTGAGAGAGAAACATTATAACTATTTTCTTATTCTGATCTTATTTATAAATGAATTTTTTTTTAATTTATTAAAAAATCAACGTGTTTAGTTTATTAGTATATACTAAACACATAAATTATTTAATGAATTAAAAAATAAACTTTCTATTTGACCAGATAAAATAATTAATATTATATAAATTTAAACTTAGTTGTTAACCAGCCATTCTCGGTCAAAATGTTAATCTTAGTGGACCAAAATTGTGTTGGTCATTCTAAATAGCCCTAGTTAATCCTGATAAATAATGTTAAATGAATAGTCAAATTGTCAAATGTTTTCTTTTCATGTAGTTTTAAAACACTAGCTATTTAGTTCACCAAAAAAAAGAACACTAGCTTTTTACCGTCACAAAAAGTAAATAAAAGAGAAACTCATCTTTTCGGTGACAAAATTAGTCATTCCGTGACATTATTTAGTGTTAGTATCATGATAAGGCACCTATGATTTTTTTGAAGAAGAAATTACAAGCTCACTCTTTCATCCAGTCACCACCAATCACTCATTCCACCTTGGACACAAATCTCCCCCAACAGATAAGAGGGTCCCACCTCTCCCATCCAACCACACCCTTCTCACGTGTTCTGCGAAACACTCGATTACACCCCCGAACAACGGTTAACGAGAACCACAGGTATCTGAACAAAACAAAAACATCCTCACACCAAGCAACATTGTCCATATATCACTCTCTACTTGTTTATCGTCTTTCCTCATTTTGATTCTCATGGAGTCACGAGTGTTGTCACGCGCCACCACTCTCTCCTCCCTCCCTACCCTCAACAAACTGCATCGGCTTCCCCTCGCCAATGCTTCCCTCCTCTCCGTGAAATCGATCGGATCAGTCTCCGACGGCGGGAACCTCGTCTGGGGAAGACAACTTCGTCCGGAGCTCTGCTCGCCAGTGCTTAAGAAAGGTCCTTCCCTCCTCCGTCCTTGTCCCGCCACTGCAGGAGGAAACGATTCCGCCGGGTGAGGTCCGTTTAATCCGTTCTGACTCAGTAAACTCAGTCTCAACGCTGTACTCACTAATGCATCTTCTGTGTTTTTTGTTTACAGGGAAGAGAAGGTAGCTCCGGTTGGATTCTTCAGCCGGTATCCAGCTCTTACTACCGGTTTTTTCTTCTTCACCTGGTACGTCACACAACAACAACATACGACAGTGTTCTATGTTGTGTTCTTTTCTTGTGATCGTTCACTTTGAGTATTGAAATTACGTCTATGTCCTTTTGATGCAGGTACTTCTTGAATGTGATTTTCAACATCCTCAACAAGAAGATCTATAATTATTTCCCATATCCATAGTAAGTTACTGTATCTCATTAGATATTTCAAATTTCGTCTGGTTCGTGTTGATGTATGTCATGTCTTATCTAGTATCATCTTTTGTGTTAAAAAGATAGTTAATAGCTTTGTGTATAGTGTTATTGAATATTTAAATTAATTATTTATACATTATTTTAAAAGTATGCTAAACAATAACTCAATAGTTAAATTTCTTTATGCACATGTTAGATTCATATATTATTATAGTAATCCCTATTTTCTCGTTACTTGTCATGAGTTTTGTTGACTTTGATTGACTCTGCAGCTTTGTGTCGGTAATTCATTTAGCTGTGGGAGTGGTGTATTGTTTGGTGAGCTGGACCGTGGGCCTTCCTAAGCGCGCTGTAAGCCCAATTCAATATCTCTCGGCCCATAATCCAAATTAGTATTTGCTAGCTACACCACCATTATTCTAGGTTTCAACCTGTTTAAGAATTTTTCATATGGTTGTTGTTTGTGTAGCCTATTGACGGTAACCTGCTGAAGTTGCTGATTCCTGTTGCTGTGTGTCATGCATTAGGCCATGTCACTAGCAATGTCTCATTTGCAGCGGTTGCTGTTTCTTTCACACATACCATTAAAGGTGACCAAATTTTATATGAAAGGAAGTTGTATTGTATTGTATTGTATTGTATTGTATTGTATTGTATCTACTTTGTTTTCTGAATGTGATAATGAATGAACCTTGTGTTTTCTTCAGCTCTTGAGCCATTCTTTAATGCTGCTGCTTCACAATTTATACTTGGACAATCAATTCCCATCACTCTATGGCTTTCATTGGCTCCTGTTGTTCTCGGTAACTTTTTCTTCTCATCGATCTCTTTCCTTATTCACAAGATTTTAACACGTTGCAATTTGTGGTCATTTTATATGTGAATAATCTATGCAGGTGTGTCAATGGCATCATTGACTGAACTCTCATTCAACTGGCTTGGTTTCATAAGTGCTATGATTTCAAACATTTCCTTTACATACAGGAGTATCTACTCAAAGAAAGCAATGGTTAGTTATTATACATATATATCTTCTATCACTTCATTACTTACTAATGTTTTTGCATATTTTTATATTGTTATTAAATAACTCTTTCTGCAGACTGATATGGATAGTACCAATATCTATGCCTACATTTCAATCATTGCTCTAATTGTCTGCATACCACCGGCCTTAATTGTGAGTGTGAATCAATCAAATCTTATTTCCTGTGAAATTCGCTGTTATTTTTGACAATGCATACTCATTTATTTTATGATTTGATCCCTTAGATCGAAGGGCCTACACTGTTGAAGACCGGTTTCAATGACGCAATTGCTAAAGTAGGTTTGGTTAAGTTTGTATCAGATCTCTTCTGGGTTGGTATGTTTTACCATCTCTACAACCAGGTAACTAAATCCTCCTAACACATATTGAAAATTTTACTTTTAGTTAAGCCTCTGTTAACTTTTGCTCATTTCAATTTTCATCACTAGGTGGCAACTAACACATTGGAGAGAGTGGCTCCTCTTACTCATGCAGTTGGAAACGTACTCAAACGTGTATTTGTCATTGGATTTTCGATCATTATCTTCGGTAAATATTGTTTTCTTCCATCATATTATTGCACCCTTCTTAAGTTCCAACATGTTTATTTATTTATATTGGGTTTCAGTTCAAGTAATCTGACATTTTGATTGGATGTAATTGCTTCACACAGGCAACAAGATTTCCACTCAAACTGGTATAGGAACTGGCATTGCAATTGCTGGAGTAGCACTCTACTCTTTCATCAAAGCCAAGATTGAAGAAGAGAAGCGAGTGAGTACTCTTGTTTTCATTTGATTTTTTGTATACTATATATAGAATAGCAAAATAAATGAATATAATTGACATTATTACCCTTTTGTTTTTCTTGTGCAGCAAGCAAAAGCAGCTTAAGGTGTCAACTTGAGGATGTCCAGCACTGTAAATCATCACAAATTTCTTTCTAAATAATTGACTTTGTTTCAGTATTGTACTATCTTTGTGATAGCGCGCATTTCATTTTCGTTCTTTATTTTTGTCAAATCTTTCCCCTTGTTCATTAAGAAAACAACGACTTGCTGATTTGCAGTCTTCTTTTGATGACTGAAAAATGATGTACCATTATTGCCATAAATAGCTCTTAAAACCATCATCAAAACAGTATTCACAATCAAACTCATAATATGCACTCGACAAAACACACGAACGTAGTCTCTAGCTCTCACAACATAGGTATGACACGGTATATAAGCCTCTATACATTAATTAACGAACGAATTTAAAAAATAAAAATTACTTGTAATATGGAACAGACAGAGTAGATGGACTCTTGGGAGTTTAGGGTGGGACTCTTTGACAATGATATAAGGATATACTTATTCAACTTTTTTACTTATTCTTGTTGAGGTCTATGGAATAATAGTCAACATGTCAAGTCGTGTGTTTTTTGATTCAACCACAACATTAGATATATCTATACCATGTATTTCTACTCAATCTACTTCAAATGCACTAAAACTCAGTGCACTCCTTAAAATGTTTTCCTAGTACAATATACCTTCTATGTATTTGAATGTGTTTAAATACAAGAGGGTTTCTTATTGCACCCTATGTGTTTCTTAAATATCATGTAGATTTTCAAAAATATTCTCTGTTTTCGGAGATATATCTCCGAATATACTTTAATACACACATTTTATTTGTTGTTGAATTACACTTTAATTTTTATAATTAAATATATTTCGGAAATATATCTCCAAAAATTTTTTAAAAATATATTTTCGGAAGTAACAAATTTTTAATAACTAGAATTTTGAATGAAACACTTTCTTTTATAGACTAATATTTAGTTACTTGAAGCATGAACCAATATTTCAATGTTATTGGAATTCTTATACTATTGGATGATATAACATTTTTATTATACTAGAATCAGAAACAAGATTTGATAGAAACAAGATTTGATGGTATCCATGTTTCTAGCATCTAAGTGCCATGGTGCCATAACTAATTTTCGCACATTTGTTGCTTTAGGAAATATATTTTCGGAGATATATTTTCGGAATAAATTTATTTATATAATTGGAGATTTAATTCAAAAACGAATGAAATACGTGTATTGAATGTATTTAGAGATATATTTTTAAAAATTGGAGACATTTTTAAAATTTTGCGAGGTGTCTAAAAAATATATTGTCTAGATACAATCAGACTTTTCTAAAATGAGGTTTGGATCTCATTTATATTACATTTTTATCATGTCAACTGAGTTACAACTTTTACACAAATCACTCTGTGATATCCAACAAATACTTCTTTTACCTACCATGCGCTTATTCAATCATGTTTTTTTAAATGCATTTTTGGTTATTCTAGTCAGAGATTTTTTAACTTTTAGTTACTATTTTAAAAATTAGTTTTTTTTTTCTCTGAAATTTATTTCTCATTTTAATGACATAGCAAAGATGATTAGGGATGATTTATTATTTAATTTTTTTTACATAATTAACTAGTAAGAGACCCGTGCGTTCGCACATGTGTTTGTAGTTAGGTTTAAAACGAAAAAATATAAATTGAGATATTAAATAATTATGAATTTGATTTTTTATTGATAAATATGAGATACAATATCATTAATAAAAAATAAAGGATAAATAGAAAGATGGTGATGTAATATGCATAAAAATAGGGTTTAAAAATAATAAAGATTATCTAATATAAGAAATGGGCCAAAAATATTAGAAGAATAATAATATAAATCAATTCTAATTAAGGGAATGCAAACTGAGTTTTTAATTAGTATAATAATAATGATAAAATCTGAAACGATAACCCAATAGAAAAAAAGGTACTGTTGTGATAGTGTCCCGTGAAAATAATGAATTTCAGTGATAAAAGTTACAATGCTAGTTGAAACAACCATATAAGCATATTGTCAACATGAGAGTAAATGAAGTCCCAAGTGAAACAACCATAACCATATAGGTAACATAAGACACAATGCAGTCCTAGTGGAAACAACCAATACAATATTGATAACATGGCACGAAGTCTGTATTCCATATCAAATTACATGAGACATAGACTCTGTAGAAATCAATTTTAAGTGAAAATCAAAGTTCTATTGTTTTTATATTAGGTGTACTTATTTATTGCCAACATGAACTAACTTTCGAACTGAATGTTAGCATAAGAAAATTTCTATCAGTTTAAAGGTCAATAAAGATAGTTCTACCAGTTTAAAGAAATTTCTATCAGCTTAAAGAAATTTCTATCAGTTTATTGCCAACATGAACTAACTTTAAATGTACTTAGTTCTACCACTTTAAATTGGTTATGATACATAAAGATAGTTCTAACTTGGTTTAAGAATATATGCACAGAATCAATAAATACACACAACAAATACATATATCAATGGACCAATGGTTCAAGTTACTTGATATTCATGTATCATGTATCCAGTTTAAGTTTACAATTGCAAACAAAAGCTAATTAGTGACTCTTCAATTGTTAAGCAGCAATCTTCAAAAACAGAAGGTGGAATTGGTTTTGATTTATTCAGTGTGAGTTCCCAGTATAGCACATAGTGTCCTGGAATTGTTGTTGTGTCTACATAGCTTGTGTATTCCGACACGGTTGCGCTGAATGGTACTAAATGTGTCACAGCATTTGTCATTGCATTCTGAAGCTCAACCTCGTCGGTTTTGTCTGAATCAATGCTCAATACAACGTTTTTTCTGCATACGAAGTTGAACTGTGGTGCTTTGTTCTTGAATCCAGCTACCTTCAGCACATCACTAACTCTATAACGGTATAGACCTAAAAGAAGAAAAAAATGATAATTCATCTCATGTTCTGTTGCAAATCAGTTTCATAAACATATCAAAATCATAACATATAATATTATAAAATACAACAGGTATAAACATAACAAAATCATCATTGTATTCCCTTTAAACATTACCTCTGCCAACTGTTTTTCCATCAAATAACATGAGATTAAATCCAACCAACATTCAAAAACAATATCATAATAATCTAAGAGGTATATGCATAAGAGGTATAAACATAACTAAAGCTTACCTGTAAACTTCGTCGATACGAATTGAATTTGCAGCACATGGCATACGATGAAAGTGTCCCATGAAGCAACGATAACAAACTGTGTTGCAATATAAAAAAAATGGTTCTTTAAATTGTTAGGGAAAAAAAGCAAACCCGGATTAGTATTCAAATATAAGTTGAATCTGCAAAACAGGAAAAAAAATTCAACAAAGCCTGTATCATCTCCACGATATGTTAAACCATTCAAACAATGAACATTGAAAACAATGAACATTGAAAATAAGGCTTGTGTATTCATTTAGCATGTAAACAGATCAAACAATAAGGTTTATGTATTTTATCTTCTTCTGCAATGTCTTGAATCCAACTTAAAAATATGAAATAAAAAGAGGAGATAAAATCACAAACAAAAATCAGACTCACATTTTAGAGGAATGACTCACATTTTCAAGTCTAGACATTTCATTTCTTCCAATACAATGTCCATTTTTAGGCCGGCTGAAATATGAGCTGACAAACAAACAAACAAAGCAATAATAATCAATATGCGTAAACGCATAGCAGGATATAGAGAAAATAAAGTATATTTAAGTAAAGGTTTAATTTCTATCACCTACCTATTGGGATGGCACCGGCAGCCATATATTCTACAACACTAATCCCAAAATGCTCGTCTGTCATGGAATGGATGCCAGCAACAGCGCCAGCTAAAAGTCCCACCAAATCTCTGTTGGTTGAGGCAATGATCAAATGTGAAAGTAAGAAAGCATACTCGGGAATCAAAGAGAAAAAGCCGTTGTTACTAACCTGTATGTTACATTCTTGTGGAATTCCACTTGTTCATTCACATTCAGCTCAATTGCTTTTTCTTTTAAGGTTTGCAGTCTATCTTCATCAGATTTATTTCTACAGCTGCCGACAAACTGGAGCTTAGGTTTTAGCATGCCAGAATCTAATCTCTTAATGGCAACTGAAAAGGCCTCAAGTTGGAGACTGTGAGCCTACAATAAATCGAATAATGTAAAGTTAATGTAATCAACATAGGCCAAAATAAGCCACTTAAATGGTTGTACCTTCCATTCACAAGGTTGATCGGAGTATGCCTACCTTCTCCGGTCGAAATTGTGCAACCGATATTATTACAGGAATTTCAGCCGATCTTTCCAAAGGAAGCGCCTGCCCATATTGCTAATCTGTTATAATTAACTGGTAATTACCGTACAAGGTAATGCACGTGTGTATGTATATGCGTGTGTGTGTGTATATGATAGAGACCAAGTGAGTCGTAACTGATATTGACAATATACTAACAATAACTTCAGAACAATAAAAATGAAATTTCAAACCTGAAGTCCTGAAGTATCACAAGGAGGATAAACTCGCTTAATCCGATCTGGAAGTCCCCAAAGCTTTTCAATATGGGCTTTGGTCCAAGATGAATTCACCATAGCTAGGTGTGTGCAAGATCCAACAATCCCATACAACCAGCTGAAGATTGTGTAGTAAATTATTTTGCACCGAGAAAACCAAACACTGCCAGAAAACAGTTGTCGAATTATGCATACAATTTGGGTATGAGAGAAAAAACATGATGACAACAAATCTAATAGACGTCCATCTTAAAGTGCTTTAGCAACTACGCGGCCTAAAAGCCTGAAATATTCAATCACTTTAAGAAACATGTTGCCCAACGGAGTCGCAAATCATCAACTGCACGACTTAAGTTTTGAGGTCTAACCAGAAAGAGAAATGGCCCAAGTTGCTTCATCATCAACTACACGACTTAAGTTTTGTAAACATTAAAAAATGTTATTTGTTAACTGTGAGGCAAAAATATATTAAGTATAAAATCACTTTATTTCAAGACAGACATGAGAATTAAAAAATCAAAGTAAAAATTATGTTCAAAATAATAATAAAGTAATTGTTTTTAACTTCACAAACCAATACTCAATTGATACATGGAAACTTAAGCATTACAGACCAAATTAGTATAGTAAATAAATACCTCATCAATGTGATAGATGGAAAATGGATCAAAGCTTTTACTAAGCTCCACAGCTTCATCACATAAGATCTTTAGTTCTAGGTCTTCGATTTCCCACAAACCTTGAAACTATTGTTTAGAAATAAAAAATGAATAAAAAGTAAATCTTAACAATATCTAAAAATGAAACTATTGTTCTGTGTCTTCTACTTGACTCCAGCTAGTTACATGGCCGTCGCTCCACATTTCACAGTGGGTCTGCCTCTAAATTATTTATTTCATTGTGAGGTCAATGGAGTATTATTGAAAATGAGGATGGTCGAATAATGCATGAAGTCGTGTGTAAAAAGTACACAAAGTGTTAAGGTTCAATGCAGATGATAGTTATGGCAGAAATTGTGATATACGTGAACACTTACGACTCCTCAAAGAATTATTGAATCCACACATCATCTGCAGAAAATATAACACTGCATAAATAATGGACATAACTCAAATTACAAATAACAACTAAAGGATAGCTCTTTCCAACCATTTTTCTAACAATAAACATTCAATGGCTAACTATATCACCAAGAGTCAGAACCATATACAACATTCTGCAAAATCTAGCTTTTGTAGACTTTAATCAAGATAAGGCTCTACCAAATATCAAGGAAGTTATAAAATACTCCATAACAACCTGAGTGATTAATGAACTCCACTGGCAGTAGATCATAAATACAAAATACAATTGACTTTCAATCACTAATAGTCCAGCCAACAAATTAACAATCTTACAATTCAAGTCCACATTTTAATTTCAGCAAGTAGCATACATGTTCAAGGATTCACGACAAGCTTATATCGCAAATAAACACATAACAATTCAACATAGTCAGCAACAATAATAAGAAAGGTTCAACCTAAGTTAGTACTCACCAATGGCTTATAAGTTCATGG
This sequence comes from Lathyrus tuberosus, assembly GCA_022829125.1. Lineage (NCBI taxonomy): Eukaryota > Viridiplantae > Streptophyta > Magnoliopsida > Fabales > Fabaceae > Lathyrus > Lathyrus tuberosus. The sequence goes on along the minus strand of JALAZF010000093.1, from coordinate 14,811,992 downwards.
TGACCAGAATCATAAGCAAGAACATGAGCTTTGGAAAAACCACAATCCAACAAAAATTGTCCAATAAAATAGCCTGAAGTGACGCGGCATGTCCCAGCAGGAAACATCTTTTCACAAAAGGCTCTTCCGGGCTACAACTTCAAAGGGCAGAAACTGTTTGAATCCTTAGTTTTGTCCTCGAAACTGAAGTCCTGCAGCCTGTAAAAAGAATCAAATTCAAACACGGTCACGCAATAATAAATTCAACATCAATCTTTTAATAACAGCTTTCTTTAGGAATGCTAAATATCAATGACTTTTGAAAAAACTGATTCTTTCACTGAACTCATTTTCATTATCTCCACTAAAAGATGCTTCATCATAGTACCTTACTTTGACTCTATTCCAGTTTAAAAAAATCTGTGTATGGAATGGAAAATTATGTCCATATAATTGACAATTAGAACACGGAATTGAGTATATACATAAGTTGTAGCCTCAAAGAGGGAAGACTTAAAGTGAACAACAAACAACAAATGGAAAAAAAATGTATAGGATAAAGTGAAAATACCAGGGTTTTCTTCTGGTTTATCACTCCTTTCCTTACCAACTCTAAACAAATTCTCCATAGCATATGAATGTGACGAAAATTTCAAGAGCGCAAATCCATGGTTTGTCCCTTTATCATTAGAATCTTCAACCAAAGTCACATCCTCAACATTAGAAACTTCGTAATGCTTCAGTTTCTCCTTTAACTGACACCACAAGTTCAATTAACTGTCATAAATTCCGCTCAATTTAGGATAAATAACTACAAACACAACCCAACCAACAAAAGAAAGTGCAAAAAGCAGGCCCAAAGGTATTATAGTTACAGCTTCCTTTGTCCATGTCTTGCAGATGTTACCTAAATAGAGGGTATCATTGTCCTGACTTGGAGTAACACCAAATTGTTTGCCATTATTCTGAAATTGCAGCCATGAAAACATGTGATTTACTATAATAATAGTCTTAAGTCTGCTCGATAAATTGAGAAGTTAAAGATTACCACTGGATTTCTAAGCTCTTCACACAAGAACCTTCACAAGAGTTATTCATACAAGAACAGCAAGATACAATGATAGTTATATATAGTTGAAAAATCAGCAGGGTAAGTAGTTATATATAGTTGAAAAAACAATGATAATTCTTACATCTTGAAGAGTAATCATCTCCCTAATAATTTTGACATCCCTCATAAAGGAAAAACACATATCTTCAACATGACCTTAGGAACCAGTTTGGTGTGAAAGGGAGGTTAAGCTTTCCAATTGCTGCAAGAAAATTGAAAATAACGTTACAATTACAATTAGTTTAAATGGTATTTCTAAGAGTTGCAATTAAACTGAGCAAACTGAGCAAACTGTTGGCCTGGTGCTGGTATATTGTCATTCGGTCTCTGAGGAATGGCTAAATAAGAGTTGGTTTGTCCCATCGTCTCTCTGTCAAGCTATAAAATCATTAACAAAGAAAAGTTAAGCTCCATGTTAGAAATATGAAAAAACAAAAACATAAACCAAGCAAACGCTAAATCTAACATCAAGTGTTCAAAAACACAAACCAAGCCAAAGCTAAACAAATATACATAAAGTTAAGAGTGTTCAACAACCATTTAAACTTAAAAATTATCGGAAATCACACCAAACCATAAATCTCCATGGATCGTGCGCGGAAAAAATAGGATGGAAGATGAAAGAGTCAATAAACAATACATTTCCGCGAGAAGAACAAAGTAGCTTCAGAGAAGAGATTAACTTACTGTAACGGAGATGAAATCAAGCTGTGCCAAAATCCAGCGATACGCAACCAACGAACTCTGCACCTGAGCGAAAAACTGAGAAACAGAAACACTAACAAACATGAATTGAAAATGAAATCTTGAGCAAATAACCAGAAACAACACGAAATGAAAATGAATTGAAAATGAAACATTCAACCAAAATCTTGGTCAGTGTGCTACCTTTACTCCATTCAAATCAAAGAAAACTAAAAGAGCAGAAGAAAACAGGATTTGAGCTTGTTTTATATTTGAAGGAAAATAAGGAAGAAGAAAGAAACAGAGACGATGAAGAAATGGGGCGGCGGTTAGGGTTTGAGAGGAATGAGAGATGAGAAAAACAAGTGAGAGAAAAGTGTAGGAAAAAGTTTTAATTGAGAGAGAGAGAAATGAAAAGAGGGGAAAGCTATTTTTTTAAGATAACCAAATGATGAACGACACTTGGCATCAATTTGTGAAAAGCAACTATAAATTTTGGTTGATTTTGTTAGTTACTGAAATAACCTTGTGTTAGTGTAATTTTATTTTGGGAAAAGGGCAATTTGGTCAGTTTGGACAACCTCTTAGTAATGGGTCGATAGTTGATTAACATTTTTACATAATAAATTAATAATATGAGATTAATCATTTGGAAATTAACTAACAGAAATTTTAAACTAAAATTTATGGGCCTTAGGTCCAAGTTACTTCAACATATTATCAATCCACAAGAATACAACATGTTTGATAGTTGTGAGTTATATTAACATTAATATTATTTTTTGTGAAATTGATGTGAGACTTAAGTCTATAAGTTCCAGTTGCGTTTGTCCATTTTGTTGTCTCGAATTCTTAACCCAGTTGCATCCATGATGTAGACCTCAATTGATAATAAGCAACAAGAGAAATAGAGAGCTGGTGATTTTTGATAAATGACACTGATGATGTACATGTTGGTTCAGAGACCTCTTCTTTTGATGGGGTAGCGGGTGGCATTAAAGTTGCTATTGATGTTGTGGTATTGAATGTAGAAAAAACGAAGACTATTATGGAAGATGTTGGCTCAAATTTGGAGCACTATAAACAAAGATGTGAAGAAAGTGATTGCCAAGAGGAAAAGCCTTCTTCATCTAACCGTCCAACTAACTATTCATCTCCCGTTTTGTCACCTGTGTTGGAAAGTAAATTATCCATTGGTACAGAGTGTTTCTACTGATATGAACAAGTTAATAAAGCTTGTTACTGACTCAAGGAGGAGAAGTGAAGCTGCAAATAAATAAGTTGATTTAATATAGCATTTTTAAAGGGTGAAAAATCTGCAGACTATGCTATTAAGAAAAACAAAAATCAAATTCAAGGAAAGCGTAATTTGGGAACAAAACTTTATAACCTCTCCTTGAAGATACTAAGAGTGATTCCACTGGCTTTCCTGTTGTTGAGGACAAGGCATTAAAAAATAGAGTTGAAAAGGTCTTTATCACATTTGAAAGCAGATAAAAGGTTATCATCAAGGGCTCGGACCGATATTTTAGATCCCAATGATTCTATTTATGAAGTGTTGAATGGTACAAAGCATCATAGTCAAGTACGAAAAGTTATGCCTCATTCAGCTAGTATTTCTTTTGGTGAACATGTAGAAGTGAGTTCTCTTAGACCGAAAGGGCACACATTTAATAATGCAAAAATGATTTCTCTTAGATTGGGAGGGGATGCAGATAGTCCTACGTCAATTTTTTCCCAAATTTTGTAAGAGTTTATAAAGCTTAACCAAACATGAACAGTTATTTAAGTGGAATAGAATGACAATGGGCATTTAAGTATTGGACTATTGTTGTAGCTAATGGGCTTTTGGTCTAAAAATTTCTTTTAAATAATTTTCATATTTAAATTACTCTAATATTACATTAAAATGAAATTCAAAAAATTATTAATAATTTATAAAATAATTTTCAATTAATTTTAATTAAAAATGACATAAAATATGACGTGTTGTTAGTGTAGCAGTGTCACGTTATTAATAAGGGTGTCGTGTCTGTAAAATTGGAGGCGGCATGGAAATCTCAAAGAAAGTAAAATTCATGGACCAAAAATGTGGTTTATAAAATGGAGGGACTAAAAGTTAAAAAAAAAAATCAGAGAGGAATTACATTACACAACCCAAAGGAGACTCCAACCAAAGATTAAATTCGATAATAATTGAATCTTTCGCATATATAGTCCTAGCCTCAAACCATTTCCAAGATAAAGTTTTGGCTAATAGGAGATCTACACTGCAGATTTACGCCCACCCTTGAAAATGATGTCACTCTTAACTAACCAAATTGACCAAACAGTCGCTAACCAAAACAATAATCGCCAATTCTTTTTAACAATACCAATTAGACTAGAATTTAAAGTCAGGACTTAATCCAAAACAGATTCATAATGAGGTAACGAGCACATACCAATATAGACAAGAATATGATGCCAAATAGTATTGTAGCGGGAAAATTTGAGATTGAGCTATTGATTAACTTAACTCATAATGTAAGAGTCGCCACCACACTTTTATTTTTTCTAAAGGAAATGGGAAAAGAACGAACAAAACCTACAGAAGTTTTAAAAACAAAACTAATAAAAACAGAGACAAGGGTAAGGGGGTTGGTTATGCAATGGGAAAGTGTTAGCCCCCAAAATATCTATAGCACTCTATAGGAACCTCTTGAAAATCTATGTATGGCTTAAAAGGTATTGTTTGCAAAAGATTGAGGAGATGAGAAGAGAAATATTTTTTTGGATTTTTGGTGTTTGACAAGTCTTCCTAAGCCCTGTGCCTACGTACCCACAAAGTGCAATAGAGGATCAAAACCTCATAGTCCGTGGTAAAAATAACAAAGAGATTTGTTTTGATTGAATTTAAATGGGAAAGACAAGTTGTCATCTTAAGGAGAAAACTCAACTAGTCACCCACAAGTGTATGAAAATGGACCTTTACATCACCATTGAGAAAGGCTCTAACTAGGATAGAAATCAACAAGTATGCCACTAACTCTCTTAAGTAGAAAAGAATCAACATCAAACATTACTATTGGGATATAAGAATTATATCTCAACTATAAAAATGACTCATGTATAATCCTTAAGACAAAGTTTTAAAAGAAAAAGTGCAAAAAGGACATAAAATGGTTTGAATGAGTTGTGTATTTCTTATGTCTTATGAAATGGTCTTGATATGCTTAAGATGCATTAACATTTATTAAAGAAAAAGAGTTTGAAAATCACTTGACAAAGTCAAGGTTTATTAAGAAAGTGGTTAAAGGTTGAAAACAATAAGGTTTTAAAAAAGGGAGAAGATTTTGAAAATTTAAGAAGGGGAGGAGATGAAAAGTCTACCCTGAAGCACAAAGTAAAAACAAGGAAAGGAAATATCTAACCAAGATAGCAAGCTTTGACACAAGTCAATACTCCCTTCCTTTGGATTCAAACAACAAGCAACAAATGAGCAAAGCATAATCCAAGTCTTCAAAGAGGTTAACTCAAGGTCAAAGGTACCAGATGAATTCCAAGGTCTCAAATCACAACTCCAAAGCATAAGATCAAGAACCTAATTCTAAGTCCATAAGTCCATCATCCAAGCATAAAATAATAACCAAATAGTCCAAGGAAACAATTAAGTCTTTTAATGGTTTTGCCTTTCTTAATGTCTTAAAAGGGAGAAAAAAAAGTCCAAGTGGACAAAAAGAAAAAAGGCATAAACATAAACAAAAGAAATATGATATGTAATGATAACAATAAAGCAATATATATAAGAAGCAATAAAGTAAATGACATAAAGATAAAGGTGCATAAAATTAAATGGCATAAAGTAAAAGTTAGCACATTTATATGGTTAGTATTAATGTTGGAATTAATAATCCGATGCGGGACAAATTTAGCGTTATGATAAGCAATCATAGCACAATCTATAAGGAAGATCATACTATGGGAGACCGATCAATAACAATTTATGTACCATACATGTTAGAGATATGATAGAGATCATACTCTGAAACATGTAGCCCAAGTAAAAACTAGGAGGGATCAAACACTAAGGCAAAGAGATTGGTCCATTACATCAATCAATCCTTCATGACAACTTAGGACAAACTTATACATCAATCCAAAGTACCTCCAATGATCAATGATCAATTAAATGGTAGATTTGAAATGATGAAAGTTATCAAGCATCAATCCAAATATCATGAACAAGATGGACAACACATCATCCAATTAATCAAGAGAAAAACAAAAGGAAAAAAAGAAAGAGAAGGAAAGATGAAGAGAAGACCAAATTGAATCAAGACTCAAGATCACTTCATCATCAATTTCAATCACCTTTCTTGGTGGATTAAGGCACTAAACCTATCATTAATACAAAGCACCAAAAATGAATCAAATGATTTATTTAATGATAAATTTGAATTGACGAAGGTCCATCCAACCACATCAACACCCAAAGTCCGTTGAAATTGAAGAGAAACTTGATCAATAAGCTATGATCCAAGGCAACAACCAGCAAGTCAACCAAAATGCAATAAAAACAAATTAAAATGCATGAAATGATTTTTTAAATGAATTTAAAAATGAAAATAAGAGATAAAATGAGAATGAGGTTTCTAAACAACAAACTAAAGCTCAAGAAAATTACTACAAGTCAGAAACAACTTAAGGATCACATGAAATTTTTGGGAGAATTTAAAAATGCATAAAAGTAATTTAAAACTAATTAAAATGCATGAAACAAGAAAAAAAATAATGAAAAGTAGTAAATGATGAAATAAAAACATGGAAAATAGCTCAGAAATAGAAAATAATTTTATGAAAATATGAAGAAAAAATTGGAGTGAAAAATGTTAATGGAACTATTTTTTATGAATTTTCAAAATAAAATGGAATTTAAAAAAAAATTAAAAGGAATTTTAAATGAAACAAAATGTCAAAACCATTGGATCTGATCAACGACCAGCAAGCATACACACGTGTGGCCATCAGATAAAAAATAAACACATCCAAGGGTTCAGATATAAAGTCAAACATGCACTCACATTATGATCATTGCCACGGACCAAACAGACAAAAAAATTATATAAAAAAACGTGTCATCCTCTGGTTGGTCAGGATATTTAAAATTTCCACTCAAACGCGCGAACTCAGTCGTCTTCAACCTTAGGATTTTGATTTTTTGCATGTTTCATGAACTAGAAGTTTAAGCTTAAACACACATCATGCAAGCTTCATATTCCTTCATCATTCATGTCTCTCTTCATCAGAGCAATTTATTTACTCCGAGAAGAGAGAATTTGCAGAAATACGTAAGAGCCCTAGCTTGTTCAAACTTAAATTAAATAGTGTATGTGAAACATAAATTCCAGATAGAAGAGGGCTTTCACTCAGAAGATCAAGATGAAGAATATGATAACTTGTTTGGTCAAGGATTTTACTCGTAACTACCTATTCGAAATGAGCTTTAGAGATGTGAAAATGGTGAAATGAAGTTGATGCTTGTAGGTGCTCTTGAACTGCTATAATACTTCAAACACCTTCAGATGATGCCGATGAAGGTTTCTGGACAGAGAATTGGTGTTTAAAGTAGCTTAAAATGAAAAGAGAACTTCTGGTTTGAGAGAGGTTTCGGGTTCTATGGAAGCAGAGTTTCTTTTGCTATTCAAGCTTGAAAATTAAGGGGAATGATCCTATATTTATAGGAAATAAAATGATTAGCTCAAGTACGTGAGATCAGATCCAAAACGTGAGAATCCATTCTAGAATTTTCTCATTTTTGCAACCGTGTGAAGCAATGTGAAATGTGTGATTCAGGACTTGAAATGAGCCGTTTTACACTTTGTGAGATGCATTTTAGTGATTGAAATAAGTTGCACATGTGTTGGTGGTCCCAGGTTGAGGTTAGCATGGAATGTGTGACCTGAAACTTGAATCAAGAGCAGAGTCCATAGGGCCATGTTCATAGCTAGGCCAAATGCAATCCACTCGTGTTTTTCGTGATTTTCCTTGAGCCAAATGATCCTTTCATGGAGTACAACACAATGCAAAAAGAATCAATCCAAAAGGATCCTTGAGATGAAAATAGCATGAGGTGAAAGTTGAGGTCGTGGAACTGAAAATCAGGTCAGGCATTAGGTCAAACAAGTCATGACCTAGTTTTGTGCACAAGTGGCCTTCAAGATTTGAGGTCCTTAGAGCATGAATTGATGTTTGAACTTTGAAGCAAAGTTGTAGAGGATATCAAAAGAGATATTTAGCAAAAATAAGCGCCCACAAAAGTTGAATATTGAAGGAATTATGATCTTTGGAACCTAGGCATGCCAAACTTGAACTTAGGCAAAAAAATTCTAAGTCCACAAAAATGTCTTCAAACTTTTGATGGTCTTCCAAGCACAATTGGCTCTTGACTTGTGCAGAGAAGTTGGAGAGGATGTCAAGATGAGTCATTTTCCCAAAGAAGTACTGAAAAATGTTGAAGTATGAATAAGTTGTAAAGTCTTGAACTTAGGCTTGAAATATTGACCTTTTGTTCAAACTTCCTTTAACAAATTTGCAACCTTTGGAATTTTCTTGCATTTCAAGGCACATTGATGATCATATGGATTCAAAATGACGTGCCCTTGATTGTGATTTGATGAAGCTTGCAATGGATTGAAGAAACTTGTTGATGAAAACATGGAAATAAACACATGAACCTTTGAGAATTCTTGAGAAACAAGCCATCCAATCTTGAGATATCTTTAATCAAAATGAAGTTGAATGATGCTCGAGACCCTATGCTTTGATATTAGAGGTCATGCTTTGATGAATATCCTTTGAATATCAATGGTTGACCAAACTTTGACTTGAGTAACTCAAACTCTAACTGAGGATACATGGACTTGATGCTCATGATTTCAAACCCTGCCTTGCAAAAGAAACAAAAGGGGACAAAGCATATTTTTGTATTTCAATTAGAGGTTAATGACATATCAAACATATAAGTACAAAAAGAAAGGTACACAAAGAGGTGCTTGTTGATCTCTACAAAGGCAAACCCAAAGGTGGGAGGGTTAGGAGACAACTAAGTTTGTGATCTTGATGCATTGTAAAGATGCAAATGAGGTGGGATCTTAGGGGTAAAAATTAGGGTATGACAGATGTCCCTATTTAAGTTTCTTCTATCCGGATATATGAAGATTGACATCTTCGTCTCGACGAGATAGGAGAAACTTAAATACAGAAGACCCAATTTTTGGCCCTAAGATACCGCAAAATGATTGTGATATGATATGATATGAATGCAAACACAGAACTATATGGGAAAAAGACGCCATAGGAGACAAACAAATGCTGGAGAAACTTAGCAAAGGAAAAAGAAACTCCGCAGGGGAAAAACAAGTAGAGATCCAACTGGGGAATATAAAATTCCACAAGAGATGGAAAAAGTGCATAGACGAAGCTACGACTTGCCAATGCTGGAGAGAGAAAAGAGTATTTGGACTCCACTAGGGAATCTCAAGGTCATTTGCCCTGCTGGAGAAAAACTTAAGTAAACAAAGATTAACAGAATAACAGACAAGAAATACTCATAAAGATTCTTAAAAAGAGATGCGAGTAGGTCAAATTACACAACAGACTTCTGAAATAAAGAGACAGTCATCTGTTGGGGATGAAAGATTCACTGGATCGCAACAAGTTTCTCATTAAGGAGATAAACACCTGTTCAAATAATGAACCAAGTTAAATTGATAACAAGCTTCCACTATTAGGATAGGGCTCAGCTTCGTCTTTAACCAAGTTTTAGACTTGAAAAGGACTAACTATAAGTTGCATCCGCTAAAGGGACTGCCGCTTGCTAGGAATTATGAATCAATAACTTTACCGGGGATCCTCAACGATGATACGGGAAGGTTGGATTGCACAACAGACTTCTCAAATAAAGAGGCAACCATCTGTTGGTGATAAAAAGGCTACACAATAAACTCCTCTGACAAGAATATACTAAAGAGATGTCATTTAATGGAAAAGTTGATGGAGTCGCAACAAGCTTCTCAAATAAAGATATGCCACTGTTCAAATAACGAGTTAGGATTTCACTTGATTGGATGAGGATCAAGGATTTCACAATAAACTTCTCTGCTGAGGATGAATTAGAGAGATGCCATTTAATGTGAAGATGTATTTTGGGACATACAAGCTTCTCAAATACAGAGACAACCACTTGTTGAGTCACACAAAATTTAATATAATAAACACGCTTCTTAAAGAGACTGTCACTTGTTATTGCAAAAGTCAGAGAACCACCAAGAACGAATAAGCTTCTCAAGAGAGATTGCCACTTATCATTGTAAAGATTGAAATAGCAAAGCAAGCTTCTCGAAGAGACTGCAACTTATTACCAGGTAAGGCTTACTATGCTAGGGACATACAAGCTTCTCAAATAAAGAGATCGCCACTTGCTTCAAGCAAAAATTACGGGAGAGTGTTATCATAACACTGTTGGGGAAACATAATTTTCTTCTTCTGATGGGGAATCATAAATAGATTCTTGCTGAGGAGAATAAATCCTCAAAGGTGCAAAATAAACACCCTTTCATCATCTAGAATTCGTAGCCTAGAGAGCTTTAAAATAGTTGCTGTAGGAGATCAAAGATCAATCCAGGAACACACTGGAGAGAAACGGTCAAACAAGACTCCACCCAATGAGGAAATAACTCAACTGGGGAGTAATTCCATCCAGATAAATGAGCTGGAAAGGAAAACTAAAGCAAAACCCTTCCACGAGGAATACACTCAGTGGGGAATTAGAAAGAATATACACTTTCTACTTAAGGTTAACATTCTAATGGAAAGAGGATACACACACTCTGTGGGGATAACGACACCAGAGAGAGTAGGTTAAAACACCAAAGAATGCAAGATGAGCTTGAATTTGCATGATGTATGTATAAATGAATGAATGTATGCATGTATATATGCATGTGTATGCTGGCAAAACAAACACAAAGATAAATTAGGGATGACTAATCACCACGGTACAACCAGATACTCGGCTAAATCTCAACAAAATCGGGATACCACTAGAGATTCTTACTGAAGATCGCGCTAGGGATTTAGCTGGAGATAATAAAAAAGCCACTGAAAGAACGAGGTCCTGCTACAAGGCTCACATCTCTGAGGAAGTAAGATACAGCTCGGGGAGAAACCCAATGTTCAGTCGTCTGACATCAATAATCCACTAAAAGGGGATAACAAATATGAACTCCGTTTCAAGGGAATGAAAAGATTCGTTGGAGAAGCATAATAACACAAATCTTCTGAACTCTTCTTGGGGGATAAGAAAAATCCATATAAACTATGTTGCAGAAGGATGAAGATTGGTTGGGGAAACATGCAGAGCAAAACTCTTGTGGGGATATCAACCTCTGGAAGGGATAATATTTGCATTAACTCTGCTAAGGGGGTGGAAGAATGAGTCTTCCAAAAGATAACCTTTGAGAGGTAAAATGTATCTTTGCATAAACTCTGCTTTGGGGGAAAGAAATGGATCTTGCTGAGGATCATGTCACAAAATCTTTCCAAAACCAATTGCACAAACTCCGCTGAGGGAAATGCAGGCCTGGTGGGGTTCATTAAAGAAAGCTCTTTGGGGTTTAACAACCTCGAGTGAGACATCCCAGACTTGCAGGGGAAATAAGAAGTTAACATCATAGCAGAAAGTCATCCTGTGGGGGATTTTAAAACTTAACACAGGGTGAGAGAAAACCCAACAGTTGACCGCTAACTCAACATTTCGTAGTAGAAATATTGTTTTGGATTTGCCATCTAAGTGGCACATAAAAGTACCATAACAGAGAAATTAAAACCTACTAGGGATTCTCCATCAAACTTCAACACAAAGCGAGATGGCCGGGGAAGAGAATCACACTCAGTTGGAGAAAATTGAATTAAGACTTAGTTGGGGAGTCTAGGTCTAGGATTCAATTGGGAAACATTGAATTCAGTACTCAACTGGGGAACATCTGGACTAGCGCTCAGCCGGGGAGAACATTAACAAGAACAAACTCTGCTTAGGAGAACATCGAGTTCTGCACTTTGAGATTTTACCATTCCTTGGAGTAATTGTGGACATTCCTTTTAGCATTCACAAATCAAAGGAAAATATTTTTGTAATTTTCAAAAGTCTTATTATTATTTGCTTTTTTGTTTCAAAAATTACTATAAAAAATAAATGAAATTTTGCAAAACAGAAACAAATATATGAAGTGCAAACAAATGGAAAAGACCCAAATTTTATTGATAGAATGGTAGTCTGCAAATAGCGTGACTTCATGGATCATTACAAAGTTGAAAAATGGTAAATACAAGAAAATGCTACATTGAAATACAATGTCCATTATTCTTCCTAACAATTTTGAATTCCATTGTGCTCAAAACTTCTTCCGAGAATGATGAGGATGAGAATCCTTGATGTGATCAAGTCTGGCCTGATGCAATTACTTGCCATAATCCCTAACTTTTGCATAGATTGCCCATTCGAGTTTTCAATCTACCGGGATAATTATTTCTGTTTATGTCTCTAACTTTTGCCTGGATCGCCCTTTCGAGTTTTCAACTCACCTAGACGCTTATTTTTGCCTAAGCTTCTCTTTCAGGTTTTCAACTTAGCGAGCTGTTCTTTTATTTTTCTAGGCGAAGTATTTATTGAATGCATCGACATTCACAAGACGAGTGAGGAATACATGCTGAGATATGCATGTGAGGCGTTGCTAGTCACGAGGGAGATATTTAATGCACATTTTCTCAATAACATCAATGTCTCATCAAGAATCTTCTATTTTCTTTTGCTAGACATCAAACTGAAGACGAACCCGACAAAGCCCTCGTCCAACGACGTAAGAACAAAGGCTTAATGAACATGTGTTCTAGGCCGCCTGCAAGGCCCATGGAGAAGGCCCAATAATGAGTATTGAAGAAGAAGGCACACGAAAATGGTGGACTTCTGCCCCTGTCGAGGACACAAGATCACACATTCCATCACAACTCTCACTGTTGGAACTAATCGAATGACAACCCTGACAAAATGTTGAACCACTTGTAAACGATTTTAACCACCTATACTATTTAAAATCCACTTCACGCTATTTAAAATATTCAATCAATTCATATTCTAAAATTACTTTTCACTCACTCATTGACTTAGTTGTTAAAGTCTTAATCTTGCATATCCACCCCCTTTCCACCGCACCTGAGATTTGATCCACTGCACTAAAAGACTGATTCTTCGCATATGAGCTATATTCCATGACTTCATCATTTATCTCTAATTAACAATGTATTTGAGTGAGATAAAGAAAGGAGACAAAGTTTTGTCAAATACTCGTTAAATAAACATTTAGATTGGTTTGATTATAAAAATACTCCTTCCAATTTTATTTATAAAAGAAAATTACTTTTAAATACATTTGGATAAGTAATATAATTAAAGAATATGAAGACCAAACATATTATCTATTCAATGAATCTAATAAATATTTTTTTTATCAATAGGACGAGAATATATTTATTAAGTGAATGTTTGTTTAAGTAATATGTTAATCATTAAATCAATAATAGAATAAATAAAAAACGTTGCATCCAAATAAATGTCATCTAAATTGCAAGATCCAAAGAGGGTTAAAAAGGTTAAAGAAAAATTATATAGTAAGTGGTTTTCAAGAAAGTAAGGAAGATAAACGTAGAAGCCAAAGTCAAATATATTCCTTGCAAAAAAAACCCCAATTTCTTATGGTGGTCCCAGGCAACAAACGGGCCCCACAAAAACATAAACGCGAAACATCGCTGCATACGAACTCAACGAAAATCAACCAAACCAAACCTCTGAGCCTACAAGCTTTATAGAACTAACCCCAAGCAGAGTCAGCAATTCATTCCATTCGCATCTCTTTCGTAAAACCAAAAAATCAGCAACACATTTAATCCAAATTTCCCCAATCAGCTACTTTTCACACTCTAAAAATCACAAATATATACTAGTACTAATTTATTAAGTAACAAAAAATAGAAATAGAAATCCCAGACAAGAACATTTAAAATTTAAAAACATAAGATAACGCGAACACATTTATTTAAGGTAGAAACCCAAACCCGAACAAAAAGATTGACAGGAACAACCTACACACACTATCTATTCCACTAACAAATCACACCGTTCGTTCGTAAAAAAGAAAAACAAATCTCATTAATATTCGAGAAGATAAAGATAATTAAAAAAACTTTTTAAAATGGAAATTAATATGAAAGGTTGTGATGAAATTGAAATTATACTAGTCAAGAGCAACTGTTGTGTTGATTTATTATTTTGGATTTTCGATTGGGATTTATTTTATTCTAACTATTGTTTTTCTCTCTTCTTTTATTCTTCCTTGTTCCTTCTTTTCAATTTCTCATTCACGCTTTTTTTTTCCTTCGTTTTTTTTTGATGTTATCTTTAATTATTATTTCGATCTCAGAAAGATATCGAAATTCTTGTGTTGTTCCGTTGCTTGAGTATCACGGAATTTTGATTTAAAAGAGAGAGAAAATGCTTTGTACCAAATTGATTCTTTTTGCCAAACCCTAGATTTTGTTTTTTCTTCTTTCGAGGGTTCTTGCGATTTCTAGGTTTTGTGAAACAGAGAGAGAGAGGAAAGTTGCGATCTTTGATTGGTTTGAGTCGATGGAAGGGGAGGGTAGTTCGGAGGGAGAGAGTGATCGGAAAAGGGGTGGTGGCAGCGATGAGAACAACAACCACGGTGAAAGCAATAGCAAGATTGTTGCTTACAATGAAGGCCAGAGCAAACCTAAGCGACAGATGAAGACGCCGTTTCAGCTTGAAACCCTTGAGAAAGCTTATGCATGTAAGTTCCTCTTTGTTCTTCAATTTCACAAATTAGGTTTTGGTTTTGTGTTTTAATTCTTGAATTTTAAGATTTTTGGTTTATTTTGTGTTTTTTTGGTTTGATTAGTGGATAATTACCCTTCGGAGCCTGTGAGGCTTGAGTTGTCTGAGAAGTTGGGGTTGACGGATCGGCAGCTGCAGATGTGGTTCTGCCACAGGAGATTGAAGGATAAGAAGGAGTCGACGGCTCCCAAGAAGGAGGCTGTTGCTCCCAAGAAGGCATCAGTGTCACGGAAGCCAGCGGCCGAGCCTTTGCCGGATTCTCCAGTGGATGACCTTAGGTTAGGTTCTGATCATGGTAATGGGTATGGATCAGGGTCGGGTTCAGGTTCGAGTCCATACACTCGGTTTGAGCCTCGGAATGCAACCCCAGTCAGTGTTGTTTACTATGAGTCCCCACAGGCTGAAATGGAGCTTAGAGCAATCGCGTGTGTGGAGGATCAGTTAGGTGAACCATTGAGGGAAGATGGGCCCATTCTAGGAATCGAGTTTGATCAATTGCCACCGGATGCATTTGGGGCACCTATAGGTATAAATGATAACGTCTCTTATCTTCACCTATTGGGTTACTGAATGCTGCAGTTTTTTGACCCCGTTTGTTATTGAAGGAAGTTGCTTGAAAGTTGAAACAATAATATAATGGTATAAATTGTTTGTGATCTGTGCATACTAACACTTTCATTATATGCTTTTTGGATCAACAGTTCCAGAACACCAGAAGAGACCCCGTCTTGCCTATGACAGTAAAATATATGGAAGACATGATGTTAAAACAAACAAGGTGGGTTTTCTTCATTCTATATTACAACACTAGTATATTTTGGACAATAAAACGAACCTTGTCTGAACTTGGAGGTAGCTATGATGATTGAGTATATGACTGCATTCTTCAAGTTTAAATGCCTGTCTTTCATGTTAGTTGCTCGGTGTATTTCTTTAGTTCTTGTGCTTGTATATTTACCAGCTTTGAAATAGGGATACACAAACTTCTATATTCAATGTTTTAAAAATCCAGAGTCTATGCAAGATCGAAAGGGGTTTGAAAAAAAATAAATAAATATACACACACATGCATAAGACAACCTCTGGATTACAACATTAAACTAAGTTCATAGCCATAACAATAAATTCATAAGTAGGGAGGCACTGTTTGAAGCCATTAACATGAAAAAAAACAGAAACAAGGAACTTACACAGCACAAGCAACAGATGAATACACTCAGTGGCAGTTGCCGGAAACGGAAGAACTCGCACAACAACAATGGCGCTTTATTAAAACCGAGAAACACACTCAGTGACAGCCCTGGAAAAATGGAAGTGTTTTTCCGTAAACAGGGTAGATTGCGCAAGGAAGATGAAGAAAACTGACATTTTTTTTTTTAAATTTTAAAACTGGGGTTCTTAACCTGACCTAAACATGTTAGCATTAAAAAAATCAGTTTCTTTTGCACAAACTCGACCCAAATTGGGTAATATTTTGCGGTAATCTGGCTTGCGAATTCTGCGATCCTGTGGCAGATTCCATCAAATCCCAAAAGCTATGATCTTTACGGCATCACAACATGTAAATACCATTCTGAATCGTATGACCGTGCGATTCTAAAATCAGACTCGTGATTCCACTAACACTGACTATTATATGTTTTTTTTATAAATACTCACTTTTATTTCTTAGCCATATTTTATTTAGATGCTAATTTTATACAAGGAAAATGGAAGAAGGGAAAAATGCTGAGTTAGCATGAGCTTTTGCTGTCAATTGCATGTTTAGACTTAGGCGTTTTCTTGGTAAGTTTGTATGTCTACGGTGTTTATTTTTTGGTAGTATCTTTTGTCGTGAACTTGTAGATAATCTTTCTAAATGCTCTTTCGACACAAATGTTTTTCTGTCTGTGTTTTAGTTTTTTACTGCTTGATTTCTCTATTTAAGCTTGACTTGAAATGAACTTTATTCTAGGCTATGGCAAGGACTTTCCCTGAATATCAATATTCACCAAACCAGTCCGGTGCTAGATCTGATGCTTTTGGACAGTTCAGCCAATCTCATTTAAATGTTCCAAAGGAGGGTCCATCCAAAAAGCCTCAGTCTGTGCTTGGAAATGAACGGCTACCAAGAATTCATGGCATCAAGGGTCATTCTTCTCGTGTCTCTCAACAAGACAAGCAAGGGAGTCCCTTCCAATCTCCTCCTCAGGACAATGATGTTGCCCCCTCACGGGAATTGTACACAAGTACGGGGAAAGTTGGAATGAACTCCCACCTCACTGATAGCCAGACTGTTGGGCCAGAAAATACCTATGTTTCACCTAGTGGACAAAGTTTGCAAAGCAATGCAATGCATATTGATAGGAAACGAAAGGTATATTTGAGCTATCTGTAGTAGTTAATGTTGTAGCATTGTTCAGTCTTCAACTCTTCAAAGTATATAATCTACTATTTTCAAATGATGATTTTAATGTTTTTTTGACTGTATGTAGGGCGATGATGTCAAAATTACAAAGGATGTTGAAGCAAATGATATGAGAATCCGGAAAGAGCTCGAAAAACAAGAAAATCTCAGACGAAAGGTTTTATTGAAATGAATTTAGTTTTGTCTGGTTGTCACACTTTTTTTGCAGGTATAACAACTTCACATTTGCACTTTTTAAAAACTAATCCCTACTTTTCCCTTCTATTTTTTTTAGAATGAGGAGCGAGTAAAAAAAGAAATGGAGAGACAAGATCGTGAAAGAAGAAAGGAAGAAGAGAGATTGATGCGTGAAAGACTGCGTGAAGAGGAAAGAACAAAACGAGAGGAAAAACGTGAAAGTGAACGAAGGGAAAAGTATTTGCTGAGAGAAAATTTAAAAGTAAGTTTTTAAGTTCAATTGGGTTAGCCTTATTTTGGCTAATATTTAGAAATTTGATAATATATATGTTCTATTTCCGTATGTTTTATCTTAAAAAGGCTGAGAGAATGAGGCAAAAAGAAGAGCTTCGAAAAGAGAAAGATGAAGAGAGAAGGAAAGCTGCCCTTGAGAAGGCAACTGCCCGTAAAATAGCTAAGGAATCCATGGAACTTATTGAGGACGAACAGCTGGAAATGATGGAGTTAGCTGCCTCAAGCAAGGGCCTTTCCTCTATTATCCGTCTTGATTTTGATACTTTGCAGAACATTGAGTCATTTAGGGGTGAGATATTTATTTTTTATTTTTTGTAACTTCAAATTAAATCATTTGGTTGTTCAGTATTTGTCTAGAGATACTGAAGGAGAATGGATTTCTAATACTGAAACCTTGTTACTATATTGTAGGTTCACTGTGTCTTTTCCCACCCGAGAGTGTAAAGCTAAGAAAACCATTTGCTATCCAACCATGGATCAATTCAGAAGAGAATATTGGCAACCTTCTCATGGTATGTTCTCATCACAACTTTTGCTTCCTTATAACATACATGCACAACAATGTGCAAAATCCATAACTTATCTGATGTGGATGTGATTTTCGGTAAATGTTGCATGTGACTTTGGCCTTCTGCAGTCACTAGAACTCTATTCTGCCGTCTAAGTTGAAAAAGTTATTTTTTTGTATGGAGCTTGTTTGTAGGACTAGCAGTTCTGTGGATGCACTGATTTTCTTATCTACATATTGCACTGTCTGTTTATTCTTGAATTGGCTTAGTGCTTGGTTTGAGGCTTGAAAGCTGTGGTGGTCTATTTCAGGTTTGGAGATTTTTGATTACCTTTGCTGATGTTTTGGAGTTGTGGCCTTTTACTCTTGATGAGTTCGTGCAAGCATTTCACGATTATGTAAGTCAGTCTTGCCTTTGCTTGTGATATTGTTTGATCAGTTTAACTATTTTGTGCACTATATTTTCTCATTCTGGGTGCTCAAATTACTTATCCCAGGATTCAAGATTGTTGGGCGAGATACATGTTTCTCTCCTTAAAGTGATAATGAAAGACATTGAAGATGTTGCAAGGACACCTTCAGGATTAGGAATGAATCAGAATGGTGCTGCTAATTCTGGAGGCGGCCATCCAGAGATTGTGGAAGGGGTCAGTTTAGATATTTCTTAAATTACAGTTGTCCTTTCTTCAGAGTCACAGTGGTTTTATTCAATGGAATCCAGTCCTATAACTGCCATTTTTTATGATAGGCATATGCTTGGGGCTTTGACATACGGAATTGGCATAGGCACCTAAATCAATTGACATGGCCAGAAATTTTCCGACAGCTAGCATTATCTGCAGGATATGGACCGCAGTTTAAGAAAAGCAGTATTCCATGTTCACGTGCAAATAATAAAAACGAGGTTCATTTTTCTTTAATTTTCTTTTTAAAATTTCTGCTGCTATATTTTAGTGATTTTAAGAATGAGAAATATAGTTTGGATATAACTTCAGTTTCTTACGAGCTTATATGTTCAGCTGGTACCTTTGAAGCTTGTATTATCAAATTTTTCTTGGCATGCGCTGGTACCTTTGAAGCTAGTATTATCAAGTTTTTCTTGGCATGCATTTTAATCGACAGTTCAATATTTATATGGGGGTATTAATGTTATTGCCCTGTCTAAGTGGATCACATTCTATATCTAATTACAGGGAAGAAGTTGTGAAGATGTCGTTTCTGCACTTCGTAATGGTTCCGCAGCTGTAAATGCCGTGGCAAAAATGCAAGAGAGAGGTCTATTAGGTCCTCGGAGATCTAGGCATCGGTTAACTCCTGGAACAGTTAAATTTGCAGCATTTCATGTTCTCTCACTAGAGGATGGTGATGGATTGAATGTAATAGAGCTTGCCGAAAAAATTCAGGTGAGTTTCATATCCCACATTAGATGCTCTTTATTGTCAAGTCTGTTCTTAACCTGTGTCTCTACCCATCAGAAATCTGGTCTTCGGGACCTGACGACCAGCAAGACACCAGAGGCATCAATTTCTGTTGCTTTGACAAGAGATGCCAAGCTTTTTGAAAGAGTAGCCCCATCAACTTATTGTGTACGTGCTGCATTTAGGAAGGATCCTGCTGATGCCGAGTCCATTCTTTCTGAAGCAAGAAAGAAAATTCAGATATTTGAAAATGGGTTTCTAGCTGAAGAAGATGCTGATGATGTTGAAAGGGAAGAGTCAGAAAGTGAAGTTGACGAGGATCCTGAAGTTGATGACTTGGTTAATCCATCAAGTGTTCACAAAACATCTGAACTGTTTAATGATTTCTCATCAAATGGAAAAGAAAATCAAGGTCATGATGGAAAACTTAAAGAGGAGTTCGATAAAGATCTACCATGTTTTCCTGACAATGGTTCCAAGAATGCTGATTATCCAAGTACTATTTCTGGACAACCTGTTGCCTGTGAAAATCTAAGTGCGGGAAATCTAGGCAAAGATAATATGGAAATTGATGAAAGCAAGTCTGGAGAGTCATGGATTCAAGGACTTACTGAAGGAGAATATTCTGATCTCAGTGTAGAGGAGCGATTAAATGCTCTTGTCGTATTGGTTGGTGTGGCAAATGAAGGAAATTCAATCCGTGTTGTTCTCGAGGTAAACTTTATTCCACAAGTATATTCTCTACTTGATTTTTGTATTTGTTTATCAAATTGACATGAAGAGTTGTTTAGGATCGTTTGGAAGCAGCAAATGCTCTGAAGAAGCAAATGTTGGCAGAGGCACACATAGATAAAACTCGCGGGAAAGATGATAATGTCAATAAGTCAGATTTTCCTTCTATCAATGGTATCAAGGTTGAAACACAGCTTGCATGTGCTGCTGTGGAGAGCAATCCAAGCCCATTGCTTGATACTAATATTTGCAATAATAATAATAATGAGGATTCTCCCAGCAAAGCAGAAAATAAAAGACTAGCTCTTGTTGGACAAAGCCTGTCTGAAAAACCCTCATCAGGTCAAGATCTCTGCATAGGTCTTGATAATCCTCAGACTATGTTATCTGCACAATATTCAAAACGGTCAAGATCTCAGTTAAAATCTTATATATCCCACATAGCAGAGGAGATGTACATCTATAGATCCTTACCCCTCGGGCAAGACCGCAGACATAATCGATATTGGCAATTTGTTGCATCTGCTTCTTGCAATGATCCTGGCTCGGGCAGGATCTTTGTTGAATATCATGATGGCAAATGGAGGCTTATTGATTCTGAAGAGGTAAACCGTTTGTTTGTCTTGTAGTATTTTTTTAATAGATTTTTCTTTCCCCAATAGGCTGTTCCATGTTTTGCCAATCATTTCATTTCTAACTTTGATAAATATCATAATTCATTCCAGGGTTGTGAATTTAAATATTGTTGTTGGCTTTGTTGTAGTAGTTCTAATATAACATATTTAACCAATTGTATTCAGGCCTTTGACACACTTCTGAACTCACTGGATTCACGTGGGATCAGGGAATCACATTTGCGTCTAATGTTGCTAAAGATTGAGAATACATTTAAGGAAAATGTTCAAAAGAATGCAAAATGTGCCAAAATTGGAAACACAAGCGAAATACGTGTTAAAAATGAAGCTGATGAAACAGATTCCAGTCCTGATCACCATACTAGTTCTGACAGTCCCAGCAGTACTCTTTGTGGCTTGATCTCTGATACTTCAGAAACTTCGTCTTCCTTCAGAATTGAGCTTGGAAAAAGTGAGAGCGATAAGAAAGCTGCCTTGAGAAGGTATCAAGATTTTCAACAATGGATGTGGAAAGAATGCTATAACCCGTCAATATTATGTGCAACGAAATGTGGAAAAAAGAGATGCAAACCTCAGGTTGACATGTGTGATATCTGTCTCAACCTTTATTGCTTGGAAGACTCCCATTGCAATCATTGCCACCTTACTTTTCCGTCAAATGATGGATTAACTGTTTCTAAACATGCAATTCAATGTGGAGACAAGTTAGCCAAAGATATTTGTATTTCGGAATCTCCTCTTCCATTGCGAACAAGGTTGCTTAAGGCTCTGCTAGCTTTTATTGAGGTGAGTTGATAATATACTTAGATACTTCCCTTTTTACCTTGACTGTTTTTGCTTTTTGAGGGATATATTATATTGACATTCTGATTTATAGGTATCTGTTCCACCTGAAGCATTTCAGTCAATTTGGACCGAGGATATTAGGAGGCTCTGGGGTGTGAAGTTGAGCAGATCATCTTCTGCTGAGGAACTTCTACAGGTTTGCCATTTCATTGAGAAACTTTTATTCCAAACTCTCAAAACATTTTAAAGACCGAGAATCAGTTATTAAGATATTTCAAAATCTAACAATTCATATTGCAGATATTGACTCTATTTGAGAGAGCACTAAAGCGAGACTTTTTATCATCATCACCTTTTGCTACAACTGGGGATTTGTTGGGGATGAACACTATTTCGGAGAGTGCTGCACTTACTTCTATGGATCTCAAGTCAGTTACTGTTCTTCCATGGGTTCCACGGACCACTTCAGCTGTGTCTCTCAGACTTTTTGAGCTTGACACATCAATCACCTACGTAAAGCTTGAGAAACCTGAGCCCTATCAGGAGAAAGAAGCTAGATACATAGTGAGTATTCTGTTTTTTTTTTTTTTTACTAGACTGCTTTTGCATTTAAACTTTTGCAATGTGGTTGGTTGGTCAGTAATCCCATGAAAGATTTTTAGTGATTAATTTGTCTGAGACATTTATTGAGCAGACAGATTGGATGTTAAATTTTGGGGAGAGGTTGTGACTATTTTGCTGGAAAATATCGCACCATTCTAATTAACCAACATGAGTCATCTAACTTGTTTTTCTTTCTTGCAGAAGCTTCCTTCAAGATATGCCTCTGTTAAATCTACTAAAGCGGCTGAACCATCATATATGGACTCTGACGAATTCATGAAAGTGAAGACTGCCCCTATGAAAATTGTGAGTAGTAGCAAAAAACGGGCACGGGTGAATCATGACAAAGGAAGGGCTAAAAAGTTGTCTAATAGAACAAATGATTCCCAAAGAGATAATGACCGCCTCAATTTTAAGGTCACTGAGAATCTAAGTCAAAGAATAAAACCGCAGGGACAAGGATCACAAGGACTAACAGGTGGACGTGGCCGCCGGACAGTTAGGAAAAGGAGAGAGGAGAATAGGGTTGTTGAAGATTTGTTGCTGAGCGATAGGGCTGCCATTAATAGCCCCAATTTTAGTAGAGAACCATCGAGAATCATGGACGAGGACTGGAGTGATGAGAAGGCAAGTCCCATCCCGAGGGAAGCCGCTGAGATGAGTAGCAGCAGTGAAGAGGATGAATATGATGACAACACCCAGGCAATGGAATCTGATGATAATGTTGAAGCAGTTGAGTATGGTCAAGGAAACTGGGAGATAGGTTTTAACGGTACCCCCAACAGATGGAATAGGGATTTGGTTGGAATGAGTGATGAAGAACAACACTTGGAGGCTTTTGAAGATGACAATGACAATGGCATTGAAGGGAATGAAGAGGAGGAGGAGGAGGAGGAGGAGGAAGAGGAGGAGGGTTCTGAAGCTGATGTTATTATGAGTGATGGTTCAGATGGTATGGCAAATAGAGTTGTAAATGAAGAAAGCTCAGACTCGAGTGACTCGGAAGATTATTCTGATTAGAACATTACTATTATTTGATATCAGCTAGAAAGGATTGCATTTCATGGCTGCGTTACTTTTTTGACATTGCAGCTTTTTACAAGGTAAAGGGGATGCTTGTGCAATTATGCTCCAGATCATGTCATGGCTGGCTCCAAAGGTTTTATAGGTTAATAGAATTATAGTGTATATTATCCATATTCTTGTACTTTTAGGCATTTTCACGCTGAGAGCTATAAGCCTGTTTTTATTTTCTCTTGTATACAATTGTCTCTATAATTCCTCTCTTCATATAAATTTATTAACCCTGAAAAGCTATAAGTTTACAAGGTTGTAGTGGAGAAAATAATTGTATTTCTTGCCTCTTTAAGTAAAAATAAGAAATAAACTGATACCTTGCAGCAAATTCATTATATCTTATCTTTATTTGTACTTTCTTAAAAAAGAAAAATGTGAATGCCCATCGGTTTGAGAAGTCTCCAAGTTTCAATATGTATCTTCAATCAAATCTGTAGACTTCATAGCCAGGCATGGCAACAAGCTGATGCCGTTTCTTCATAAATATATAATTTAGTGAAGAAGTAAAAGAAACTATTTGAAATTGAGTTTAGTACATTCGAAAGTTAATAGTTAAAATTTCAAATAAAATAGATGGAACTAAGTCGAACAAATTTTAGCAACTAATTTCAAAACATGGACTGACTGAAAAACAAAATAAAGCTGAAGCTCCAACATGTAATCTAGTCAAAATGTGAGTGTAACTAGATTTGACATAAGGTTGTGAAGACACAATTCTGACTTCCATTAATCGAACTTCCATTGTTGCTTAATTCTAAGGCTTTGTTGGGGGTTTGGAGGGGAAGAGAGAGGAGGACTTTGAAAAATAAAAAGAATTGAGAGAAAAAAAATAGAAGGATTTAGGTTGGGAGGGTTGGGAGATTTATTTTTATTTTAAAACCAAAATCTTTTTAAATTGGAGGAACTACAAAATTGTATTAGTGGAGGGATTTGGAGTCTTTACACAACCATTTACTCAGCAAAAATGTAATCATAAGCAGAGAAGAGCAAATCAATTGCATTAGCTGGGGTGAATTTATTTGAACAGAGAAGAGCAAATTTTCTCAATAATCGTAAGACTGCATGCCATGCCACAAATAATTAGAATAGAAGGTCAACCACGCCACATAATTAGAATAGAAGGTATTACGTTTCTTAATTCTAGGACTACACCAATGATATTTGTACTTATTAAAATGTATAATGAGGATAACTTTGTATTTGGAGGGCTGTCTGTGGTGTTTAGAATTGTTGATGGTGCTTAAAGGTAGCTCACATATTGATGGGATGTTTTGTATATGTTTTTTCTGGGTTAAAAAATGATTCGATCTCCTTCAACCCTAAAACTGAGGTATTTATAGAAGTTCATTGGGGCTGAGCTAGAGAGCAGTTACCTCCATTTCTCTCTCAGTAACGTGGAGAGTAAGAGAGTTGTTTTTCTTTAGAGAAGGGACACATCATCTCCCACATTTATTGGACAAATGGGTAATGTGAGTGCGTTCAGGTGGACTAAAACCAACTGGCGAGAAGCTAAGATACATGCGTTCTCATGACCCATTTAAGATGGCTTATGGCTTCATAGAGCAACTTTCCCATTGTCATCATGTTTTTCCTTTCTTACGTGAGTTATTCTTTCTTAGGGCTTAATAAAATTATAACAGTACACAATCCTTCAAATACAAAGGACTTGTAAATGATGAAGTAATTTAATTTGATCATTTCCAATCTTCACATTTGGGCTAACCCCCAAAGAGCTTTTCAAGTCATCAATGGGGCAAGTACCTTAAGTAGAGCTTGGGGCGAGTCCCTCAAGCAGAGATTGGAAAAAGTTCTTCAAGCGTCACAGACAAATGCACGTGCAACATTAAACGCACTAATGATGAGTATGTATCGGAAAGCTGAATCAACATAGGTTCCTTGCACGTGTCATCGATGTGAGGAATATTTTAGGAACCATTGGTGTACCTAGTGAGAGGTTACTCATTACCTACTAAGCCTAAATTTCAAATCCTTATAAAGAAGGGTTCAATATTCACTCTTTCACGTTTTAGATACTTTCTTCTTCAAACTCCCATTTGAACCTTCATCAAGCTCAAAGCAAACCCACTTCTAAACTTCACCAAGTTTAACTCCCATTCCTTTATCTAAAGGTATATGCTTTTACTCTTCTTTACTCATTTTCTTCTTTAATGGAAATTATTAGGGATTTATATGAGAGTGGTAAGGTGATAAAGCCTTAAAATAGTAAAGAATGGTAAAAAATGTATTTGTATTGCATGAAGAACACATAGTGAACGAATGGTTCAATCAATTATAGGTTTTTAGAAATAGACATGTTCGAGAGTTATGAGAGCACGAGTTACGAGAGCACTAGAAGTGATGCGAGTGATAATGACTATCTTTCTTCTTGTTATTTCCTAGGAAATCTCACGTAACTAAAGGATGCCAACTATCCTAAGTACACAGGCGTCAAGGACTTCAGGACTATCTATACTTGTGAGGAGAGGGTAGACTCTTTTCGGCAACATATCAACCTCTCAGACTCTTGTAATGATGATGATATTATTTTGGATTCATGTTCTGAGGAAGAGCGGGTCAACAAGGCTTTCCTCCTTGACTCTCCCGATCTTTTCTTTTATTTGTATCTTCCCATCGTCCATGATTTGGGGGTTCTGGTTCCCTATAACTTGTTTGAAGCAAAAGTTTTGGAAATTGCAAACGTTGCTCCCTCTCAAATCTCGCCAAATTGATAGAATTTTATCAGGGTCTTTGAGATCATGTGTCAGCGCCTAAATGTCAACCCTACCATAAAAATACTAACTTCATTCCATGGCACTAAGACTTTAGTGAAATGATGATGTATAAATCTGTGCACCATATCTGGGAAGACATTATTCTATCCCCATTATAACCACTACAAGAATTGGAAGGATAGATTTGTTAGAGTAAAGGAGCAAGATAATGCCTCCATGGTCATAACTAGGGAGGATGACACCCATTGCTTTCCCCTGTCTTGGAAAGAAGACCAAATAACGATCACTGAATTCAATTTAGATTATCTTCCCTCCACTGAGAGGGAGGTGGTTTATTTTTGGGATGACTTTAAAGTTATGAGTTCCTGGAAAATTATTGAATTAAATCAGGGAAATAACAATGAGATCAATGAATACTTGCGTAAGTTTGTGATTATAGTTATTCCTAATTTTTTAGGATTATTTACTCGTCTGGTTATTTATAGCTTTCTTTTTTCTCTTTTGCAGAAAAGATGTCGTCCATCCCATTCGCTAAGAAGAAGACAAACCCTAAAAAGCAATAGAGTGATAGTCTAAAAAGTCACCAGGGCAACCTCATCACCAAATGAGGCAAGAAGGGCCCTGAAGGGAGCACCGTTGAAACTCTCCCTCTCAAAGTCTTGAAGCCAGACGAGAATGGCAAGAGTTATTTCTCGACACAGAAGGTCATTGTAGATCTTGAAGGGGACGAAGAGGGCGAACAACACACGAGTTCGTCAATTTGAGCTGACCTGCCCAACACTCTTAAATATGGACAAATGCGACGTTAGACACGAGGAAATACAAGGTATTTCACATTGGTTAACAATCCAAACCGATGTAAAATGCGATTCCCCTAACCCATTTCCCATATCCCCTCGGTTAATAGTTCCAACCGAGGGGAAAAGTGAGAGATTTCACCTTGATTCAGGGTCCAATCGATGTGAAAATTGAGGGGTTTCCCCTCGGTTAACCTCTCAATCGAGGAAAAAAGTGACACATTTTTTTAGTGTTTTACCTCAACCATTAGTCAAAGGAAAAAAAGCCCCTTTGTTATCTTGGACCTCTAACCGAAATAAAAGCTCTTTTCCAATAGATAAAAATAGTGTTGAATTCATATCTATTACAAAAGAAAAAATAATTTAGGCTTAATACTCTTTTTTGTCCTCTACCTTTGACACGAGGTCCATTTTGGCCCCCTTCCTTTTAAAAGCTTCAAGTTGGTCCCTTACGTTGTCTACAGAAGCAAAATGGTCCTTTCTGTAACACCCCATTTTAATTTATTTAAGTGTCGAGTGGTATTTCTTTTGTTTGGCCTTGTAATAGGGGGTGTGTAGTTGAGCTCGTAGCGTAGTGTCCTTAACGGAACGGGATAATAGAGATGTCGGTATAATAATAAAGTGGGGAAATATTTAGTAGTAGTAGAAGGAGGTATATTATTATTATTATTATTATTATTATTATTATTATTATTATTATTATTATTATTATTATTATTATTTTTATGTCCAATATTATTATCATTATTAGTATTATTATTATTACTACTAATATTATTATTATTAAAGAAAATCAGATTTTTTAATGTAAAAATTAGAGTAGTAGTAGTGAAAGGGAGAGAAAAAATAAGATAAAAGGAAAGAAAAAGATAGAAAATAGAAAAAAAAGAAAGAAGCAGAGAGAAGGAAGAGAAAAGAGAAGAGAAAAAGAAGAAAAGCTTGGAATCATCCATCTTCACAAGAACTTGAGGTAAGGGTGGGATTCTTGATCACTATGGGTTTAGATAATGATGTCAATGGGTAGTATGCCATGACTATGAGGATTGGGTTGGATTTCCACAACTTTGAATGTTAGGGTTTTAACATTTGATAGAAATGGTAAATTGAGTGGAAATTGATGTTTTCACGGTTGAAATGTGTTATAAACTGAGTAGTATGATTGCTATAGATGTATAATCATCTGTTGACACTTGTTTGTGTGTTTGATTATGTTGGGTTGAGTTTGAAGTGAATGAGTAGGTTGAAAACCTAATTTTTTTCATATTTGATAATATGGGTATTAATTTTGTAAATGTGTTGGATGGCCTTTCAGTTGTTAAAATATCATAGTATGTCGAATTCTGAGACCGGGGCTTTTTATGGAATCGAAATCGGAGGTCCGGAAGGCATTTAACGATCGAAAACTGAGTTTTTTTTAGCAAAATCTGCAACTATGCGTCGACACACTGCAACTATGCGTCGACTCATGGTCTGCTTGCGCTGAACCGCGCGTTAACCTTCAGGATTTTGAGTCGACTCACAGTATCTTGCGTCGGCTCATGGTCACAGAATTTTTCCAAATTGTCAGATTTTGTTTTCTTCATAACTTTTGAACCGTAAGTCCGTTTTGACCCCCGTTCAAAGCGTTGGAAAGCTAATGAAATATTCTTTCTATTAAAAATGGTTTGGAGGGTAAAAGATGATTTAATTAATTTGTGTTTTTGAGAATTAGTCATGCTGTCGGATGTTCTTATCGCGTAAAATACGTGAGGTCGGTATTTTGTCGTGTGTTATGTTATTGCCATATAGATGTGAAGCTTTTAGGCTATTTATATGATGTTGAATCTCGTTATAGAATGTGGTTATTGAACGATGGCCTTGTGGCATAAAGGTATTGAATAAATGAATTTCAACGTATGATATCGTATTGATGTTACTGTGGGTAGCCTTTGTGGCGTGAATCCTAGTGAATTGTATTGTTGTGCAGGTGATAATGGTTGTGGTAATACTAGTGTGTATTATGGCGAGTATGTATCTCACGTGTAACCATGAGGATCGTGAAGATGTATAATTGTTATTATACATGTGTTTGTGCATCTTTTGTGTCATGCATTTCATGATGTCTCTGGTGGAGACATCTAGGTGGGAATCCATGAGGGGTGCCTAGTATTGTCCGGACTCCAATGCGGGGTTGTGATGGAGATAAATCATTGCTCAGTGGGAGTGTATGTGATTTTTCCGGATTCCATTGGGAATCAGGTTCGATTGAATGAACCAGGGTGTGTGGTGCCAGGAGATAAATCACAGCTCAATGGGAGTGTATGTGATTTATCCGGATTCCATGGGGGGATCGGGTTCGATTGAATGAACCATAGTGGGTGGCACCACTGGCATTGCATTGTGTCATTGAGCCACATTGCATTATTATGTCTTTGTTGAATTATAATTGAAAGAGACAAGTGTGCCGTGAATGTGTGCACATTATGTATGATTGCTTGAATACCACTCATTTGTACGTGCCTTGAACCGTTAATTATTGAATGTAATTCTCACCCCTTTTGTTGTTCCTTTTGTCTGTGCTTCTTGGGGAAATACAGATAATCCAGGTACTTGAGTATTGCATGAAGTGCGTGTTGCCTGATCGAGTCTTAAGAGTCGCTCTGATACGTAGCACGGGACATTTTGGGATTTTATCTTTTGTTGTTCTTTTGTGTAATGTGTTATGTATCATTACTCACTTTAAAACATGGTGAACCACGAGTTTAGGTGGACCACGATTTTGATGGCGAACGACCATGATTTTGGATTAAATGTTTCATTCCGCTGTTTTAACTTATTTTGAAAGAAATTGAAGTGAATGAAGTAAATAGAGAAATTCATGTTATGTTTTTAAGGTGTGACATCCCACTAACGAAGGGAACTCTGAGTATATTTGTATTATATATATATTTTTAGTATTGGGGAAAGTGGGGTGGTACAATTGGTATCAGAGCAGGTCGGTCCGTCCGGCCAGATGTGGTAGTGGAGTCTGTCCTTAGAATAGGAGTAGATTTGTGTGTTCTTATAACCGTGTGGTGATGGTTGAACAATATGGCAGGGAGAAATGATGCTGCTCTTGCTGCTGCACTGCAAGCTATGGCACATGCAGTGCAGAACAAGAATCAGATTGCTGGGGGGAGGCGCAGTTTGGTAACTTAGAGAGGTTTCAGAGTAATAAGCCGCCTACATTGATCCTGAAGCGGAATAGAAGTGTCTGAAGGCTATTGAAAAGATCTTCAAAACCATGGGATGTGGTGAGGCTCTGAAGGTGCAGTTTGGCACTCATATGCTGGAAGACGAAGCTGAGGCCTGGTGGGATAATAGTCGTCAGAGGTTGGAAGCTGCGGGTATTCATATTACTTGGGTAGTATTTCAGGGTGAGTTTCTGGAAAAGTATTTTTCGGAAGATATTCGTAGTGAGAGGGAGATTGAGTTCCTGGAACTGAAACAATGTAGCACGACTGTTCTTGAATATGCTGCTCGGTTTGAGGAGTTGGTGCAGTATTGTACTCACTACAATACAGATGAGGCCATGACTTCCAAATGCTTGAAGTTTGAGAATGAGCTGCGTCCCGAGATCAAACAGGGCATTGCTTGTCAGAAGATAAGGAATTATCCAGAACTGGTAAGCAGAAGCCGAATTTATGATAATGATAACAGGGCCCGAATTGCTCATTACAAGGCCGTGAATGATCGGAAGGGTAAGCAGAGGTACGGGGGTACGCCTTATAGTGCTCCAGCTGACAAAGGAATACAGGGAGCTGCTGTGGGGAAGAAACACAGTGGTGGAGAAAAGGTTCCCAATCCTATGAAGTGTTTCAAATGTGGTGGCACGGGTCATCGTGCTAATGATTGTAAGAGTGAGGTGAAGAAGTGCTTCAAGTGTGGACGACCAGGCCATGTTGTGGCAAATTATAGGACTACTATACCTACCTGTTATAACTGTGGAGAACAGGGTCATATTAGCACTCACTGTCAGAAGCCTAAGAAATCTCAGACAAGTGGAAGGGTGTTCGCATTGGTAGGAGCCCAGTCTACCGGTGAGGAGCGTTCCATCAAAGGTACTTATTTTATTAATGGAATTCCTATGATTGTTATCTTTGACACGGGTGTAACCCACTCGTTCATTTCTGTGGATTGTGTGAAGAAATTAGGAATTGTGCCGTCTACTTTAGATCGGAGGATGACTATTGAAACTCCATCTATTGGTTATGTGGTTACTTTGTTAGCATGCTTGAATTGTCCACTGACTATTTTTGGTAGAGAATTTGGAGTTGACTTGATTTGTTTGCCACTCAGTAATCTGGATATCATTTTGGGGATGAACTGGTTAGAATTCAACCGAGTCTACATTGATTTCTTTAGGAAGAGGTTGTTGTTCCTTACTCCTGAAGAGGAAGCGTTGGTTGATTATTTTTCTACTAAAGAATTGAGAACTTTGTTAGAAGAAGAAGCTAAGATGTTTGCGGTGGTTGCTTAGTTATCCGTTGACAACAAGGCATCGGTTAATGAGTTACCGGCGGTGAGTGAATTTCCTGAAGTGTTCCCGGATGATATTATAGAATTGCCTCCAAAAAGAGAAATTGAGTTTACTATTGATCTTGTTCCTGGTACCAGACCTATATCTATGGCGCCATACAGAATGTCGGCATCAGAATTGGCAGAGTTGAAATCTCAAATCGGAGAATTACTTGATAAGATGTTTATTAGGCCAAGTGTGTCACCGTGGGGAGCTCCAGTGTTGTTAGTGAAAAAGAAGGATGGTAGCATGCGTTTGTGCATCGATTACCGTCAGTTGAATAAGGTGACCATTAAGAATAAGTATCCACTTCCAAGGATTGATGACTTAATGGATCAGCTTGTGGGGGCTCGTATTTTTAGTAAAATTGATTTTAGGTCGAGTTACCATCAGATTAGAGTGAAGGAAGGTGATATTCAGAAGACTGCGTTCAGAACTCGTTATGGACATTACGAATATGCAGTGATGCCTTTCGGAGTATCGAATGCACCGGGTGTGTTTATGGAATATATGAACCGTATCTTTCATTCTTATTTGGATCAGTTTATTGTGGTATTCATTGATGATATATTGATTTACTCCAAGTCTGAAGAGGATCATACAGAACATTTGAGAATTGCATTGCAAGTATTAAAGGATAATAAACTATTTGCAAAATTCTCAAAATGTGAATTTTGGTTGAAGACTGTGAGTTTCTTGGGTCATGTTATTTCTAGCGATGGCATAGCAGTAGATCCGTCTAAAGTAAGTGCAGTGCTTCAGTGGAAACCTCTGAAGTCAGTAACGGAAATTAGAAGCTTCTTGGGTTTGGCAGGTTACTATCGAAGATTTATCGAAGGATTTTCTAATTTGGCATTACCGTTGACTCAATTAACTAGAAAGAGTCAAGCTTTTGTTTGGGATACGGCGTGTGAGGAAAGTTTTGAAGAATTGAAAAAGAAATTGACTACCGCACCGATATTAATTCTACCAAATCCCAGTGAACCTTTTGTAGTGTATTGCGATGCGTCTAAGATGGGATTAGGCGGAGTGTTAATGCAAGATGGCAAGGTGGTGGCATATGCTTCACGACAATTGAGGGTGCATGAGAGGAATTATCCTACTCATGATCTTGAATTAGCTGCGGTAGTTTTTGTATTGAAAATTTGGAGGTATTATTTGTATGTATCGAGATTTGAAGTATTCAGTGATCAAAAGAGTCTGAAGTATTTGTTTGATCAGAAGGAACTGAATATGAGGCAGAGAAGATGGTTAGAGTTCTTAAAGGACTATGATTTTAATTTGAGTTACCATCCGGGGAAAGCTAATGTTGTAGCGGATGCTCTAAGTCGGAAGACAATTCATATGTCGACATTAATGATAAAAGAAATGGAATTAATTGAACAGTTCAGAGACTTGAGTATGGTTTGTGAAACTACACCGGACAGTGTTAGATTGGGTATGCTTAAGGTGAATAATGACTTTTTGGATGCAATTAAGGAAAATCATAGGCTTGATGTGAAGCTAGTGGACTTAATGCCTACAGGAGGAGATGATCCTGATAGTGAGTTTAAGGTGGATAAGGGTGGTGTACTGAGATTCCGGGGCAGGATTTGCGTGCCAGATAATGTGGAATTGAGAAAAGCGATCTTAGAGGAGAGTCACCGGAGTAGCTTGAGTATTCATCTGGGAGCCACTAAAATGTACCGAGACTCGAAGAAGTTATTTTGGTGGTCAAGTATGAAGAGAGATGTAGCTCAGTTCGTTTATGCTTGTTTGACATGTCAGAAGTCAAAAGTGGAGCGTCAGAAACCTTCGGGGTTGATGCAACCGTTGGAGATTCCAGAATGGAAGTGGGATAATATCACTATAGATTTTGTTACTGGTTTGCCAAATACGGCAAGAGGCTTTGATGCTATTTGGATAGTGGTGGATCGACTTACGAAATCCGCACATTTTATACCAATTAATATCAGTTTTCCATTGTCAAAGCTGGCGGAGATTTATATCAGAATAATTGTGAAGCTGCATGGTGTTCCGTCGAGCATAGTGTCGGATAGAGATCTGAGGTTTACTTTAGAATTCTGGAAGAGTTTGCAAGAAGCTTTGGGTTCTAAGCTGAAGTTGAGTTCGACTTATCATCCACAGACCGATGGTCAGTCGGAGAGGACTATTCAGTCGTTAGAGGATTTGTTGAGAATGTTAGTTCTTGGATTGGCTAGAATTTTGGTAAAACAAAGTTGTTCAATGTTGATGTCACATGGGTAATGTCTTAACATTGAGTCTTAACATTGGATAATGTTAAGTGTTTAAGTTGTTGAAGTTTTGAAGTCTGATGTCACATGCGATGTCATGACATCAGATATGCAGATCATTAAAACATCAGGTTTGAGATGTTTTTAGGGTTAAGCGTATTAGCTGGAATTTGGGAGAGCTGTTAGAGTTATTGGATACGAATATCTTGGAGGAGATGTTTTCTGTTGCAAACAGATTTGATGCAGATTTGTAGGAGTGTTTAAAGGCTGAAGATTTAAGAAGATTTTGAGAGAGAAAATCTGTTTTGAAGATTCAGTTTTAAATAACAAATCAGGTTAGATATTGTAGCAGGCCCAAGACCAAATCAAATAGCTATATAAAGTGCATCAATCCTTTGAAGAAAGTAACGAATAAAGAGAGCTAAAGACTGAGAGTCGTTTGTGTCTTCGTGTATGTGTTGTAAACCATTCTAGTGTGAATTGGTGTTGTTGTTTTGAGTTGTTCTTGATCAAAGCTGTGAAGCAGAATCAAGTTGTGTTTTTCAAAGTGTGTGATCTTTGAATTATATCACTGAAGTGATTTAGGGATTGAGTAGTGTTCTCATACCTAAGTGGTCTCTTAGGTAGAAGGTTCATTAAGTAGTGATTAAGTTTAGGAGATGTCAACTGGGTTGTTGAGTCTGTAAATTAATTCTACTGATAGTGAAATTCACCCCTGGCTTGGTAGCCCCCAAAGTAAGTTGTTTAACTAAACTGGGTGAACAATTCTTTGTGTCTTTTCTGTTGTGTTATATTGTCCATTGCAGAGTGTGTTGTTGTGACATCACACGTAACATCACATATCTGGTACCAGAATTTCGATTGGTATCAGAGCAGGCATCCTGCTCTGCATCTGGGTGAGATCTAGGGCTGATACTTTCTGGTAAGACGGACAAGGAAGTTGGTGGATTTGTGAATAGACCCCCTATTCTGGATGGTTCTAATTATGATTATTGGAAACCAAGGATGGTTACCTTCTTGAAGTCCTTGGACAGCAGGGCTTGGAAGGCTGTGTTAAAAGAGTGGAAGCACCCTGTTATTACTGATAAAGAAGGAATCACCAAGCTGAAACCTGAAGAAGAGTGGACCAAGGAAGAGGATGAGCTAGCACTTGGCAATTCTAAGGCCTTGAATGCCATCTTTAATGGGATTGATAAAAACATCTTCAGGCTGGTAAACACTTGTGAAGTGGCAAAGGATGCTTGGGACATTTTAAAGACTACTCATGAAGGAACTTCAAGGGTTAAGATGTCAAGACTTCAACTTCTGACATCAAAGTTTGAAAGTCTAAAGATGAAGGAAGATGAAACTATTCATGATTTTCACATGAATATTCTTTAGCTGTCCAATGCATCTAGTGCTCTTGGAGAGAAGATGACTGAAGAAAAGCTGGTGAGGAAAATTCTTACATCCCTTCCCAAGAGATATAAGATGAAGGTGATTGCAATTGAAGAAGCTCAAGACATCAGCAAAATGAGGGTTGATGAGCTGATTAGATCTCTTCAAACTTTTGAGTTAGGGTTGAGTGAAGAGGAACCTGAAAAGAAGACCAAGAGTATAGCTTTGGTATCTAATACTCAAGAAGAGAAGAAAGGGAATGGTGCTGAGTCTCAGGAGGAGCTGTCTCGGGCTATTGTTCTGATGGGAAGACAGTTTAACAAGGTGTTTAAGAGGATGAATAGAAACTACAAACCTAATGTTAAGAACATCTCCTCTGACATCAACAAGTCAAAAGAGAAGGATGAAGAGAAGAATGGTCAAGACAAAGGAGTTCAATGCTTTGAATGTGAAGGCTATGGTCATGTCAAGAAAGAATGTCCTACATTCCTAAAGAAGCAGAAAAAGGGCATGGTTGTTTCCTAGTCTAATACTGACAGTGAAAGTGAAGAAGAGTCTGCCAAGCATGTTAGGGCATTGACAGGAACATGTATTTCTGATGGAGAATCTAGTGATGAGGAATTGACTTTTGAGGAGTTAGCAGCATCCTATCAAGAGTTATGCCTGAGGAGTGCAGAGGTTTGTCAAGAAAGTGAGAAACAAAAGAAAAGAATAGTCCAGCTTGAGACTGTTAAAGCTGATCTTGAAAATGAAGTCTTGTTAGTTAAATCTCAACTTGATCAAATGACCAAGTCTATCAAAATGTTGAACAGTGGGTCTGATTACTCTTGATAAGATTCTTCAGGCTGAAAAGGTAGCAGGAGACAAGTCTGGCTTAGGATTTGTTGTTGAGGAGAAGGTCTCTGGTGAAGCTAGTATTTCTGGAACCAAAAAGGACATGTCTCAACCAATGTCTCAACATAACAGAAGAAGACATAATCCTAAACCTAAGCAGGTTGTTCATCAACTTCCTCAAAATGTTGGGAAAGAGAATGCTCATGGTCCTCATCATGGGAAGGCACAGGCTTCTGGAGCTGGGCAGTATATGCCTCCTCAATACCAGAGGAGTATGCAGGCTCCTAGGTTTAACATGTTCCATCAGATGTCTCAACATCAGGGGAATATGTATGGCTTTGAATATAATAATGTTGTGCCTCATTATTATGGAAGAATGAAGCCACATCACCATAGAAGACAGCCTAAGAGACAAAATCCTCACTATAGGAGACATGCAAACTATGGAAGAAAACAACACCAGTACTATGGATGGCAGCCACAACAGTTTCATCATCAAGGTGGCAGGAAGTTTAACAACTTCAGAGAAGAAAGAGTAAGGTGCTTCTATTGTGGAAGATTTGGCCATATGCAATTTTCTTGCTTCAAGCTTCATGGTTATCCCAAGTCTATCCCTCAACCTAGACAGAAGGATAACAGACCCAAGGTTGTTAAACAGTGGGTTCCTAAAGCTGAGGTTACATGTCTATTGGCTCACATTTCAGATAGACACTCTGCTAAGGATGGATGGTACTTTGACAGTGGTTGTTCAAAGCACATGACTGGATTCAAAAACCAATTGGTGGATGTCAATTCTTGCTCCTCAATTGATGTTACTTTTGGAAATGGAGAGAAAGGGGTGGTAAAAGGCGTTGGAAAAGTGAAGTGTCATGATGGACCTGATCTTGACAATGTGCTTATTGTCAAAGGTTTGAGTGCTAATTTGATTAGCATAAGTCAGCTTTGTGATGAAGGACACAAGGTCAACTACACTAAGGATAAGTGTTTGGTGACTAATGAGAAGAATGAGGTAGTTATGAAAGGAGTCAGATCCAGAGATAATTGCTATCAATGGGTACCTCAAGAGTTCAGCTCATCAAGTGATGTTGAGGATGATGTTATGACATCTGACTGTGACATCAGAAGGATCACCAAACAACCTAGTGTTATGCAATTGTTCACAGGAAATCTGGAGCAACCTAAGGTCATAGAGGATGATCACTCAGATATGAAG
Source organism: Lathyrus tuberosus (assembly GCA_022829125.1). Classification (NCBI taxonomy): domain Eukaryota; kingdom Viridiplantae; phylum Streptophyta; class Magnoliopsida; order Fabales; family Fabaceae; genus Lathyrus; species Lathyrus tuberosus. The sequence continues at coordinate 14,774,911 of JALAZF010000093.1, read as the reverse complement.
AGTAATGATGATTTCTCTGAAGATATGGGTGCTGGTAGTGGTGATCTTAAGAAGTTTTGGAAGCAAGATGATAAGCAGACTGATAACTCATAAGACAACCATCACAGGTTGGCAATCTCTGTTTTGGAAGATGGAGATGTTGGAGTTAAGGTTGAAACATCTCCTAGCCTTAAAATAAAGAAGAATGTTGAAGTGGTTGATCTATCTGACAATGAGCTGATTGCAAAAGTAGTTCCTGGGGTTGCTAAAAGAGTGAAATCAAGGAAAGGGAAAACTATTGAGTCACCTCCAAAGGACATCTCTCATATGAAGAAAGCTGTTGTTGTTAGAACTTCTGAGAAAATTCAAAAGGCTTCACTAGATAACATTCCTTTGCATTTCATAAAAAGGTGGAAGTATGTTTTTCAAAGAGGGCTTAATCTGGAAAAAGAATTTGGTAAAGATGCTCTGAATATGATTAAGTTTGCTAGGCTGATGGAAACTGGTTCTAGTTTTTACAAGTGCTATGAGAGACTTGTCAATGAATTCAATTATGTTGACATTGCTGATAGAAGAAGTGAGAGAGATGAATGTGAGTTGAAAGATACAGACATATCCGCAAAAATTTGGTTCCTAAAGGGAAAATTATCTGCCGGGCGTATTAGTATTAATTATGTCATCGTTCTCAAGATGGCTGCTGCAAAATTGGTCCTCATTAATCACAAAATAACTATTTTTGATGGACTAGAGAAGTATCTTTATGAGAATAGATCTAAGAAGAATTACAATCATGGATCAGGGACTGAGCTTATAGGTTATGGTAATGCAAAGTACATAGCAGCAGGGAGTAGTTGCTCTCAACTTGTTTGGATGAAGCAACTGTTGACTAAAAACAATGTCAAGCAAGATGTTATGACATTGCACTGTGATATGAGTATCTCCAAGAATCCTATTCAAAACAGTAAGGTAAAGCATATTGATATAAAGGACTTGGTTGAAGATAAGGTGGCTTTGGAACATGTGGCTACTGAAAAGCAATTAGCAGATATTTGTACTGAGTTTTTAAATGCAAACCAATTTGATAGTTTAAAATTGGGGAGTTGCATATATAAGGATTAGTTGGAAGATGTGTTAGGATGCAATTGTCTTATGTGTGTGATTAAAGATAACAATTATTCAACTGCAGAAAGTTTACAAGATTGGAAGTATTAGTTCATCTAAAGCTTTAAACATAGAGTTTTGTTTCTTCTTCTTATTCAATCTGTCCCAACCTTCTGAGTTTTTAAATGTAATCCAGTCCTCATCACCATCTCCTTCATCGGAATCATATTGTTGCACTGGAGGTTTCTTGATGGTCTTCATCCTTGTCTCAGATGTTTTGCCTGTTCTTGTTGCTCCTGAAGAAGTTCCAGCTGTTGTCTGTGTTTTGCTCTTCTTCTTCAGTGGATCTGGTTTCTTGTCCTTCTGCTTGAGGTTCTGTGCTGCATCTTTGGTGTTTGACTGGCTCATTCTTGGTTGGTGTGTGGTGCTGCTAGTAGAAAGAAATACTTGTTTTTATAATGCAAACAAGGAGCATTGTTTGTATCGCCTGACCAGTCAAGGTGTTGGAACTTGTTTTTTTTTTGGAAAAGCTTGATGTTTGACTGTGTCATTTATTATGTCAGGACATTGTGTTTGGTGATTGTCCAATTGTGGCTAAAAAGGGGGAGAGTTAGCCTAGCCTTTGTGTATAGAGTGTGACCTATCTCGGTTCTGGTTTTGAGGGGGAGTTTGGCCTTTGTTGATAGGTGGTGTGTAGCATTTTGAAGTGGGAGCTGTTTGTTTTTAACATTTTTATCCGCTGCTGAAGTCTCTGATGTTGCAGAGATTGTTTTAGCCAAAATTAGCCAAAGGGGGAGATTGTTAGTTCTTGGATTAGCTAGAATTTTGGTAAAACAAAGTTGTTCAGTGTTGATGTCACATGGGTAATGTCTTAACATTGAGTCTTAACATTGGATAATGTTAAGTGTTTAAGTTGTTGAAGTTTTGAAGTCTGATGCCACATGCGATGTCATGACATCAGATATGCAGATCATTAAAACATTAGGTTTGCGATGTTTTTAGGGTTAAGCATATTAGCTGGAATTCGGGAGAGCTGTTAGAGTTATTGGATACGAATATCTTGGAGGAGATATTTTCTGTTGCAAACAAATTTGATGCAGATTTGTAGGAGTGTTTAAAGGCTGAAGATTTAAGAAGATTTTGAGAGAGAAAATCTATTTTGAAGATTCAGTTTTAAATAACAAATCAGGTCAGATATTGTAGCAGGCCCAAGACCAAATCAAATAACTATATAAAGCGCATCAATCCTTTGAAGAAAGTAACGAAGAAAGAGAGCTAAAGACTGAGAGTCATTTGTGTCTTCGTGTATGTGTTGTAAACCATTCTAGTGTGAATTGGTGTTGTTGTTTTGAGTTGTTCTTGATCAAAGCTGTGAAGCAAAATCAAGTTGTGTTTTTCAAAGTGTGTGATCTTTGAATTATATCACTGAAGTGATTTAGGGATTGAGTAGTGTTCTCATACCTAAGTGGTCTCTTAGGTAGAAGGTTCATTAAGTAGTGATTAAGTTTAGGAGATGTCAACTGGGTTGTTGAGTCTGTAAATTAATTCTACTGATAGTGAAATTCATCCCTGGCTTGGTAGCCCCCAGAGTAAGTTGTTTAACTGAACTGGGTGAACAATTCTTTGTGTCTTTTCTGTTGTGTTATATTGTCCATTGCAGAGTGTGTTGTTGTGACATCACACGTAACATCACATATCTGGTACCAGAATTTCAGAGAACTTGTGTGTTGGAGAAAGGTGGTGCGTGGGATACTCACTTGCCATTGATTGAGTTCACGTATAACAATAGTCACCATTCTAGTATTGGTATGGCACCTTTCGAAGCTTTGTATGGTCGGAGGTGTAGGATGCCTCTGTGTTGGTATGAAACTGGTGAGAATATTGTGCTTGGGCCAGAGGTTGTACAACAAACTACTGAGACAATTCAGATGATTCGTGAAAAGATGAAAGCGTCTCAGAGTTGACAGAAAAGTTATCATGATAATCGGAAGAAAGATTTGGGATTTAGCGAAGGTGACCATGTATTCCTGAGAGTTAACCCGATGACCGGTGTTGGACGTGCATTGAAATCAAAGAAGTTGGATCCTAAAATCAGTGGACCGTATCAGATCTTGCAAAGAGTGGGTGCAGTTGCTTACAGAGTGGCGTTACCGCCGGAGCTTTCGAACTTGCATGACGTATTACATGTGTCGCAACTTCGGAAGTATGTGTCGGATCCATCTCATGTTATCCAGAGGGATGAGTTGCAGATTTGAGATAATCTTACTGTGGAGACGATGCCGATAAGAATCGAGGATCGTAAGATGAAGCAGCTTAGAGGAAAAGAGATTCCTCTAGTGAGAGTAGCTTGGGGAGGAGCTGCTGGTGGAAGTGTGACCTGGGAATTAGAAAGCAAGATGCGAGAGTCGTATCCAGAATTGTTTCCATCAGGTACATTTTCGAGGACGAAAATATTTTAAGTGGGGGAGAGTTGTAACACCCCATTTTAATTTATTTAATCGTCGAGTGGTATTTCTTTTGTTTGGCCTTGTAATAGGGGGTGTGTAGTTGAGCTTAACGGAACAGGATAATAGAAATGTCGGTATAATAATAAAGTGGGGACATATTTAGTAGTAGTAGAAGGAGGTATAATATTATTATTATTATTATTTTTATGTCCAATATTATTATCATTATTAGTATTATTATTATTACTACTAATATCATTATTATTAAAGAAAATCAGATTTTTTTATGTAAAAATTAGAGTAGTAGTAGTGAAAGGGAGAGAAAAAATAAGATAAAAAGAAAGAAAAAGATAGAAAATAGAAAAAAAAGAAAGAAGCAGAGAGAAGGAAGAGAAAAGAGAAGAGAAAAAGAAGAAAAGCTTGGAATCATCCATCTTCACAAGAACTTGAGGTAAGGGTGGGATTCTTGATCACTATGGGTTTAGATAATGATGTCAATGGGTAGTATAACATGACTATGAGGATTGGGTTGGATTTCCACAACTTTGAATGTTAGGGTTTTAACATTTAATAGAAAGGGTAAATTGAGTGGAAATTGATGTTTTCACAGTTGAAATGCGTTATAAACCGATTAGTATGATTGCTATAGATGTATAATCATATGTTGACACTTGTTTGTGTGTTTGATTATGTTGGGTTGAGTTTGAAGTGGATGAGTTGGTTGAAAACCTAATTTTTTTCATATTTGATAATATGGGTATTAATTTTGTAAATATGTTGGATGGCCTTTCAGTTGTTAAAATATCATAGTATGTCGAATTCTGAGACCGGGGCTTTTTACGGAATCGAAATCGGAGGTCCGGAAGACATTTAACGATCGAAAACTGAGTTTTTTTTTAGCAAAATCTGCAACTTTGCGTCGACTCACTGCAACTATGCGTTGACTCATGGTCTGCTTGCGCTGACCCGCGCGTTAACCTTCAGGATTTTGCGTCGACTCACAGTATCTTGCGTCGGCTCATGGTCACTGAATTTTTCCAAATTGTCAGATTTTGTTTTCTTAATAACTTTTGAACCGTAAGTCCGTTTTGACCCCCGTTCGAAGCGTTGGAAAGCTAATGAAATATTATTTATATTAAAAATGGTTTGTAGGGTAAAAGATGATTTAATTAATTCGTATTTTTGAGAATTAGTCGTGCTGTCAGATGTTCTTATCGCGTAAAATTCGTGAGGTCGGCATTTTGTCGTGTGTTATGCTATTGCCATATATATGTGAAGCTTTTAGGATATTTATATGATGTTGAATCTCGCTATAGAATGTGGTTATTGAACGATGACCTTGTGGCATAAAGGTATTGAATAAATGAATTTCAACGTATGATATCGTATTGATGTTACAGTGGGTAGCCTTTGTGGCGTGAATCCTAGTGAATTGTATTGTTGTGCAGGTGATAATGGTTGTGGTAATACTAGTGTGTATTATGGTGAGTATGTATCTCATGTGTGACCATGAGGATCGTGAAGATGTATAATTGTTATTATACATGTGTTTGTGCATCTTTTGTGTCATGCATTTCATAATGTGTCTGGTGGAGACAGCTAGGTGGGAATCCATGAGGGGTGCCTAGTATTGTCCGGACTACAATGCGGGGTTGTGATGGAGATAAATCATTGCTCAGTGGGTGTGTATGTGATTTATCCAGATTCCATTGGGAATCGGGTTCGATTGCATGAACCAGGGTGTGTGGTGCCAGGAGATAAATCACTGCTTAATGGGAGTGTATGTGATTTATCCGAATTCCATGGGGGGATCGGGTTCGATTGAATGAACCATAGTAGGTGGCACCACTGGCATTGCATTGTGTCATTGAGTCACATTGTATTATTATGTCTTTGTTGAATTATAATTGAAAGAGACAAGTGTGTCGTGAATGTGTGCATATTATGTATGATTGCTTGAATACTACTCATTTGTACGTGCCTTGCACCATTAATTATTGAATGTAATTCTCACCCATTTCGTTGTTTCTTTTGTCTGTGCTTCTTGGGGAAGTACAGATAATCCAGGTACTTGAGTATTGCATGGAGTGCGTGTTGCCTGATCGAGTCTTAGGAGTCGCTCTGATACGTAGCACAGGACATTTTGGGATTTTATCTTTTGTTGTTATTTTGTGTAATGTGTTATGTATCATTACTCACTTTAAAACATGGTGAACCACGAGTTTAGGTGGACCACGATTTTGATGGCGAACGACCATGATTTTGGATTAAATGTTTCATTCCGCTGTTTTAACTTATTTTGAAAGAAATAGAAGTGAATGAAGTAAATAGAGAAATTCAGGTTATGTTTTTAAGGTGTGACATCCCACTAACGAAGGGAACTCTGAGTATATTTGTATTATATATATATTTTTAGTATTGGGGAAAGTGGGGTGTTACACTTTCCGCCAAATAAAGGCAAATAATGTTAGTTTTGCTGACATGTAAGATGAGTTGGAAGGGTAAAGTGCCTAATCAACACCTTCTTCTTCCTTCTTACTGTGAGGCTTATATGTTCACCCCCAAATTTTGACCTAAGTGTAACATTCCCAAAAAAGCACCCAATTGAAACCTAATTCACCATCTAAACATGAATTTTGGGCGCAGTTCTTCATCTTCTCTAAGTAGCCATAGTGATTCGCAAGTTTATACCAGCTTTGGAAAACTTTTATGTGGGTGTGGAGACCTTGCTGTACTTCGTAAGGCAAGAACCACCAACAATTACGGAAAGCTTTTTTGGGGTTGTCAACATTTTAAGGTAATGGTCCTTCTCAACATATACAAGTAATTTATGTTCTTAATCATGTGTTTAATTGCATTCCATTTTGTGCTCTGAATTTGTAAAGGGACATAGAAATGCTGGATGTGGGTTTTTTGAATGGTTCTATGAAGATTCTACAGCTGAAAAGGAGGAAGCCTTGAGGAAACTACAATGGAAGATAGAAGTGCTAAGTCAAGAGATGGAAGAATAAAAAAAAAAGTGGAAGTTTTGAGGCTCAAGAATATGGAATTAGAGGAAGCTTTGAATAACACAATGAAGTGGAAGAAGATTTGGAAGATTTTCTGTTATTTTGTGTTGTTTGTTTTAGTAATTAAGATGTTGTAAAAGAAATGTTATTGTGACATGTTTGTTCCTTGGTATGGTGTAAAACTGGTGTAAAACTTGCATTGCAGAAAGAAATGTTATTGTGTTTTGGTGTAAAACTTGTGACAAAATATTTGTTCTTAGTTGTTCTAATATTGGTGTTAACATAATTTTGACAGAATATTGTGGTTTGGTGTAAGAAATGTTATTGTGGTTTTGTGTAAGAAATGTTTTTGTGGTTTAGTGTAAAACTTGTGACCATAACATTGACAGAACTTTGACAGAGTTTTTGTATAAATGTTATTTGGACCATAACTTGTGTAAAGATAGTTGTGTGTTTAAGTTATGATAACATTAGATTACTTTAACAGAATTTGTGTAAAGATAGTTGTGTGTTTAAGTTAAGTTAAGTTAACATTAGTTAACATTAGCATTAGATACTGTAACAAAGTGACAGAATTTTGAGAACACAAACCTTGTTCAAATTTGAGAAAATAACATAATTTTGGTACAACACAAAACTTGATCAACATGTCATTGTTACAGACACATCAGAATACCACAACATGGCATTGTTACAGAAACTGACTTCAAAATAACATAACCATAGAGTGGGGTGGAACATAAGATAAACCTTGTTCAAAACAACATAAACATTGTTACAGACACTTGTTCCAAATACCATTAAATGGAATTGTTACAGACACTTTAAAACAAAATAACACAGACACTTCAAAACAACATAACACCAGCCATTTCCCCAAAACAGAAACTACATAAATCTAAATGGACTTCTTTGTGCCGTTTCTTTTGGTAGGAGTGGTCCTCCTAGTTGTAGGTTCCACTGCATTCTGTGATGCACGTAGTCTGGTGGTTAGTCCCTGTGAAACAGAAGGCATTGTAACAGATGTTTGTCTTGGTTTCCTAAAAGGCAATTTATGTGGCCTTCCTTGTGCTGCCCTAGGCTGAGTTCCTTGACTTGGGGTTGCCTATGGCTGAGTTGCTTGGGTTGATGTTGCTGGTGTTGAGCTTGTTTGAGTTCCTTGAGTTTGTGTTGCTAGTGTTGACTTTGATTGAGTTCCTTTAGTTGCCCTTGTGTTTTGTCCTTGAGTTGGAGTTGGTGCCGCCCTTGAGTTAGTTGTGGTTGGTGTTGCCCCTGTGCCTTGAGTTGTGGTTGGTGTTGCCCTTGATTGAGTTGTGGTTGGTGTTGCCCTTGTGCCTTGAGTTGTTGCTGGTGTTGCCCTTGGTTGGCTTCCTTGAGTTGGTATGGTTGTTGGAGACTGAGTCCTCTTACAAGTGGATTTATTATCTCCAGTCTTCCTGCACCTTGTACACCTCATTATCATGCCAGTTTTTCTCATTTTTCTATCTGACCCATCAAGTTCACCCTGCTCATGGTTCCTCTTCTTCTTTGGTCTTCCTAGCATTTTTTTTTGTATTTTGGAGGCTGGACATCTGGGTACTCTGTTCTGACCCATAAATTTGTACCATTAACAGGAAAAATTATAGGTTCATAAACAGAAATATACCTTGCCTTCTTATAATAGTCAGGTATGTAGTCATCAATATTGGGATTTCTACTCTTCATTGTAGCCAGAGCATGAACAAAGGGTAGAGCAGTCAGTTGCCATTTTCTGCATGAACAATCATGTTACTTCAAGTTGATAGCAAAAATATCACCTTGATTCTCAATGTGTCTCACCTCAAATATAAACTCAGATGACATCCTACAAATTAGTAAAAAAAAGTCACATAAAAATGAGAATTTAAAGTCAAACAGTCACATAAAAATGAGAATTTATAGTCAAACAGTCACATAAAAATGAGAATTTAAAGTCAAACAGTCACATAGAGTATTAAGGCAGTTTTGGTACCTTACTATCCAATAATTTGTGCAAATGCTTATTTTTTCAACTTTCCTCCTTATGTTAGGCAACACATCCCCATAATTTAATTGTGAGAATTTCAACCTGTTGGCTGCCCACCTTTCCATTATGTAGCCTCTAATTTCTTCTAGCATGGTAACCAATGGCTTTGATCTTGCCTCTACAATCACACTATTGAATGCCTATGACATGTTATTCAATACAGTATCACACTTTGAAGTTGTCCTAAAATATGACTTGCTCCAATATCTTGGTGGAGTCTGCATCATGTGCTTGTATGCCTCTTCATGTATATGTCTCATACCTCTCATCTCCCTTTCCCATGCTTGTGGGTAAGTAGACTTAACAGCCCTCCAAATTATCTCCTTCAACATTTTTCCTGGATACTTCTTCCTTAAATTATTGTATAAGTGTCTAACACAAAATCTTTGTTCAACATTGGGAAGTAATTCATCCATTGCTGGAAGAAGACCCTGCAAAAATCAACCAAATGCTGGTGACTACATATATTACTAGACACATCATTATATAACTGAAAATGTTAAATAAATAGAGTGGTACCTTTTGTTGATAAGAAATGAATGTATATGTTATACATTCTTCCTACCACCTAGATCATCAATGAGGAGTTCCAAGAACCATGACTAACTTTCTTTAGTTTCCCCTTCCACTACAGCAAAAGCTATAGGTAGCATCTGGTCATTGGGATCTGTACCATTGGCTGCCAAAATCTGACCTCCACAAAGTCCCTTCAAGAAGCATCCATCAAGACCAATGATGGATTCTACCTCCGGATTAACCACATTTAATGGTTCTTCATCTATGGCTTCTTACTCCATCATGTCTATAGGATTTTAAACATATTCAGGTTGAGATAATGGATGTTTTATGTAAATGTCAACTTTCAAATGTACCCTACAGAGGTCAGCTACCTCTAACACACCCTTATCATCCTTAAGAACATTCAAACCATATGTGTGATCATTGTAATATATATTGTCTACCTCAGTGTAACCTAAATCTTTCAAAACACCAACCAATTCAAAATAGGACCACTTATCCACATCTATCTCTAACTCATTACATTTACCCCCACATAATCAATCTTTGCATAGTCGACAAACTCACCACTATGATGAATTTTCAAACATAACATTTCTTCCATTTCTACCTAATACAATAAAATGCACTCATTAAATACAACAGAACATACATACCAAAATAAAACCTAGATACTAAATCAGTACAAGAACCCTAAAACCTTGATACCTAATCAGTACAAGGCATACATACCAAATCAGTACATAACATACAACATAACAACATTAAATGCAAAGAAGCCATACATACCAAATCAGTACAAAACATACAACATAACAACATCAAACGAAAATAAGCCATACATCCCAAAAAAGCAACAACATTGCAAATTCCAAAAGGGGCAAAAAAACCTAGCTACCTAATCAGAACAAGATAACCCTAGATTTCAAAAGGGGGAAAAACCCCAAGATTTCAAAAATCCCACGACGAAGCATTCACACACAATGAAAACAGTAACAAATTCGAATCTAACCTTCGTATTCGTCTTCGTATTCGTCTTCCACTTCTCTTCGTTCCCACTTCTCTTCGGTAGTTCTCTGCTAGGGTTCTTGCTATTTCAGATACTAAGACAAATAACTTAGTGAAAAATTTTGTAATGACAAGTTAAATGCAAAATAGCTTACTCATCATGCCACATGATGTAAAGCTTTTAACACATCACCAATGAGCTTAGTCAGCGTGCCACGTTACCATTCCTGATTTTACATATAAGCTACAAAACACCACGTCAGCAAGAGTTTTAATGAAAAACTAACGTTTCTAACAGACAGGACTAATGTGGGACCATTTTAATAACGTAAGAGACTAACTTGAAGCTTTTAAAAGGAAGGGGACTAAAATGGACCCCGAGTCAAAGGTAGAGGACCAAAAAGGGTATAAAGCAAAAAAAAATTATGTTGAGTTTTAGTTGTATTCTTTTAGGTTTACAATCTAGACTTATATTTCATAATCTACATATTAAACCAAAACTACAATGTAAAATAAAAAGTTTTAATTTTAGAGGATTTCTTAATACACCCCAAAGCTTTCTTAGGCACCGTGCAAAATTTCTTTTTTGCCCCCTGATTCCGGATGTGCACATTCCGACGCACTATTTTTTTTTAAAAAACGTTGATTTGTTTCGGATGTGCAAATCCGGAATGTTCTCCCCTCTCATTCTTAACTTTTCAGAAGGCTCTGGCGCGAAATTATAAGAATTTTTTTCGGATGTGTAGATGAGGAAACATTCCGAATTTGCACATCCAGAACAAATCAACGTTTTAAAAAAAAATAGTGCATCTGGATGTGCATATCTGAAATCAGAGAGAAAAAAAGAATTTTGCACAGTGCCTAAGAAACCTTTGAGGTGTATTAAAAAATTATATAATTTTAATGTAGGTACTGTTAATACTTTTATAGGAAAATGACACTTAAAAAACTACAAATTGATTGCTGTATACTATTTAATTTACCTAGAATTTTAATCTTATGTTTAATATTCTTTTGCAATCACTAAAGTTTTTGCAATCAGTTTTCCTAAATGCAATTGATTTGTTTTTTTTTTATGTTGTTACTATTCAGCCGGTTGTTTCTTTTACCAACTAAATGAGTATTTAGATAATTGTTTCTGAAAACATAAAAGAAAATATGTTATTTCACGTGTATATAAGGTATAAAGGTTCAATGATAATCCATTTGCAACTTCAACAAATTACATTGTCAGTGTCATTTTTAATATGTTAAGTTGCATAGAGAAGTTTCAAAGACACTTGTCATGAGTTTTACGATGATCTCGGAAATTAATTTGCACGACACTTGTCATGAGTTTTACGATGATCTCGGGAATTACTACAATTTGCACAATTTGAACGAGTAGATACATTTAAGAGTCTTACATAAGATGATATATGGCATCAACCAACACGTGTTTATAAGTGAGAATAATTTTTATTTTATAAATTAATTCTACATAATTGAGATAAGTTCAATCACATTTTTTAAGATAAAAGGCAATTTCTTAATATAAAAGACAATTTTTTAATACACCACCCAACTTTCTTAGACACCGCGTGAAATTCCGTTTATGCCCCCTGATTTCGGATGTGCACATCCGTACACACCGTGACCTTAAAAAAAAATTTGTTCCGGATGTGCATAGGCGGAAGGCCACCAGATCTGCATATCCGGAATAATTGCTGATATATTTGAACCTGCATAATCACTTCCCCCTTCCAATTCTCAACCTTTCTTCTTCCACACTCACCCTCACCAACCCAAAAAACTCTACTTCATCAATACCATTTCTCACTCAAAAACTTCAACTTTTTGGTGCAACAAATTAAAGGGAGCAAGAGAAGATTGAATTTAAGGTAAATATTCAACCTCATCCACTACATTGCTCACATTATCAATCTACTTTTTTGTAAGAAACAAGTTACGCTACTTCCGGATGTGCACATCCGGAACGAATTGAGCATGAACTTGTCCGGATGTGCACATCCGGAAAAATGCCTGAAACTTGTTAATTTTAATTTTCAGCAATTTTTAATATGTTTTAATTATACATATTTATTGTTCTATTATTGTTTATAAATAGATATGGTGCACCTCGATAACATCTCAAAAGAATTAGTTTCGCCGATTTCCCCGAAAGATGAAGGGATTATCGTAAAGTCGGTTGATGTCGGCGGTGACTTTAATAACAAGCAAAAGTTTGATGATCGTGAAAGCATGCTCGCATATATTTGTAGGACGGCTATTGAGCTTGGCTTCAATGTAAATTTCAGAAGATCGGATAATGGTTCGGAAAGAAGAAAGGCTTTTGTAATTTTGGGGTGTGAAAGAAGCGGGAAATATCAGGTTCCTCTACGGAAGTTAAAAAAAGACGAGACCGGTAGTAGAAAATGTGAGTGCCCTTTTAAGATTGGTGGTTACATGTTAGCTTCCAAAAAATGGAGATTTAGTGTTCGTTGTGGTATACATAATCACGAATTGTGCTCAAAGTTTCAAGGTCATCCTAGTGTATGTCGGCTCAAGGCGGAAGAGAAGACATGTATTGCCGACATGACCTTGAATCTTGTCCAACCGGAAAATATACTTGCCACGTTGAAACGAAAGGAATCCGACAATGTAGCAAATATAAAGCAAGTGTATAACATTCGGTATCAGACGAATAAAGCAATTAGGGGAGATAGAAGTGAGATGCAACAACAGTTGAAATTGTTGGATGATAACGATTACGTGTCTCGGTACAAATATCGCGATGATGGAATTACGGTCCGAGATATTTTTTGGACTCATCCGAATTCCATAAAGTTGTTCAACACGTTCTCGACAGTGCTCATTCTCGATAGTACCTACAAGAGGAACAAGTATCGACTTCCATTATTTGAGATGGTTGGCGTTACGTCTACGGATAAGACATATGCCGTTGGTTTTGCATTTTTGGAGTGCGAAAAAGAGGACAATTTTACATGGGCATTGGAGACGTGTCGGTCACTTTTGAAGAAACATGTTCAAATGCCTAAAGCGATTGTTACGGACCGCGATAACGCTTTGATGAATGTGGTTGCAAAGGTCTTTCCTTTTTCCAATGCATTACTTTGTCGATTTCACATAACAAAGAATGCGCGAAGTCGGGTTAAACCCGTAGTGGGTGCAAAACAAGTGGAGTCGGAAGATGGAAAATTGGTTATGGCCGGTGTCATTGTAGAAAAAATAATGGATGCATGGAATTGTATTATAAAGTCTTCCACAAAAGAATTATATGCCGATTCGGTCATGAAATTCCGGAAAGTGTGCGAAAAGTACCCCGCATTGTTGAAATACGTTGAAAGCATTATTCTTGATCAAGTGAAGGAGAAGATAGTGTGTGTATGGACGTATAATGTCTGACACCTTGGAAATACAACAACCAATAGAGTTGAGTCGGCACATGCTACTTTGAAGAATTGGTTGGGTAATAGCAAGGGCGATTTATGTCGAGATTGGGACTCCGTGGATCTCATGATTAAAAACCAACATAACGAGATACGACCAACATAACGAGATACAAACCATCTTTGGTCGGAGTATTACGGTTTTGGAACATCGTTTTAAAGGTAACTTTCTTTACTCTCAATTAATCGGCAACATGTCTCGGGCGGGATTGGGCTATATTTTTCACGAGGCCAACCGAGCCGAAACGGTAGGTTCCGATAGCGCAAAGTGTGGTTGCACTATTGTGAAAACCTACGGCCTTCCATGTGCTTGTGCTATTGCTACAAAGTTGAAACTAGGTGAGCCAATACAAATTGACGAAGTTTGCCCTCATTGGATGAGACCTAGTTTTGATGATGATGGTTGTAAGGAAGGAGATAAACTGGATATCTCTATTTTGGCCGAATTGGAAGCGATTCATGCGAGATTTTCGAAGGCCGATGACAACATGAAGCTACACATCAAAGAAGAGTTGAGGAAGATTTCATTCCCCGAAACAACCGCAATGATACCGCCGTCTCAACCGATTAAGACAAAGGGTGCTCCGAAGTAGTTGAAGCCTACACCGAATGACAACTCGACAACTCGGTCTCCTTCATATCATGAGCACGTTGACAAACTCTTTCCGGACTCACCGACTCCAAAATCTCTACAAAGTGTCATGAAAGGAGCTCGTATTACCAAACCGGCTCCGACACCGATTCCACGAGTTTCGACTTCGAATGCACCGCTTTCGACAATGACTCCACCTATAATTTCCTTTATCGACGAGATGCCAGTTTTTATGCACAAGCATATCGACGATATCATCGATGTTGTAGGGGATGGTAATTGCGGTTACTGAGCCGTGTCGGCTCTACTCGGTAAAGGAGAGGAAGGTCATGCAGTTGTCCATCATCAACTTATCCTAGAGTTGGAGACGCATAAAGAAGCATACTTGCGTCTGTATGAAAATCAAGAAAAATACGACAAGGTTTACGAGTAACTTGTTCCGTGGTTGAGTGGTCCGGCCCCGGTATCGAAATGGATGAGCTTCCCTGAGATGGGTCATCTTATCGCATGCACGTACGATATGGTGTGTATTGACTTGACGCGATACGGTTTTTCAGAAACCTTTTTTCCACTCCACACCGCACCACCATCCAATCCAAATGATCGCATGATGTGTATCGGATGGCTTGCGAAATCAAGACATTTTGTATAAGTTATCTTGAAACCCGGATGCCCGATACCACCAAAATCACCGCAATGGGCGACGCATGCAACCGCAATTGCCGAGTCGTGGCCGGATAGTTTTGTTGAAAGGATGCTTGAATTCGAAAGATTGGACGCAATTGAAAAGGCATCAAATGCGGAAAAGTCGAAAGCTCAAGCTCCGATAGATTTAGACGGAGACTTTTGTTTTAACTCTTTTGTATAATCGTACGACAAAATGTACATTTTTGAAGTGAAATATATTGAATTTTTATTCATATGCCTTTTTAATGCACTTATGAATTTTATTCCAATGAAAGCATTCCAATTGGTTGCATAACATAGTCAATTCTGTTTGAAAAATGTATCAGTAGAATATTCTGATTTCAGATCCGGGAAATTTCCGGATGTGTACATCCGGAACCAATATTTGTAGGGTTTTTCTGGATCTGCACATCCGGAACGAACTTAGGCAGAAATTACTTTACCCTAAGTTTTCTATAAATTAGGGGTTTCATTTGATATCTTTCACACAAACTCAAAATGTCTCAATTGTATGAAATCAAGTTCCGTTGGTATGTCGCAAGTGTCTCCTACACCGACGGCAAAACACGCGGTCACACGTTTAAGCTAACGAGGGACATCTCCATCGGCGAGATCATTGACGACATCGAACATCTCCTACCTTACGGAGACAAACGGAAGGTTGCGAAGCTTCAGTATCGTTCAACTTTGGTTGACAACGAAGGGAACGTCGATTACAGCCTTGTTGAGCTCAAGAATCAAGACGATGTTAGAGCGATGTGGCAAACTTTTTTCGGTTACGAAGAACGATTCCCGCTCGAGTTCGAGGCGACCGTCAAAATCCGAAGAACGGTCGATGACATCTTAGAGATGTGCAAGCGTCCACCGGGCTATTGATCTTGTAATATTTAAATTTCTTTCGATGTAATGGCGAATTTCTGAATTTAATCCCGATTTTATTTTATGAATGTGAGAAACATTGTGGAATTTTGGTGTTCTGCATCAGGATTTATTCCGGATTTGCAAATACGAATTTTATCCGGATGTGCACATCCGAAAAAAACTGAAAAATTAAAAAAAAAAGGGTGCGTCCGGATTTGCACATCCGGAACATAGGGGTATTTTTGTAAGCACGCATGATGTTTAAGAAGGTTGGGTGGTGTGTTAAGAAACTCTCATATAAAATATGTGATAACCTATTTTTATATAATCATTTATAGGGCCAGTTTGTTTTAACTTTAAAAAAAATATATTTTTTCTTTATATTTTAAAAAATGGATTCTACAAAAATATTTTTTAAAATATTACAAGTTTTTTAAAATTTGTTTTTGATAAATTAAAAGATTAATTTTGATATACTATAACATAAATATACATTATTGAAGATTAAAACATAGTCAAAATCATAGTTTTTCAAAAAGTTGTATTTTAAAAATGATTTTTATGAAAAACTATTTGAAATAACTTCAAAATTAATTGATTTTTTTCAAATTTTGATATCCAAATTTTTTTTCGATAAAATGATGAAATATAATTTTGACATACTATAACATAAATATACATTATTGAAGATCAAAACATAGTCAAAATCATAGTTTTTTCAAAAAGTTGTATTTCACAAATGGTTTTTATGAAAAACTATTTGAAATAACTTCAAAATTAATTAATTTTTTGAAATTGTGATATCCAATTTTTTTTTTAATAAAATGATGAAATATATAAATGACATTTTAAGAATAACTATTCAAACCAAATTTTCATTTAAGATTTTTATAAAAAGTTCTTTTATAAAATTATTTTACACTAAAATATTTTACAATATAAAAATTATTTTAAAAAAAAATAAGAACAAACGGACTCATAATTCCATTAAATTTAACCTAAGAAAATTACCTTCGACACACGCTACAATTCAAATTTGTTAACAAAAGCCACTCTAACATTATGAAAGATATCAAGATTTAATTTAAGTTGTTTCAACAAGATTAATGGAGTATTTTGTTGTGTTTATTTACATTTACAGAATAGTTCATATTATCGTTTCATCATTATAAATATTTTGTTGTATTTATTTATATGGGAAAATAATCTTTTTCGTCCCTTAACTTTACATCAGGGTCCAATTTGGTCCCTTAACTTTAAAAAGTGGCGAGTTCGTCCCTTAACTTTTTAAAATGTGCCGCGTTTATCCTTCTGTTAGATTCCGTTAGTCCTTTTTTCAAATCACTGACCAGGTGGGCGTTGTGTGGGTGACATGGAAACTTGGAAAACGAAGGATTGTTCCAGAAGATGATTGAGGGTAGAACAATATACCATTCATGTTGATATTCTGATTCTGCATGGAATTCTTCCATGCTGGACTACGAACATGAAAACCGAGGACCTTCATCACAAACCTTCTTCCATACGTAGTGCTTATGGATGAGTGTTTGTTGAATGTTATGATAGGTTGTTGCAATTTTGTTTTTATTGAAACTTTTTGTGATGATTATGAATATGTCTGGTTAAACCTTTTTGCTTTGTGTTGGTTACTATAGTAGACATTAGGCTGTGAATGTGTTCTGTTCGATTCCGTATTAGGTTGATATTTTTTTTTTTACCAATCTTAAGTATGAAAATGTTACGTTTTTTGCCAGAGAAATGCAGATTTTGTTTGGGAACTGGCAATGTGACAGTTGAACTTGGTGGAGCTGAGACAGAGGTTTCTCGTTGTATAAACTGTGATGGAGCTGGTTCACTCACATGCACAACTTGTCAAGGTTCAGGAATTCAACCTCGTTACCTTGACCGTAGGTATGTATGGGGTTCTGCATTTCGGGTTTTCTCCTCATTATGCATGCTGTGATGGTTTTTGTTATTTGACACACGCTTTTCAGAATAGGCATGAAAATTGTTAACAATATTTTGTGTTTAATATTTGATCAGAGAGTTCAAAGACGATGACTGAGACAAGCTAAGATTGAGAGGCACTGATTTTGGATTTAATCGTGATGTTATTTTACTCATTCAATTTCTTTGATCTCTGTATACACCGGATACAACTGAAAGAATTATGTTGATGTTTTCATTTGGTTTGAATTTTAACCAGTGATATTATATTAGGCCACTCCCTTCCATGACCTATCTTTGTGAAATTTTGGTAATTGTAAACATTATATATTAAATATCCATTTGTAAAGAATGGCCCCAAGATACTATGCTTAAATTTAGTTTCATTGATGTTAGTTCTGTTTTTGTTTATTACTTCTTTAGCAATATTAGAAGGATGATAAGCTTTGGTAGTGTGAATAGGGTGAGAGAGGTTTCACTAAATTGCTCATGGTTATTGGTTCCAATTTTGTATAACCTGATATTGCTAGAAGCCATCCCACTTTTGCTTATGATTGCTGCAAAACTGATGGTGAGCACAGACCCTTACTCTGTGATAAATCTTGCTTCTGTAGTGTTGATATGGTTTTCCACTTTTTACTAAGAGTTTTCTTGTGCATTCATCCACCAAGAGAAGATGCACTAATGTGGCTAATATCCAAAGCATCTGCGAGATTAATCCCTCTAGTTTATTGAAATCTTCTTAAAATATTCACTTCTTTTAATACATTTTGTCTATACATACACATTGGCCAATCTATTTCAAATATTCACTTCTCTTTGTCATTACAGACCAAATATTTCTGAAAGAAAATTCTTTTGCCTTATGTTCAGAAGGCTATAGAATTAAAAAGTATACAGTGTTACATCTGCAGATTCAATATTAAATTCAGAGTCATAAATCAGAAACATATCATAAAAATTTGCAAGATACCACTTGTTTACATTTAATTAACAGGGGTCAAAGATACATGTAGATAAAATGGATCCTCAACATCATATATGGAGAAATAACTATATAAAACATAACAGCAAATACAACTGATACAAGATAACAGCAAATACTTTCATAACACAGCAAATACAGATGCTTCAAGATACAACTTAAAACAACCAATCTTTTCATTTTTTAGGTTCAACATTGCTTTAACATAACAACAAATACAAATGCTACAATCACATACACCACATAACTAACCTAATTCAACCTAAAAAACATTACAACTATAACTATCAAAAACATCAAATTCCATATTTTTTCCATTTGATGATCTTCTTCATTTCAGCATCAATATTCACCAACTTGCTTATAATTGGGACAACTCCAAAATAAATTTTCCATGTTCTTCACAGTTTTCGCCCTTTGAAGTATAGCCATGTCTCCACAATAACACATGGGCTTCCTTCTACAACTTCCACTGCCTGTTGAATCCCACTTTCTGCATTTCTCTTGCTCAACGAAGAAGAAGAACTACCCAATTTCATGTTTCCCTAAACCCTAACTTTAATTTTGAGGGAAATTGTAAAGAATGAAGATGAATTGTATTTGCCCTAAGGAAAAATTGGGGGAAACGAGTGCAGACGAAACAAAGAATGAAGAAGATGATATTCAAAGTCCATGTCAACTGCCACGTAACAAATACTAGACGGACGTTTGACCAAACTAACGACAAGGACTAACGTGGCACAATTTTAAAAGTTAAGGGACGAACTCGTCACTTTTTAAAGCTAAGGGACGAAATTGGACTCTGGTATAAAGTTAAGGGACGAAAAGAGTTATTTTGCCTATTTATATTTACCAAATGACTTGTGTTATCATGACATTTCTAATATTATACAACTTCTTGATTATTTATTTTAAATACTTTACATTTTTTAATTCATTTTAAATTATTTACATTAAAAATATACAATATTTTAACTACAATAAATCTATTATAAAGAGTTCCATTCGTTATCTCAACAAAGACAATAATAAAAAAGATAAAATATCAAATGGATAAATGTGATGTTCCTTAATCTTATATTGAATTTGAATTTATTGATTTTGGGTGGGTATCCGTTTTTTTTCTCCACCCCTACTTAGTACATATATGTTGTTGCTAGTGTCACATTAGACTTTATTCAACTAATACCCTTTTTTTTCATAATTTTTTCCTTCATTCCCTCTCCCAATCGAAAATTGTGACAATTTTATCTTATCTTATTTTTTTTTGTAGTCAACTAACTCACCAATAAAAAAAAGAGTAGTCCACTAACTGCTTCCACTTTTTCTTTGTGAACTCAACTTTAGATTTTTGCTTTATAAAATCAGCAACAATATTCTAGGCGCAACTTTAGCGGGAGTAACCAAAATGAGGAATAATAGATAACATACAAATGACATGGAAGCTTCTTAATTTACTTTCACCATTTATTTTTATAAGTGGGAGAATTTATACACCTATTACTTTAAGGTTTTAGATGAATATATAGTGTGTCTCTTACTTGTGTTGCTCTTAGCCTAATAATATACAATGCTCTCTAATAAACTCCTCCAAACAAATGGTATAATGAGTCTTTGGTTCTAGAAAGGGACCGAGGTGTATTGAAATGCCCAGAAAATGGTGTTCTGTTGAAATCGTAACGCCCAAGAAAGAGATTTATTTGAAATACCTAATAAGAGATGCCTTGAAAAAGGTGTCAACGGCGGTACAAGTATAAAAAAGAGGGACCATTGCAGACTCACACTTGAGGGAGAGTATTGGAATAATATAAGCAAGTGTGAATAAGTGGAGAAATAGTCTAACATTGAATAGGAATGTGGTGACTTGAGCATTTATAAGTGGGAGAACCCACTCACCTATCACCTTACGGTTTTAGGTGGACAAGTAGTGTGTCTCTCACAAAGGTGTCTAGTCCTACACTATATATCAATGCTCCATAATAAACTCTTCCAAACATCTCCCTCTTTTTCTTTTTCTTTTTCTTTATTAATGAAATGAAGAACATTTACCTCATCAAAGAAAATTAAAATTTACCTAAAAAGATTATATTTATCTTTATTTTCTTCCATTGAAACTTCCGCGTAGATCATGTAAGATCTTCAAAGTTAACAATCTAGTCATATTTTATTTGGCTATAGCAACAAAAACAGTTAGAGAAGGTTTTCCCCAACTTGATTACCTGCTCATTTTATGACATGAATGAATGTATTAAGAAACTTTAGTAGCATCACATTCACATGAGTTAGAATGGGTTAGATAAGTAGTTGATATGCAAGCTGCAAGAGACCAATTGTAACCTAAAGGTGTCTTAGATTCACCAACTCATAGATTTAAGTACCTAAAGTCCTATTTTTGAGAAAATTCTAGTTGAAATGACTTACCTTCTCTCACCCACTAAGATAAAAAAAAAAAACTCATTAACTACTTGATAGGACATGGATACAAAAACTAATGACCAAAAACAACTAAAATAATTAAAGACTACAAAAAATGCACAGAGTTATATGTTTCTTTGTCATCTATTAATTAGTAAATGTTATGTGTTTGTCAAAAGTTTAACTTTTCATTAATTGAAGTTTACATTTTTAAGACATATTTTAGCTTTAATTAATGAAGAAAATCAATGTAAAAGTTGTTGGAATAATATAGCAAGTGTGAGTAAGTGGAAAAATAGTCTCATATTAGATAGGAATGTGGTGACTTGAACATTTATAAGTGGGAGAACCCACTCACCTATCACCTTAAGGTTTTAGGTGTATATGTGATGTCTCTCTCACAAAAGTGCTTAATCCTACACTATATATCAATGTTCCCTAATGTTAAACTCGCCTAACAAATGGTATCATGAGCCTTTGGTTCGAGAAAGGAACCGGGATGTATCGAAAAGCCCAGAATGTGGTGTCCTGTTGAAATTGAAACGTCCAAGGAAGATGTGTATTTGCCGTGTCAACGGCGGTACAAAGTATAAAAAAAGGGAGAACATTGTGGACTCACACTTGAGGGAGAGTGTTGGAATAATATAGCAAGTGTGGATAAGTTGGAAAATAGTCCAACATTGGATAGGAATGTGGTGACTTAAACATTTATAAGTGGAAGAATCCACTCACCTATCACTTTAAGATTTTAGGTATATATGTGGTCTCTCTCACAAAGGTGTCTAATCATACACTATATATCAATGCTCCCTAAAAAATTTCGCCAACAAAAGTAATGCGACAAAAACAAAAGTAATGCAAAGTCAAACTCATTGCCGAACCTTCACTGACTTTGTGCTCTTTGAATTGAAGATTTGATAGAGAGGCGAATGCACTTTCAAAAAAAAAAAAGAAAAGAAAAAAAATCACTTAAATATTAAGCGCGTTCTTGAGTTAAGGATCATGACTCATCTATGTGTATATATCCTAAATGCAGTAAAAAGGGTAGGTGTAGTCCATAACCTAGACAAACTATAGTTGGCACATGGAGTTGGCACCAAATGCAATTATTTTCAATATTTCTTGTCCCTACCCACTCCACAATCCACGCATAATTACTTCCCCATGCTTTTCTTTTCTTGCTTTAATTTTTCCATACTACCCCTTGTGCCATAATCATCATCCAAGCTTCACTTTTTTTAGAACACAATCATCTTCTCCACTATTTAGAGCCATACATACTTAAGTAACTCCCAATTTAATTTACTAATCTATCTACCTTGGTATTTTCTTTGGCAGGTTAGGGGGTATGTATGAAAACATTTTTTTAATTTATTTTGTTACCAAAAAGCTAAAATGTGTAAAGCTTATTAGGTTTAACATTTTCTTTTAAAAGCCAAAATATATACCATTAAAAATATTGGTACAAAAAGGAAAACAAGTTAGCCCAAATAATTACGAAAATCTAAAGAAAAGAAAGTCTAACATATTCTTTACAAAACTATTTCTAATCCCTAAAGGAATGAAGTCAAAAAGTGAGATAGAGTTAATGCCGAGCGTAAAATTTGTCAAAAAATCGGCACATGTATTTCCTTTTATATAGATGTGAGAAATAATAAGGTTAGTGAATCTATTAGGATCTAAAAAGTAGCTCCAACGCCTCTTGAATATCCAAGGAACTAAAGATTGGTTGGTGAAAGCTTTGACCACCAGCTAAATTCGTATCGTGGATAAAAGCGCCGTCACAGTCACATTTGTGCCAACCATAAGAGGGGATTCTAAATGACTTCCTTGATGCAAGGAGCTTTAGGGGGAATGATAGAAACCTTAAAAGCTTTAATGAGAGTGAATTCTTGCAAGTTAATGAAGTTCTCTTTCGATGTTAGCTTGTCGGAGAGCTGAACCTGCTGCATAATCTAATTTTTTTTGCCTTAACAACATTAGCAGCGAGCCTCCTATGTTTCATACTGTTTCGAGCATGCCAAAGCCGAAATAAAGTGTTTATGACAACCGTAGAAGTCACACACGCCGCTTGGGGAGAAGCCAACTTAGAGCAGAAATTCATCCAGTCCTCAAGAGATAAGTACCTAGGATGAAAATTCAGCAAGGAACATAACCAGTTCCAGATATTAATTGCAAAGTCGCAAGCAAAAAATAAGTGATGTATTGTATCCTCTTCGTTACAGCAGAGCGGGCATTGCGACGCCAAGGATATGCCTTTAGCTTTGAGAAAAT
Organism: Lathyrus tuberosus; assembly: GCA_022829125.1. Classification (NCBI taxonomy): domain Eukaryota; kingdom Viridiplantae; phylum Streptophyta; class Magnoliopsida; order Fabales; family Fabaceae; genus Lathyrus; species Lathyrus tuberosus. The sequence goes on along the minus strand of JALAZF010000093.1, from coordinate 14,751,595 downwards.
CATTCGTAGGGAGCTTACGGTGGATCAATCGCCAAATAACCAAGGCACGACTAGGAGGAATATGAGAGTTCCAAGATGATTGCTCCATTGGATCTTAGGGAGCATCACATATTTACAAGATACCAATAAAGAAAACCCTCTGCATTTTCGGCCTGCGGCAAATCCATATCAGCATATTTCCGCAGAAATGGAAATAAAGACTCCAATCATTAGGAAAATTCCAGCGGTTTTGATGCAGCAGATCCGAGATAAGAATATTTGGATTAATGCGATTCAATAGCAGGAAATCAAGAGATGTTTGATTAATTAGTGGGTCACCATCCCAAGAATCAATCCAAAAGCGGATTCTGTTCCCATTGCCCAAAGACCAGCTGAAGTAAGAAAGTAAACACGAGATCTCGGCTTTAATACTCGACCAAATAGAGGAAGAGATGTGGTGCGTTATAAAACCGCGAGGGCTAAGAATTCGGCGCCTAAGGATATTGCCCAATCATCCTTGCTGTTAAAGAGATCACCAAGAAGCCTAAGATTCGAAGCTTCATTCATAATCGAGAGCGAATGCAGACCTAAGCCACCATACTCAAAAGGCTGACAAACTTGCTTCCAAGAAACAGTGCAAAACTTCCTAGTGGTGTTGCTGCCACCCCAAATGAAATTCCTACAGGAGGAGTCCAGCTTTTTCAAAATCGAAACCGGTCAAGAGTAAACATTAATAGAGTATGAGACCATACCATGAATGACGACTTTAACGAGGGTAATTCTACCCGCCATAGAGAGGCATGGACCTTTCCAACTCGAAAACTTTGAGATAATTTTGTCGGTAATAGGAGTCAAGTAACATTTCTTCACTTTATCTTTAAAAAAAGGAATTCTGAGATAATTGATAGGAGTAGATCCTAGTAGAAATCCTGTGATACGAAAGATCTTTCTTAACTTTCTTCTCGAAGTCGATCCAACATAAATATTGGATTTAGCAACATTATTCTTTGTTAAATTTTTAGAAGGCCTACGTAGATTAGTCATAATTTAATTGTGATAAAATAGATAAAAATAATATTTAATTATCCGTGACAAATAATTTATGAGATCTTATTAATCTATAATTTAATCCTAATAAATTTTAAAATTCGCTTTACACGCCCTAAAAAGGGTTATGATTTGCCACTTGCTACTAGCATTTCTGCCATTGTTGCATTATAGTTTATGATGCACAACTACTAATAGATCATGGGCTTGCTTAGAAGATACGAAATATAATGTGTTTCATTACATTTTAGCACTATATGGATAAGAATAACAAGAGAATCCTTTAAATTTATATACCGTAGTTCTTAAAATCCTTAATAAATAAGTAAATGAAATTGCACCCATATTATTAGTTAGCACTATATGGTTTCATATTGATGTCTACATCCACACACTATTACTATTGCACTATAATTGGCAATGGTTGATATTTGTAAATAATATTTAAAATAGAATATTTTATAATATGTTTCGTAGTATATTCCTCATACAACTTTGTAATGAAGTGCAATTTAGTCGTACGGTTTTTTAAAATAGGAATGTTATGTTGAAACTAAGTTACATTACACAGTTTACACTATATATTATTGTTTCAATTGCATGGTTTTTTATTATCATTTAATAGGCATGACAACATAACCCATACCCACGGGTACCTATCCGAACCCGTCCCGAAGTTGACGGAGAAAATCCGCTTTGACTGAGTTCGGGTTCGGGTTTGAGTTTTCTCCGATTATAAAATATAGAGATGGACCGGGTAATGGGGACACTAGTACCCACCCCGAACCCAACCCCGTTCACTTTATTATATAGATTATTATCTATTTTTGATAATTTAGAATAATAAATATGTGACTAATGTTTTAATATTTTGATTTGTATTTATTATTCAAAACATTTGAAATGTATGTATGGAATTTTTTGAAATTATTTTATTTTATTATTTGTAATGTAATTTGATATTGGAAAAAATAATTTTTTTCTATTAAAAAATTGATTTCACTAAATGAATGATGGTGGGGCGGGGATACCTGAACCCAACCCGAACCCATTTGGGACGGGTTTGGGTTTTAATTCCTCATCCCTGTTTGGATTTGGGGCGGGGAACGTGGATTGTTTAGGGATTCGAGTTTGGGTTTGAGAGAGGTAAAAACCGTTCCCGACCCGCCCCGTTGCCATGCCTATCATTTAACTTTACATTATAAAAAAATAATAAGTAGCATTTCAATTAAACTTTTTCTCTCTTATCTTTTCATCTTCCACTTCCTTTTCTTTCTTGGGAACACATTTTCTTCCCACACACAAGAATCTTAACATCTCTTCCACCGTAAATTCTTCAATTTCTTTCTCAAGTTTTTAGAGTTCAAAAATAGGTTAATGAATCCGTAAACAAAAATAAAAAATAAAAAAAATAAAATTACAAGTAATATAAAGTTGGTTAATTGTGTATATAAAATGTTGGAGAAATTTTTTTTTTTAGAGAGCATTGAACATCGTGAGACTTCCTTTTTAGAACAACACTTTTGTGAGAGACACACCACTTATTCACCAAAAACCTTAAGGTAATAGTTGTATGGGTTTTTCCACTTATAAATGCTCAAGTGTTCACATTTCTAGCCAATGTGAGACTATTATCCATACTACTCGCACTTGCTATACTCAACAGTCTCTTTCAAGTGTGAGTCTATCCACAATACTCTCACTTAAGCGGAAGCTCTTTTCATTCACATACACTTGTGCCGTCGTTGATACTCTTCAACATAACACCTCATACCCACCACCTGTGGGGAGTATTTTCGATACAAGTGAGCCGGTCCTTCACTCAAACCAAAGGCTCATGAGGGTAGGAAGTATCAAACATTGTGAGACTTATTCTCTAGAGCAACACCTTTGTGAGAGACACACCACATATTCACCCAAAACCTTAAGGTGATAGGTGGATGAGTTCTCTCACTTATAAATGGTCAAGTCTCCACATTTCTAACTAATGTGAGACTATTATCTATACTACTCACACTTGCTATACTCAACATAAAATTGACTTATATAACTCAAATGCTGGTTAATGAGTTCTCAAACATATCAAAGTTGGTTAATTATGTGTAAAAACAAGTTAATTCAACTCAAATGTTAGTTAATGAGTTTTGAGATACTAAATTACAAATAAAATAAAGTTAGTTAATACAACTTAGAAGTTGGTTAATAAATTTTCAGACATAAAAATATACAAAAGTTCACACATAATATCTTTCAACAAATTCCATCTTAACACCATAAATATGATTGAAATCAAGTGATGGAAGTTGATAGTTGATTTTGGTGTGAATGTGAACGATAGAGATTGAAATTGAGTGTTAGAGGTTGAGACGGTCGAGTTTTGTTTGATGAGGAGAAATGAGAGGATGATTTTAATTAAATGAGAAGAAGAGAGAACAATTTTTTACTGGTAGAAAAGAAGAGAAAGAGAACATTTTTATTGAAGAAGGGGAGAGGAAGTGTGTGGTTCAGTTGGAGGAGAAATAGAATGGTCATAAGATTCAAATCAAAATGATAAAAATACCCTTAGTTTGAAGTGAAATGACCAAATCTATTGTATTCAAGAACAATAATATACATTGTAGTGTCAAATTTAGTGTTAAGACAACATTTCTCTTCTCTAAATGTCTCATTTTCTCGTATTTTAATATGGTATCAATAGCCTATTGAGAGGTAACCCTTCGTCGTGCTTATCCGGTTGATCCACTGTCCTTTAATGATAAATTTTTTCAGTAAATCGTATTCCAAATCCGATTTTCCTCTAATTCACAATCATGACTCATTCCGGCCTTTGTTTTCTATTTTCGTCACTTTCTAGTCACCATTGCTTCTGCCGTTGCCTCTTATTCCGACAAGTCGCCCCACCATCGAAGCGTATGATCCGATCCAACTTATCCCCAAAAGCTTATCGCTAACCTCCACTCACACACTACTACAACACCCATATGTGGGCTTCCCACACCATCACACTTGTCGTGCTCGACAACGATTTTACGCTATTGATTTTGTCAACTATTTCATCGTTGAACGTATTTTTCTCGCATGGTTCCATATCTACCATCTGATTTTAATTTCCATCCACAGAATACAAGTTCACTTTCAACTAACCCTTATTTCGATTTGTTCGCGCGTTATTTTCTCTCTCTGTGGATGCTCATGGCTAGTACTAGGGAATTCTTTGGTTCAAAGAGTATTTCACCAACTAAATCAACTTTCCATTCTCTTATAGAGAGATTGAATGGCTCCAATTACGATAGTTGTGGGCCTCTGACATCAAATTATAGGTTTTTGGTCAAGGCTACATGGACAATCTCACTACAACGGCGACACGATGGTTGAAGTTGAAAAACCAAAATAGTAACATATCGGTATTCACTTGTGTAATGTTATAAAGTACACCCTTCACTCTAATATGAAATCGATCTCATGTCCTCATGCCACATGTGTGAATCAATTTGGAAGCTGAAAAAAACTCCACAGTACTCCCATCGATTTTAGTAGCAATGATATCATTAGTGTAATCACGGTGCGATTTTAAATAACGTGTTAGCCGTAGTCTAACACTATCCGACGACATCAATAATTTTTGTTTAAATTTTCAAATAAAAAATTAAATTTTTCAGAACCTAAAATTTCGATATGCATCGGACCTAATAAAAAAATCTTGTTTTGACTGATATTTCTTAAATGTGTATTTGAAGCACTTCTCAATTCTCAATTACTACCTCCGTCCCACAATGAGTGACCCAGTTGACTTTTCACACAGATTAAGAAAAAATGAATAATTGAAGGAGAGAGAATGATATTTTTACTAAAGTACCCTTATGATGTATTGGGAATGATGAAAGTAATATTAATTAGAGGGTAAAATAGGAAAAGTTGCATTGGAAATTGAAATGGGTCATATATTTTGGGACACCATTTTATTCCAAATGGGTCACTCATTGTAGGACGGAGGGAGTAATATCTACGAAATAAACTACTATTAAAATTGTTTCACATTGCACCATGATCAAGTCTATAATGCATTTCGTAGCAATCGCAATTAACACATTCCTATTAATAATTATTATGAGTTTAATGGATATGTACTAACAATGTAAATTAATTTTACATTATCATCCAATATGAATTCCACATTCAGCCATGTCATACCATTAATTTAAAAATTTCAATCTGATGTGGCAGGATACACAATGATAATTGGTTGACAGCGTAAAATTATTTTACACTGTCAATGCATATCCAATTTTCTCTATTATTATTATTATTATTATTTAACTGTAAATTAGCAGTAATTAGTTGTTAATATTTTTTTTATGTATTTTCCCATAAATCTGCCATATTACTAAAAGCTATGACATCCTCATTTTTAGCTTTAATACCTAAAGTTGATAACCCTCAAGTCTTGGGGGATTATAGACCCATTTGTTTAATTGGTAGTATATACAAATTGATAGCCAAAATTCTAGCAGGCAGATTGAGGAAAGTTATAGAAAACTTAATTTCTAGAAACCAAACAGCCATTGTGTCAGAAAGGAAAATTCTAGATGGTGTCTTGGTTGTAAATGAGATCATAGATTTTGCAAAGAGAAAAAAATAGATTGCTTGCTGTTCAAGGTTGACTTTGCACAAGCATATGATTGTGTAAACTGAAATTATTTAAGGTTTATGCTTAGAAAGCTTAACTTTGGATCAAAATTGTTGGAGTGGATGGAGGCTAGGGTTTTTAGCAATACTATGTTAGTTCTAATTAATGGAAGTACAACAGATGAGTTTATAGTAGGGAGAGGGTTGAGACAGGGAGATCCATTATCTCCATTCTTGTTTTCCATAGTGGCTAAAGGGTTAGTAGGAATTATGAAGCAGGCAGTATAAACTGGGATCTTCAAGGGATTTCAAGTCAATGAAGAAGTGTCATACAATCTTACTTCAGTTTGCAAATGACACTATACATGTAAGGGAGAATTATTGGGAAAATTTATGGGCCACTAAAGCAATTTTGAGGGGCTTTGAAATGATATTTGGATTAAGGGTTAACTTATGTAAAAGCAAAATGTATCGTATATGGTTAAGGCAACAATTCATGCAAGCTGCTGGACACTTTCTCATATGGAGCAGTGATATTATCCCTTTCAAATAACTGTAGGGATTAACCCTAGGAGTATTGAATCATGGAACCCTGTAATATCTGCCATTAAGAGCAAGTTGTCTACCTGGAAAGGAAGACTCTTATCTATTAGAGGTAGAGTCCCTCTCCTTAACTCAGTTTTATCAAATAGGTCAATTTATCATCTGTCATTCTATAAAGCTCCAATTAAAGTGGTTTAAAAAATCATTAGCATACAGAGAAATTTTCTATGGCATGGTTCTGTAGATAGAAAAGGCATATTATGGGTCACTTGGGAAAAGATATGCTAGTCAAAAGAAGAAGGCGGTATTGGCATAAAAGATGTGAATATTTTCAAGAAACCCCTATTGAGCAAATGGTTATGGAGATTTCTAAAATAAGATGATGTTATTTGGAAGAGAATCATCGAGCATAAGTATGTCACACCTAGGATAATTTTTCGGTTTGGAGAAAGACAAAACAAAAGGACCACAAAGTTTTTGTGATAGAAGGGCTTATTGAAGGCAAGGGCAATGATTCAACAGAAGGAATGATAAAATTTACAGTTCATAAACTAGGGAATGGGGAGAACAAACTTTTCTGATTAAGTAAACGGGCATGCCAAAACACACCGGCTTCTGTGTACCCTACCATATTCCAATTGAGTGAGCACAATGATGGCAGTGTTGGTGAGATGGGGGAGTGACAACAAGAATTTTAGCAGTGAAAACTGAACCAGACAGTAACAGGAATTGATGAACAAATTCAAGCTGATATTGATGAGTTGTTGTTAATACTAGCAAATTTAACTCTTAAGAGATTTGTAAAAGATGAATTAATCTGGCCGTATAACACCGATCTATCCTTCTCTGTTAGTTCCTGCTATAAGTAACTAAACCAGAAACTGATAGGGAACCTACCAATTGTAACTCTGAAGCAGGCCTAAAAGATATAATGAGAAGCTAGTGTCCCTTCAAAGGTAAAGATGTTATGTTGGAGACTATTCCAAGATAGACTTCCAACCAGACAAAAAAATCACAAAAGAGGATTTATCCATAATACTCATGATATAATCTGTGTTCTATGTTTCTTTGAAGGTGAAGACTTAAACAATTTATTTTTTCCGTGTCCATTAGTGTTGAAAGTTTGGAAGAAAATTGAGACAAGGACTGGTATAAAAATCCAGGAGGAAAGCAACAACAAGGAGCATTTTCTAAAAAATTGTCAAGCAATTAATGGAAATGACTGCTAAGAAGAGGTAAGGAGCAATTTGGAAGGCTGTTTGTTGATGTGTTTGGATAAAGAGGAATGACATAATCTTCAATGGAGCTGTTGGTGTAGTGTATGAAATTAACTTTAACATTATGATGATTTCTTGGTTTTGGCTTGTAATTAATTCTAATGACAAATAAAAATGTAGTTTCTATGAATGATGTACAAGCCCATTAAATTTTCTTAAAATATCATGAATTGTTAATCTTAGGCTTGTATCGTGTTTTCTCATTTTTGTTGTATTTGGATTAGAGTACACATTTACTTATAAAAAAAACCTACGACCACTACTACAAAAAAACACATCTAACGTCGGACACAAAATGCATTTAACCTCAGTTACAAAGGCGAGGTAAAGAAGGGCATCATAAAAATTTGCCACTTTACCCTTCGGTTATTAAAAAAATAGAAGGGTAACGTTATCTGCACATGAGTTTGGTCCTTAGCATCTGCATTTTTGATTATTTTCAGAACTGTATGGCACACCCAATATTAAATCTCGGTGTTGTGTAGAACCGAGGTAATATCTCTATGTTATTATCTCAGTTTTATGTAAAAACCAAGGGGATAAGTTTTTTTTAGTACTATCATATGCACCTATATTACAAAATATAGAACCATATTTTGCAGATTCCTGAAATAGAAACATTGTACATTTTCCAAATTCTCAATCTGAAACATTGTACCACAAAACCCAAAATGGCACACACTTTATAATTTTACAACAAAACTGAAACAAATGATTCATCAACAAAAGAAATAACCAAAATGGAAAATTTTGTAGGTTGTCTAATAGGATTTGTCACTGGTCGTTAAGCACCTATAATTTGAAAACCATTTGAAACCAATTAGGATAATCAACAACAAATTTAAATCTATAGTACAAGGAATAAAAAAGAGTAACATGAATAATTATAAATTACTAAGCGGTATAAAACATTTACTTATTAGTTTTTCCACATCCCTTTTTCATGATCACGACGAATATCATGCACATTATCTTAATTATTTTCTTCAGATGATTGACATACACGTGTTGCTAAATAAGGGGTCTCATAGTTAAAATCTTGATTTTCATCAGTACTATCAGAAAGATGTTTCCCTTGAATAACAATTAACCATCTAGTGCTAGCAGGATCAGTGACATAAAAAACTTGTATTGCTTGGATTTCCATGATGAACGGAATTTGTTCCTATAAGTTGCATTTCGAAGATTAAACAGTGTAAATCCTAATTCATCAGTTTCTACACCAATGTTACTGTCAATACACTTGCACTTAAATAAAGGCACTTTAAAAGCAACATAGTCAATCTCCAAAATCTCCTCAATAACCCTAAAGTACGCTCTAGATGCTAGTACATGATTGTTATCTTTGGAACTAGAAAAGTACATGGACAACCATAATCTATTATTTTGCATGGTGCTACGATCATCATTTGATTTTATATAGAATGAATATTTAGTAATGCCGTATGAACTCAAAGTAATTACATTAAATTTAGGCATACATGACAACCTTTTATATTATCTGATGGGCTACTCTCTTTAGTAACACTTTCATTAAACCAATTTATGAAAGTTTTGTTATGCTCTGTCAACAACCATATTTAATTCATCCGGGGGAATATTTCCTTTATAAGACTTTTGTGAGCGGTCAAGTAAGGTTGAACTTCACTAAGTTTATTCAATATATACAAATGTGCTTGAAGACCTACTTCTCGTTCAAATGTCTTAACATTTAAACCTTGAATACCTCTACCATCATAACATCCATCATGACGAGACTCAGGATTCATATAAAGTTTGCTTTTGACAAATAGTTTCTACAAAACTCAATAGCTTCTTCTGTGATGTACCTTTCTACGACCGAAGCTTCCGAACACGGATAATTCTTTGTACACCCTTTAAAATTTTTCATGTAACGCTCTAACAAATATAAATCCACCGTAAATAAACCGAGCCATAAATTCTAATATCTCTTATTAGATGGACAACTAAGTGAACCATAATGTCAAAGAATGATGAAGAGAAAAACATCTCTAGTTGGCACAAGATAATTGCAGCTTCATGTTCCAAGTCGTCTAAATTTTCAAGATCAATAACTTTACTACATATATCATTGAAGGATAAGCATAATCTGGTTATAGTTACCCTTACATTTCTTGGTAAAATGCCATGAATAGCCACTAGTAGAAGTTGTTGCATCAAGACATGACAATCATGAGATTTTAAGCCACCTAACTTGAGATCATTCATTGACACAAGTTTCTTCACATTATATATGAGTACAATTGGGGAACTTTGATACCATGCAAACATTCACAAAAACTTTTTATTTTCTTTTTTAGACGGAGTGTGACATGCTGGGGGAAAATATGTTCTATTTCCTATTTCTTTTGGGGATAACTCTTGCCGTATACCAATCACAATCATATCTTCACGGGATTTCTTAGTATCTTTTGTCTTGCCTTTAATGTTGAAAAGTGTTCCAATCAAACTATCACATACACTTTTCTCCACATACATCACATCAAGACAATGCCTTACATCAAGACTAGACCAATATGGAAGATCAAAGAACACCGACCTCATTTTCCAAATATTTTTCTCCACGGGCTTTTTTTGTTTCTTTCCAAAGACAACATTAATGTGTTATTGTCTTTTACAAACTTCCCTCCCGATTAAGGGCTTTGGAGAGATATCAAACTCTTGATCTCCATTAAAAGCCTTCCGCAATCTATGATATGGATGATTAGATCTTAGAAATTTTTGATGCCCAAGATAAACTGTCTTTTTTCCTTTTTGCAATTGATGGTGACATGTATTAACTTCACATATAGGACACACTTTATATCCCTTGACACTATACCCAAACAAATTACCGTATGCAGGAAAGTCATTGTTTGTGCAAAACAACATGACACACAACTTAAAGTTATCACTTGTATACAAATCATCAACATAAATACCTACATCCCACAAAAGTATTAAATCTTTAATCAATGGCGTTAAATAAACATCCATGTCGTTTCCTAGTTGTTTTGGACCCGAAATCATCATTGATAGCATCATATACTTGCGATTTATTCACAACCATGGAGATAAGTTATAAATTATGAGAAGATCAAGCCATGACGTATGATTAGTACTAAAATTACCAAAAGGGGTCATTCCTTCGGTATCAAGTCCAAGCTTAAGGTTCCTCATTTCAAGGGCAAAATCTAGAAACAAGGAATCAATTTTCTTCCATTGCAATGAATCAGCTACATGACAAATTTTTCCATCACACACTCTTTCATCTACATGCCATCTAGTATTATTTGCGTCATTAACAATAATAACCAATTTCTTGAACTTTGGAGTTATCGGTAGGTATCACATCACCTTGGCTGGAACACCCTTGTTAATTACACTATCATCGTCATCAACATCATTGTCCTTCTGGTTGTAGCGTGACTCCCCACACCTCGGGCACTATTTCAAGTTTTCAAACTCTTTCCTATATAAGATGCAATCACGACATGCATGTATTTTCACTACAAGAAATTTGGCAAATTGCGACGGTTCATTTTGGCAGATTACGAAGGTTAGAACCGTCGCAATTTGCTAGTTACGACGGTTTTAGAACTGTCGCGGAAACGTGCGTCTCGAGGCCATATTGCGACGGTTGTAAAAATTGTCGTGCAAACCGTCGTTATTTTCACGACGGATAGTTAACTGACGTAATCTCGAATTTGTGACGGTTTCCAACCGTCTTAACTTGCTTAATGATTTTTGTTTTAGTTGCTGATTGCGACGGTTCCAACTGTCGTAATTTTCCGTTGGGTACATGTTTATATCGTTGATTGCGACGGTTATAACTGTCATAAATTTCCAAATGTTTTTTGTTTTTATTGTTGATTACAACGGTTACAACTGTCGTAACTTTCTGTTTGATTCATGTTTATATCATTGCTTGCGACGGTTATAACTGTCGTAACTTTCTATTTGAGTTTTGTTTTTATTTTTTATTATGACGGTTACGAGTTAAAAAGAAATTTGAATCAAAGATTAATAAGATCTTATATCCAAAGATAATCTAAACATTAAGAATCAAAATCAATAGGAAATAATTAGAGAATTGGCCAAAGATTAAATAAAAAATTAATAAGTTGACCAAAATTAAAGGTAAAATCTAAATTAAAATTTGAAAACTGAAGTTTGTCTAATTTCAAAATCAAACAAAATATAATATAATTAATCCTTAATAAGAAAAGGAAAACCAAATCTAACTATCAAACTAAACTTTTACTGTAGCAGGAACTTAAACAAAACGATAAAATCACTTAAAACAAACATCTAAAATCATTTGATCCTACGGTATACCATGCCTAAAATCAAAACTAATTGAAAACCGGAATTTCATTATACCATGAATTAAAAACAAGATATTCATAATTGAAACCAAACACCACAATGTTTTCACCCAATCAGCATAAACAATCGAAAATTAAACACACAACCGAGAATGGACGGTGGCCTATGCGTGATTAGTACAAATTAAAAGTGGCATTGCAACAATAAAAAACTACAATCCAAACACAAGTCTGAACAAAAATACGCAAAAACATGGCATTCAATAAAAAATATCAACAATAAAAATTTACAAAAATTTGATCAGCAACAGCATAATAGTTCAATACATAAGCAAATTTAATTCGGATTGTTACCTGTTAGATGTCAAACATGTTATATATTTGTATGAAATACTTGGCATTTTTCATTTCTTTCTAACGGTTAATTGTGAATTTACGCGGTAAATTGTGTTGTAATGCGTACATTGGAATTTATGTGTGGAGCTTGTAATTTGTGTGTTAATGTGCAGGTATAGGCATGAAAGGAGCAAAATTGAGAACACATGGAACCAATGCAAGTTTCCACTGAGTTTTTAGCTGCAACAGGGTGTTCGCAGTGCGAACAATCTGGCGAAGGCCCAGCGAAGGTTCGCACTGCGAGGGACCAGCGAATACGCCAGCGAGCAGAGGCAGAGAGTTCCAACTTTGAGATTACCTTGTGTTCGCACTGCGAACTCCTGGCGAGGGTCCAGCTAAGGTTCGCTGGTTGGTTCGCAGTGCGAAGGTGCTGGCGAAGAGAGGCAGTAAGTTCTGGGTTTGAGAATTCTGGCTCCCTAGTTTATTCGCAGTGCGAATGTAGCTGGCGAATGATTCGCAGTGCGAATGAAGGGTTCGCAGTGCGAACCCACGATTTCTGCTTGGGGCGGTTTAAGTCTCAGAGGCACTTAAAGTGCCATTCTCCCTTATTCGCAGTGCGAATACTGCAGAATTCTGCTATGTATAAATAGAATTTCACTTTAGGTTTGAGGGATCTTTTGTTCATTTTGATCCAAAATCATAGTTTTCAGTCTTTTTACCGTTTGAGCTTGTATTTTCACTTGGAGAAGCTGATTTTGCATCCATTCTTGATTATTCGGCGTGAATGTTTACTCATCTCCTCTCTTTACTTGTTATCCAATCTACCATGAGAAGTGGTAGCTAAACCCTCTATGTTGAGGTTAGATGTAGTTGATTCTGTTTTTATGTATTGCTTTTGATCTTATGTATATGAACAAGGTCTTTGATCAATATAGATGAAGTTGTTTTCTCTTAATGCTTTATGTTTGATTTATTTTACTCTAGACATAGATTCCACAAATCTTGACCTAACAATTTCATCTCTTAAAAACCAAACTCTAGACATAGATTTGGGATTTACTATTCGCATTGTATTGATCTTAATGATCGTTGTTTAGATTGTTAGCGTGAGACATCATCTAACGGTTTAAACAATGGTACTCACGATTTCGCTTTAGACATAAACTTAGTCGGGAAGATACGCGGTTATGTTGGTCGGAAACCGAGTTCATATGCTTGATTAATCGTTTATACATGGAAAGGATTAGCGAAACCTAACTTTAACATGCTTTTATAAAACCTTTTACAAAATCTTTGTGACAAATTAATCTTTGCTATAAGTGAATGTTAAAAACAATTGAGAAATTTTTGAAACCGTTAACTTAGAATATCGAAACTATTGAAAGGCACGCATCAAATATCAAACAATCCCTGTGGATACGATTAAAAATAACCCCCACTAATACTATTCTAACATTACCGAACTTAGAACCGGCAAATCAATCACAGTAGTAGCATTTGTTCATCGAACCGGCGTCTTTACGACGTCCCAATCCCTATAGAAATTAAACTCAACCTGCACGGAAAACATACAGCACCAAACATAACAGAACAAAAAACTCCGCCGATTCGAAACCGACAAAACTGAGCCACATTGAAGGTGCACAATCAGTTGTTGTTATAGTGTTGTTTTAACGTTGTCGCACATAACCTTAGCCTGCACATCATAAATTTCAAACACAGAATCGCTTGCGAACCGTGAACCTGAAATTCACAAATAAAAGACAGCCATGGATTGAAACAGAATTAACACCAAAATTGCAAAACTGCAGAACAACAGTTCGGCTTCATCTCGTGACCAAGGAAATTCCTAAGGGCCACTGTGTCTTACTTCTAAGTTGTACTCAGCAAGATGTGAATATATCAAAGTAAACAAAACCAATTTCCTAATCGAAATAAAACCAAGCAGAAAGCTCTGTTGCAAATTGTTGCAATCAAACCAATTATTAATCTTCAATGACTCAAACAAAATGTTGCGACTAAGATTGAAATGAGAACAGTTATTATTCTAGATTTGCAAAAGCCAGACCAAGTATAAACTAAATACAGTAGCAACATCATCAACCTTCTACGGATCGAATCACAACATTATACCAATAACAAAATATTCAAAAGAGGCATTGAACAAACCATATCATCAACATCCTGTAGATGAAATCATCGCTACACAATCAATTAAAACCCTGCTAATTGTGAAATTAAACAGAACAGAAATCAATTCACTCTGATATCCCAAGTGTGAAATGTTATCAACTTATGAATAAAAGAGAAATTCAATTAAACAACAAGCAGAAAGAATGTTCAGATCAAAACAATACTTGAACCTCCATGTCGATTTCGCGATATTGAACATTACGGGGTCGCTGCGTCGTACTCGTAGCTGTTGAACCCGAGATGATACGCACGGGATCGTTGCTGCTGAAGTTATTGTGTGATCATTACCGTAAATGTCGTCACCTGAGTTTGTTGTGTGATGCAATTTCGATGTGGTTTCAAAGATATTGAGGACATCCACCGCTCTAGACTCACAACCTGCACATGAAACAAACGTACACAACAATCATAGGGTTTTGGATTTTTCAATGTTGTTCTGCTTCGTTTTTGAGAAATCACTGACATCTAAGATTTGAGTTTTGAAATGTGTTTGCAAAGGTTAAATACGGTTTCTCCTTTTTGTGTTTCATCGATTGAAAATAGGGTTTGAAATGTGTTTGCAAATGTGTTAACAGAAGAAGAAGAATAACATTGTTGTATTTGTATTTGATATGAGATGATTTGTATTTAGATATACCAGTGAAACTTTAATTCCACCGCAGCGAAGAATCTAGTACAGAACTTATGTCAAACACTTCATGTGCACTTTACATTTTTTCTTCACAGTTTTGAATTTGTATCATGGTAAATATAATACATTAAGAGAAATATGGATTACACATCAAATGAAAGAGAAAGCAAGCCCAAAATGAGAAAGAAATAGAGAATACCTAGAATTGAAAAAACTCTTCAATTTCC
Source organism: Lathyrus tuberosus (assembly GCA_022829125.1). Classification (NCBI taxonomy): domain Eukaryota; kingdom Viridiplantae; phylum Streptophyta; class Magnoliopsida; order Fabales; family Fabaceae; genus Lathyrus; species Lathyrus tuberosus. The sequence goes on along the minus strand of JALAZF010000093.1, from coordinate 14,736,408 downwards.
ACGTGTTTTTCAACCACCACAACAGCAACACAAATTACAAAAAAAAAAATCCTAAAATTGAAGAAACAACAAACACATCACGGATTCAGCGAGTTGAGAAAAGTAAACAAAATTAACCAACACCTTACCGATTTAGTATCGAAAACAAGTTGTGTCAGATTTGATTTGAGAATCGTTGAAATCTAGGTGAAGAGGTATTGAAGCCAAGAGATAGTTGAAGAGCGGAATCATTGCGAGAATAACTGATGCTTGGATTGAACCGCGAATCTAGGTGAAGAGGTACTGAAGCCAAGGGAAGTTCTGAATATAGAAGATGAATAAGCGTTTTCTACTTTTCTTGTATAATTTAAGTGCTTGGCCAAATATTGAAGGGCAAGGATGGTTAATAACTGTCGCAAAAATAGATTTACGACGGTTAGGAATAGAACCGTCGTAATATGTATTTTTTTTTTAAATTTTAAGGGCGGTTTCAAAAAACCGCCGTAATATATATATATATATATATATATAAAAGGGCGGTTTTCAATGAACCGTCGCAACCTAAGTGTCATAAAATAGCATTTTTCTTGTAGTGTTTGACATAGTCCAAACCCATTGGACACAATATCTTCTTGGCCTCATAACTATGGTTCAACAACGTGTTATCTTCGAGAAGCATTTCTTTCAACAATTCAAGCAATTTTGTGAAACTTTTATCCTGTGGGGTCCAGCCATTTGGTGTTTTGCATGAAAGGAAAATAACACTTGGTGTTTTGCATGAAAGGCAAAGGACACTTGGTGTCTTGCATGAAAGGCAAAGAACAAGTGTCTTCATGCATGTAAGACCTTTTGGCTTGCTTCTCCTATAAATAGGACCAAGAGCAAGCATTCAAAATACAACCACAAGAGAAACAAGAAGCAAGAGAAATAGAGCCTTGCTCAAGAGAGAAAATTGTTTTAGAGAGTTTTTCCTTGTGAGAGAAATAGTGAGCCAATTTGTGAGAGTGTTCCTTACAAATTGAGAGATACTTTGTAGAGAGTTCCACCTAAGGGTGAAGTTGTTGTATTCCCATTTTTATTATAGTGGATGTTTTAAGAGGCCTAAGGGTCCCGTGGTTTTTCCCTTTCTCACATTGAGAAGGTTTTCCACGCTAAAATCTTTTTGTGTCATTTTTGCTTAATTTTTTCACGTTTCCGCAAGTGCCTATTTTTGAGTTCACGGAGGAGGGAAATTATGGAAGGTTATTTCCCAACAGTGGTATCAGAGCTCTGTGTGAGTTCTGGGTAACTACGGTGTTGTACTCGTAAGAAAGTTCTTAGTATGCTCTGTGGTTGCAACATTGTTTGATCTTCCACATCAGAAAAGAAATATTCTTGTTGGAATTAAATCGTAGTATTGTGAAAGTGTGTCTTTGTAAGTTCTGGCTAAGGAAAGACTTGGTATTTAAGCGCGTCAATATTGACCCACCTCTCTTTCCTGGGAACTTCCTAGTTGCACTATTCATAAACCACGGTAACTTTTCCCGTGTACGACACTATTTACAAAATCTCCTAGCTAAAAGAACTACTTTCCCGTGTTCTCAAAAATGGATGGTTCTATCAGTTATGAAGGAGATATGTTCAAGCTGACCGCTGATAATTATACCTATTGGAAGCCGATGATGGAAGACCACCTATATTGCAAAGATTTGCATGAGCCAATCTCTCAAAAGGATAAGCCAACAGAGAAGAAAGATAACGAGTGGGAGCTCCAAAATCGGAAGGCAGTTGCCATGATCAGAAAATACATAGATAGGAGTCTATTCGAGCATGTGTCAACTTATACAAATGCGTATGAGTTGTGGACCAAACTTGAATCCTTGATTCAAAAGAAGACACCGAGAAATAAAGCACACCTTGTCAGACGACTGGTGAAATTGGAGTACTCAGATGGCCAAAATATGATCGAGCACTTGAATACCTTCAAAGGTATCGTGAACCAGCTGACGAAAGCTGACATGAAGATAGATGATGAGTTGCAAACTCTTCTGCTCCTAAGTTCTCTACCTGAGAGTTGGGACACTCTAGTTGTCACTCTTAGTAACTCTGCTCCAGACGGAAAACTTGTCTTGGATTCTGTCACAGATTCCTTGCTAAATGAAGAATCAAGACGGAGGGAAAGAGGCTTCAACAACCAGTTCGAAGCCAACATTGTTGATAACAGAGGAAGGAGTAAGAATCATGAAAGAGGAGGTCGTGGGAGATCACAAGCTAGATCCAAGTCTCGCACAAGAGTAAGCTGTTATTATTGTGGCAAATCGGGTCATAGAAGACCTGAGTGCAGATTCTTGAAGAGAGATCAACAGGCTGGAAAAGTCCGTCCAGATTTAATAAATCCAAAGAAGAATAAGGAAGAAGGAGCCACAACTGCAGTAGCCTCGAACAACGAGGATATTTTCCTTTTTGGAGATGTCAACTATCTAAATGTTGCATTCGATAATTGCACTTGGATAATTGACACCGGAGCATCTTTCCACGTTACACCTCATGAAGAATTATTCTCATCATACCAAAGAGGAGATTTTGGTATGGTGAAGATGGGAAACCACGTCACAAGCAAGATTGTTGGTATTGGTGAAGTGACTATGATCACAGACAATGGAAATAAGCTTGTGTTGAAGGAAGTAAGACATGTACCAGAGATGCGTCTAAACCTTATATCAGCAGGAAAGTTGGATGACCTAGGGATGATAAACCAGTTCGGCGATGGTAGATGGAAGCTTAGCAAAGGGAGCATGACACTTGCTCGTGGCAAAAAGGAAGGCTCCCTGTACATCATGCAGGGAAAGATAAACAAGGGAGAGACTAATGTTTCTCAAGACGCAACCAAAGAATTGTGGCATAAACGACTTGGCCACATGAGTGATAAAAGCTTAGAGATTCTTGCTAAAGATCATCTTTCAAATATCAAGGGACAACCACTTGAATCATGTGAAGACTGTCTAGCAGGCAAACAACACAGAGTATCTTTTCAAAGATCAGATGATGCAAGAAGACGAAAGAAAATCCTAGATCTTGTTCACTCAGATGTCTGCTCCACATCTGAAAGGTCTCTTGGTGGCGCACAATACTTTGTTACCTTCATTGATGATCACTCTAGAAAGGTGTGGGTGTATCCATTGAAGAAGAAAGATAAAGTTCTACAAGCTTTCAAGGAGTTTCACGCCTCTGTAGAGCGAGCATCTGGAAGAAAGTTGAAATGCTTAAGAAGTGACAATGGAGGTGAATACCTAGGTCCATTTGAAGCATATTGTAAAGCTCATGGGATAAGACATGAGAGGACACCTCCGAAGACTCCCCAAATGAATGGAGTAGCTGAAAGAATGAACAGAATGATTGCAGAGAAAGTCAGAAGCATGCTTTCTCATGCAAAACTTCCCAAATCATTTTGGGGTGAAGCAGTGAGAACTGCCATTGATCTAATAAACTTGTCTCCTTCAAGACCGTTAAATGGAGAGATACCGAATGAAGTATGGTATGGAAAGAAAGCCTCTTACGGTCAATTGAAAGTATTCGGGTGTAAGGCATTTGTTCATATTCCTAAAGATGAAAGAGCAAAACTCGATGCCAAGACGAAGGAGTGCATATACCTTGGTTCTCCAAGAGATGAACTTGGCTTTAGACTGTGGGATCCTGCAAACAAGAAGATTGTTCGAAGCAGATATGTGGTATTTTATGAAGATCAAACAATCAATGATATTCAATCTAAGAAGTCAAAGACCATTGTGGTACAAAACTCAGGGGGAGAGATTCCTCAACGAGATATTGAACCTGATCAGACAGCACAACTCCATCATATGGAGCAACCTGACCAAACAGAAGAAGATCAGGAAATGCAGGAAGAACAAATGATAGATACTGATCAGAGAGACCAAGAACCTCAAGTGAGAAGATCCGTGCGAGTAAGACAACCATCAAGAAGATATTCCCCAGATGAGTATGTCACTCTCACTGATGAAGGAGAACCTCAAAACTTCATAGAAGCCATTGAGACGGATGACAAAGACAAATGGATGCAAGCCATGCAAGAAGAATTACAGTCACTGAATGAGAACCAGACATATGACTTGGTGAAATTACCAAAGGGAAGAAGGGCTTTGAAAAATAAGTGGGTGTTCAAACTCAAGTCTGAAGAGAACAACCCAAACCCCAGATACAAAGCACGAATTGTCGTGAAGGGGTGCCATCAGAAGAAAGGCATAGACTTCGAAGAGATATTCTCACCAGTGGTGAAGATGACATCCATAAGAGCAATCCTTGGTCTAGCTGCAACACTAGACTTGGAGATAGAGCAACTTGATGTCAAAACAACATTCTTACATGGAGACTTGGAGGAAGAGATATACATGGAGCAACCCGAAGGATTTGCAGAACCAGGCAAAGAACATCTTGTGTGTCGCTTGAAGAAAAGTCTATATGGGTTGAAGCAAGCTCCAAGGCAATGGTACAAAAAGTTTGAACTCTTCATGACCCAACATAAATTTGAAAAGACTTCTGCAGACCACTGTGTGTTTGTGAAGAAATATGATAATGGTGAATCCATCATACTTTTGTTGTATGTTGATGATATGCTTATTGTTGGGAAAGACAAGACAAAGATAGATGCTCTAAAGAATGCACTGAGCAAATCTTTTGCCATGAAAGATTTGGGTGCAGTAAAGAAGATTCTTGGAATGAAAATCATTCGAGATCGTCCCAAAAGAATGTTGTGGATGTCACAAGAAGATTATATCAAGAAAGTCCTTGAGAGGTTCAACATGCATAATGCTAAACCTGTACATGTCCCACTACCTGGTCATCTGAAACTCAGTAAGACACAGTGTCCAAGCAATGAAGAAGAAAAAGAAGAAATGAGCAAGGTGCCATATTCTTCAGCTGTGGGTAGCCTTATGTATGCAATGGTTTGCACAAGACCAGACATTGCTTATGCTGTTGGAGTAGTAAGTAGATTCCTGTCAAATCCAGGAAAGGAGCATTGGAATGCTGTGAAATGGATACTGAGGTATCTAAGAGGAACTGCCAAACAGTGTTTGTGCTTTGGCAATGAAAAGCAATTACTCACTGGGTATGTAGATGCAGACATGGCAGGGGATGTAGATTCAAGAAAATCTATTTCCGGGTATTTGATTACTTTTGCAGGGGGAGCTATCTCATGGCAATCACGATTACAAAAGTGCATTGCTTTGAGTACCACAGAAGCTGAATACATAGCAATTACTGAAGGCTGTAAGGAGATCATGTGGATGAAGAAGTTCATGCAAGAGTTAGGTCAGAATCAAGAAACTTATGTTCTCTATTGCGACAATCAGAGCGCAATCCATCTCAGCAAGAACTCGACATACCATTCAAGGTCAAAACACATTGACGTAAGGTATCACTGGATCCGCGATGTGTTGGAGAGTAAATTGTTGAAAGTAGAGAAAATTCATACCAATGAGAATGGGGCAGACATAATGACAAAACCTCTTCCAAAAGAGAAGATAGAGCTCTGCAAACAAGTTGCTGGATTAGCAGCAACTCCAAACTAACCCAGAACATTCCCCTATGGCTGGAGGGGGAGAAATGTGGGGTCCAGCCATTTGGTGTTTTGCATGAAAGGAAAATAACACTTGGTGTTTTGCATGAAAGGCAAAGGACACTTGGTGTCTTGCATGAAAGGCAAAGAACAAGTGTCTTCATGCATGTAAGACCTTTTGGCTTGCTTCTCCTATAAATAGGACCAAGAGCAAGCATTCAAAATACAACCACAAGAGAAACAAGAAGCAAGAGAAATAGAGCCTTGCTCAAGAGAGAAAATTGTTTTAGAGAGTTTTTCCTTGTGAGAGAAATAGTGAGCCAATTTGTGAGAGTGTTCCTTACAAATTGAGAGATACTTTGTAGAGAGTTCCACATAAGGGTGAAGTTGTTGTATTCCCATTTTTATTATAGTGGATGTTTTAAGAGGCCTAAGGGTCCCGTGGTTTTTCCCTTTCTCACATTGAGAAGGTTTTCCACGCTAAAATCTTTTTGTGTCATTTTTGCTTAATTTTTTCACGTTTCCGCAAGTGCCTATTTTTGAGTTCACGGAGGAGGGAAATTATGGAAGGTTATTTCCCAACATATCCTTCCACCCACCTCTTGCCGTGAGATTAAATAGTCTTAACGCATCTGACATTCTTGTAAATCTTTTACATCCCGGATACAACGGATCTTCCATGTCTCTTTGCAAAGTATCTACCACATTAGCTTTCTTGAACGTATCTACTAAAATATCACGAATCATATCTTATAGAGTATCATTCATAAATTCATCATCTTCAACTGTATGTGACAGATGTCTCTTTTTTGTCACTTCACCATGTCATACTCATTTCGTGTAATTTTGAATAATTCCATCACAACCACAATGATTGAATATAACACCGCTTGAATGTTTTATTCGTATTAAAGCACTTTTTACAAGGGCATAAAAAATCCCATAATATTTAAGAAGTTTTTTTCCAGCGAAATCAAGAAATTGTATCACTTCATTCTCATACTCTTTACTTAATCTATTGGCTTTCATTCAACTACGGTCCATAATCACATGAAGCTTTTGAAAATAAAATAAAAATAATACACAGCCCACAAAACAGTAAACAACAAGACAATCTCAAAATAATAACAACAACACCGATGACGACAACAAGAACAAGAACAAGAACAATAACAAAGAACAACAACACGAGTAATGGAGAACTTGTACATACCACAAATGTGATGAAAGACTTGTAAAAAAAGTGCTGGTTCGAGCTTCCTTCTTCCTAAGAAGGGCGTTCTTTCGTTCGCTAGGATTCAAAAAGTGAATGAGTTTGACTTTTAACATTAACTCAAAGGGAATAAAAAATTTAGAGAGTGTTTATCTCGATTTTACTAAAAACCGAGGTAGCATATCTGACGTACAATCTATAAAAAATAAAGGCATATTTTTTGGTTCCAAAAGAAATAAAAAATTAGAGAGTTTTTATCTCAATTTATTTAAAAACCGAAGTATAATATCCGACGCAAAATTAATAAAAAACTAAAAGCGTTTTTTATGTTTTAAATAAAACATAAAATTGCAGGAACTGAGAATTGAATCTCAAACTTTAAACAACTATTTATGTTAATTTATATAAAAACAAGGGAAAAGATTAATTATTTTTTTTAAAAAAATAAAACATGATACTCCCAAAATCTATACCCTCGATTGTTTATTGTTGGAAATGTAAACTTCGTCGTAAAAAATATTAATTGTAGAAGTGGCCTTAAGTTCCCGTTTTAGCAAGTGAAAGCATGGTTAGTATACATTTTGGTCTAATTGTAACGTGTCCAATCCAACACGATGTCTCTCTGCATAAACAAATAACCATAGTCTCCCCTGTAATGCCAAGAGTTATATAAAGTCAGCTTTGTTTATATAATAATAGTGTTTGCAGGGTGCCGTCCCTTTAACTAGATGCCATTCTAGAAAAGTCTCAAGAAAAATTAAATCATACCCTTAATATTGCCTATAATGTTTAGCCTAAACCTTTATTTTACAGAAATCCAACCCTCATTCGCTAGGTTTATTGGTCCAAGATTTTCAATTTTTAATGACTAAGGTTTGCATAAATAAATAAGCAATCTTGTAAATCGGCAAGAGTAGTACAATTTTGTATTATAATATATTCTTAGAGCAATAATGACTAACATAATAGAAAAATAAATATCTTAAATATTGTCATATCTCAGCATTTTACATAGATTAAATAAATATAATAAAAATAAAAAATTATAATTGATCAAATTATCCTTATTAGTATATTGTTATCATGAACCAATAATAAGTTAAACTATTAATTAAAAATATAATGAAAAAATCAAAATTATAATTGCATTAAAAATTATAAGGGACATATTTTAAAATAAATAAATTTTAGAAACATTATATTTATTTTAGGAGGGAGTAGTTGTTTATTGTTTAATGTGTGGATCCACTCTACCCACATATTTATATAAAATATCAAAACATTAAATGTATGATTTCTCTCTTATCTACTTTTTTAATTATTCATTATATAAAATTTCTAATTTATATAAAATCCATCCCAACAAACCTTTTAAAAAAGCAAATGAAGGGACCATTTTATTAAGTGGAAATTATGAAAGGGGTAAACAAAGAAAAGATCTCTATATAAACACTACTCACTCATCACTCTAAAATCTAAATCACACTCCTTCCCCTCTTTCACTATCATCAATGACTCCCATCTCAAAACTCCTCTCTTTCCTTTTCCTAACTACCCTTTCATTTTCTCTCCAAATCCACGCCAGAGACAGTCAATTCTTCAGCAAAGTCACTCATGTCAACAACAATCTCAATGACAACAATGAACAACCATTAAACAAACCAGAACAACAGCAACCGGTGTTCATCCCAGAAACTGAAAACAGTTACGGCTTATACGGTCATGAATCTGGTCTACACCCACCCGCAACCACCTCAAACAATGTTGTTCCCAACACTTACCAATCATATCAAAAAACATCATCGCAAGATGAAAACAACAATGTTAACAATTACTTCACCACCTCCGAGAAGGATTCTTATACCAACAAGTACCCAAATGAAGTCAGTGACACAAAACTCACACCAACTTCTTACAACAACAACAATAACAACAACAATTACGACAAGTATTTTTACAACAACAACAAGTATCCTTCTAATGAAGTTACCAACACAAAGTTCCCAGAAGAAGGATACAACTCCATGAAAAACCAGAACAACAACAACAATAACAACAATTACGACAAGTATTATTACAACAACAACAAATATGCTTCTAACGAACTTACCAACACAAAGTTCCCAGAAGAAGGATACAAGTCCATGGAAAACCAGAACAACAACAACTACAACGACAACAAGTATTACTACAACAACAATGTTGCTGCTAATGACAAATACTACTTCAAAACCAATGGTGCTAGTAACAACAACTACAACAACGGTGAGAGACAAGGAATGAGTGACACAAGAGTCATGGAAGGTGGAAAATACTTTTACGATGTTAACTCTGAGAAATACAACCCAACATTATTCAATGGAGACTCATCTAAAGGAGTTGTCAACTCTGAGAATTGGTACAACAAAAAGGGTTACTTTGGTAACAACAACAATGTGAACAGTTATGAGAATAACAAGAATTCTATGAATGGTTATCAGAATCAAGAGGAGTTTGAGAGTGACCAAGAAGAATTTGAGCCTTGAGATTGAAACAAAGTGAAGAGAGTTCTTTGTTATCCTCTTTTGAATTTTGGATGTGGTTGTTCAATGTTTTAATGTATTTTAGATTCAAAATCACCAAAAAAAAGTTTAGAGATAGGGTAATTAATATTATGGATGGGTTTAATTTAGTGTTTAATTTACTTGGTTGGTGAAAATTATGTTAAGTCTTGTATTGTTACTTATGAAATTGCACAGTGTATGTATGTTATGATTTATGAAAGCATGTTTATTTTGTGCTAATAGTTATCAAGAAGATGTTTTATTATTATTATTATTATTATTATTATTATTGTGAAGAGCTACATTGTTTATTTGTTTTTTTTTCTATCTTATTTTATATAGGATTGACATTTTTCAAAAAAGGCATCTCAGTGTTTGTGTTCGAGTCAATATTTGTGATTATATTTAATTAATTAATTTTTTAAAATATTGTAGATGTTATTGTGTCAGTGTGTCGTTTATAGATCTTACTTTATTTTTCTTCTTTTTTATCATTAAAAAGAAAAAGCTAGTGATTTGTTTTTCTCTTTGAAATTAAAGGATTAAAGAGAATAAAGAGCAAAGACAAATTGTAATCATGATTTAGATTTAAAATTATCTTTGGTGGTCCATGTAGTCTTATGCTTACCAACTTAGATTATGATTCATATAGATACCATTTTAGAACAGAGTGATGAAGGGAGCATCATACAGTATTGAAGTTGAGTGGCAAGTGTCTTTTTGTGAACAAGTTAATGGAGTAAAAGATTAGAAAGGAATAATACAAATTAATAGTTCACTTTAGACTGCTAAATTACCCTTCATTAGCTGGATGATATGTTCACTTAGTTCAATCATCAACAGGTTGTTTTTGTATATAACCAACAATTTAGAGTAGCAATCTTCATATCAAGATTTCTTTCCATTTATAATTAAAAGGCTCGAGTTTATTTGAAGTAGGGTTGCCTAGCATAAGGTGACCAAACCATTACTTTAGATTTAAGTATAATAATGAAAATACAATTCTTTTTTTATAATAATATGATAAACTACACGCTTCACACTTAACTGTCAAACTACACAAGTATCAACAGCGGTATCCTAGGTAACATGAAACATGTGGACAGATAGAACAAGTCAATTTGTTCTGTTTTGTTCTTTATAGTTTCACTCTTTCAAATGGGAATCAAAATATTTAACCTTTTCTTTTTATCCTATTTATTTTTTTTAATATACACTAATCATAGACTAAAACGCACTATCCTAATCTAACCTATGACGCAGAACAAGATTAAAAAGCTGGCCACCTATAAATTATATACTGATCACTATTTCTTCCACCAAAAGCAGAGGAGATCCTCTTGTGGTTATGCTGAGTCTTGACTCTTGAGGATGGTGAATTGTAGTTGAAGTGGATGGCATTGGTATCTATGACTATATCATATATTTTCCTGGATCAACAATTCTATCTAAAAAAAGAATTCACAAACAAAACTATATATATTTTTCTAATAATTGAGAAGTAATGGTTGAAATTCTGCGATGTCACGAGTTCAAACTCGCGTTTATGTAATCAAATAAGTGAGTTAATTTTTTTTTTGGTAGAAACTAGATAGATATTTTCTGTATATAACTGTAAAGACTAATTCCTCGAACCGATAATGACTATATGAATTGAACATATGATTATAAGTAGGAACAATTCTCACCCTACAAATTAGTTTAAAGAGTTGAATTAGACTCAATCACACCTTTTAACACGATATCAAGATTTCAATTAAGATTCGATGGACCACACTCGCTGTCAAGTTTCTTCTATCAGACCATCAACTATTTATTTCCACCATTCAGATATTCAATCCTAAACCTAAAAGAGTGTGTTAATAATCGCATATCGAACAATATATAACCTACAAATCAATTTTGTAGGGTTAAGAGCCAAACCACCTACAAATCGCGATTTTGTAGGGTTGAGAGCCAACCACGCTTCTTACCAACCACAATAATAATTGACTTGATTTAACCTAACAATTTTATTTATATTTTTACATATTAGGGTAAATGGAAGCAAAAGTCTATGGTGTTAGTTATTATTGGTAAAAAAAATAATTGCTGGCAGGCAACATCAAATCTTCTATCTAACTTTGCAAATGTCTATAATGCATGTTTAATACAAATGAATGAATTTCAACCAACCTAACCAAATAAAGTAGTTCATTCCTTTTCCTTAATTTAGGCAACAATTTGAAAATATATAGTATAATTTATGGTTAGAGTTTTCTATACAATTGTAAATATAATTTCGTATCATAATAATGATAATAAAAATAAAAGCGGCATTGTTCAAGCAAACCAGGACCTATTTTTTCTCTCCGTGATTGACGGTCAAGGGGATAAAATAAAGATAAAAAAAAAAGTCATTGTGTTGCTTTCCACTTTATTTAATTTTTTGTTGTTGTGAATTTCCACTTTATTTATTTTAATATATTCAGATTTAAAATGGTCGCATTTGCATGAATTTATTTAAAGACTAACTTTTTTTTTTCCAGAATTGTTTGTGCAGACTAGGATGCATGTAACAAGCTATATACTTCTCCAGTGGGCAACAGTACGAGTCAAATAATTTCATTTTTTACAGCTGTGGAAAACACTATACGTTGTTGAAATAGACAACTATGTTCCAAAAGAAAAAATAGTGCCAACTAGAGATTCTCTTCGTAACAACTGGTGTTGTGTTCAACACATTTTGGTAAGTAGGTAGTGACCTGACCTATAACTAGTTAAATTAATGAGGGATATGGGACACAAAAGGACATACGGTAGTTGAGATTGTTAGGTTTCGGATGAATTGACACTATATAAAAGCCAATGTCTAATCTAGATATCGTTTAGTGTGGGTTAAAGTTTTACATTATTTATGAATAGATAAAATATTGAATTTATAAGAGAGAATTCATTTATTTAATACCTTAAGGTTTTGAGTTGAGATATGACGTCTTACTCTTTTGTGGTTCTGAAGTATTAGTCAAATGTGAGTGGTTAATGTCTCACATTGCTTATGAATGAGTGAAATGTTAGATTTATAAGAGACAAAAATCATGTACCTAACACCTTAAGGTTTTGGGTTGAGATGTGGTGTTTCTCACTCTTGTAATTTTGGAGCATTATTGGGTCGCTACCGGTGAACGAAGCAACATGGAGGAGCTTGTACGTAAATAAGGCGTCAAGCTTACGACGTGAAACAAACGCTTCTTGGGAGGCAACCCAATGATTTGAGTTTGTACAGTTTTACATTTAGTAGTATAGTTAAAATAAGATGATAGTGGATGGATTGAGTGAGAGAAAGAACTTGAAAAACTCAACAAGCCTGTTAGCGCGCCTTGCTTTTTGTGGAAAAACTCTCTTATTCTCTTATCCACTTTCACCCATTTTGTTAGTATAGGTTTATTAGTTTTAGAAATTTTTGTGTTTGTTCTCAAGTTTTGTTTTTTATTAGCTTGAGGATGCATTGTGTGGTTTTTCAATTTTGATTGTTTCAACAAGAAAATGTTATGGTTATGATAAAAGTTAGAAAGAAAGTTGCAGTGTCATGGTTTGTGTTTATTGCTTTTCTAGGACATAACATGTTTATGAACCTTAGGATTTGTACAAATTACATATCGTTCACTCTCTTGCAATTTTTGTTCATTTATGAATCACTTTAGTTCATAGCTCATGTGAGGAAACCTCCATTGTTTACTATATGCTAGGATGACTAATAACTTTGTTTAATTAGTTTGATTCATGCTTTATCTTTTGATTATTGTGATTTTGTGGAAGCATTAGAAATGATCAAGGCATTTGTTTATATTTGAGCACAACCGTATCCAAAAGTATCTTACCCGTGAGTAGTGAAAATTCGTTAACCCCTTTGAGCCTAAACAGTTTAGATCTCATTTTAGTGATGAACTTGGTTTATGTACATAATTTGAAAGTATAGTTCATCATTGAATTTTGTGAGGTTCTAAAAATTTCTTCTTGAACCTTTGAACATTGTTTTACTTTGACTTCCTTGCCATAAAAAGCAAGGAACATTCACTTGAGGTTTGATTGAATGCAAGTTGGGGAGAATGAAAAAGAAGATTGGTAGGGTGCTATAAGCTTTTGAAAAATTTCAAACAAGCATGAAAAGAAAAAGTGTGAATATGAATGTGAAAAACAAAATAAAATGAATGCTTGTTTGAATGAGAAAAATAGAGAATGAAATAATTGTGCATAAGGAAATTTGAGAAGGTTTACAATAGAGGAATGAAATTGGTGAATGAAGTTGAGATGTTTGTGAATACCTTGTATAGTGAATGTTCTTTTGCATCGACAATTTCGATTCAATGACCTTTAAAAATGTCCCTTTGTTGTGAACCCGACCAAGCTACAACCTTTGAAGCCCTTAGTGATCTTTTTGCTTCCATGTTTTCATTTGTAATTGTTAGATGATGTATAAATTGAATTGTTATTTGCATTGTTTGTCAGATGAGTGAAATTTCCCCGCGGTTGCAAACGCGCGTTAATTTCTTCATTCTTAGTTGAAGTGGAGTGTTAGGTGTGATTCATTCTTGAACATTTGTATTCCTTGAGAATTTTTGACATGTGTTTTGTGCTTAGACTTTGTTTCATATTCGTGGTGTCGTTGTAGTTTAGTAGTAAGCATTGCTTTGCATGTTCTTTTGATATTTATACCATACATTTGATTTCCTTTTGTAAGACTTGTTGAGCATGATTTCTTGATAATTACTTTTGTTTCTTTGAGTTGATTGACTTTTGTTTGAGGACAAACAAAATAATAAGTTGGGGAGAGTTGTTAAGTGCCAACTTGTGCATATTTTAGATAGTATTTTGTGGCCATTTTCAATGGTTTCCTTGATATTTTAGTAGTAAATATTTTAGTTTTAGTGTAAATATGTAAGTTTCTGATTTTATTGTAAATATTGATCATATTGATCATTTTGATGTTCTTTGACAGGTCTTCTTGCTTATATTTGATGATAGGAACAATTGGTGAAGGACAGAAGGCCTAAAAGTCGATTTTCGAGAAGTTCGTGTCGGTAACTCGCGCTAAGCGGGCTTTTCAGCGCGACTTCAACGCGCATTTTCTGCCAAAGGCAGTAGCTAAGGTTCTTGACCGCGCTTAGCGCGATCAGGACCGCGCTTAGCGCGCTTTAAGGCGGTTTAGGTGTATATTATGAGAGATCGCGCTTAGCGCGGTTGTAATAAATTTTATTCTTTCTAATTTTGATTTATCTCATTTTTGTAGGTATTTAAGCCTTGATTTCTATTTATTTTCATATAGAGCATTGAATAAGCTTTCCGACGCTTCCGGCTGCGCCTCAAACGGAGTTACGGTTCGAAAGTTATAACGAAAACAAGATGTTGGATTTCTCTTATGGCGCTAAGCGCCTCAGAGTGCGCTCAGCGCGTTCGCGACATTCCAGCCCCCTATTTAAGTCACTTTTCAGCATTTTTTTAGGTTATGTTTTTGGGGGAACTTTCTCCCAACTTCATCAAACATATTTTAGGAGTAGATAGGCTTAGAAACAACATTAGAGGATGTGTATTGATGATCCGGAGTTGGATTTACTTCAATCGGCTCTGACAAACTGTGAAAAAATGGTTCTTCTCCTTTCTTCTCTTTGTATTCTCTATTTGTTGAGGTTTTGTATGTAAATCTCTTGATACCTTATGTATTTCATCTAATGTATGTTTGTGAATTAGTTTTGATTCTCTATTATTGATTGTCATTGATCGGTTATTTGTGGTCTTGACAAAACCTTTACAAATCTTTGATCTTAGATTTTCATCTATCAATGAACAAACTTTTGACATGGTCTTGCAAGTTGATATTCATTGTATCTTTTGTTGATTAAGTAGCATGAATAGCATGAGTAGGATCGATGCGGTATTGCGAGGATGCGTGATAATAGTGATGAAGAACGATATTCACCTACATTTGGCAAATTAGTTGAAAGCATATTATTCATGTGTACGTATTCTGATCTTGGAGTTATTTATGAATCGAGTCATTAGTTTGATATGGATGTTATAGTAATATATATTAGATTCTGAACTCTAGAGATAGATTTAGATCTAACATTCACTATTGGTATCAATTCTTAATGCTCCGTGTTGTCGAGTTGTGTGTGACATCATCGATGAGGCGATGCGGTTATTCTCTCAACTTTGCATTAGACATCATCTTTGTTGTGAGTGATACATGGTGATATTAGACGAACGCTTGATTTATGTATAATATGATCAGAAGAATGCATGTGTTATCGATTGATCTCTATTGAGTTTCTCTTCTCCAAAGAATGTGTTATTGTTATTTACTTGCTTTTTGTTCCTTTAATTTCCGCATGTTACCGTTTGAAATCTCATTTCAAACAAAAGCTTAGAAACGTAGAGACCGTGAACGACGCTCTTTCCCTCACACCGATCCCTGTAGATACGACAACCCTCGGGAATTCTTTCAAACATAAACATTTGCTTGCCGTTGTACCGCTCCAACAAATTTGGCGCCGTTGCCGGGGAACGAACCCGGGTCACCCGCGTGACAGGCGGGAATACTCACCACTATACTACATAAACCAAGTTCACAAAATTCAATGATGAACTATACTTTCAAATTATGTACATAAACCAAGTTCATCACTAAAATGAGATCTAAACTGTTTAGGCTCAAAGGGGTTAACGAATTTTCACTACTCACGGGTAAGATACTTTTGGATACAGTTGTGCTCAAATATAAACAAATGCCTTGATCATTTCTAATGCTTCCACAAAATCACAATAATCAAAATATAAAGCATGAATCAAACTAATTAAACAAAGTTATCAGTCATCCTAGCATATAGTAAACAATGGAGGTTTCCTCACATGAGCTATGAACTAAAGTGATTCATAAATGAACAAAAATTACAAGAGAGTGAACGACATGTAATTTGTACAAATCCTAAGGTTCATAAACATGTTATGTCCTAGAAAAGCAATAAACACAAACCATGACACTGCAACTTTCTTTCTAACTTTTATCATAACCATAACATTTTCTTGTTGAAACAATCAAAATTGAAAAACCACACAATGCATCCTCAAGCTAATAAAAAACAAAACTTGAGAACAAACACAAAAATTTCTAAAACTAATAAACCTATACTAACAAAATGGGTGAAAGTGGATAAGTGGATAAGAGAGTTTTTCCACAAAAAGCAAGGCGCGCTAAGCGCCCTCTGTGCGCGCTAACAGGCTTGTTGAGTTTTTCAAGTTCTTTCTCTCACTCAATCCATCCACTATCATCTTATTTTAACTATACTACTAAATGTAAAACTGTACAAACTCAAATCATTGGGTTGCCTCCCAAGAAGCGCTTGTTTCACGTCGTAAGCTTGACGCCTTATTTATGTACAAGCTCCTCCATGTTGCTTCGTTCACCGGTAGCGACACAATAAAACCTGCAACACTTGAGCAAACGTAAACCAAAAACAAAAATATGCACAGACATACACAAACATGATGGAAAACATATATATATACAATCACTTATGGAAAACAACTATTAACAAGTACGTACAAAAGCAAAACAAGTGTTTATACAAGTAAATATACAATATAGACAATTATGTACGAAGCTTAAAAACATAGAAACTATGTGATGCAACTCAATATCGAAACACCAATCCCCATCAACGGGTTGTCGTATCCACAGGGTTGTCGTATCCAAAGCGGCAAGCAAATGTTTATGTTTGAAAGAATTCTCGAGGGTTGTCGTATCCACAGGGATCAGTGCGAGGGAAAGAGCGCCATTCACGGTCTCTACGTTTCTAAGCTTTTGTTTGAAATGAGATTTCAAATGGTAACATGCGGAAATTAAAGGAACAAAAAGCAAGTAAATAACACTAACACATTCTTTGGAGAAGAGAAACTCAATAGAGATCAATTGATAACACATGCATTCTTCTGACCATATTATACATAAATCAAGCGTTCGTCTAATATCACCACGTATCACGCACAACAAAGATTATGTCTTATGCAAAGTTGAGAGAACAACTGCATCGCCTCATTGATGATGTCTCACGCAACTCGACAACACGAAGCATTAAGAATCGATACCCACAGTGAATGTTAGATCTAAATCTATCTCTAGAATTCAGAACCTAACAGATATTACTATAACATCCATATCAAACTAATGACTCGATTCATAAATAACTCCAAGATCAGAATACGTACACATGAATAATATGCTTTCAACTAATTTGCCAAATGTAGGTGAATATCGTTCTTCATCACTATTATCACGCATCCTCGCAATACCGCATCGATCCTACTTATGCTACTCATACTACTTAATCAACACAATACAACAAAAGATACAATGAATATCAACTTGCAAGACCATGTCAAAAGTTTGTTCATTGATAGATGAAAATCTAAGATCAAAGATTTGTAAAGGTTTTGTCAAGACTACAAATAACCAATCAATGACAATCAACAATAGAGAATCAAAACTAATTCACAAACATACATTAGATGAAATACATAAGGTATCAAGAGATTTACATACAAAACCTCAACAAATAGAGAATACAAAGAGAAGAAAGGAGAAGAACCATTTTCTCACGGTTTGTCAGAGCCAATTGAAGCAAATCCAACTCCGGATCATCAATACAATCCTCTAATGTTGTTTCTAAGCCTATCTACACCTAAAATATGTTTGATGAAGTTGGGAGAAAGTTACCCCAAAAACATAACCTAAAAAATGCTGAAAAGTGACTTAAATAGGGGGCTGGAATGTCGCGAACGCGCTGAGCGCACTCTGAGGGCGCTTAGCGCCATCAAAGAAATCCAACATCTTGTTTCCGTCATAACTTTCGAACCGTAACTCCGTTTGAGGCGCGGTTGGAAGCGTCGGAAAGCTTATTCAATGCTCTATATGAAAATGAATAGAAATAAAGGCTTGAATACCTGCAAAAATGAGATAAATCAAAATTAGAAAGAATAAAATTTATTACAACCGCGCTAAGCGCGATCTCTCATAATATACACCTAAACCGCCTTAAAGCGCGCTAAGCGCAGTCCTGATCGCGCTAATCGCGATCAAGAACCTTAGCTACCACCTTTGGCAAAAAATGTGCGTTGAAGTCGTGCTGAAAAAAACCCGCTTAGCGCGAGTTACCAACACGAACTTCTCGAAAATCCACTTTTAGGCCTTCTGTCCTTCACCAATTGTTCCTATCATCAAATATAAGCAAGAAGACTTGTCAAAGAACATCAAAATCATGAATATGATCAATATTTACAATAAAATTGGAAACTTACATATTTACACTAAAACTAATATATTTACTACTAAAATATCAAGGAAACCATTGAAAAGGGCCACAAAATACTATCTAAAATATGCACAAGTTGGCACTTAACAAGCATTAGTCTCATTAGTGCTCCCGACTCTTCCGAACTTTCCAACAATAACTATTATAGAGTGTGATTCAATATTTTATTCTTCTTGTATCTATTAGTCAAAGTTTCTGTTGGTTTCTTTACTTAAAAATGTCTGTTTTGATCCCTTAATTATTCAAACAAATTCACGTATTTGCGAAGTCATATTTTATTTTATTGTTTGTTGTTGATTGCTTAAATTAAAAAATTCAAGTAACATGATTTAGGTCATTATCATTCTCATAACATCATAAGAGTTGAAGAATTGAACAAATGATGAAATGAAAAACGAAGAACTGAAGAATGAACAACGAAGAACGAAGTACAAAGTTTGAAATGAGGGACACATGAAGAAGACGCGTGTGAAAACCTAAGTATTTATTGAAATGAAACGAATAAGACAAGTATTATGGTAAGTCTCATTTTTGGCCCTTTCAAATATATGGTTTGCTGGGTTTTCATGTTCTGTTTGTGTAAGGTTTCTCCGCGTTTCTCTTAGGTTCAGAATCTTAATGTGGGAAATTTATCGCTTTCTCTTGGTTTTAGGGTTTTCTCTTGGTTGTAGGGCTTTAGGAATTTTGCACATATTCGTGTAATATGATTCTATGATTGTGTATTAAGTGTCACCGTTTTTTTGTAGGTAAAAATTGGATGAATTTGTTCATGTATTTATTTACCATGGAGGTTCCTTTGTAGACGATGAGTTATCCAGTTACGAAGGAACAATTTTAAAGCTGCGAAGTGATCTAGATAAGTGGAGCTATTTTGAGGTGGTAGGGGTAATTAAAGAACTATAATATAAGAAAGTTGGAACTATATTGTACAAGGATTCAACACTACTACAAAATATTGTAACACAAAATATTGTAACACTACTATATTGCACAAAATATTGTAACACAATATCACCTCAGACTTTAAATCAATAGAAGTAATAACTCTTATTTAGGTGCGTTAGTTTTTTTTTTATTTATTTAATAAAACACTTTTCACCACGGTCCTGCCTGTGAATCGTGGGGATAGAGTAAGGATTTGTATAATTACATTAAAATTTAAAAAATTCACCACAGACAGTTTTCACAAACTCACAGAGAGTTTAGTTTTCACAATAAGACAGAGTTTAGTTATTACAGACACAGTTTTTACAATATCAGATACGCTTTGTGTGCAATATCTTCATTCATTTTTCATATACCTTGAAAATTTTTAGATTCAAACAAATCATTTATTTGATAAAGTGAATCTTAACACTAATCTTTATACCAAGTTTTTCAATATGTTGTATTAACTTTTGAAGATTCGAGTCATAGAATACATGTGACTTGAGTCATACTCACCTAATCTCAATTTTTCAAGTTTTTTAAAATAATTTGAGATTTCACTTCCCACATTACTAGAAACAAATCCAAATATGGTTCTTGTTCCACTAACTCAAGCAATTGACTAAAACCATAGTGATCATACGCAAATACAAACAATCCAATTATGCATGCTAAAACAAATCATTTCAAAACTTGATTCAAAAATTTGAAATTATGTAGGAGACTTAATAAACAATAATAAACAAACCAAAAACGTAAAAGACAAGAAACAAAACCGTATTGGGGTTATCCCCATGAATATATTCGAGACATGCAACTTCAGTCTCCCCCTTTTTGATGCTTGGCAAGATTTCACTTGAAATTTAGTCGAATTTGAGCCAGAAACAAATAAGTTCCTGTGCCCCCCCCCTGAAACATTGCACACACAACAATGTAAACCACACAAAACACTTCTAGATTCGCATTATAAGTTATCCCCCTTTGACAAGATCAAAAAGAGCTATATGGTAATGAGTCTAAAACACCTTAAAATCAGTAGCAAATAGAAATAACTCCAGGAAAACATATGAGCTAAAAAGCTAAGAAGAATATACAACATTAGGAATTGGATGCAAAACACGAATATAGACATGTTACATACAACAAACATGCAACAACATCCTAATCAAAACAAAATTTTGACAATCAAAATTATCATGAATGAATAGTTAAATAATGCATGAACACATATATGTATGCTCAAATGCACATAATTATTAACACACATTTAAAAAGAATTTAAATGCAAAGATGAACAATCATAAGCATGCTTTAGATGAATGAATGAGTGAAATAAAGAATATAATAAGCAAACAAATAAACATATGTAGAGCCAGCATAAATGAAATGATATAAGAGTTATAGAAACATACAAATGAGGTTGGTGAAGCTATGATTTGCTACAAAATAGTGTTAGTGAAAACGAAATACAAATAGAAAAAAATCTAAAAAGAAATCCCAATCTATATAAAGCACAAGGAATTTAAGATTCCTACTTCTATAGAGATCTTATGAAAAGGTCTCGAAGATAAGGGTTTTGTAAAAATGTCAGCAAGCTGGTTTTTCGTATCGACATATTCAAAAACAACGTCCCCCTTTTCAAGACGATCTCTAAGAAAATGGTGTCTCATTGCTATATGTTTAATCCGTGAGTGAAGTACCAGATTCTTGGTGAGGCTTATCGCGCTAGTGTTACCGCACTTGATTGAAATGCAACTGAAATTTAAATTATAATATAGCAATTGTTGCTTTAGCTATAAGACTTGTGCATAATAACTACCAGCAACTACATAATCAGTCTCGACGGTAGAAAGAGCAACACTATGTTGCTTCTTACTATGCCAAGAAACCAAACAGTTTCCAAACAAGTAATAAGTACCACTACTGCATTTTCTATTCGACTTGCACCTCGCAAAATTAAAATCATAAAAACCTACCAAGCTACACGCGCTACCATTAGGAAACCAAAGACCGTGCTGTGAGGTTCCGTTAAGATGCCTCAAAATTATTTTTACAATCTCAAAGTGGGATTCCTTAGGTGGAGCTTGATATTTAGCACACATACATACACTAAACATAATATCTGGCCTACTCGCCGTTAAATAGAGTAAGGATTCTATAATACCTCGATATTTGGTGATTTCCATTTTAATTCCATTCTTGTCTTTATCAGTCAACACATTTGAAGACATGGGTTTTGAGATGCTTCGCAAATTTCGCATATAGAACTTCTTGAGAAGTTCCAAGTAATACTTCGCATGGCTTATGAAATTTCCTTTTTTGGATTGCTTAATTTACAATCCTAAGAAATATGTGAGCTCTCCCATAAGAGACATCTCAAATTCTCTGCATGACACTAGCAAACATCTTGCAAAGAAAATCATCAGTGCCACCAAATATAATATCATCGACGCAAATATGAACTAAAATAATATGCTTTGCTTATAAAAAATTTTAATGCAAAAATTGTTTAATGCAAGGAGAATTTAATGAAAAAGATTTTAATGCAACTAAAGCATTATTTTGATGCAAATGAAAAATTATTTTGATAAAAATGAAGAAATAATTTTGATGCATATATATTTGAAAAATAGTTTTTATGCAAAGGAAAAAAAATTGAATGACCCTGAGGCAAACACAACCAGATAAATTAAATGTGACTACACGGAGATAGAGAAGAAAGGAACAATCATACCAATTACGATGATCTAGGATTAAACTTGTTGCATAAGTAAAATTAGCAAATAACAACACTAAAATAACAAAAATACAATACGATAAAAAATGTGATTGGATACATCTTCCTTCACTTGTCTTTAGAATCCTTTAAGATTCCTAGACACCCTGACATAAAATATCAATAGATAGAACTAGGTACCCAATTTCAGTTGGGTCATTGGGGATTAGTTAAGGAACACTTAGGTATCCATGTCATTTTACCACTTGGAACTTGAACATTATGAATATGACAAAGAGGCCTAATGTGTCCTCTATCACCACAATAACGACATACAACTTTAGATGCCCTTTCTATTTCTTTTAGTAACATGAGGTTTTTTTTATAAATAATCTCTCTATCCATTGAAGAAGTAGAACTAGTAGTAAATAGTGAAATAGCATGAGTTAATTGTCCTTTGATATTTTTCAATTTAAAATTTTAAAGTTGGACATGTAACACACTCTAATTTTTCTTTCTTTTCAACTAAAGGTTCAAAAACATTAAAGCGCTCATCAACTAGAGATGTATGTGCTTCCTTTAAGGAATCCAAAATGCTATTAAGATAATTAATCTCCTTTTCAAGTTTTTCAATCATTTTCTTTTCGAGAGAAGTTTTCTTGAAAGCATTTATAGAATTAGCCTACATATCGTCAAACGCTTTCGACAATTCTCTATATGAAGGTTCACTTTCAGGATCTAAAATATATACATGTGGGTCTTCACTTTTCTTTCATTCCATTAAAATAGGTTGGAAAACTCATCATCTAAGCTTGAGCAAGAATCTGAGGAGGAGCTCTTATCCTCTTCTTCCCACGAGATATAGGTTGTACGACCTTTAGCGCTTTTGCCTTTCGTCTTATAGAATTACTTATACTTCTTTTTATGATGTTTAGTGAAACTTGGACAAGTAGTTCTAAAATGTTCCAAATTTTCACACTCGGAACATGTGATATCATCATCTTTTTTCTAGTTTCTGCATCATTTAAAACTCGACTGAGGTAATAAATGACTCTTTCGACACCATCATCATCCTCTTGGGGTAACATATCACCTATTGTCAATTCAGATGCAGAAACATACAACTTCATAGATTTATTTCTCATGGGAGGCAACATAATAGGAGGATTCGACATATGGCTTTTGATTTCATCAAACGCTCTTTGATGTTCTGGCTCCCATCTGAATCATTCTTGTTTCTTTAAGTGCATCATTGGTGAAAACACTTTTGTTTTTCCGCTTAGATTCGAGATGAATCTCATCAAGAAATTAATTTTGCCTAGTAGAGATTGAAGTTGGTTTTTGTTTTATGGATATTTTGTACTGGGTATAACCTTTTTCTTGTTTTGGTTTATTTATATGCTCTTTTTGTGAACCATAAAGCCCATAAAGTCAATTGTATGGACCTCAAAAGTACATTTTAATGGATTCATTTTATGTCCATATTACCTCATCCTTGTAAAGGATTGTCGAAGGTGGTCTAAATGACCATTTCTCGACGAGGATTTAACAACTATATCATCAATGTATACTTGCGTGAAGGTCTAAATGAACTCATGGAACATTTGATTCATTTCCCTTTGATAAGTTGCACTAACATTCTTCAGGACAAAAGGAATCACTAGCCATTCATAGGTACATAAGGCTCTAGGACATCAAAACTCCTTTTTTGGCACATCTTCTTCTACAATATAAATTTGGTTATATCTAGAATAACCATCTAGAAGAATTAGATATTCAAAGCCTACTATTGAATCGACTAGCATTTCTGCCCTAGGCATTAGATATTCATCTTTTGGAGTAATAACATTTAAGTCCCTAAAATTTATACAAACTCTAAGAGTTCTATTGTTTTTAATGACAAGAACTATATTTGCTAACTATTTGACATACCTGGAAGATCTTATGAATTTGTTCCTCATAAGCCTTTATATTTCCTCTTTGATCTTTTACATCACTTCTGGTGCAAATCTTCTGGGCATTTGCTTCATTGGTCTTTTATCAGATCAAGTTGGTAGCTTCGACTCCACTAACTCTTAACCGAGGCCCGACATCTCATCATAGTATCATGCAAAGCAATCTCTGAATTCTTTTAACAGTTCAATCAATTAGAATTTCATGAATGGCTCGATCTTGGTACTTATATATGTTCTATTTTCTATTCCTTCATCTCCTAGATTGATTTCTTCTAGAGGATCTTGGGCTTGTATCTTCTTAGCTGAAGCTAACGAATCTTTTTAAAATCCCAAAGGCTCATAATCGTAAATATAATCAAGCCTCTTGTTGTCTGGAACTAGATTTTTAACAACCTCCATTTTTATATTATTTTCAATTTTATTGGCTTCGACAACCATTCTTTGTTGGAAATTGGCCTCCAAGGTTGCTTTTATTCTATTTTCGGCCAGATAGGTCAAAATTCGAGCCAAAGCATTGGACTCAGTCATCATTGTTGTTTGTCGACCACCCAGTTGCTATGGTCGAACCATCACCCCCATACTTTCATTCTTCCACATAAAGCCATAGGTTGGATTCAACTTCGTGGATCAAAAGATATATCCATGCAGAGAAAACACTACTTCCATAGGAACACAGGGCGAAATATTAGCCAACCACTTGTTAAACGTCCTTTTATCTACTTTATTGATATCTGTCAAAAAGGAACTCTATTCAGCCTCAAGATTTTTCGACAACTCCATCAGGCTTCCATATGGAAATCCTTTGGTGTCCAGTCAATGGTACCACTCTTACGCCATGGATTCACTCTCATCTTATCAGCAAATTATATCTTCTCCATTGAGTCTGAGTTATTATATTTTACCCATATAGTTTTTTGAACCATGTGAGTACTTATTGGAGATATAGGAATTGTCAGTGTACGAGGAACCTGCACCTACCCTAATTACCTTCGATTTATTTTAGTTAACATTAGGCTTTCCTACAGTTCAAACCCACTCACCAATAGGAGTAGCAGTGGGTGGCACATAAGTCTTTCGACTCCTCCATTGGCGTGAGGGTTCCTATGGTTTTTGGTAATGAACACCTCTTTTGTCTAAGGCATTTTGGGGCTTATTTCATTCATATGACTTCTCCTAGGTGGACGAGGTTTGAAATCCTCGAGGTCCCTATTATATTATTAAAAAGCATTTTGTTTCGAATTAGTAAGTTAGCTCAGTTGGTACTGTGGTGAGGATGTCAAATGCAAGGTCGCGGGTTTGAATCCCACTGTATTCCTTTTATTTTTGGATTTTTTTATTAAAAAGGTCAAAAAAAGTCAAATGTTGACTTTTTTGAGTTTTTTAGAATAAAGTTCCTTGACCTAATCTTCACCTATAAATCCCCAAAAAATTCTACAACAATTCACACACAAAAAAAACCCTTCTCACAACCACTATCATAGACCACACATTCTAACAAACTCTCTTCCCAAAATTCTCCCAAAAAACCCTACACAATTCTTACACTTACTACACCATTTTTCTAAATTCCACCACTAAAATCTTTATTTTTAAGCCTTGTATTTTGTATATACAATTACACCTTTTACACACATTAGAAAATCCTCACTACAACAAATTACACTTTTTATGACAAAGCTAACACCTTGAACAATAGAAAAACGAGGGAGTAGATACTGAGAGCGCCAACTTTTTTTTATTTAAAGAAATTAACAACCATTTACCTCAGTTTTTCACAAAAGCGAGGGAATAGATCTATAAGGGGACTCGTTTCAATACCCAGTCATTGCATTTTATGTTTTTTTCCCTTCAATTTTTTAGTTTATGTTTCTCACTTGGCACCTTTCCATGTTCTTTTTTATCATATATAACTAGGTGACATTGTCCATATGAGAGGTAATATATTTTGCATTAATCAATTTCAAAATACTATTTTCAAAATCTTATTTTAATTTTTTATTTGATATTTTCAAACCCCTCGGTGTTACAACAAAAGTCGACGTTATATATCTTTTAATTGAATTCCCATAATATGCCTCTATTATGTTTTTTAGATTTTAGATTTTTATTAATAACTCCACGTCATTTTTTATAGAAAAACCGACGTGAAATATTTATTGCAAGAGAAACTTCAGACTATAATCTAGCTAGTTTCTAACTTTTCATTTATCTATCAACGCTCAAACGTCATTTCGTCATTATCATATTGTAAAAACCTAGGCGATATTCATCAAAACGCTTCCAACATATATTCATCAAAACTCTTCCAATAGATAATCATCTAAAGTCATTTTGCAACAGGTTTGTTCTTTAATAAAACGAGTTATATATCACTTTATTTTCCACTGATCATTTTGTCTAGGGTTTTATGATGGTTTGTCTTTTGATCATTTTGTTTCTATGATTTTCCATTTGTTTTTATTGAAACATATAGTTTCTCTTGATCATTTTGAGGTTTATATCATTTCTCTTGATAGTCATGGCCGATTCGACAAGCACCTCCCATACAACATCTTCTGCAACATTTGTTAATACAAATCGTATAATAAAAATTAGAGGTGCCACGATGTATGCCAAGGTGAAAAATCCCAAGAAATTGGTATTCGCTACCCGGTTACATTTGATGTTGCAACCGGAAGGTCTTATGGTGAACACGCTGACGATTTTATGGGTTACATTGTGTTACAAGGTAGAAGTAAAGTGAGCATTTTGATTGATAGTTGGCACGATGTTGATGGTGATTTGAAAGATGCCATATGGCTAGTTGTTCAGGTATTGTATGATTTGTTTAAACATAGGAAGTGTAAACATATGATGTGTTCATTGTTACTAATAACATCTCTATTGTGTAAACATAGGATGTGTTCATTGTTTGTCCAAATAATGATAATGTGAAAAAGAAGATGATTACATATTATGGTGAGTGTTGGAGGGTCTTTAAGACATAGCTCAAGATGATTATATTAAACATGAAGAAGATAAAGAAAAGGCTCCATATGATGTGTATTCATTTATTGATCAAGATGTTTGGGAGAAATTTGTAGAGTCTCGCAACACTCATGAATTCTCGGCAAAGAGCCAAAAAGGAAAGGAAAATTGAGCTAGAAATATCTATCCACATAGATTGTCTTGTGGAGGATATCGTAAACTTGAAAAGATGATGATTGAAGAAAACAGAAAACAAAGGGAGGAAGAGTTGGGAGGTTTTATAAGTCCTGACCACACTCCATCTCCACCATCACGCTACGAGAAATGGAAGAGGACACGTCAAAGAAAAGACGATGAGTTCACATTAGATGTT
Organism: Lathyrus tuberosus; assembly: GCA_022829125.1. Classification (NCBI taxonomy): domain Eukaryota; kingdom Viridiplantae; phylum Streptophyta; class Magnoliopsida; order Fabales; family Fabaceae; genus Lathyrus; species Lathyrus tuberosus. Next base: position 14,708,834 of record JALAZF010000093.1, on the reverse strand, counting down.
ACGCATGAAGTGGCTCAAAGGATTGTAAGTAGATACTTTTTTCAATAATATTTGTTTTAGTTAAATCTATTTGTTAAAGATGAAATTTCATATGTGTTGTAGGATGAGTTGGTTAAACAAACCGAAGCCATCCTCTTCACTTCACAAGATCGTCATGACATCTTGGTAGAAGCGATTGGAACCGAGGAGCATCTTGGGTGTGTCTGTGGTGTTGGAAGAGGCGTTGGCTTCAAGTTTTTTTGGACGACCTAAATCATCTAGTGGCAAAACCCGTAAGAGAGAGATTAAAAAGATTGTTATTGTTGAGATGAAGAAGGAAATGGAGAAGTATGATAGGAAATTGGAGGAGGATATAAAGACGTTTGAGGAGGAGAGGAAGAGGTGGAGGGAGAATCAGGATATGAAGTTAGATGAGGAGAGGAAGAAGTTTGAGGAGGAGAAGAAGAGGTGGAGGGAGGAGCAGAATAGGAAGTTAGAGGAGGATAGGGAGAGGTTATTGCAGATGGTGCAGGAGAGTGTTCAGAAGCAGTAGGAGGAGCTAGAGAGGGTGACTGAGGTTAAGGTGTTCGAGAAGTGTACCATGATGTGCTTGAGGTATAAGTTGTATGTTGTTGTTATTATTGTTTGCATATTTTAATTTTGGATTGTACTTATGTTGTTTTTATGATGCAAAAATTGAATTCGATGAGGGTTATTAAGCTACATAAATTCAAATCAGTTGGAAATTCAAGACAATGAAGTTCAGAAAGTTATGGGTGCTACAAGTGCAAAAGAAAGTTTTTCTGCCAACCAGGGCAGTATTGAACCCACACCATCAATAGTAGATGACAATGAGAGACTAAGAATGATCGTTGACACCATTCTAGACACATTGTTGGGTATTAAATTAAGTCATGATCCTGAACAATTCTTCACGCTTTGTAGGACTTTTGTCCATGATTTTTTGTCAGGAAATGTGTACCTAGACAACTCCGTATTACAAATTTGGTCATTGTAAGTATAGTTTTTATGTTGATCTCTATTTATATTCATACGTTCTTCTACTTTAACTTAAAGAGTTACTCTTGCATGTACATCCATGACTTATGTGTTGAAAGGAAACTTGAAAACAGGTATTATGTCTTAGATCCGACACTCATTCTCTCACACGTGGTTTGACAGGATACAATATCTGTAATTACTTAAAAGATATATTGAAAGGGAACATCAAAGATTGTTATTTGGCCCCGTTTTACCGCAAGTAAGTATATATTAATTTGTGTTTTCATTTATAAATCAATTTTATGCATATTAATTATTTTGAATGCTTATGTAGTGAACAGTGACAACTAATTGTTATATGTGCCAAGAGAAATACTATATTTGTGTTTTTCTCATTGCACTCTGAACTGCCCGAATAAGCGGTTAATGCATTGAATGAGTAAGTGATATTATTTTTAACTTTATAGTTGAATAGTTTTTTATTTATGTTTAATTTTAACCTATATGTGTAGAGCGATGGAGGAGTATAATGCACTCAAACACAATGTACTTGGTAAAAAGCCAATCTATATTTCCCCAAAAGTAAGTATGTTACTTGTGCATTTATTGACATTATATTATTTGAGTATTAGTGTGATATAAATATATGAAAATTATTTGCAGTGGCGAAAACAACCCGACGGCTATTCATGTGGATACTATGTTATGAGATATATGCTCTATATTGTCTCCACATGTATTACATATGGATGGATGAAGCATAGGGTATTAACTTAATCCATATCTTCTTAAGTTCATGTTGTTGTTGTTAGCTTATCATAATTTAATTTTTGTTCTAATTATAGGAGTTTAACAACCAAAAACCCTACTCAAAAGAAGATATGGATTACATTCGATCACGTTGGGACAAAGTCTTTTTATCTTGTTATGATTCTCTGAAACAATAGTTTTTTCTTGGTTGTAAATGTGTAAATTTCATTAATTTGTTGTGTAAATATGTAAATGTGTGTATTCTGTCTCGATGATCAGAACAATGTAAATGATATGATAAATTCCAATTCTGTCGCATATTTTGTAGTTTATGTGTAAAGAATGATACAGGCAGGTTAATAGATTAATAATGATATGATACAAGCCAGTGAAAATGATACATGCAAAATTTTACAGGCAAGCGAAAATGATACAGGCAGTGAAAATGATACAGACAAAAATATGAGATTTTATCCCTCAGTTATTAATTAAAACCGAGGTCAGTAAATAACTTATTACCTCTTTTTTGAAATAAATCGGAGAGGTAAATGGTGCGCGCAACAAAATTTAGAAAATAAAAAATATGCAGTTGTTGAGGATCGGACTCATGACCTTTTAATAGGTAATCTCGGTTTTTTAAAGTCGAGGTGATAAGTGATTGCTTTTCATGTCGCAGTTCATTCCCACAATCACTACCAACTTAAAATCATCAACCATAAACACAATCACAAACTCATAAAACTAAACATTTATGAACCTCCAAAGCATCATAACCCAAGCTACACACATATGAGAATTAATCTAGTTTTATTGTTTTGCTATTTATCTATTTATTCATATTGTTATAAAAACTAGTAGTATGGTTTTAAGAAAAAGAAAAGAGAAAAGCAATATTTGGGTAGGGTGTGGAGAGAGGGGCGCCACCCCTCCTCTCTAAGTAGTTTTTTTTTTATTTAAATTTTTAAATTTAAATTCATTGTTTTTATTTTTATTATTTATTTCGTAATATTTATTTAGGGTTTGTTAGATTGAGTCCTTTTTGTTTTTTTTTCTAGTATCTTACTCACTCATATCTCCCCTTTTACCTTCATACCTATACTTCTAATTTAATTAATCTAACTTAATTAATTTAAATAATAATTTAGGTTAATTTTAATTTTAATTTCATTTAGTTTTTTAATAAAAATAAAAATTCAAAAATATCTGTTATGATATTTTTTATTTAGTCATTCCCTTTAAATTTAAAAATACAAAATAAAATTTTTCATTTGTAAATAAGCTTTCCCTTGTACATAATCACCAATTTTTGTGAAATTCAATTAATTCTCAACATTTTTGCAAATAAAAATAGATGAGGGGATGCACATCCACTTTGTATCCGGGTAATTGATTGGTTAGCATCCGCCACATCGATCGATTACTCAAAATCAAATAAATCTAAAATCAATCTCAATACATCAAATGCCTTTTGTGCCCTTGCTCACATTATTCAAAAATATTTTCATAAAAAGTATAGATTAAGTCTCGTCGATGCGAAATACAAACGAGCATACAAGTCAATGTTTAAACACAAGAATGACCTAAACCTCATCCTATAAAATCAACCAACACACATTTATTTTTTACGAACTACGATGCTCTAATTTTCTCACTGGACTATGAGAATACGTAGGCACGAGGTTTTGAAACCTTGGCGATCACAATGATAAAATAAACTAACCCTTTAACCCTTATAACTATATGAGGTTCATGTGGAGTACATCGAATGTGAGGGGCGTTAATACCTTCCCCTTGCGTAACCGACTCTTGAACTCATATTTGGTTGCGATGACCATCTTTTCCCTTTCTTTACCTATATGGTTTTATATTTATTTCCCTTTTCCTTAGGAATAAATAAAGAATGGCGGCGACTCTGTAAGTCATCTGCAAGCGGGCGATGCGCTTCGCAAGGTCTTACTTTTTTTAGATGCGATAACTGACATCTCTGCCATGGATTAGCCCCTAAAGAGAGTCAAGCCTACCCTTTAGTGCTAGGGTTATTTGATTTGTGTGTTTATTTATTTTATTTTTATTTATTTTATTGTTATTTTTTATTCTTTGTTTTGTTTCATTCATTTATTTCATTTTCTCTATTATTTGATACATTATCTTAACATTCATGGGTCTTTTATTTCTATTTGAGGATGAGCTCTATAAACGAGCTTGGTGAGAAGAGACATAAGTTTAGGTAAGGGGTTTGTCCTGTTTTGGTCCCTGGGGTTTTTAATCTCATGACGTTTTTAATGAAGGCTTCGCCTAGAGTAGATCATTTCAAAGAGTTTGTCATGAGTTGGCTAGCCCATTTTCATGACAAAACTTTGAATTTCTTCCATGACTCTAGGGACCTCTTCTAGAACCCGAACACGAGTCTTCATTTATACGAAGGCTCCCTAAGGGAGACCCTATTGAAATTTTATCATGGGAGGGCTATGCTCTATCATGATGAAATTCCACTTGGGTTCCATGACCTTGGGTTTGTTCTCAAAAGACAAAATAAAACCCTAGAACATACCGTGTGAGGGGTTGGATAGAAAAACCTATGACCTTTTGTAGGAGCCTCCCGATAGGTTGTTCTATTAACATCTCATGCTACGTACATTGCATACATTTTTTTAGCATACCTAGAAAACAAAACACAAATCTTTTTGCATACCCATGCATTTTCATGCATCCGTATACATGCACTTGCATATCATAAAACAAAAACTAATATTTCTTCCCTCCTCTCTAACCTGATCCGCGCTAGGTGATTTCTTAATACTCATGAAGGAACTCGAAGCATGACTCGAGAAGCTTTGGAGGAACTCAAGAAAGACCAAGGTCCAAGACCTGATCAACGACAAGCAATTAACTTTTGAAGGAGGAATTCCTTTCGTGAATGGCCACGCCTTACATTGACAAGTGCAAGAACACCGAGAAACATCTCCTAAAGACAATGGGTAGAAAAAACACTGAATTTGTTGATGTATGTTTTTATTAGTAATACCTGACTGACGATGTAAGGAATTGTTTCACTTCCCAAACATTGGAGAAATAAGGAGATAATCTGTAGTCAAACCCCTTGAGCCTGAAGTCGGTTGTCTTTCTATTTATATTAAAAAGCCTTAAATCTTATCCAAGGGCATGATATATTTCAATTAATTCAAGGATGTATTCTAATCTCAATAGAACCATTCCATCTAATCACCCCGATAAGACGTTCAAGCACATCCTCTTCCTCGTACACATCATCCAACGTCGAGGAAGCAGTGAGAAGATAAAAACTCATAATAGTTAACATAAAAGTCACGACCTTTCTGAATTAAAAGCAAAATCTTGCAAGAAGTGTTCCAAAAAAAAGTCCGCTAAGTCAAAGAAAACCTTAAAAAAAAGTTGACTAAAGCAAAATTTAGGGCATCCTAATAGACCGCAAATTCAAAAGTATCAGTGCATGCAAAAACGGGGATTTAAAGAAAAGAAAGAAAAAATAGAAACAAACTTGTAAACATAATAGGTGACTGCCACCTCAAGAATTTCATCAGGGCTTAAAACACTATATCTACCTCCATCATCATAACTACCAAAATTTTCTTACCGACTTAATGCATTTGTTGAGTTAATTGGATTTAGGAATGGAGAATATTAAAGGAGTAGGGATGGGCTAAATCAAATTTTAATCCTTATATCCTTTTGGGTTAATACCTGTTTTCCCCTGCCATATAGGAAAAAGCCCTGTAAAAAAACACAGATTTCATCATTGTCATTTTAAGATTCCTCTATTTTAGAATTTTATTTATTTATTTATTTATTTTATTTTTATTTTTTTAATTATTTTTTTAAATTTTATTTATTTTATATTTTTAAGTTTTCATTTTTAATTACACGTGACATTTTTTATTATTATTTTAATATTTATAGAAATTGAAAGTTTTAAAAAATAAAAAATTAATGGGCAAAGGGTGTTGAACCCAAGAGCATGAGCATGCATAAGGAAGTGCCCACCAAAGACCACTTTGATTCTTTTGATTTATTTTCACCTCAAAATATATATATATATATATATATATATATATATATATATATATATATATATATATATATATATATATATATATATATATATATATATATATATATATTACGTTGTTAATATTTATTTCCAAAATTGATTATTTAAATTATTTTATTTTAGTTTAATATACAATTGTTTCATTAAACTGAATATATTTAAACTAAAATAATTATTTTCTATATTTTAATATTAAAACGTTATTTCAGTTTAATATTGATAAACAAATAATGTAAAATATATGTAATTCTATATAATATTAAATATATTAATTTCACATATTAATGAAATGATAAATATATGTAATATTTTAATATTAATTATATTATAAAATGACCCAATTATATATGTAATATTTCACATATATTTAAACTAAAGGCAAAATAATCTTTTTCGTCCTTTAACTTTACACCAGGGTCCAATTTGGTCCCTTAACTTTAAAAAGTGGCGATTTCGTCCTTTAACTTTTCAAAACGTGCCAAGTTAGTCCTGCCGTTAGTTTGGTCAAACGTCCGTTTACATTTTGTTACGTGGCAGGTGACTTGGACTATGTTTATCGTCTTCTTCCTTGTTTGTGCATTCTGCAGACGCGTTTCCCTCAATTTTTGTTAGGGAAAACTCAAATCATCTTCAATCCTTACAATTTTTCTCTAAAGTAAAAGCTAGGGTTTAGGGAAAATGAAATCGGGTAGTTATTCTTCTTCTTTGAGCAAGAGAAATGCAGAAAACGGGGATTCAACAGGCAAGATGGATGCAATTACTTTGGTTGGTACCATGAGGATGCATTTGATGAGAAAGAAGAGCTTTTAATGCATAAGATGAGGGTGGCTGTAAAGGGATTAGATGAGGCAAAAAAAGACATTGAAGAACTTGGGAAAAAGCTGATGAATATTGATGCTGAAATGAAGATGATCATGAAGTGGAAAAAAATATGGAATTTGTTGTTTCTAATTGTTATTGTTGTAATGTTATTTAGGTTGAATTAGGTCAGTTATGTTGTGTATGTGAAAGTATGTTTTGTTGTTTTTAAATGTTTTCTAGGTTGAATGTTGTTTTTAAGGTTGAATGTTGTTTTTAAATGTTTTATTAATGAAAAGATTTGCTGTTATATTGTATCATTTGTAATATTTGGACATGACCTATAATATTTGGACATGACCTATAAGTATATGGAACATGACCTATAATTTGGAGTTGTAATATTTGGACATGACCTATAATATTCTGACTGTTATTGCCCTATAATTGGGACTTATATTGTATCATTTGCTGTGACAAAATTGACCTATAACATATTCATAACAGGTTTATAATAGAAACATAATTAAAAACTGGTTCATAAAAGGTTAAGAACCATAACATCATTCTTGTTCATTACATAACAGACCAGAAACATAACTAAAAATAGGTTCATAACATGTTCAGAACCAAAACAACATTCTTGTTCATTACATCACAACCTTAAAAGTGCAAAACAAAAAACAGGTTCACTTTATAACAAAAAGCACAAAACCATAGTGACTAAAACACCTAATCCTAAATGTGTCTAGGGATTCTTCTTTGCAGCTGTTCTCTTGGTGAGAGTAGATCTCCTAGTGACTGGACCAACAACATTCTTTGATGCAGACAGCCTGGTTGTAGGGCCTGGTGGAACAAATGACATTGGAGCTTTTTTCACTGGTAGCTTCTGAGTCTTCCCCTTTGCAGGACCATGAGTCTTCTGAGCAGTAGCTTCTTGGGCAGTTTGAGATATCAACTTTCTTTCTAATATTGGGCAATATGTCATTCTCATCCAAGGTACCAAACCTCATTCTGTTGATAGCCCATCTCTCCATCATGTAGATTTTTATGTCTTCAAGCATAGTGATTAAAGGTTTGGCCCTTGCCTCAAGAATCACACTATTGAATGATTCAGACATGTTGTTGAGAACATCATCACATTTGTTTGCAGTCCTGAAGTATGACCTACTCCAAAACCTTGGTGGGGTCTTAATCATATGCTTAAAAGCTTCCTCATTTATAGCCCTCATTCCCTTCATCTCTCTTTCCCATGCTTGTGGGTAAGTTGACTTGGCAGCCTTCCATATAATATCCTTCAACATCTTGCCAGGAAACCTCTTCCTAAAGTTGTTGTACAGATGCCTAACACAAAACCTGTGCTCCACCCTAGGCAATAGATCTTCCATAGTGGATAACAGCCCATGCAATAGGAAAAAACATAAGAAAAAAGATAAGGAAAAAGATAAGAAAAACATAAGGAAAATGATAAGAAAAACATAAGAAACTTGCCTTTTGTTGGTCTGATAAGAAGGTGTAAGTCATGCATTGCTCTTTGCCTTCAAGGTCATCAATTAGGAGCTCTAAGAACCAAGTCCAACTGTCCTTGTTTTCACCCTCCACAACTGCATATGCTATGGGGAGCATCTGATCATTAGGATCCCTCCCTATAGCAACCAGAATCTGGCCTCCACACAACCCCTTGAGAAAACATCCATCTAGACCTATTACATGCCTGCACAGCTTAAAGCTTTCTTTACATGCAGCATATCATACATATAGCCTTCTAAAGCATGGTCTATGATCCTCAACACCTTCTGGTACAGGATCCACATTGAGCTTAACCGTTGATCCAGGATTGGCTCTTAACAATTCATGACAGTAGTCATACACCCTTGTGTAATCTCCCAAGAATGATCCATCAACAAAATCCCTTGCAGCAAACCTTGCTATTATTGCCTTTGTTTTGTTCACCCCAACATTCCATTTTTTTTGGGCCTTCTCTTTAATATCCCTTATCTTCAACTTTGGATTGTTTTTCAAGCTATTTTGGATTCTTTTACTCAACCATTTTGTACTCATCAGTTTCACATTATATTCCCTACTGCAACTTTGCTCATCAACCACTTTCCTATGTTGCCAAGTGTCTTCATTGGGCAGCTTGCTACAGTATGCCTCCCACTTACAACCATCTTTACATTTAGCCCTTACCCTAACTTTGTCATTCTTTACAAACCTAAGGTCTCTACCATTTTGCACAACATAAGTTATTATTGCCTCCTTAAAGTCACCCTTTGAACTAAAATAGACTCCCACATCCCACTTGTAATCAGCCATGTCTTTTGGTTGTCTAAAAATAGGATGTTTTTTTCTTGGAAGTCCAATACTTTCATCACTATCACAACCACTCTCCATGTTATCAGTATCATTGTCACTGCCTTTATCTTCACCAGACTTCCCGTTGTGTTTATGAACTTTGCTACTACCTTCAATTTCATCATGAATTAGGGCATCAACTTCATCCTGTTCAACCTCATCAAACCCATCAGACTCATCATCAAAAGCCACATCTTGTGCACTATCATACTTGTAGTCCTCATCTTCACTATCATCAGTACTTAAACCGTCATCAACTCCAACTTCCACTTCTTTCTCAACATTCACTTGTTCCCCAACATTAACATTCTCCTCACCAGTCACATGTTCCTCAACATTCATACCTTGTTCCTCTGCATTAACTTATTCACCACCATTAAATTGTTCATCACCATTATCTTGTTCCTCTACATTAACTTGTTCTTCTACATTAACATGAACAGGGGTGGTATTTTCACCATGAACAACTTCATCAACCAGCTTACTAAGTAACTCCTCCACCTCATCCACAATTTCTTCAGGGCCCTCATCAACTATGTCATCCACATCAACTTTGTCACAGTAGTCAGGTTGAGACAACGTGTGTTGAATGTAAATATCAACACGTTTGTGAACCCTATACAGGTCTGCTATTTATAATGCACTCTGGTCATTAATTAGTACATTCATACCAAACTGTGGATCCTTATAGTAGATTGTTTCAAACTCCCTATAACCCAAATCTTTTAACACACCCACTAGCTCACAATAACTCCATTTGTCTACATCTACCCTCAAATCATCAACTACACCATTCGCATATACACTCAGACACTCATCAGTAAATTCCCCACTGTGATGAATTTTGAGTTCAATAATTTCATCCATGATACCTAACCAGACCAAAATATCTACAAAATTAGGGTTTACCCTATCAAATTTACAAGAAGACTAAAACTGAATACAAACTCTAATTTTCGTAACTTTTAACCCTAACTAATATGAAAGACGAATTAACTAACCGTTTGATCAATGGCAGATGAAGATCTTCACTCCTTTTCATCTGGAACCGTCTCGTCTGGAAGAAATCCTTCGTTTTGCACTTCGTCTCTCCAATTCGCTTGCCCTAGCAGAGTGCTACACCACTTAGAAAGAGATTGAATGGACTATTCATTTTCTGCAGATTAATTAAAACCTTCAACACTTCCACGTCACAGGTAAATCTCCCACGTGGACAACGTTATCAAAAAGGGACTAACGGAAGCTAACAGAAGGATAAACGTGGCACGTTTTAAAAAGTTAAAGGACGAAATCGTCACTTTTTAAAGTTAAGGGACCAACTTGGACCCTGGTGTAAAGTTAAGGGACGAAAAAGGTTATTTGCCCTAAACTAAATATATTTTAATACACAATTATAAAAATATTACGTTATTAAATATATTATTTAAATATAATTAAGTTATTTTATTAATACTAAATTATTTTAATATTAAAATATATTAATTAAACGCTTATCAATATTTGTTTACTTAAAATGTTATTTTAATTATTTCATATATATTAAAATAATTATTTCATTAAACTGAAATGAATATTAATATTAAAATTTATATTTAATATTTAATATACTAAATAATTATTTTTTAATAGTAAATTAAAATTAAATTATATTAAACTGAAAGTAAATATATTTTCATATTTATTTCATATAGTTTATTACATTTTAATTTCTGTTAATTATTAATAATAAATATTAAAATATATTTTAATATTTATTATGTAAATATATTTTAATATTTATTATTTAAAAAAACTATAATTAAATATGAAATTGAAATTAAAATATTTTAAATTGAAAGTAAATAAAATTTAATATTTATTTTAATATATTTTATTATTTATTAATAATAAACTGTAAATAAAACATACATTTTGAAATCAAACATATCAATATAAATAACATTTTCATTATAAATAATATTTAAAATTAATTAAATAATGTTTATTATTTTAATTATACAATAAAGTAAATAATGTTTATTATTTCAATTTTTGAAATAAATATTAACTATGTAATAAATACATTTTTGAGGTGAAAACAAATCAAAAGAACCAAAGTGGTCTAGTGGTAGGCGCCCCCTTATGCATGCTCAAGGGTAATAATAAAAAAAGTCACATGTAATTAAAAATAATAATTAAATAATTAAATAAAAAATTAAAATGTAAAAAAAATTTAAAAAAAATTCCAGTTGGCAGTCACGTCAGTAATAAAATAAAAAAATAAAAAAAGCCACATGGAATGCCATGTCATCCATTATGTTGACCAAATCCATTCAGGGGCCAAAATAGAGGAATCTTGATATGACAATGATGAAATCTGTGTTTTTTTTACAGGTTTTTTCCTTCCGAATTCGCCTTTTATGGTAGGGGAAATGGATTTAACCCTATCCTTTTTTCGTAATCCGTGAACTAAGCTATGTTACAACCATCATAAAACCTAATTAAAGCTATGTTCATTATGAAAGCATACTCAACAAAATTATTGTCAAGCTGACTTCAAATGTTTGTTTAAATAATCGCTAATCCCATTTTCTTACCACATTTTCACATCTTTATTTGTGTCAACCTCATGGATAAATATTATCCATTGTACACACCATATCTATAAAAATCTTTGATTTCAAAACTTGCATGAGCATCACTTTAGAATTACTTTTCAAAAGAAACAATTTTACTCGCAAATTAATACTTAGCATCGAGGACATTTCAACCATGGTATAATCAGAGTCATACCGCTTCAGAACGTTTTTTACTAGGGGCAAATCACCTAGGGATCCTGCCAATCAGGAGCAAATCCTTATAATCATGGGCAAATCATCTGAAGATCCTGATGATTAGAGGCAAAACATTCCAAGAATCGGACAACCTAGGTCAAATCACCTTCAGACCCTGCTGATTAAGGGCAAATCTTTCAGGATTCAAGTACTAGGGGCAGTCAATATCAAGATCGTATGACAATGGCTTCAAATGCTCTCCAAACCACCCTTGATGCTGTAAAATCGTACTTGTAGTGCCAATTTTCGTACCCCTTGAAAAAAGTGTAGAATTTCCTCTTAAAAAGAGCTCAGAACAGGTAAAAATGCATCAAAAAAAGCCTAGAAAAGGCAACATCACGTGCATTATACTACATTGCGCGCAAGGCAATTAGTAAAAACCTATTGCGCGCGTGATGTTGCACAATGTTGCGTGTGATTATTCTATTAGTTGCACACTTTTGCTTCCTTTTTCACCCGATTTTTCACTAAGTCCAATTTCTTCACACTTATCTATTTTTTCCTCATTCTTTGGTCTTTCTTCTTCCTTTTGGCTCATCTTTCACTTGTTTTTCTCCGATTCTTCACTTAATTTCATGCAATGATGGACTTTCATCAGATGACTTAATCTAGATTAGCATAAATTTATGCCATCGTCATGTTCGAGTGAAAAACTTTTGATATTCTCATGGGGAAGCGCTATCTGCATCGTCATAGAATGGACGGAGCGTATTTCGTTTTTGAAAAGGTTTTTAACTAAAAGCCAAAAGGAAAAAGGTTTGAATATGTTGAAATTGATTTTAGGTGAATGACGAATACTTGATGAGAATGATTCGTAAGCCTTGGGACCAATTATTCGGGGTTCCACTGGAATTCTAGACTCCAATGTCCTTTTTCATTTAAGGCAATTAAGAAATGTATTTGATGGAGAAATAAATACTCAAAAAGAACGTGACGTGTGCCTCAAAATCGATTATTCAAGGGTTCCACTGTGTCATACCCCAAATTTTGACCACTAAGATTTTCCATCATTGTGCAAATCGTCATCACAATATGGATGAACCATTAGTCTCCCCAAAGATGGGTGAGCATCCACTACAATTAAACTTAGGGTTTCAAGCCCTCTCAGACAAAAGATCAATCAAGAAATGACATGATCTTCAACTTGTCTAGCCTCTCAAACATCCACAAAGGATCAAGAGGACTCCCACTTCAAGGATTAAGCACAAGGCTTCTCCATTCTAGGTGGATCAAGCCTTAAGATCGCCAGTGTCACCAAATTAGGGTTTGGTCGACCAGGGCCTCCAGATGGAAATTTTCCTCTGGGCATGAGCCAATGCTTCAAACCATAACCTATGATGCTCCAAGGGATCTCATAAACCCAATCATCAAGTCAATTTAGCCTCAGGGGATGCATTCATAAAAAAAAATCAGAAATTAGGGTTTCTTGACCTAATTCACCCCTAAGTTAACTTTTGGGACAAATCATGAGCCAAGATCTCAAGAGATGATTTGAGGGTCCCTAACACACCATATTGGTCCATTGGTAACAATGGATTGAGCCAAGAAGCTTGAGCAACAAGTTTCAATTTCATCAGAACCACAGTTAGGGTTTCGCGGAAAAAGTCAATTGTATCTTTGACTTTTTACCAGGACATGCTCCCAAACCCTAAGACATGATTCAATACAACTTATAACACCTATGAAATCAATCCATCAAGTTTGATTTAGGTCAAGGACTTGATTTCATAGAGGATCGCACAGTTTGGAATTCATCTGACAAAAAGTCAACTGTGCACAAAAGTCAAACTTTGACTTTTTGAGATTTTTCACAATTATGGTCCCTTAACCCTAAAATGATGTTAATGTGTGATTGGAATCATCATTTATCAAGAAAAATCAAGAAAAGTGGGATAACTTGTAAAAGGGGTAACCATAAAAAACTTAGAAAATTTTCTAAGTTATGGAACAAAGTGGCTAGGGTACCAACTTTGGAGGATCATAACTCCTAAACCACAAAGTCATTTTTCCCCATCCAAAGCTGGATTTATAGCTCTCATTACCCTCTACAAAAGCTTTAACTACCACTCATTCCAATTCCCCATGGATTTTAAATTATGGAATGATCAAAATCACAAAAAGTGAAAATGTCACTTTTTTCCAACACTTAGTGAAACTTTCACTAAGTCAAAATCTGCCTTCACTTTTTTACAAATGTAGGGGCATTTTTCACTTGGATCCAAAAAGTATCAAAACCAATTATGATCAAACAGTTATTGTATCATATGAGGGCTTTCCAAAATGGCCAAGAACTCCATCAAATTCCACTTGAGCCATGAGATATGATAATGACAATATGCCTTGCTGAAAACTGCCAAGGCTAGGCAGAATTTTTCACTTTTGCTCGATTTGGAAAAATCAGATAATTCCAAGCCTTGTCATCACTTTGGACACATCTAAGGATCAAATCTAAAGGGAACAAACACTGATCCAAGCCTCCAAAGTCTTTGGAACAAGAAGTAGCATGGACTGACACATTTGCAACTGAATTCAGTCAAGAATGATCCAACAACTAGGGAACCACAGCTCTGTGCTCTAACCTCTAGTCAATGGCTAGAGGAGACTTGGATTCTTATTGATCAACATTGGCCAAACCTCTGCTGCAGTTGTCATTCACTATTGATCCCAAAACAAACTTGCTCTATTATAACTAGAGCTCATTTGTGGTCAGTTTGAGTACACCAAAGCCATCAAACAGATGTTTTCTTCAAAATCATCTTCTCACTTCCAAATTTGCCTTCCAAAGCAAGTCACCATCGGGTTTTGAGTTTGAGAGCAATTCCAACCAAACCAATCACACACACACCTCATAAATATCATATAGAAGTGATCCAAACACTCACATAACATCTGGAACACCAAAATCACAAAATCACTAGGCAATTGCTCAAGCCTTTGACAGATTTGCAGTTGGGGTGCCATCTCAAGTTCCAGATCATCTCAATCCATTCCAAGCATCCAGACACACTCCATGGCACCTAGGGAAGCTATCCAGATCATTGGAACCTAGCTGTAACACCTCTAACCCAAAACACGATCATCAGCTGCAAGAGGTAAGCATGAGCTCTTCTAACTCTATGATCCATGCATTTTTTGCTGCACAATAATTTGGCCATATGTTCATAATCATGCATAGAGTGTTTACCCTCAATCAATTGCTTTGTATGAATCGTGTATGGAATTTCTGAACCTTCATGCAGAATCTAGGGTTCTTGAGGTTTCTCTTTGATTTCTTATTCCATGCTTAAAATAAATGAAATTAAAGACCATAAACATGATCGTGAGGTTGAAACGAGTAGATTGATATGTAGATTGCATGATATAATCAAGTATTCAGTGAAATTGGATAGAGAACACAAATCTGCAGAAACAGAGGAAGGGCGCGTGTTCTTGCCATGTTCTTGGCGCCCTTTTTCAAATATTTGAATATTTGAATTTTATAATTTTATTTAATTGATTCAAAAAATTAATTTCTCTATGAGTTTTAATGATTTTGAGTTGATTCTTTTTTTAATAATTCAAAAAAATGTTAAAATATTTTATTTTACCAAAAAATCCCAAAAATATTATTTATTTCATATAATTGATATTTTTGCCAAGAATTAATATTTTAATTGTTTTTGACATTTATAATATTTTTTCCTTCTTGATTTTGCAAATTTTAATGATTTCTAATCATTTTGTAGGTCAAAACATGATTTTTGAAACATTAATCCAAGATCACAATTTGTTTTCCACATGTTAAACAATTTTGATTATTTTACTTGAATTTTTTATTCAATTAAAATACATTTTGGAAACAAATTAGGGTTTTGATTAATTCAACCCTCATCAAACCTTTTATAAACATTTTGGGCCTCTAATAGAGTGTAAGACCCAATCCTTTGTAAATACAAACCTATTTTGGGCCTCAAATGTTGTATAAGTTCCGTTGTATTTCAAAAGTTCGGCGCGATCATCGCCCGTTTAAAACAAACCATCTGGGCCTCTCCTCGAGCTATAAGACCCATTCAAAATCATTTTGGGCCTCTAATAGAGTGCAAGACCCAATCCCCTTTTGAAACCAAAAATTTTTGGGCCTCAGTCATTGTATAAGACCCACGGTGTTTTCAAAACCTCGGCGCGATCGTCGCCCTTTTCAAAATAAACCCTGGGCTTCTCCTCGAGCTATAAGACCCATCTTTGTTCACTTTCAATCATTTTGGGCCTCTTGAGAGAGCGTAAGACCCATCCCCTTGTACATAAAATCTTTCTTGGGCCTCAGTCACTTGTATAAGTCCTTGTACAAAACGACAGTGTGATCACTGATTAAACCCTAGGCCTCTCATTGAGCTGTAAGCCCCAATTTTCCTTTCAAAAGCACTTTCTCCTTTGATTTTGTAACATACTGTTATTTTCAATTTCTTTGTTGAACAACTAACCAAACAGTATGGAAGCTCTACAACCGAGTAAGTGTTTGCCCGCTTTCATTTACCGCTTTCATATGTATATAACTGTATTGTGGGGCTGTTTCACTGTAAATCTTCTTTCATAAACTCATATCGACCGTGTAATACTAGTATAGATATTTAGAGTTTCCCCGGCAACTACGTCTAGAACTAGACAAAACCTCGTCTCCTTACATCCGACGTTCTCCTGGATATTTCAACATAACCTAAACCATGAGAATTTTCTTTTACAACAATTTTAGATAACTAGATCTAAGAAATCTCCCCCTTGAATAGTTCATATATAGAAGGCCAATGTTCTAAGTGAAACCACTTCTGGAACTGTTCATCAGCCTCCTCTTGGGCTTAGTGCAAGGACCCACAGGCTTCCTAAAAGCATCCCCGCCTCCTCTTGGGCGTTGTACAAGGACCCGTCGGCTTCTTAGAAGTTTTCACTGCCTCCTCTTAGGCTTCGTATAATGATTCTTCCTCCGGGAAGATAACCTCATCTTGGGCTTCGTACAAATTGTCCCTTCGGTTTCTTAAAAGTTTTTCTCGCCTCCTCTTGGGCTTCGTACAAATTGTCCCGACGACCTCTTAAAGGTATAGGAACAGAAATTAGTCATCTTAATAAAACATTCTTTCAAAGAGTCTAGATCTTCCTACGGCGAACATACTGTCTCTGGATCTCTCTTAAGCATAATACAAAAGATAAAACTCTAGACTTGGACAGTCTAACCTCCTTGAGTCTCGAAGACATTCTCAAGTTCCTTTCAAAAATAGGAAAAAACACCCGTAGACTTGGGCAGTCTCAATACCCTTCGGATTCTCCGTTTCCTTAAAGAACAGGAAATAATCCCAGTCCTCAGATCAAATCCATGAGTACAACATTACCCATATAAGAACTGATTTTCTCTTTTAACCAACATACTGGACCTGTTACTCAACTGAAACAGTAACCCTATCCTTCTCTTGGGCTTTGTACAATGATTCTCCCCAGCAGAGTGAACCTTTGCAGCCTCCATCTCGGGCTTCATACGAGATACAAAAACACTCTCTTGTTGAGTATAAAAGACTCTCTTGTTGAG
This sequence comes from Lathyrus tuberosus, assembly GCA_022829125.1. Taxonomy (NCBI): domain Eukaryota; kingdom Viridiplantae; phylum Streptophyta; class Magnoliopsida; order Fabales; family Fabaceae; genus Lathyrus; species Lathyrus tuberosus. The sequence continues at coordinate 14,691,496 of JALAZF010000093.1, read as the reverse complement.
TCAACCTGTTTAGCCTCCATCTCGGGCTTCGTACGAGATACAAAATCACTCTCTTGTTGAGTATAAAAGACTCTCTTGTTAAGTCAATCCTCTTTTAGCCTTCATCTTGGGCTTTGTACGAGATACAAAACACTCTCTTGTTGAGTATAAAAAAGACTCTCTTATTGAGTCAATCCTCCTTTAGCCTCTATCTCGGGCTTCGTACGAGATACAAACCACTCTCTTGGTGAGTATAAAATACTCTCTTGTTGAGTCAATCCCGTTTAGCCTCCGTCTTGGGCTTCGTACAAGACACATATAAAAACACTATCTTGTTGAGTCAACCCTTTTAGCCTCTATCTCGGGCTTCGTACGAGACACAAAAGCATCCTCTTGTTGGGTCAATAGCCTCCTCTTAGGCTTTGTATAAAGAAATCCCCGTTTGATTCAATCAACCTTTTAGCATCAAATCATGCTTTGGTCACAGCATACAAACATCAACAACTCCTTTTCGCCCGTCTAATTGTTGTAAGCGGCAAGCCTCTGGATTATTTACATCCACGCCACTGTCCCTCTTTTAGCATGAGAAATTCCTAAGGAAATATGGCATTACTCTAAACTGAGTTAAAGTCTTTTCCTTCAGGTTCAAAATCCCCTATAAAGGAAATTATGGCATTGCTGGATTCGCATATCCTAGTTAAAGTAATTCTCCTTTATAATCAGTCATCCAACAGTTGTGCCAAACAGACCAAATATTCCCCTTTAGAGATGACAAATTCTCTCTAAAGTCAACACCCTTTTAGCTTCACATCTTGGGCTTCGAACAAGATACAAATATACCCTTCAGCTTCACATCTTAGGCTTTGAACAAGATATAAACCACCTTTAGCTTCATGTCTTGGGCTTTGAACAAGACACCAAAACACCATTTCCTCTCATAGAATAGGAGGAACTACGATCGCTCTGATTTCCCTATCCCGGGAATACGTAGGCATAAGATTGAAAAAAGAATCTTAGCGAGCACACTAATAAAAAAAAATCCCAAAGTCCCCTACCTCCATCCAATCTAGCGCAGTATCCCAACAAATTCCCCATGAACAATCCTGGTATTTCGTTCTGAACAAAATAAGCAGAGAGAGACCCACGAACTAAAGTCGCATCTGTAAACCAACAGTTTTGACTCTTTAACCTCAGTTTGCAAGCAGGGTTAATTGGAGACATCTATTTCCCTTCCTTCATCAGCTTCAATAGGATAAAAAATGAATCGAACTGTAGTACCAAAGCGATAGTGATTCGAAACCACAAAAACCGCGCTACAGAAAAAATGGCGACCACAGTGGGAGTCAAAGTAAGATCTAGTCATCGTCGTCCCCATTTTTCACAGAAAAATGGCGACCACAGTGGGAGAGACTTGTTCTTCTCCCGTCTCTTAGGAGGAAACCTTAAGTTTAGACAATTTCACAGGAAAAATGGCACCCACCGTGGGGCCAAACAAAGGAATCTTGTCTCTCTTATCTCTCTGGTTGAAACCTTCTCTTCGGACGAGTCCTTGGGTTCACAAGGTATCACCGAATGACAGTTCCATCGGGGAATGTCATTATTGCTAGGATCGGCCCTCACTAGGATCTTAGGTCAAAAACCTTTAAGTTGGGAAGGTACCACAGAATGGCGACTCCGTCGGGGAGCCATTTTCTATTAGGATCATAGGATTCATAGCTCTTAAAAAGTCTAGGACATTAGGATAAATATATATACTGCTTTTCCTAACTGATATCTGTGTTTATTTTTTCTGCTAATGGGAATGTGTGTGATGCCGCATGTGGAAAAATTGAGTATACACCTAGGAAAAACCTCTTTCAGTAGTGCGGAAGCTATCAGAAATAGTTGTCACGCGATACTACCCTCTTATGAGATTCTTCGAAATACATCACCTAGCACGGTTCCCGGCCCGCTGATGTTATCTCGACAAGAATCAATGATTTTGAGAGACATGTACAAAAATCACTAGTATAAACCTTTGGGATGGGTAGAGCCTTGACTTCATGACACCGACCCTTTGACCCCATGTTTTTTCTATTTTTTTGTGTGCTGCATTCATGTATTCATTTTAAAAAACATTAAGCAAAGAAAAATCTTCTCTTCTAGTCTTTCTTTTTCAAATTAAACTAAGACAATGATTGCAAATGTCAGAGAGAAAAGGATTGCGCTCATGGATTTCGGTAGATGGAAAACTCACAAGTATACCTTCAAGGTTCCAAAACTAGAGGATTTGAGAGGATTAGCAAGGATGATCCCTAACCCTGACGCTTTCAGAACCAAGTACGGAGGTCTGCTACCTTTGTTAAGGGTCTATGTAATTGAAGGAATCCTGGAGGCACTCGTTCAGTTTTACGATCCGGTCTATCACTATTTCACATTCCCGGATTACCAGCTCGCACCAACGCTGGAGGAGTATTCTTATCTGATTTATCTACCCATTACTGATCAAACTCCCTTTTCTGGACTGGAAGAAATTCCAAAGGATCAGACCATTGCAAACAATTTATTTGGACGAATCAGAAGTCAGGACTCACTTGACCACCAAGGAAGGAATCCCAGGTTTACCAGGCAAGTTTCTGGTAAAGAAGGCTCTGTACTTTCCTAGTATAGGGAACGTGACTGCTTTTGAAAGCATCTTTGTATTGCTCACCTACGGGTTATTTTTGTTTCCCAACATTGATAACTTCGTCGATATCAATGCCACTAAGGTTTTTCTCATTAGAAACGACGTACCAACCTTGCTCACAGATGCGTATCATTCTGTACACTTAAGGAATTTATACAGTGGAGGAATGATCACGTGCTGTGTACCCCTGCTATATAAATGGTTTATCTCCCATTTGCCTAAGTCTGCCACTTTTTGGGATCATAAGAGTGCCTTACGTTGGTCGCAGAAAATCATGTCTCTTACCAACTATGATATAGATTGGTACAATAGGATTTATGACGGGATCAGAATCATTGACCATTGTGGAAACTTCCCCAACGTACCCCTTATAGGAACTAAGGGAGGAATCAATTACCATCCAGTCTTAGCTCGTCATCAATTTGGATACCCGATGAGGCATGTCCCGCGTAAGGCTCATCTGGAAGGTCTTTTCTTCAAGGAAGGAGAAAATGACAGGGCACTAAAGATGGAAATAGTGCACGCTTGGAAACATGTTCATAAGAAAGGACGGGAGTCTCTAGGAAAACCGGACTGTGTCTCGGTGGAGCCTTATCTCCACTGGGTACAAACTAGAGCTCTCAAGCTAAAGATGCCTTATCCTCGTCACGGAGTTCTTCCGCCAAGGGAATCTGTCATGTACTTCATGACTGAAATGGAAAAACTTCAGGTTACTCTCAACAAAGTTCAACAGGAGAGGAGGTCTTGGAAGAACAAGTACCACATTCTCAATGTGGATTGTACCAAAATACAACAACTGCTGAAAGATAAGGATGCTCTAATTGAGATTTTGGAGCAACATGCTGTAGAAAATCAGGATGACCAAAGGAATTTGATCGCTCCTTTCACTTAGAAAAGGAATGACAACCCGACAACAAGAAAAGGAAAGTACCAGAATCATCACCTGAGTTCTCCTCAGAGAGGACTCGGGACCCATTAGCTTAGGTTTCTGTTTTCGCATCTTGTAATTTACTGTATTTTCATTTCCGCAATCCTTTGAATTCAATAAAACGGGGGTGTCCCCATTGTTTGATATTTGCAATCTAATTGTCGAAGTTTATTTTGATTAAACCAAAAAAACAATTAATATAATCATTTCATTCATCATTCTCACGTCAAGTATTCTTCTTACCTACGAATCTCACGTTTGTGTCTCGGTTCTAGAGTCAAACTGTCTCATTCGTACAATACTCTGGCCAATCGTCAGAAAAAGATGGATGATCTCGAGGAAGAGAACAAAGAGTTGAAAGAAGAGATCGACGCTCTGAGAGAGGATATGAGAAAGATTCGTAACGACATGCAAGCCATGGCAGAAGCTCAGCTACAAAGAACTGTGATCTCAGAGATCACCTCAACGCCCATAGTGGAGAAGTATGATCCTAGGTATCAAATGCCGAAAGATCGTCCCTGGGGAATGCCTGTTAACTATATCTCGGAAGGATATGTTCCGCCGATCACTGAAGATCAGGGAATCATAGCAGAAGCCGCTGGGCCTGAAGGTTACAAAATTTGAGAAAGCAAGGATGCCAGAGGCATAATGAGGACTCCTGAAGGTTACAAACTTCAGGAAGCGCCAAGATTCACTGCCGTAGTAACGGTACCACCCCCTGTGGTGCACACTGTCCCAGAAGGACAGATTCCATAGATACCTTCTGTTAGAAAGGACAACATGTCCGACAGAATGAATGAGTTCCAGGAACAATTATTGGAAATGCATAAGGAACTGCAAGCTATTCGCGGTCAGGATTTATTTGGAAAGGACGCCGCAGACCTTTGTTTGGTCCCCAATGTGAAAGTCCCACACAAGTTCCAAGTACCCGATTTTGAAAAATACAAGGGTAACTCTTGCCCTCAAAGTCATCTAGTGATGTACGCTCGATGAATGTCAGCTCAGATAGAGAACCAGGATCTACTAATTCACTCCTTTCAGGATAGTTTAACCGGTGCCGCATTAAAATGGTACATGGGTTTAAACCGCACTACGATTAGCACTTTCAGAGATCTTGGCATTGCCTTCGTCCAACAATATAAATACAATTTGGACATGGCACCAGACAAAGATCAACTCAGATCAATGTCGCAAAATGACAAGGAAACCTTTAAGGAATACGCTCAGAGATGGCGTGAAATTGCCGCTCAAATTTGTCCACATCTTGAGGAAAAAGAGATGACAAAGATTTTCTTAAAGACCTTGAGCTCATTTTACTAAGACAGAATGGTTGCCAGTGCGCCCAACGACTTCACCGAAATGGTCGGTATGGGAGTGCGTCTCGAGGAAGCCGTTCGAGAAGGATGTTTAGTCAAAGACACTGGGTCGACAAGCGGTACTAAAAAATACGGTAGTGCTCTCCCTAAGAAAAGGGAGCAAGATATTGGGAATATCTCCCTCGGAAAGCAAAGGCGACGGTACCAACCAGTAGCAGATGTAACTCCTGCTATCAGCCCTGCGCTTGTTTCTACGTATCAACCTCAGGTTGCTCAAAGCCCACCGCATTCGCAGCAATTTCATCAAAGGACACAACAGCCTCTTCAGCAGGCTCATCCTCAATACAACAACAACAACCGTACAACGCGGCCACCAGGATTTGATCCTATACCTGTATCGTACGCAAAACTATTTCCATTATTGTTAGCCAAGGGGCATGTCCAGACTAAGTCTCCTCTTACAGTACCGGAAAATCCACCTTTTTGGTTTAAGGTGGATCAGACTTGCCCTTACCATCAAGGAGGACCAGGGCATAACATAGAGAACTGTCTCAGTTTCAAATCCGACGTGCAAAAGCTTGTTAGGAGAGGGGTCTTATCTTTCAAAGATACGAATCCGAATGTTCTCACGAACCCGCTGCCTCAACACGAGAAGGCTACAGTCAATTTGATAGAGGGAGAGTCTAACAACATCTATCAAATTCATGATGTACTCTCGTTAAGGGCCAACTTGGTCAAGATGCATTGTAGACATAGTGGATATGGCCATGTGCCACCTCATAATTATCACCAGTGTGATATCATCTCTAAAAGCAATCGAGGATGTTCTGTGGTGCAATCAGCTCTACAGGAACAGATGGATCTCGGATAGATCCAAGAGCACCGAGTTCGTGAAGTTAACATGGTTTATACGAATTCCAACATCATTCAAAACCACGATATCCATGCGATGAATACCAACCTGGTGGCAATGCACTCACGGCAAAGCCAGTATCATAATCTGCCGCGGCATGAGTACAATTCCTGTCGGACTTGCTCGGTAAACAAACAGGGATGCTCTTTTGTACAAGAGACCCTCCAACGTCAGATGGATCTTGGATGGATTCAAGACTACCATGATAGGAATCATTATCAAATCAACATGATTCAAATCTTCGATATTCGCTTGATGAATACCAGCCTGGTGGAGTTACATGCTAAATAGGTCCGGCTCGGGTTCCTGGTATCACATGATTATCAGGGCTGTAAAGCGGGTTGCGAAGACGATCAGGGCAGTGCCCTTGTCCAGGAAACACTTCAGCACTTGTTGAACCACTGGTGGCTTCCAATCTATATGGATGAAGACACCCAGAAAATTAGTATCACTAACGGGAATCCTACTAGATATCAAAGTCTGGATGTTCGGTCGATGGAAACAGATCTAGTAAGGTTACACTGTATTCAAAGCGGACGTGGACAGGTGCCAGTACATAACTATGAGCGGTGAGGAGTTTGCTCAGTGGATAATCAAGGATGCTACCTCGTGCGAGCAGCCCTTCAAAGTCAGTTGGACCGCAAAGAGATTCAACCATGGTCAAGTTCTGGATCAGTCAACTACTTCGCTGATCAAATCGAGGACGTTGTCGTAATCTCTGATCATCAGTGGGCTAGGGATGTTTGTACCATTATCCCTCTACTTGACGAATCGAGAGTTTCCAACTGGGAATGGATCGAAATTACTTACGATGGTCAGAAAAATCCTATAGTCATCTATCTATCGGGACCGCTACCGTATGAATCAACTAAGGTTATCCCTTACAAATACGGTGCAACAATAATTGAGAATGGAAAGGAAATTCCGTTACCCTCCGTCGTGAATATTGCAGACATTAGTCGAGTAACACAGAGTGGTAGAATCTTCAATAGAGGAGTTGGAGAACCCAGCAAAGAAAAGGAACCTCAGGCAGAAGTTCCCGATCCACCAGTCGGTCAATCCAGTAATCCCGACCTTTCGAAAAACAATGATGAGATGCTGAAGCTCATCCAAAAGAGTGAATACAACATTATTGATCAACTGTTACAAACTCCTTCGAAGATCTCTGTGCTATCACTTTTACTCAGTTTCGAAGCCCACAGAGAGGCTTTACAGAAAATCTTGGAGCAAGCCTTTGTAGAACAGGATGTAACAATTAGACAGTTCGATAACATTGTCTCTAACATCACTTCCTGCAATAACTTGGGATTTAGTGATGAGGAATTACCTGAAGAAGGTCGTCGTCATAACATGGCGCTCAACATTACAGTCAACTGTCAGGATGATGCTTTAGCCAACGTACTGGTAGACACAGGGTCAGTCCTGAATGTTATGCCGAAGTCCACTTTGATGCAATTATCATTCAAAGGACCTCCGATGAGAACCAGCGAGGTCGTCGTCAAAGCATTTGACGGATCCAGAAAAACAGTTATCGGCGAGGTCGACCTTCCCATAACTATTGGTCCTCACACTTTCCAAGTCACTTTCCAGGTCATGGACATCCGGGCAACATACAGTTATTTATTAGGAAGACCTTGGATACATCAGGCTGGGGCGGTCACTTCGACCCTCCACCAAAAGCTAAAGTTCGTCCAGAACGGCCAACTTGTCACGTTTTGTGGAGAACAAGCCTTGCTCGTGAGCAACTTGTCATTATCTACTTGTGTAGAACCCGAGGAGGTTGTTGGAACTCAGTTCCAAGCACTTTCGGTGAGCAATGAGAATCAATCAGAGAAAGGAACCTCGATTTCCTCATATAGAGATGCTCTCAAAGTAATATAAAATAACAATGCAAAAGGATGGGGACAGCTTGTCATTCCCACTGATAACAAAACAAAGAAGGGTCTTGGTTTTTCTGCAACCTGCACCCAAACAACTGCTAACGATGAAAGTCTTCATCCCATTCAGAACTTCTTCCACAGTGAAGGCTTCCTTCAACCAGTGACTCAAGACGTGCATACCATCAATAAAGATGATTCCTCCGATACGGAGGAAGAATGGAAGTCCTATCTCAACGAGAACGGTTATACGTCTCAGGGCGAAACACATACTCCCTTTTGCTATCCTACACAGAGTCCGAGATTTATACTGAGGTCAGATGTCAAAATGATATACGGAGATTGTGATCCTGAAGGATGTCGGGCTCCGCCAAATTCATTAGAGGAAGACACTCCAATGAAATACAACTTCGACCACGACTATTATGGCTCGATGGATGGTCTGCCTATCTGGCAGCCGTATCCCGGAGACTTGGGGCAAGAAAGTCAGCCGAACAATGAAAATCAGCTTAGCATCATTGAAAAGAATACCTGCGTCCCCACCATGTCATGGGATCAATACCCAGGTTATCCTGAAAATACCCAGCACGACGATGAATTCGTAACATTTTCCAGACTAGAATTCATCAACTATGCTTTTCCCGAGGTCAACGTCATCGAGATGGATGACTCCTCCAATTCCAAAGAAGTGTGGGACACCCTGGGACAGCCGAGTGGAAAATACGACTTCAAGGTCAAGTACACCGCTCCTGAAAGCTCTCGTATCAAGCTCGAAGACATCCAACCAACTGGATGGGGAGATACAGCTGAGAGTACAAATACTACGCAAAATACAACTGAGGAATCCTCTTACGACAAGTCTGCCAGGGAGACAGATTCCAATGATCTAGCTCTACCAAAAATCAGCGTCATTTCTGAAGACAAATCAAGGAAGGTACCAGACTTTGTGATTCACCGAGGAGTTCGCCACTAATGGGTTGTTGTCGATGTTTCAAAGATTGTTCATAAGTCTAAGTAATTGCCATCTTTACTTTGACATTTCACCTTGCCGAGGTGAAACGGATGTTTTGATAGGGCTCACTTTCTGTAAATATCCCTCTTCGTTTTACCCAAAGCGACAGAGTTTTGTTTTATAGGGCTCTAGTTTCAAGAATCGACTTGTTTATTAATAAAATAACGTCGTTCTGTAATTTCTGCATTAATTGTTGTTTTCTCTTTTTGCTTTTTTCAGAAAATGGTAATCCTAAAAAATAACTCAATAATAAAAACAAGCAGTTTTCAAAGAAAAATACACTGCACACATTCTTGCATTCTCTCTATCTCTTCTAAACACAAATTATCACGTCATGCAGATTGCTTGTTTTAAACCCCGTTGAAACATACGATCCAATGCCTTCTCCCAACTTTGAGTTCTCGGTATTTGAGGCTGAAGAAGAAAATAACGACGAAATTCTAGAGGAGATCTCCCGACTACTCAGACAAGAGGAAAGGTCCATTGAGCCTCACAAAGAGTTGTTGGAAACAGTCAACTTAAGATCGGAAGAAGAGAGAAAAGAAGTAAAGATTGGGGCACTGCTCAGTCCAACTGTCAAAGAAAGTTTGAGGAAACTTCTCAAAGAGTTTCCCGATGTATTCGCTTGGTCCTATCAGGATATGCCAGGGTTGGATACCAGCATCGTGGAACATCATCTACCGTTAAGATCAGAATGTTCGCCGGTAAAACAAAGGTTGAGACGGACTCATCCAGACATGGCTGTCAAAATCAAAGAGGAGGTACAAAAACAGATTGACGCGGGTTTCCTCGCTACGTCAGAATATCCTCAATGGTTAGCCAACATAGTACCAGTTCCGAAAAAGGACGGAAAAGTCAAAATGTGTGTCGACTACCGAGATCTGAACAAGGCAAGTCCAAAGGACGACTTTCCCTTACCACACATTGACATGCTGGTAGACAGTACATCAAAGTTCAAAGTTTTCTCCTTCATGGATGGATTCTTGGGCTATAATCAGATCAAAATGGCGCCGAAAGACATGGAGAAAACTTTGTTCGTTACCCCCTGGGGTACCTTCTGTTACAAGGTAATGTCGTTCGATTTGAATAACGCCGGGGTAACCTATCAGAGGGCCATGACTACTCTGTTTCATGACATGATACATGAAGAAATCAAAGTGTATGTCGATGATATGATTGCAAAATCTAAAACAGAGGAGGAACATGTGACACACCTGTCAAAACTATTCGAGCGTCTGAGAAAGTACAAACTCTGCTTGAATCCCAACAAGTGCACCTTCGGTGTCCGTTCAGGGAAACTTTTAGGGTTCATCGTCAGCCAGAAAGGAATTGAGGTTGATCATGCCAAGGTCAAGGCCATTCAGGAAATGCCTTCTCCAAAGACTGAAAAATAAGTCAGGGGATTCCTGGGACGTTTGAACTATATTTTCAGATTTATATTCCTCATGACCGAGACATGTGCGCCAATTTTCAAATTACTCAAAAAGAATCAGGACTGCGTTTGGACAGAAGACTGCCAAACCGCCTTTGACAGTATTAAGGAATATCTGTTGAACCCACCGATTCTATCACCTCCAGTGGAAGGAAGGCCACTAATCATATATTTAACAGTCTTGGAAGACTCAATGGGTTGTGTACTTGGCCAACAAGATGAAACAAAAAGAAAAGAGTATGCCATCTACTATTTGAGCAAGAAATTCACCGACTGCGAGACTCGGTACACTATGCTTGAGAAAACTTGCTGTGCTCTGGCTTGGGCAGCCAAACGTCTTCACCAGTACATGATTCGTCACACTACTTGGTTGATCTCTGAAATAGATCCAATCAAGTATGTCTTTGAAAAGCCTGCTCTCACGGGAAGGATTGCCCGTTGGCAGATGTTGTTATCAGAATATGACATAGAGTACCACGCTCAGAAAGCCGTTAAAGGAAGTGTTTTAGACGATCATTTGGATCATCAACCGATTGACGATCAGGAATCATTCAGATTTGACTTCCCAGATGAAGATGTCATGTATCTAAAAATGAAAGATTGCGATGAACCGCTACCCAGTGAAGGGCCAGAACCAGATTCCCAATGGGGACTTATTTTTGACGGAGCTGTCAACCATTACGGAAATGGAATTGGGACAATCATCATAACACCTCAGGGTACCCACATTCCTTTCACCGCCAGACTCACATTCAAGTGCACAAACAACGAGGCTGAATGCGAAGCTTGTATTATGGGTCTCGAAGAAGCGATCGACTTAAGGATTAAGAACTTGGATGTATATGGCAACTCAGCTTTGGTTATCAATCAAATCAAAAAATATTGGAACACATACCAATCAGGATTGATTCCTTACAAAGATTACGCAAGAAGGTTGTTACCCTTCTTCAACAGAGTAGAGTTTCATCATGTCCCTCGTGAGGAGAATCACATGGCTGATGCATTAGCCACTCTCTCTTCCATGATTAGTGTAGGTCAATGGAATGACCTACCTAAGATCGACATAATGCGTCTTGAACGGCCCGCTTACATCTTCACGATTGAAGCAGTCATAGACGACAAACCTTGGTATCACGATATCAAATGCTTCCTTCAGAAACAAGAGTACCCACCTGAGGCATCCAGGAAAGATAGAAAAACCCTCAGAAGGCTGGCTGGCAGTTTCTTCCTGAGTGGTGATACACTCTATAAGAGGAACTTTGACATGGTCTTGCTCCGATGCGTCAACAGACCAGAAGCAGACATGTTGATAAAAGAAATTCACGAAGGGTCCTTTGGCACTCATGCCAACGGATATACAATGGCGAGGAAAATTCTGAGACCATGGAATCCGACTGCTACAAGTACATGAGGAGGTGTCACAAGTGTCAGATATACTCCAACAAAATCCATGTACTGCCAAGACATCTCAAAGTTCTCTCTTCCCCGTGGCCTTTTTCCATATGGGGAATCGACATGATCGGTGTGATTGAACCCAAGGCTTCGAACGGACATCGGTTCATCCTGGTAGCCATTGACTATTTCACCAAATGGGTCGAAGCAGCGTCATACGCCAATGTAACCCGACAAGTGGTAGTACGATTTATAAAAAGCAACATCATCTGTCGTTATGGTGTTCTGAGCCAGATCATTACGGATAATGGATCTAACTTGAACAACAAAATCATGAAAGAGTTGTGCGCAGAGTTCAAGATCGAACACCATAACTCATCTCCCTACCGACCCAAGATGAACGGGGCGGTAGAAGCGGCTAACAAGAACATCAAGAGGATCGTTCAAAAGATGGTTGTAACCTACAAAAACTGGCACGAGATGCTACCCTTTTCTCTTCACGGTTATCGAACATCTGTCCGCACTTCAATAGGGGCAACCCCTTTCTCTCTAGTTTATGGCATGGAGGCAGTTCTCCCCATAGAGGTAGAAATCCCATCAATCCGGGTATTGATGGAAGCTAAGCTTACAAAAGCTGAATGGTGTCAAAGTCGACACGATGAACTAAATCTGATCGAAGAAAAGCGAATTACGGCACTATGCCATGGTCAGTTGTATCAGCAAAGGATGAAGAAGGCGTTCGACAAAAAGGTTCGACCTCGCGTCTTCAGGAAATGAGACCTTGTGCTCAAAAAGATACAATCATTTCTCACTGATTCCTGGGGAAAGTGGACTCCGAATTATGACGGCCCCTATGTGGTCAAGAAAGCTTTCTCAGGCGGTGCCTTGAGACTCGCAACCATGGATGGAGAAGAATTTGCCTACCCCACGAATGTTGACGTAGTCAAGAAATACTTCTCCTAAAAAAAACGTCTCAGTGGATTGAAAACCCGAAAGGGCGGTCCAGGAAAAATTAGAGACATGATCAAAAATCATCCGGTGGATTGGAAACATCACAGTACAATCCAGGCAAAAATTAGGGATAATGGCAAGTAACTATGTTCAACAAAGGGGAAAATCTCTCAGCAGCAATAATGCCAGCTGTCAGGAAAACGCCAGTCAAGGTCATCTTTGACAGAAGCTCAGGATGTCCAGAAGTCAAAGTTGGTAGAAGGATAGTGGTCGTTATGTTTCAATGTAGCACTTTTCCCTTAAATTACCATTTTCTAAACTTTGTAAATACTCTATGGAATCACGCGTTTGGCTGATTTCCATCCTATCAATAAAATTTGAGCCCTTGTGCTTTTGTTTGCAATTCTCATTTGTTTTAGCTTTATAGAACGACATTTTAACATGAATAACGATTCTTGAAACGAAACAAAAATGAATTTACTTGTCAAACTTTTTTTGCTTTTAAAATAAAGATGGCAATTTCTTTTGACTGTTGAACATCGAAAGAACATCGATCGCTTCGACAAAAGTAATCGAGCTTCAAAGTGCAGAATCAAAGTACTCCTTCTAAGCTAGTACGCCTGAATGAAGGACCAGCTGTATCAAATACGACTTTCCCATCTGATACCCCCGGTTAAGTTCTTATCTCCTAAGCCCGACCAACATAGCTCCCAACAGGGACTATCTCTCCTAAGCAAGGCAGAATTACTATCGTGAACCAGTGATACTTTTCATCCCCCACTGTAGCCGAGTATCCAGTCGTGTTCATCTACTAGCCTGTATGTCGCGTCATCTTTGTCAGCATATACATACATACATCATGCATTATTGATTTACATTCATATTCATATTGCATCACTATCACTCTAGTCGGTCTTGTTCCCTAGTGATAAGAGTCCTCTCAATCGAGTCGTCAGTTCTTTCCTCGTCAGGAAATGAATCATCTAAGCGATCTCTCCTCTAGTTTATTTCTGGATTGAAGGTGGTTCTTTGACCACTTTGATAACTTGAACCTCTGAAGAGCCAGAGAGCTTCCGAAAAACATCACTCTTCGCCATTGAAGATGATATCTCTGCTTTCCCGGATTAAGGAAAATCCCCAGAGAAAGCCTCTTAATCAGAGATTCGGCAGTACAGCAGTTTTTCTCTGAAAGATCCGCTGACAAAAAGGTCATAAGCACCTCAAAATTGGGGTACATCATATGGCATTTCCGCAAGAAGACCTCGAGGAAAAGTATGATGTAACGCCCCCAAACAAAAGCAGTCTCTCAAGAGACTCATTTTCCCCAGATAGAGTCACCAAATGGCATCTCCAACAAAGAAGTTTGTACCCCTCTACAATTCAGACAGATGGGTTCGCCAGCAAGTCTGACATCAAAAGTCTTTCTATCAAATGGTATCTCTCTAGGAAAATTTGGCGAGAAGTTTGAGGAAAGCCGCTACACATAGTGTCCCTTGTCAATAAAGTTTATTGACAAAAGAAACTTAGACCAGTTCCTTGGTAGGAAACCAAGATCGAGGGGAGGTTTATATCGGAAATTGAGACCAGATCCTTGGTAGGAAACCAGGATCGAGGGGAGGTTTATTCCAGAAATTGAAACCAGATCCTTGGTAGGAAACCAGGATCGAGGGGAAGTTTAAATCAGAAACTAAGACCAGTTCCTTGGTAGGAAACCAGGATCGAGGGGAAGTTTACCTTTTCTAAGCATCATTACTTAGCAAAAGAGGAAGGATGCGCGAACTTCCATTCATAACCACCATCAAAATTTTGGGTATTCTGATATTTAATCCTCTTGCACCCCGAATGTCCGAATACCTTCGCCATTCACACCTTCGGGTCCAAGAAGATTAAATAGGGGCATCTGTCATACCCCAAATTTTGACCACTAAGATTTTCCATCATTGTGCAAATCATCATCACAATATGGATGAACCATTAGTCTCCCCAAAGATGGGTAAGCATCCACTACAATCAAACTTAGGGTTTCAAGCCCTCTCATAGCTCTCAGACAAAAGATCAATCAAGAAATGACATGATCTTCAACTTGTCTAGCCTCTCAAACATCGAAAAAGGATCAAGAGGACTCCCACTTCAAGGATTAAGCACAAGGCTTCTCTCTTCTAGGTGGATCGAGCCTTAAGATCGCCAGTGTCACCAAATTAGGGTTTGGTCGACCAGGGCCTCCCGATGGAAATTTTCCTCTAGGCATGAGCCAATGCTTCAAAGCATAACCTATGATGCTCCAAGGGATCTTATGAACCCAATCATCAAGTCAATTTAGCCTCAGGGGATGCATTCATAAAAAAAATCAGAAATTAGGGTTTCTTGACCTAATTCACCCCTAAGTTGACTTTTGGGACAAATCATGAGCCAAGACCTCAAGAGATTATTTGAGGGTCCCTAACACACCACATTGGTCCATTTGTAACAATGGATTGAGCCAAGAAGCTTGATCAACAAGTTTCAATTTCATCAGAACCACAGTTAGGGTTTCGCGGAAAAAGTCAACTGTATCTTTGACGTTTGACCAGGACATGCTCTCAAACCCTAAGACATGATTAAATACACCCTATAACACCTATGAAATCAATCCATCAAGTTTGATTTAGGTCAAGGACTTGATTTCATAGAGGATCGCACAGTTTGGAATTCATCTGACAAAAAGTCAACTATGCACAAAAGTCAAACTTTGACTTTTTGAGATTTTTCACAATTATGGTTCCTTAACCCTAAAATGATGTTAATGTGTGATTGGAATCATCATTCATCAATAAAAATCAAGAAAAGTGGGATAACTTGTAAAAGGGGTAACCATAAAAAACTTAGAAAATTTTCTAAGTTATGGAACAAAGTGGCTAGGGTACCAACTTTGGAGGATCATAACTCCTAAACCACAAAGCCATTTTTCCCCATCCAAAGCTGGATTTGTAGCTCTCATTACCCTCTACAAAAGCTTCAACTACCACTCATTCCAATTCCCCATGGATTTTAAATTATGGAATGATCAAAATCACAAAAAGTGAAAATGTCACTTTTTTCCAACACTTAGTGAAATTTTCACTAAGTCAGAATCTGTCTTCACTTTTTTCCAAATGTATGGGCATTTTTCACTTGGATCCAAAAAGTATCAAAACAAATTATGATCAAACAGTTATTGTATCATATGAGGGCTTTCCAAAATGGCCAAGAACTCCATCAAATTCCACTTAAGCCATGAGATATGATAATGGCAATATGCCTTGCTGAAAACTGCCAAGGCTAGGCAGAATTTTGCACTTTTGCTCAATTTGGCAAAATCAGATAATTCTAAGCCTTGTCATCACTTTAGACACATCTAAGGATCAAATCTAAAGGGAACAAACACTGATCCAAGCCTCCAAAGTCTTTGGAACAAGAAGTAGCATGCAAACCTAGAAATCCCTAAAAGAGGGACAAGACTTCAATTTTGGATTGGAGCATTTAATGGATGCACCAAGGTGGCATGGACTGACACATTTTCAACTGAATTCAGTCAAGAATGATCCAACAACTAGGGAACCACAACTCTGTGCTCTAACCTCTATAGTCAATGGATAGAGGAGACTTGGATTCCTATTGATCAACATTGGTCAAACGTCTGCTGCAGTTGCCATTCACTATTGATCCCAAAACAAACTTGCTCTACTATAAATAGAGCTCATTTGTGCTCAGTTTGAGTACACCAAAGCCATCAAACAGATGCTTTCTTCAAAATCATCTTCTCACTTCCAAATTTGCCTTCCAAAGCAAGTCACCATCGGGTTTTGAGTTTGAGAGAAATTCCAACAAAACCAATCACACACACACACACCTCATAAACATCATATAGAAGTGATCCAAACACTCACATAACATTTGGAACACCAAAATCACAAAATCACTAGCCAATTGCTCAAGCCTTTGACAGATTTGCAGTTGGGGTGCCATCTCAAGTTCCAGATCATTTCAATCCATTCCAAGCATCCAGACACACTCCATGGCACCTCGGGAAGCTATCCAGATCATTGAAACCTAGCTGTAACACCTCTAACCCAAAACACGATCATCAGCTGCAAGAGGTGAGCATTAGCTCTTCTAACTCTATTATCCATGCATTTTTTGCTGCACAATAATTTGGCCATATGTTCATAATCATGCATAGAGTGTTTACCCTCAATCAATTGCTTTGTATGAATCGTGTATGGAATTTCTGAACCTTCATGCAGAATTTAGGGTTCTTGAGGTTTCTCTTTGATTTCTTATTCCATGCTTAAAATAAATGAAATTAAAGACCATAAACATGATCGTGAGGTTGAAACGAGTAGATTGATATGTAGATTGCATGATATAATCAAGTATTCAGTGAGATTGGATAGAAAACACAAATCTGCAGAAACAGAGGAAGGGCGCGTGTTCTTACCATGTTCTTGGCGCCCTTTTTCAAATATTTGAATATTTGAATTTTGTGATTTTATTTAATTGATTCAAAAAATTAATTTCTCTATGAGTTTTAATGATTTTGAGTTGATTCTTTTTTCAATAATTCACAAAAATGTTAAAATATTTTATTTTACCAAAAAATCCCAAAAATATTATTTATTTCATATAATTGATATTTTTGCCAAGAATTAATATTTTAATTGTTTTTGACATTTAAAATATTTTTTCCTTTTTGATTTTGCAAATTTTAATGATTTCTAATCATTTGTAGGTCAAAACATGATTTTTGAAACATTAATCCAAGATCACAATTTGTTTTCCACATGTTAAACAATTTTGATCATTTTAATTGAATTTTTTATTCAATTAAAATACATTTTGGAAACAAATTAGGGTTTTGATTAATTCAACCCTCATCAAACCTTTTAAAAACATTTTGGGCCTCTAATAGAGTGTAAGACCCAATCCTTTGTAAATACAAACCTATTTTGGGCCTCAAATGTTGTATAAGTCCCGTTGTATTTCAAAAGTTCGGCGCGATCATCGCCCGTTTAAAACAAACCATCTGGGCCTCTCCTCGAGCTATAACACCCATTCAAAATCATTTTGGGCTTCTAATAGAGTGTACGACCCAATCCCCTTTTGAAACCCAAAATTTTTGGGCCTCAGTCATTTTATAAGACCCACAGTGTTTTCAAAACCTCGGCGTGATCGTCGCCCTTTTCAAAATAAACCCTGGGCTTCTCCTTGAGCTATAAGACCCATATTTATTCACTTTCAATCATTTTGGGCCTCTTGAGAGAGTGTAAGACCCATCCCCTTGTACAGAAAATCTTTCTTGGGCCTCAGTCACTTGTATAAGTCCTTGTTCAAAACGACAGTGCGATCACTGATTAAACCCTGGGCCTCTCCTTGAGCTGTAAGCCCCAATTTTCCTTTCAAAAGCACTTTCTCCTTTGATTTTGTAACATAGTGTTATTTTCAATTTCTTTGTTGAACAACTAACCAAACAGCATGGAAGCTCTACAACCGAGTAAGTGTTTACCCGCTTTCATTTACCGCTTTCATATGTATATAACTGTATTGTGGGGCTGTTTCACTGTAAGTCTTCTTTCATAATCTCATATCGACTGTTCAATACTAGTATAGATATTTAGAGTTTCCCCGGCAACTACGTCTAGAACTAGACAAAACCTCGTCTCCTTACATCCGATGTTCTCCCGGATATTTCAACATAACCTAAACCATGAGAATTTTCTTTTACAACAATTTTAGATAACTAGATCTAAGAAATCTCCCCCTTGAACACTTCATATACAGAAGGCCAATGTTCCAAGTGAAACCCCTTCTGGAACTGTTCATCAGCCTCCTCTTGGGCTTAGTGCAAGGACCCACAGGCTTCTTAAAAGCATCCCCGCCTCCTCTTGGACGTTGTACAAGGACCCGTCGGCTTCTTAGAAGTTTTCACATCCTCCTCTTAGGCTTCGTTTAATGATTCTTCCTCCGAGAAGATAGCCTCCTCTTGGGCTTCGTACAAATTGTCCCTTCGGCTTCTTAAAAGTTTTTCTCGCCTCCTCTTGACCTTCGTACAAATTGTCCCGACGACCTCTTAAAGGTATAGGAACAGAAATTAGTCATCTTAATAGAACAGTATTTCAAAGGGTCTAGATCTTCCTACGGCGAACATACTGTCTCTGGATCTCTCTTAAGCATAGTACAAAAGATAAAACTCTAGGCTTGGACAGTCTAACCTCCTTGAGTCTCGAAGACTTTCTCAAGTTCCTTTCAAAAATAGGAAAAAACACCCATAGACTTGGGCAGTCTAAATACCCTTCGAATTCTCCAAATCCTTAAAGAACAGGAAATAATCCCGGTCCTCAGATCAAATCCATGAGTACAACATTACCCATATAAGAACTGATTTTCTCTTTTAACCAACATACTGGACCTGTTACTCAACTGAAACAGTAACCCTAGCCTTCTCTTGGGCTTTGTACAATGATTCTCCCCAGCAGAGTGAACCTTTGCAGCCTCCATCTCGGGCTTCGTACGAGATACAAAAACACTCTCTTGTTGAGTCAACCTGTTTAGCCTCCATCTCGGGCTTCGTACGAGATACAAAATCATTCTCTTGTTGAGTATAAAAGACTCTCTTGTTGAGTCAATCCTCTTTTAGCCTTCATCTCGGGCTTTGTACGAGATACAAAAACACTCTCTTCTTGAGTATAAAAAAGACTCTCTTGTTGAGTCGATCCTCCTTTAGCCTCTATCTTGGGCTTTGTACGAGATACAAATCACTCTCTTGGTGAGTATAAAAGACTCTCTTGTTAAGTCAAACCCGTTTAGCCTCCGTCTTGGGCTTCGTACAAGACACATATAAAAACACTCTCTTGTTGAGTCAACCCTTTTAGCATCTATCTCAGGCTTCGTACGAGACACAAAAGCATCCTCTTGTTGAGTCAATAGCCTCCTCTTAGGCTTTGTATAACGAAATCCCCGTTTGATTCAATCAACCTTTTAGCATCAAATCATGCTTTAGTCACAGCATACAAACATCAACAACTCCTTTTCCCTCGTCTAATTGCTGTAAGCGGCAAGCCTCTGGATTATTTACATCCACGCCACTGTCCCTCTTTTAGCATGAAAAATTCCTAAGGAAAGATGGCATTACTCTAAACTGAGTTAAAGTCTTCTCCTTCAGGTTGAAAATCCCCTATAAATGAGATTATGGCATTGTTGGATTCACATATCCCAGTTAAAGTAATTCTCCTTTATAATCAGTCATCCAACAGTTGTGCCAAACAGACCAAATATTCTCCTTTAGAGATGACAAATTCTCTCTAAAGTCAACACCCTTTTAGCTTCACATCTTGGGCTTCGAACAAGATACAAATAGACCCTTTAGCTTCACATCTTGGGCTTTGAACAAGATATAAACCATCTTTAGCTTCATGTCTTGGGCTTTGAACAAGACACCAAAACACCATTTCCTCCCATAGAATAGGAGGAACTACGATCGCTCTGATTTCCCTATCCCGGGAATACGTAGGCATAAGATTTAAAAAAGAATCTTAGCGAGCATATTAATAAAAAAAATCCCAAAGTCCCCTACCTCCATCCAATCTAGCGCAGTATCCCAACAAATTCCCCATGAACAATCCCGGTATTTTGTTCTGAACAAAATAAGCAGAGAGAGACCCACGAACTAAAGCCGGATCTGTAAACCAACAGTTTTGACTGTTTAACCTCAGTTTGCAAGCAGGGTTAATTGGAGACATCTATTTACCTTCCTTCATCAGCTTCAATAGGATAAAAAATGAATCAAACTGTAGTACCAAAGCGATAGTGATTTGAAACCACAAAAACCGCGCTACACACTGGAATGCCAGACTTCAATGATTCTTTTTTTCCAATTTTATATTAAGTGCTTTAAAATAACAAAAGAAAGAATAAGCTGCTAGCCCAAACACGTGCTTCAGGACCGATAATTTGAGGGTTCCACTAGAATGCTAGACTCCAACGGTCCTCTTCTTTCGCATTTGTTAAGAAAAATATTTTTAACATTACACTTAATTTGGAAAATATTTGAATTTGTATTTGAATCGGTGGTTAAAATAACCTGACTATGGATCGAGCGCTTTAATTTGCGTTTGCGGAACAAATTAGGAAAATAGTTTAAAATGGTTGTGAATCGATGGTCAAAAATGATGGGGGAGTGACGAAATACTTTGAAAATTACTTGATGTTGATCAAGCGTTTTATTTTGAAGAGATTGATTTTTAATCTTGTATTAACAATCATGCAACAGCTAAAGAAAAAATAAAATAAATTAAAGCAATAAAAATAAAGGAAAGAGAAACACACTATTAATACAAGAGTTGACCAAAGCTAAAAAAATAGAACGAATAAAGGAAGTAATAAAAGGGAGAGGGATACAATATCATTATATAATGTGTGAGCAATTAAAGAAAATAAAGGAAAATACAAAAATAAAATAAATGAAGTGTAAGAGAAATAATAAAAGGGATTGGGTTGCACTATCAACACATGAGTAAGAATAAATGACATAAAAATAGAGGGAGATGCATTATCAATACAAAAGTAAAAATAAAACAAATAAAGCATAAAATAAATAATAAAAAGGAAAAATATGCAATTAATTACTTAAATGAATTAAAAAAATAATTTTTTTTTTGTTTTTTTAATATATGAGCAATTGAAATTAGCAAGTGCACAAAAAAAAAAGACAAAGTATTTAAGAAAAACATGAAAAAGAAGTAAAATGAAAAAGGGGTGGTGGGCTAAATGGGGTGCAAAGAGCTAAAGAAAATTATGGCATAAGCCCAAACGGATGCTGGGCCCACCAGCCACAAGCAAAAAATTGGGAAAAATATAAAGAAGGAGCATAATGAAACAGATGATCATGATTTAATATGGGTTTGTCTTCAAGAACAACAACACCATTCATCCTTATTTTAGCCACAACTTGCTCAATTTTTTATGGAATTAAGCAAATGAATAATGAAAATTCATCTACTCGATCTTACAAACATTATGGAAAACTCAGAATTGAAAAAAGAGTCACAAAAACTTAATTCACATTTAATCACTTTTGCTCATGGAGGTTTCAGAACACTTTAAACTCTTGATTTTAAATCAACGGAGTTTCCATGCAAAATGGTGATGATTTAGATACTAATTAATTGTAGCAAGAATAATGATGCAAAGAAAATTAAATAAAAAATAAACATTAAAAGTCTACCTAAATAAAGAAATATAAAAAGTGACTTGAAAATTAGAGAGAAATTTGTGCAAAGTTTTGGCTTGTTCTTGTGAGTGTTTCTTGGTGAGATTTGTGAAAGATAATGATTTTATTTATAGGCTCTAAAAAGGGTACTTTAGGAATTATAAAAATGATTTGAGAGTGGTATGATTTCCTTCTAGAAAGTCAATTAATTAAATAGTGAATTATGATGTAATATTTGTATGGAATAATGATGTATTATATGAGATATATTTTGGGCCTTCTAGAAACATTGTTTTTTTGTTTTATGATGAATGAAAATGATTAATAAAATTCAAATGGATGATAAATCAAATGATCATGAATTTATTCTCTCTTTTTTTTAAATGCATAATAAAAAAATGTAAATTTAGTCAAATTCTTCAACATGTGAAATGTTGACTCTCCTTTGACTTTTATTATGATGCATGATAATGATCAATGATGCAACAAATTTCACAATACGTAAAATGTTGACTTTTGGTTGACATTATTTGATAATGAAAATGCATATGGATAAAAAATACAAAACATGACAAATTGACATGTATTAGATGAATTAAAAAAGGTCGGACAAAATTGGGTATGATAGCTTCCCATATTTAAATATCTTCGACCAGAGAATATGAAGAGGATTAACTTTTCATATGATCGTGGTGGAAGATAGTTAAATACCAAAGGGCCCAAATTTTATCCCTTGATGAAATGATATGAGACGTCATGAATGTATGAAGTACTTTTTTGTTTTGATTTTGCTGGGGATATGATATGAGAAACAAACTTTGTGGGAATTATGGAAATGACTCGTAATAAAAGACTTTATTGGGAATCAAATGAAGTAAGGTGAAAAGACATGCTAGGGAAAAACAAAGTATCTTCTGGAAACCTGTCAGGATGACAAGGAATATCCAGCAAAACTTGGAATAGAAGGGACAAACCCATGAAAGATATTAGGGACATCCAGAAAATCATTGGTTGCAAAAAGGGAACCATCCTCTAGAAAATGCACCAAAAACATCTAGAAAAACAATTGAAACTTTACGGGGGAAAAAACAATTTTGAAGATACATTAGACACATTCAGAAAAGCATTGAATGTAATAACTTTGGAAAATAGTGCAGAAACATCCAAAAAGCATTAGATGGAAAAAGAGTCCAAACTCTAGGGAAACATCAAAGACATCGAGAAAAACATTGGATGGATTCAAGCTATATTAAATAGAATAATATAAATTTGATTTTTTTTGTAGAATAAAATATTTTAACATTTTTGTGAATTTTTAAAAAAAGAACCAATCAAAAATGATAAAAATTGAGAGAGAAATTAATTTTTGAAATCAATTAAGAAAATGATCAAAAATTCAAAAATTTAAATTATGGCGCCAACGGTCATCTTCTTCCTCGCGACTTCCCTCCATGGCCATTTTGTAAAACCTCACATATCTCTCTCTCAATACGTAATGGTTTTGACTTTTGTAAACATGAAAGTTGTGTGTTTTTTATCAAGGATTTCAGTGATATAAATTAATTGCATTTATATTAAGTGTCGAGTGAGAAATCAAATGATGAACACATGAATCCTGATTTCTACAAGAACACTATGAAATCCTATACACGATAGCTACAAAGCAATTGATTGAGGAGAAACACTCTACATAAGTGCAGAAACATGTTTGTAACTTAAAAACACATTTATGATGCATGAATCATAGAGTTTGAGAGTTTATGCTTACCTCTTGCAAGAAGAAATTGAATTCTGATGTAGAGGTGTTACAGATGTTGTGTGATGATCTGTAAAGCTTCAATGGACCTTATGTAAGGTGTTTGGAAGCTTGGAATGGATTGAAACAACCTGGAACTTGTTGTGGTACCCCAACTGCAAATAGGCCAAAATGCTTGAGCAAATGGATTGTGACTTTGTGATTCTGGTGTTCCATATGTGTTTTGAGGTTATGGATCACTTGTATATGACATATGTGAGGTGTTAGGATGGTTGGTTTGGATGGAATTTCTCTCTATTTGAAAATTCGAATGTGACTTAAAAGAGAAGCAAATTTTGGTTTTTTAGAGTGATTTGAAGAAAAGCATGAGTTGTTATGCTTTGGGGTGTTTTGATCAGTCACACATGACCTCTATTTATAGTAGAGGAAATTTGTTTTGGGAGCAATAGTGATTGGAGGCTGATCATGGAATGTAGCTTGTAGCCATTGACTTGGATAATCCAAAAGTGCCAAGTCAACTCTCTTATCTTGACTTCATTCAATTCTGCAAGTTTGAATGCTCAGAGTTTGGACTTGAATCTTGACTGGCTTGGAGTGCTATGGTCTAGTTCATGACACCTTAATGTATTGCATTGATGTTACCTTGCCAAAGTTGAATTCCAAAGTTCATGTCATGATGGTTTTGCACATGCCAAGTTGAATTCTCTACTCCTTGATCAAGAAACAAGTGAGTCATCAGATGTTTTATGCTTTTGGAAGATGACAAAGTTGGAAAAATGGCAAAACTTGTGTGACAAAATCGTGTGGCACAAGTTTGGTTTTCATGCCTTTGTGTAGGCAGGGTGAAAAATGTTATTTTTGGAGGCTTACAACTCCTTGCTCAAGTTGAACAATGAGAGGCTCTTGTACTTTTTGGAAAGCCGCTATAACATACTTCAACTTTGATGTTTAACTTTGGTCTTGAATCATCTTGGATCATAATGAAAAATGGCCTCAAAGTTGGTGAAAATGCAAAACAGATTCTGTCCAAAATTTCACTAAGTGTTGAAAAAAGTGTAATTTTCCATTTTTTGTGATTTTGATCAATCCATAACTCAAAATCCATGAGGATTTGGAATATGTTGTAGTTAACAATCTTGAAGTATGTAATGAGAGCTTTCATTTGAGCATTAGATAGAAGAAAAAGATTGCTTGGATCACAAGTTATGGCCTTGCAAAGTTGGGTATAAATAACTTTTTTTCATAACTTAGTGAAAATTCAAGTTTCTTATGGTTGCCCCTTTTGCAAGTAACCCCACTTTTCTTGATTTTTCTTGATGGATGATGATCCAAACCATAAGTTAACATTGTTTTTGACTTAGAAAATCCATGTTTGTCAAGAAATTCAAAAAGTCAAACTTGATCTTTGGGCACAGTTGACTTTTTGTCAGATGAATTTCAAACTTTATGATCCTCTATGAAATCAAGTTCTTGACCGAATTCAAACCTAATGGATGGATTACATAGGTGTTTTAAAGTGTCTTGAATCATGTCCCAAGGTTTGGGATCATGTTTTGGTCAAAAGTCAAAGGTATAGTTGACTTTTCCATCAGAAACCCTAATTGGTTCAGATGAATTTGAATCCTTGTATTGCTTATGAACCAAGTTCTTTGAATCAATCCAATCTGGTAAATGGATCAATATAATATATTGGAGGTCTTCAAAACACTTCTTGAGGTCTTGGCTCATGCCTTGCTCCAAAAGTCAACTTAGGGGTGAATTAGGTCAAGAAACCCTAATTCCTGATTTTTGATGAATGCATCCCCTGAGGCTACTTTGAACTTGTGATTGGGTCTATGAGGCCCCTTTGAGCTTCTTGGATCATGTTTTGAAGTATTATCCCATGCCCAGATGATATTTTCCCTCTTGAGGCCTTGGTCGACCAAAACCCTGATTTGGTGACACTGATGATCTTTAAGGCTTGATCAACTTAAGATGTTGCATTTTCATGCCTAATTATTGATGTGGGAGACCTCTTGATCCTTCATGGATGTATGAGAGGCTTGACTAGTTAAGGATCATGTCCATTCTTGATTGATCCTTTGTCTGAATGCTTTGAGAGGGCTCAATAACCCTAATTCTTGAATGGAGTGAATGCTCAACAATCTTTGAGTGGATTTATGAGGCATGAAGGTATATCCATATTGTGGTGATGACTTGCACAACGATGGGAAATATTGGGGTCAAAATTTAGGGTATGACATATACATCTAGAAATGTATTGAATGGAAGGGAAAAAAAACTCGGGGACATCCAGAAAAACGTTGGATGAAAGGGATGTTATCGAAATTCAGAAATATATCAAAAACATCCAGAAAAGCGTTGGATGAAAAGAAAACAAGCTCGAAGACATCCAGAAAATAAGTGGATGAAAGGAAAACAAGCTCGAAGGCATCAATAAAAGCATTGGATAGAGCTATTAACCACACTCGAAAATATATTGAAGGCGTCCAAAAAAGCATTGGATGCAAAGGACATGATTCTGAAGGTACATCCTAAACATCTAGAAAAACGTTGAATGTACGGGAACATGTTTTAGAAAAACTTTAGAAATCCGGAAAAACATCAGATGAGTTCTAGAAATACATCAAATGACAGTCATATCTGGAAAGATATCAGGTAGGCACAAAAGGGTTTCAAGAAGACATCAAAACGACAAACATATATCTAGAAAAACATCGGATGGATTTTGGAAATACATCAGAACGACAGACATATCCGAAAGAACATTGGATAGGCAAAGACAAATGAACTCAAAATGACAAATATCTGATTTTTGTAAGTGTCAATGAAGTTGGACTTTGGCCACAGGGTAAGACGTTGATGATAACATGACCTCAGGAAAATGAAAATGAACACGAAATACTCTTCAATATATGCATGATACTGAATCTTGCATGATATATGTTAGTGCATGTAATGTAAATGCTTATAAAAACCGGGTTAGTCTTTTTATAAGGTAAGGTTGGAACTTTGATTCCATAACACAGGGAACTCTGCCAACTCTGCCTTCGGAAGATGTTATTAAACACACTTTTGTTACACTTATTAAATGTTATCAGGCTGATGATCCCTTTGGGAAGGACTGATGAGCTTTTCTTGGGGGTTTCTTGAAGTAGACTTCCCCAAATTAACTGATTATTGAAATGATTGCTTTACTGAGCGCTTGAAACGCTTGCCCTAGCGTGAGTCTTGAAGATATTTTTGCTTGGTTAACATATCCTTGGAATCGTTTGCCCTGATCGACAGATCTTGAACTGGTTTCCTCTAAATAACAGGATCTTGATTATGATATGCCCCTGATAGGATCACTGATCAAGTTTCTCAAATGTTTGAACTTCCTTGATGATGAGTGCTTACTTGCAATTAAAATTGTTCATTTGAAAATGGTAATTTTAATGCAATTCTCATGTAAATTTTGAAATCAAACCCATAATTAGAATGATTTTGTTGATGTATAGAAAATATATCACTGATCAAAATGCAGTATTAGTTTAGACATTCAAAGTAAAAGATAATACGAATGTATGATACCAAAACAAATGATTACAAAATATCTTTGGATTCAGTTTATGCAACCTTGCTGTGGTATGCTTTCAAAATAAACTTAGCTTCAATTAGGTCTTTTGAAGATTGTAACGTGGACTTGTTCACGGTTTTCGAAACAAATGATATAAGGCTCAAAATTTAATTTTAACCAATCCGTTCTCCATGATGATCTTTAGTCCTACGTTAAATTAATTCAACCTATGCATTCATGTTCCAAGAGATTTAGAATTGCACTTATGATGATGGCTAAAAGTCCATTAGGTTTTTTGAGACGACAACCACTCCTCCCTTTTTTATAGTCACAACATTATGTTTTTAGTCAAGAATTTTGGTGACCTTTTTTATTTTGATATGATGGTCACCTCATTTTGTCTTTGTTGAGGTTTTTATTGACCTCTTTTGATTGATGATTTTTGTTATCCCTACTTTTTTCCTAGATTTCTTCTTTGAAGTTATCAGTCCACCGGGATACCCTAATTTTTGCCTAAGTCACCCTCTTAGGTTTTAACTTAGCGGCCTTTTTCTTTCTGATATGGAAATATAGTGACTGCATGCATTGCTTAATTGTTAATGAGAACAACCATTGCCACTTTTTGATTTTCATGGATTTTCTGACATTCTTTGATGTGTGTGAAGGAAAGCTCGTTCTTGAACTTTTATTGAAAAGTGTACAAAATGATCCTCTTGAATTTGAATGCACATCTGAATTAACTGAGAGCTAACTTGCCCCAAGTTAAGATTACAGGTTTTTTCATGCAGAAATAAACATTAACTTCTAGGCACAATGGGGTTTGACTAGGGATTAACTTCCTTATTTCTCCAGTGTCTAGGAATTGAAACAATGCTTTACATTATCAACAAAATTTTATTTGAAGGCATATCGTTCAGCAACTTGGTATTTCGTTTTCGTTATTCTCCCTCCGATCTTTGCTTAAGTAAAAGTTTGATAAAGAAAGATGAATAGGAGAAACATTGATATAGTTTTGAAATTTTGAAAAAGGAAACCATAAATATGTGCATATGTGAATAAGAATAGACTGATTCAAAATATGCAACACTCATTTCATTAATATTAATATTAAAAACGAACAAGTTTGAAAGCAAATAACACAATACAAACAAGGAAATTGCAAATGGAAAGAAAACATGTCCTAGTGACTAATCAACATCGAGGATGAGCTTTCTTGTCTGATTCACTGGCTTTAGAAGGTGACTTGTCATGCTATGACTCAATCTTCACTCACCTTGTCCTGGAAAAGGATTGTTGTTGACGTTGGAACCAACATCCTTTAAAGACAAAATCTCCCCTCTAACCAAGTCTTATACTCTAGACTTTAGTGCAAATGAACCTTCTAGATCATGACCTGCATCTCCCTCGTTGAACTCACAGTGGCTGTTAGGGTTAAACCAAATTGGAGGAGGATTTGGAGGAGGAGGAAGAGACCTAGTTGTAACCAAACCTCTCTAGACCAAGTAAGGATATATCTAGGTATATGACATGGGAATAGGATCAAATTGAGTCTTATTCCTAGCATTATAATTCTTATTTTGACCAAAATTCTGTCGTTGAGGAGCCTGAGCTGGTGGAGCATTAACCATATGAGCAACTACAACTACATATCATTGATCATAGTATAGTTTCCTATGATGAGGTTTCCTTTTTTCAATTGAAACACCATTTGTTTTACCCTCCTTCTTCTTCAGGAAGTTCCTAGAGGACTTTCTTACCCCACTAGAGGATTCAGCAGTGTTAGCAATTTTTCCATTCTTGATACCATCCTCTAGCCTTTCTCCAATAGTTACCAGGTCAGTAAAACCTGATGATACAGTGCCTATCATCTTTTCCCAAAAGAAAGGTTGTAGAGTGTCCATGAAAAAACCAGCCAGTTCTTTTTCTGCTAGTGTTGGCTCTACCTGGGCAGTCAACTCTCTCTGGAGCTGAGTATATTCTTTGAAAGGTTGTTTCTCCTTCTGAGACATATTCTGTAGTTGATGGAGGTCTGGTGCTATGTCTGTACTGTGATTATAATTCTTTAAGAAAGCATCGACCAAGTTTTTCTAGCTTCAGATACGGCTATTTTTATGTCCCATACACCATTTCATTAAAGCTCCACTCAAGATGTCCTAGAAATAGTGGATGAGCAATTTGTCGTTGTTGGTGTATGCAGCCATCTTACGGTAGTATATCACCATGTAGCTTTTCCGACAGGCATGCCCCTTGTATTTTTCAAATTATGGAGTTTTGAATTTGGCAGACACAACCATGTCTGAAACTAAGCACATGTCCATTGTAGCAGCACCAAAGACATCATTACCTTCCACAGCTCTTAATCTCTTCTCTGGAGTATGGCATTGCTCTCTGGCTTCTTCGATATCTCCGACTTCTCCTTGGCCTTCACTTTGGGGACCAGCAACATGGTACACAAAGCGAGGATCTTCATAAGCAGTTTAGGCAATAGTATGCATGATAGGTTGATATTTAGTGATTACTGGAGCTTGAAATACTGGTTGTGCTAATTTGCAAACCCTTGGAGTATTTACAAAGGGTGGAAAGTAATTTGATGGTAATCCAAATTCTGGACAAGAAGTAACCAACCTCTAGGGAGGTATGGGATCAACAATAAAATTAGTGATTTCAGAGATAACAGTCCTCTAAGGCTGAACTTCCCTAACAATCAAGACTTGTAGCATTTCCAGGATCTTGTTCACAATCCTTTTCAACTCATCAATGTCTTCCCTAACTCTTTCATTATGCTGATCTTGATCAACCATTCTTCTTTTAAAGTTGGCCCCAGTTCCGTACTTGTGTTGAGGAATCAACTTGATGATAGACCAACAACTTTGAAGATGAGAACATATTAAATGAGTTTTTTTTACAACTTTAATGCAAGCATGGAGATTTTTTTTGTCTTTAATATGCAAAAAATGCAATTCCATGCCACATATGGATAAAATGAAATGCCATGTACGAGTGTAAGGATCTGGGACAACATGAGTAACCCAAAATACCCTATTGGATAAGTTTCGCTAAAACGGATGGTTATGGGCTTTCTACCCATAAACCACTCACATGATAGTTTCTAGGTTGATGGATAAGGTTTCCAAAGTCATGGACCTTAATCATATCAATGCCTTGCAACATGCTAGCCGTTTTATAACGAGAGTGACAAAAAGGTCTATTCTCGGCAGGGTCTTCGTATAAAGCACACAAGGAGCGGTCCTTCGGTACTAACACTATGCAACCACCAAAGCAGAAATTGGTCCTAAGATTCATGGGACTGTCATGAATCAACGTTATGCGACAGACTAGCCATCTTATAACGAGATCTACGAAAAGGTCTACTATATGTGGAGTCTTCATGTTAGGCATACAAGGAGTGGTCTTTGGGGAATAACACTACACACCTTTCATTTTAAACCTATGTGTTTCCTCTTCTTTTTGCGAAGCTCGGGTGTGGAGCTTTACTTAAGAAATCATCCCAGGATCCACAAATAAGCATGATATGAGCGCATATAATAAAAGAGAAAGCATAAAGAAAACAAATAAGTAAATCTAACATTCATTGCAAAGTCAACTAAATTAGAACTGACTCTCTCTTGTAGGAGAATTCCCTTGCAGAGTCGACAATTGTCGTACCTCAAAAAATACGATCCTTCGCAAAGCGTATTGGACACTCGCACAAAATGATTCGAACAGAGTCGCCAACAAACTTTATTTATTCCAAAGTAGGAAAGAGAAAATATCGCTAAAACTATTAATAGAAGAAAAAGATGATCGTCGCAACCAAATATTTGTTTAGGAGTCGATTACACAATGGGAAGGTATTAGCACCACACATGTCCTCTGTACTCAATGAAAACCTTTTAGTTAGATTTGCGATTGAATGTTAGCTATCGTTAATTTCTTTCTTCGAATGGTAAAAGATTAAAGACAAAAAAGGGGGTCGCAAAAGTTTTTTTATTAATGTGCCTGACATGATTGCGGGTCTTGCTTCTACATATCTCCGGGTGCGATAGAGAACTCAAGGCTACATAGTTCTGGGCAGAAAATAATTGTGTGTTAGTCGATATCAGTGAAAGATTCTCAAGTTTCATTCGAATGTAAAACATTGATGCCCAAAACATGGATAATTGAGCATTTGCACCACTTTAAGAATGGTTGACTTAATCTGGATTATCACGTACTTATGCCATCATCACATTCAAGTGGAAAACGTTTGATATTCTCATGGGAAGCACTATTTACATCGTCGTGGAATTGACAGAGCGTCTTTCATTTTTGAAAAGGTTTTGAATTGAAAGTCAAAAGGCAAAAGGTTTGAATATGTTGAAATTGATTTTAGATGAATGACAAATGGTTTGAGAGAACGAGTCGCAAGCCTCGTGACCAATTATTCGGGTTTCCACTGGAATGCTAGACTCTAATGGTCCGTTTTCATTCAAGGCAATTAAGAAATTTGTTTGATGGATAAACGAACTCTCTATAAGTATGAGACATGTGTCTCCGAATCAATTATTCAAGGGTTCCAGTGGAATGCCAGACTCCAACGGTCCTTTTTGTCCAAGTTTATATTAAGTGTTTTAGAATAACAAAAGAAAGAATAAGCGGCTACCCCAAAATGCATGCCTTGGGACCTATAATGTGAGGGTTCCACTGGAATACTAGACTCCAACGAGCCTCTACTTTCGCATTTGCTGAGAAAAAGATTTTTAACATTACGCTTATTTTGGAAAATATTTGAATTTGTATTTTAATGGGTGGTTAAAATAACTTAACGTTTGATCAAACATTTTTATTTGTGTTTGCGGAGCAAATCCGAAAAATGGTTTTGAATCGATGGTGAAAAATGATGGGGGAGTGACTGAATGCTTTGAAAATTACTTGATGTTGATCAAGCGTTTTATTTTGAAAATATTGATTTTTAATCGCCGATTATTTACTTGTATTAACAATTATGCATTAGCTAAAGAAACAATAAAATAAACTAGAACAATAAAAATAAATAAAATAAAAATAAAGGGGGAGAGGGACGCATTATCAATACAAAATTTGATCAAAGCTAAAGAAAATAGAACCAATAAAGAAAATAATAAAAGAGAGAGAGAGATACACTATCAAAATATGATGTGTGAGCAATTAAAGAAAATAAAGGAAAATACAAAGAATAAAATAAATAAAGCATAAAAGAAATCATAAAAGGGATGTTGATGCACTATCAACAAATGAGTAAGAATAAAAGACATAAAAATATAGGGAAATGTATTATCAATACAAGAGTAAAAATAAAACAAATAAAGCATAAAAGAAATAAAAAAAAAGAAAAATATGCAATGAATTACTTAATTGAATTAAAAAAATAAAATATTTTTTTTTGTTTTTTAATATATATATATATATATATATATATATATATATATATATATATATATATATATATATATATATATATATATATAAGCAATTGAAATTAACAAGTGCATGAAAAAAAATCGAGATAAAAAAAATAAAATGACAAAGTATTTGAGAAAAACAAGAAAAAGAAATAAAATTAAAATGGGTGCTGAGCCAAATGGGGTGCAAAGAGCACAAGAAAATTGTGGCATAAGTCTAAATGGGCATTGGGTCCACCAAACACCAAACAAAAAAAGCTGGGAAGAAGACAAAGAAGAAGCATGATGAAATGAATGGCCGGGATTTAATATAGGTTTGTCTTAAAGAACAACAACAATATTCATCCTTATTTTGGCCACAACTTGCTCAATTTTTCATGGAATTAAGAAAACGAATAATGAAAATTCATCTACTCGATCTCACATACATCATTAAAAAGCTCATAATTAAAAAATAAGTCACATGAAAATTAATTCACATTTAATCCCTTTTGCTCATCGAGGTTCAAGAACACTTTAAACTCTTGATTTAAATCAATGGAATTTCCATGCAAAATGGTGATGATTAAGATACTAACTAAGTGCAACAAAATAATAATGCAAAGGAAATCAAATAAAAAATAAATATTAAAAGAATACATAAATAAAGAAAAATAAAGTGACTTGAAAATTTGAGAGAAATGTGTGCAAAATTTTGACTTGTTCTTGTGAGTGTTTCTTGGTGAGATTTGTGAATGAGAATAATTTTATTTATAGCCTCTGAAAAGGATACTTTAGGAATTATGAAAAGATGTGAGAGTGATGTGATTGTATTCTAGAAACTTAATTAATTAAATAGTGAATTATGGTGTAATATTTGAATGGAATAATGATGTAATATATGAGAGATATTTTGGGCCTTCTAGAAACATTGATTTTTTTGTTTTTGTTTTATGATGCATGAAAATAATTAATAAAATTCAAATGGATATTATGATCATAAATCAAATGATCATGAATTTATTTTTTTTTAAATGCATAAAAAATGCAAATTTAGTCAAATTCTTCAACATGTGAAATGTTGACTCTCATTTGACGTTTATCATGATGCATGAGTTTTTAGTCAAATTTTTCAATAGTGTGAGATGTTGATTTTTGGTTGACATTGTTTGATGATGGAAATGCATATGGATAAAAAATGCAAAACTTGAAAAATTGACACGTATCAGATGAATTAAAAAAATTCGAACAAAATTAGGGTATGATACAATTTTTACACTTACTACACCATTTTTCTAAATTCTATCACCTCAATCCTTATTTTTAAGCCTTGTATTTTGTATATACAATTACACTTTTTACACACATTAGAAAATCCTTGTTTTTTTACACAATTTCTAATACACCTTCACTCTAAAAAAAATCTCTTTTTTAACATGGTCAAATAGTCAAAACTCACAGTTGACCAAAAACTCTCATCATCTTCCAATTTTCAATTCTCACCATCACTACTGTTGTAAATGTGTCTTAAACCTTTGTTGATGAAGAGAAAGAAAACATATTTTGGAGATTGCATTTACCACGAAAATCGGAAGTTTTAGAAAGTCGGACGAAAAGTCGAGGAAAAAAAATTGGTTGGTGAATAGTGTCGTCAGTACGGATGAATAGTGACGTGCGTACGGTGAATAGTGTTGTCCGTACGGTGAATAGTGTTTTCAAGATTTCGGGCTTTTTCGATTCGGTCCATGGATCCATGTGATTTTGGACTTTGTTTGCTGGGTATTTGTTATTATAAATATGTATCTCTTATAAGTTTGGTGTGTGACAATCTTAGAGTTTACACCAGCAAGAGAGAGCAAGAGTTTAAAGGCATAGCATAGGGCTTCAGTTATTCACAAGGAAAAACTTAGAAAAGCAAAGGTTTAGGGAAATCTTTGGAGTTTTTTAAGGTTATTATGAAACACTGGTACACCTTGGGTTTGAGTGATTCATATATTGAAATTTGGAGAGGTTGGGAAATACTTGGGTAGAAAATAGGGTTGTTCTTGGGAACCTGAAGGTGAAGGTTATTTTCTTGTAACTCATCTGTAATCTCTTGTAACAATTTTCTGAGTATAGTGAACTGGAAAACTGCTCTCTCCCCCAGAGTAGATCGATTGATCGAAATGGGTAAACAAACATTTTGTTTTTCCTTGCCTTATTCTGTTATATTATCTGTGTACGATTTATTATTGCTGAAAACCATTTATTTTGGTTGCTATTGTTCTTTGCCTCACAAATTGATATTGAGTTTTGTCGTAATTCATAACAAGATTCACAACAAGTGGTGCGGTGAGCATGGAGCAAAGAGATATTATTGACAAGTGAGCACCATGGTTAGTAGATGGTAGATCGAGAAATTTTTCGGTAACAACGACTTCGGGTTGTGGAAAATTAAGATACAAGCAATTTTAATTCAAGAGAAGTCTATTGATGCTTTGAAGAGCGAAGCATGGATGCCTGCAGGGCTTACACATGTACAGAAGACCGAGATGGTGGATAAGGCCAGAAGTGCCATTATCTTGTGCCTCGGGGATAAAGTTCTAAGAGAAGTCGCCAGGAAGCAAACTGCGGTTGCTATGTGGGCAAAACTTGAATCATTGTATATGACAAAGTCTTTGGCTCACAGGTTATATCTGAAACAACAACTCTATTCATTCCGAATGGTGGAGAACAAATCCATAGTTGAGCAGCTTATAGAATTTCACAAGATTATCGATGATCTTGAGAATATTGAAGTGAAGATTGATGATGAGGACAAGGCTTTTCTCCTGTTGATTTCATTACCCAAATCCTTTGAGCACTTTAAGGATGCTCTTATTTATGGTAAGGAAGGTACTATTACTTTGGATGAAGTTCAGACGACGGTGAAATCCAAAAAAATTTCAAAGTCGAAAGATTTGAAGATTGAAGATAGTGG
The DNA here is from genome assembly GCA_022829125.1 of Lathyrus tuberosus. NCBI lineage: Eukaryota > Viridiplantae > Streptophyta > Magnoliopsida > Fabales > Fabaceae > Lathyrus > Lathyrus tuberosus. The sequence continues at coordinate 14,656,135 of JALAZF010000093.1, read as the reverse complement.
TGAAGGCTTAAATGTGTCAAGAGGAGTAGGTGAGCGTAAAAGGATGTCCAAATCAAAGAGGTCTGACAAGTCAAAGGTAAAATGTTTTAATTGTCAGAAAATCAGTGACTTTAAAAGGGATTGTCCTGAAAGAAAGGTTAATGAAGATTCTGTTCAAGCTGTAGTTGCATTGGGTGAGGAAAGTTATGAGGATGCCGAAGCACTAGTAGTATCGAGTTTAGAAATTAAAGATAGTTGGGTCATTGACTCAGGTTGCTCTTATCACATGTGTCCAAGAATAGAATACTTTGAAACTTTGAAGATGATGCAAGGTGGAGTTGTTTGCCTTGGTATAATAAGACATGCAAGGTTCATGGTATTGGTACGGTCAAATTTAAAATGTTTAATGATCGTGAACTTCTTATTCACAATGTGAGGTATGTTCTAGAACTCAAGCGAAATTTGTTATCTATAAGTATGTTTGATGATATAGGCTATTGTACTAGAGTTGAACGTGAAGTGTTGAAGATTTCGCGTGATGAATTGATTATTGCTAAAGGGTCTAAAATATATGGTATATATATTTTAGAAGGTTCAAATTTTATTATTCATTCATCGTTAACTAGTGGAGGATTTCATGACAAGGAAGAGCTATGGGATTTGAGCTTAACGCGTTATGAATGCCTTGAGAAAGTTTCAGAGGAGTACAATGAATTTTGCAGAAATCAAGGGATAAAAAAGCATGTTACCGCTGAGTTGTTATTGAGTTTTTGGGGAAGAGTTGAGGTTAAAACAGCTTACTTGGTTGGTAGAGAATTTCTTTAGAAGAAGAATAGTGAAAACCAAGGGAGAAACCTGGGAGAAACTATAATGGAGAAAACTCAGTTTGAGGTGGAGTTTCCTACTATATATGCTAGCAGTAGCGAGGGAACGGTTACATAAATCTCTGATTATCATTTGACTCATGATAAGGTAAGAAGTGTTATTATAGCATCTCAAAGGGACGATTATGCTAGCCTTGGATATTATGTTTTTAATGTGGCTGAAGAAATGCAAAATAAAAGAAGAAAAACCTTCAGGGAGGCATTTGAAAATAGGTGGAGTCAAGGGTGTTTGAAAAATCATACTTGTAGGCTTGTTAAATTACTTAGGCATCAAAGGGTAATTGGGAACAAGTGGATGCAAGTTGTGATATCAAGATTCAAGGGTTGCTTGAATTTGATCAAAGTTATTGGTTAAAGTTTCAACTTGGTAGAGAGTAGCAATGTCGTTGATTGTTAAATTGGTATCAACACGGTTTAAAGTCAAGGTGGAGATTGTTGTAAATGTGCCTTAAAACCTTTGTTGATGAAGAGAAAGAAAACATATTTTGGAGATTGCATTTACCGCGAAAATCAGACGAAAATGCGAGGGAAAAAATCAGCCGGTGAATAGTGTCGTCCGTACGGTGAATAATGACGCCCGTACGGTGAATAGTGTTGTTCGTACAGTGAATAATGTTTTCGAGTTTTCGGGCTTTTTCGATTCGGTCCATGGATACATGTGATTTTGGGCTTTGTTTATTGGGTATTTGCTATTATAAATATGTATCTCTTATATGTTTGGTGTGTGACAATCTTAGAGTTTACACCAGCAAGGGAGAGCAAAGGTTTAAAGGCATATCATAGGGTTTCAGCTATTCATAAGGAAAACCTTAGAAAAGCAAAGGTTTAGGGAAACCTTTAGAGTTGTTTAAGGTTATTGTGAAACACTGTTACACCTTGGGTTTGAGTGATTCATATATTAAGAGTTGGATAGGTTGGGAAACACTTGGGTAGAAAATAGGGTTGTTCTTGAGAATCTGAAGGCGAATGCTATTTTCTTGTAACTCATCTGTAATCTCTTGTAACAATTTTCTGAGTATAGTGAATTGGAGAGCTGCTCTTCCCCCAGAGTAGATCGTTTGATTGAACTGGGTAAACAAACCTTTTGTTTTTCCTTGCCTTATTTTGTTATATTATCTGTGTACGGATTATTATTGCTGAAAACCATTTATTTTGGTTGCTATTGTTCTTTGCCTCACAAATTGATATTGAATTTTGTCGTAATTCACAACAAGATTCACAACAACTACCAACCTTGAAACATCAACCGTAAACACTATTATAAAATCATAAAACCAAACCTTCATGAACCTCTAAGGCATCGTAAACCAAGCCACACACTCATGAGAATTAATCTAGTTTTATTATTTTGCTATTTATCTATTTTTTCATATTGTTATAAGAACTAGTAGTTTGGTTAAAAAAAAAAAAAGAGAAAAATAATATTTGGGTAGGTTGTGGAGAGAGGGGCGCCGCCCCTTCATTTTAAGTAGTTTATTTTTTTTAATTATTATTTGTATTTATTGTTTTTATTTTTATTATTTATTTAGTAAAATTTCTTTAGGGTTAGTTAGATCGGGTCCTTTTTGGATTTTTCTTCTAGTATCTTACTCACTCATATCCTCCATTTACCTTCATACCTATACTCCTAATTTAATTAATTCAACTTAATTAATTTAATTTAGAAAATAATTTAGGTTAATTTTAATTTTAATTTCATTTAATTTTTAAATAAAAATAATAATCTAAACATATCTATTATGCTATTTTTTATTTAATCATTTCTTTAAATCTAAAAATACAAAAATAGTATTTTTCATCTGTAAATAAAGCTTTCCCTTGTACATAATCACCATTTTTTTTTTCTGAAATCCAATTCATTCTCAAAATTTTTTCAAATAAAAATAGTTGAAGGAATGTACATCCCCTTTGTCTCCGGTTAATTGATCGGTTGACACCCTCCGCATTGATCGATTACTTAAAATCAAATAAATCTAAAATTAATATTAACACATAAAATGCCTTTTATACACTTGCACACTTTATTCTAAAATATTTAATGTAAAATACAAATGAGCGCTTAAGCCTCCATCATGCGAGCATACAAGCCAATGTTTAAATGCAAGAACAACTTAAGACTTATCATATAAAATCTACCAACACGCACTTATTTTCTAAGAACCTGATTTTCTCACTGCACTATGAGAATACGTAAGCACGGGGTTTTGAAACCTTGGCGAGCACAATAATAAAATAAACTAATTTTTCTCTTTTCTTTTGTAAATAATTTTTATTTTTTTTTAATATTTTAATAAATAAATAAAATCATAAACAAACCCTTTAACCCTTAGAACTATAGGAGGTTCCTGTTGAGTACAACAGATCTAAGAGGCGCTAATACCTTCTCCTCGTATAACTGACTCCCGAACCCATATTTGATCAAGGCGGTCATCTTATCCCTTTTCGTTCCAATTGGGTTTTATCTTTATTTCCCTTTTCCTTAGGAATAAATAAAGAACGATGGCGACTCTGTAAGTCATCCGCGTGCGTGCAATGCGCTTTGCGAGGTCATATTTTTTTGAGATGCAATAGAGAGAACCTCATGACTTAACAGCCTTTGATTTTACATCTGTTGAGGAAATAAATAAACTCATCTTCATCCTTTGGATGAACAACCTTGACTTTCTCAGCATAGTCTAACATACTCTCCTCCATTGCCTTCAAAATGGAGTCTTCAGTAATCTCGACTATCATGACATCGACATGTTCGACAAAATTTGCTTCTTTGACCTGAAAATGGTCAAAATCAATATTCATGGGCGGTTTGGTTTTATCTCCAAACTTCAACCTTCCATCTTTCAGAGAATTTTGTACCAGATGCCTAAAAAGGACACATTGAGAGGTTTTATGACCAAGAAAGTTATGATACTTGCAAAAACATCTTTTCTTTCTTTGTTTCAATGGTGGTGTCTTTAGGCCTTATGGAACCATGATCTTACCATCAACAAATTAAAGATCAAACATTTCATGACATTTAGTCACATCAAACATAACACTTTTTATAATGAACTTTTCATTTTTACTAGGTTCGATAGGATTTTTCCTATTAGAAGGTCTTAGGACCTTGGAAATATATGGAGGGCATGGATTTAGGTTTTTCAAATTAACATAACTTTCTATGACACATTTAAAAAACCATGTCCATATCTTGAACGCTTTCATCTGCTTCTGCATAAGCAACATTTTTTTCCTAGGGTGTCGATTTGATCTGGTCTTCTCAGCTTTAACCATTCGACTTATCAAACTCTATGTGCTAATTGAGACATGTCTCTCATATATCGGGTATCTAAATTCTTTCTAATGGAATAGTCTAAGTCATCTCCGGCCATTTTGACTAACTCGTGTTCAGAAATATGAGTGAAACACCTCATCTTCATTAGCCTAAACTTATTCAAATAGTCATCTCTTGACTCAAAGAACTTCTTCTTCACGCTGGCTAATTCTTTCAAGATAATTTGGACTGGCCCATATAAAGCTTCTCAGGGAATACCCTTTCTAATTAATTCCAGTTACATATGGAGTTTGTGCGAAGGGTAGTAAACCAAGTGAAAACATTTTTGGTCAGAGAATTAGGGAAATATTTCATGTTTAAATTCTCATTATTGGCCAAGTTACCAGGCTCTGTCTAGTATCGAGCAATGTGTTCGACAATAGACTCATTGGTGTCACCTGCAAACGTAGTAAATTTGAGGATTTTCCAACCCCTAGGGGGTTCAGTTTGCAATACGTATTCAAATAAGGTAGAACAAAGTTTGGTCTATGGAGATCAACATTAATCCCATTTTGGACTAAGATTTGTTCAACCACATTGACTATGTTATTTTGCCCCCAAAAATTATTTTGTTGGACATTCCTAATCACTTGGTCTGCATCCTGATTTCTATTGACCAATACCAACTATGGACTATTAATTAAAAATTCGATGAGGGACAAAAACATAGAAAACCGAATACTTTAGTTACTTTGTCTCCCATGTCCAGAATAACTGCAAACCAGAATACGCCATAAATCATTATCAAATAGAATAAAAGATTCATCCTCTTTTACTAATGCACGTCGTCTTGAAAATTTGTTTATTATAAGTTTATCCTCCTATGGCAACTTGCAAGCATCTATGTTGTCTTTTGCTTTCGCCTTAAATTTTCCAAGCATTTCATCAACAGTTCTGCATCTACATTGGTTTCATGGTCGGATTACATCACCATAAACAACCATTTCAATTATATTAAGATTCACTCACTCTCCTGTCAGCATGAGTTCATGTTGAGTATTGGGTCCATTGGGCTTGGCTTTGTTTTGGCCCAATTAGATCTTAAATTGTTTTGGTTATATTGGTTGTAGCATATATTAGGCAGGTTGTTGAATGAATAAACAAGCAATACAATTCTTTACTTTACATATGGTATCAAAGCCTGGTTCGAGAAAGGGACCGGCTTACTTGTATAACGGTAATACAAGTGTGTGGAAGAAGAGCTTCCACTTGAGGGGGAGCATTGTGAACTCACACTTGAGGGGGAGTGTTAAGAATGTTGCAAGTGTGAGTAGAGTAGTGTGGGTAATAGTCCCACATTGGTTAGAATTGTGGAGATTTGAGCATGAGTCTGGTAACTCTATCTTATGTCTTAGAACTGACAGGGGAGGTGAGTTTACCTCAACTGAATTCAAAATTTTTTGTGATTCTAATGGCATGAAAAGGCAATTAACTGCAGCATATACCCCTCTGCAGAACGGGGTGTCTGAGAGAAAGAATAGAACATTGCTAAACATGGTGAGAAGCATGATGTCTGCTAGGAGTGTACCTAAACAATTTTGGCCAGAAGCAGTGAAATGGGCAGCATATGTGATGAATAGATGTCCTACACATGCTGTGAAGGACATCACACCAGAAGAAGCTTGGAGTGGAGTAAAACCCTCTGTGCATCATTTTAGGATTTTTGGTTGCTTGGCCTATGTTCATGTGTCTGATGTTCATAGAAGGAAATTGGACAACAAGAGCATCAAGTGTGTTCTCCTTGGTGTTAGCGAAGAGTCAAAAGCTTATAAGCTTTATAACCCAATTGAGAAGAAAATAGTTATCAGCAGAGATGTTGTTTTTGAGGAATTAAAAGGGTGGAATTGGAGCAAGTCAAATGAAATCAAGCAAGATGAACACTTAAGTGAAGCTGAAGTCAATGATGAGATTGAGTTACAAGATGACCAAGATAAGAATACTAGTAATGATGGAACAGAAGACATTCATGAAGGCAGTCCTGATGGTGAACATTCAAATGAGGAAATTGAAGCTGAACAAGGCAACACTGAAAGTCCACCTGCAAGGAGAAGAAATCCACCTAGCTATCTCAGAGACTACATTACTGATCTTGAGGAAAGACAGACTGATCACATGCAGAATTTTGCAACTGCTATGTTCAGCTCCAATGAAGATCCAAATTCATATGAAGAGGCAGTCAAGTCAGCCACCTGGAGGAGAGCTATGGAGAGTGAAATGCAGTCAATAGAAGACAATGATACTTGGGAGTTGACAACACTTCCACATGGAATGAAGGCCATAGATGTAAAGTTGATCTTCAAGACCAAATACAATGAAAAGGGGCAAGTAGAGAAGCATAAAGCAAGGTTGGTGGCAAAGGGATACACACAAAAGTATGGAATTGATTATAGTGAAGTCTTTGCTCCTGTAGCAAGTTGGGATACCATAAGAGCAATTCTAGCCCTTGCAGCTCACAAACACTGGTGTGTATTTCAACTAGATGTAAAAAGTGCCTTTTTACATGGAGAGTTAACTGAGGATGTGTATGTACAACAACCAGTGGGATTTCACAAGGGTAGAAATGGTCAAGTCTACAAGCTTAAAAAGGCACTGTATGGGTTAAGGCAGGCACCTAGAGCCTGGTATAGCAAGATTGAATCTTACTTCAGTGCAGAAACATTTGTTAAGTGCTCTCATGAGCCAACTCTGTTTATCAAACATGGAAGCAAGGGAAGGATTCTGATTGTAAGCTTGTATGTGGATGATCTGATTTACACTGGCAATGATGAAGAAATGTTTGATGCATTCAAACTATCTATGCAGAGAAAATTTGCCATGACTGATCTGGGAAAAATGAAGTATTTCTTGGGAGTGGAAGTGAGCCAAGGTAATCAAGGGATATTCATTCATCAGCACAAATATGCCTCTGAAATTCTGACAAGGTTTGGTATGGAGGATTGTAACAAAGTATCAAGTCCAATTGTACCAGGAAGCAAGCTTGTGAAAGATGAAAAAGGAAAAGCCACTGATGCCACCCTGTACAAGCAAATGATTGGCTGTCTGATGTACTTGTTAGCCACAAGACCAGACATAACATTCTCAGTATGTTTAGCCGCAAGGTACATGGAAAGGCATACTGAAATGCATGTTGCTGCTGTGAAAAGAATCCTGAGATATTTGAAGGGAACTATAAGTTTTGGCATCTTGTACAAGAATCACATTTCTGATGAGTGGATAATGCAGGGCTGGACTGATTCTGATTATGCAGGGGATTATGATGACAGGAAAAGCACTTCAGGATATGTATTCACAATGGGATTGAGTGCAGTTTGTTGGTCATCAAAGAAACAACCCATTGTCACACTGTCCACAACTGAAGCTGAATTTGTGTCAGCTGTTTCAAGTGCTTGCCAATGCATCTGGTTGAAAGCTGTGTTGAATCATTTGAGTCTAAAGCAAAGTGGCAGCACTATTATAAACTGTGATAACAACTCTTCTATCAAGCTGTCGAAAAACCCTGTTATGCATGGAAGATGTAAACATATTGATGTAAGATATCACTTTCTTAGAGAACTCAGCAATGATGGAGTTATAGAATTGAAGTTTTGCAGGTCTCAAGATCAATTGGCAGACATTATGACCAAGGCCTTGAAAGTTGAAATCTTCTTCAAATTAAGGGAGGGCTTAGGAATGTGTGACTCAAGCCATATCAAGTGAAATGTTTCCACTGTTTGTTTAGTTTTTTCTGTTTTTCTTTGTATTTGTTAGTTGATCATTTGTTGTATAGAGATCAACCTAAGGGAGGGTTTGTTGAGTATTGGGTCCATTGGGCTTGGCTTTGTTTTGGCCCAATTAGATCTTAAATTGTTTTGGTTATATTGGTTGTAGCATATATTAGGCAGGTTGTTGAATGAATAAACAAGCAATACAATTCTTTACTTTACAGTTCAAAAGGTTTTAAAAAGTTAACAAGCATGGCAAGTTTGTTGACAATATCAACATTCACTCACTCTCCTGTCAACAAGAGTTCAAAAGGTTTAAAAAATTCAAGTAAATTCTACATGAAGACATTGCATAAAAGCAATGAATGAGGATATAACACTATGTGAAGTTGGAAAGACTGAAAAAAAATATTTTGTTTATTTCATAAAAGAAAATTATTTTCAAAATAAAAAATATTTTTTTCAGAAAAATTGTTGAAAAAAATGTATTTTTATATTTTTTGGGAATAATTAATTTTATTTCAAAATAAAATATATTTTTTATTTTTGGAATAAATTTGTTTATTTTGAAAAAAAAATTATTTTTGAAAATAATTAAATAAAATTTTTTTTCAAAATTTTGTTTTTCGAAAAAAATTGTTTTTTTAATTTATGGAATAAATTTTTTTTTTATATTATTTTATGGAATAAAAAAATATTTTTTTTCAGATTTCTTTTATTTTTGTAAAAATTTGTATTTTTTTAATCTTTGGAATAAAAGTATTTCTTATTTCTAGAAAAAAACATATATATATATATATATATATATATATATATATATATATATATATATATATATATATATATATTTTTTTTTTTTTTTTTTTTTTAATTTTTAGAAATCTTTTGTTTGCACTCTCAATCGTTTTCTTTCTTCTTTTTATGAAAAACTAATTCATAATACATACTTATTATCTTAAACATGCGGATTTAATGAACATTTGAATTAATAGCCACAACTCTTAGATTATGAACACCATCTTTAAACAAAGGGCTACTTTGGGCGATATTCAACAGGTTTGGGATCACATGTTAAGTAATAATAAATTCAAGATGAGGGATGTTTATAAGGCTATGTGTAAAGGTACTCCCAAAGTTTCATGGAGGAAATTATTTCGTTATAATGTTGTTAGTCTGAGGGCTCTGATGACTATGTGGCTTGCATGCCACGGTAGATAGGCTACAAAACAACACATTTTTCAATTTGGTATGATTTATGAATATGGATGTTGTTTGTGTACACAAGAAAAGGAATCTATTAATCACCTGCTATTTGTTTGTCCTGAAACGGTCTATATTTGGGCCAAAATCCTGGAATGGATACATATTACACATATTCTGCAAACATGGGACGAGGAATTGATATGCTTAAGGAAGAGTACCAAAAGAAAGGGGGTGAAGGTCCTCCTTCCTGAAATTAGCTGCTACGGAGACTGTGTATGGTGTGTGGAAATGTTTGTTTATACGCGGTCTCAAAGAGGAGAGTGAATTAGATTTATTGGACTTTTCTCAATTTGAAGCGTTAGCACTGGTTTTGTTATTCTTCAGTATTGATATGAAAGTAAATATGTTGAAAAATAAATGCAAAAAGTGAATGAACACAATGATGTATACTAGTTCCCCTTATCAACCAATGGTATATATAGTCCCCTCACACCTCGTGAGAGATTTTTACTATGTCATATCTTTGTACAAGTCTTCCACCAAGACCTATCCTACAATCTTCAAACATAAGCAACACAATCAATAAGGACAATCTCCTTATGATCTTTACAAAGTGCAACAAGAGAACAATCCCCCCTTATTCACTCTCTTGCTTCCAACAATCCTAGACAACAAGGTATAACAAAATAATCTGAATTTGTAACAGAAGTTATATCTCTTGAACAATTATTTGCTAATTAATTTCCTCTTTGTATTGATCACAATCCCAACACATACACCTAAGTGCTCAGAATAATATGAATGAAACTTTAATGAATATGTAGGAAAGTTTATGCATAAAATTTCATATTTGAAAGTTTAGAAAATTTGTTTTTATTATGACATGCGAAAGTTGTAATAAAAGAAACTCTTTTGAAATATGAAAGTTTTTTGTCTAAGAGTTTCTCTTTTGAAAACTAAAACCATGGGATTTGATGTTTATAATTTCATATTTGAAAGTTTAGAAAACTTGTTATTATTATAAATGAAAATTAATAGCACAAAATTAGAAACTTATCTCCTTCAAGGATTTGATGTCAAAGTTGATATCAATGTTGATGCTTCTTCAAAACATATTCTTCTTGTCATCTTCATTCCATGAACTTTTAATCTTTGATGTCATAACACCATCGACAACACTAGTAGGAACAAATAGAGCATTTTGTACAACATCGCATATAACTTCTCCTTGTGCTTTTAGATGCGCCTTCATATGAATTTTCCAAAACTCGAAGTATTCACCATAGAATAATGGAGGCTTGTTATTATTACCATTGTGTCTAAAAACCGGATTTGCGGAAGCCATTCAGAATCTTTTAGGCACAATTTAATTATAACTTGCTCTGACGCCAATTGTTAGTTTATGCGCGGTAAGAGGGGGTGAATTAGATTTATTGGACTTTTCTTAATTTGAAGCGTTAGCACTGGTTTGGTTATTTTTCAGTATTGATATGAAAGTAAATATGCTGAAAAATAAATGCAGAAAGTAAATGAACACAATGATGTATACTAGTACCAATTATCAACCAAGGGTACATCTAGTCCCCTCACACCCCCGTGAGAGATTTTCACTATGTCAGATCTTTGTACAAGTCTTCCACCAAGACCTATCCTACAATCTTCTAACATAAGCAACACAATCAATAAGGACATTCCCTTTATGATCTTTACAAAGTGCAACAAGAGAACAATCCTCCCTTATACCACAATAACCTGAATTTGTAACAAAAGTTATAGTTCTTGAATCAATTATGTGTTAATTAATTTTCGCTTTGTATTGATCACAATCCAAACATATACACCTAAGTGCTCAGAATAATATGAATGAAACTTTAATGAATATGTATGAAAGTTCATGCCAAAAGTTTCATATTTGAAGGTTTAGAAAACTTGTTTTGATTATGACATGTGAAAGTTGTAATCAAAGAAACTCTTTTGAAATATGAAAGTTTGGTGTCTAAGAGTTTCTCTTTTGAAAATTGTATATTCATGAAATATTGTCGTGTTTGATGTATGAAAGTTGCAAAACGTTGGAATCATATTTTTCATGAAAATTTAAAATTTTTGAGTGTGTAACCGGTTACACCAGATACTTTTTTATAAACTAAGGTATTTTGAACCGGTGTGAATTGTGGCTATTTTATAATGCTATTATGGCGGTTTCAAATGCTATAATTTACCAAAAATAGAATGTTTTCAATAATCTTTTGGAAAACCATTTTTACGTTTATGTAACCGGTTACCATAAATGGTGTAGCTAGTTACACCTAACATGTTTTTGAAAAATACTTAAAAATTAAGTTCCAAACATGTTCCACATGATATTAAAATGAATGCATGCACAAGATGAAATAATTATGATAATTCTGAGAAATTAAGATATATATACTTGAATTGTAAAATATACTCAACCATCTTGATTCTTCCATTGACTTCAAGCTTATGATCATTTGAACTTGATTGCTCTAGTCTTCAAGCTTAGCCTTCTTTTGTTAATGTGTTTGTCTTCATCAAAAATATAACCTAGGACAAGAAGAACCCTTCTTCACAGGAAATACCGTAATGATATTTGTTATGGTAATGTTGTAGATAAGACAAAAATAACAGACAACATTATAGATATGATTGTGTATTGAGTTTGTATAGAAGGAAACTTAGGACACATATAGCTAAGTTGATGATATTTTAGTTTCCAGTTTATTTCTTTCTTGTCTTCTTTGAGGGCTGGATCCGTGCAATCGCTTTGTACTTTATTATTATTATTATTATTATTATTATTATTTTTGAAATAATACAATCTTCCTTTGATTAAAAAAAAAAACTCATTCATATAATTAAACCAGTTTATAAAAGAAAACTTGTTTTGGATCAGTTTTAAACTGGATTATAATTTTTAAAATTAAATGATTAAGTTCGTTAACCATTTAAATGGTTCCGTTTTTTTATGCTACAATGCAATTCAATTTAATAATATAGTTTAATTAACTATAATTTTGCACACCCCTAATATGAGTATGTGAATCCAGAGTTATAAGAATAGTTTCATGAGGCACATGATCCCTTGTTTCTTGAGAAGTACCCTAACATGCAACCAAATAATGATAAAAAAAGTGTGGTTTTTCAAGAGGACTTATTGACACCTTTATGTTGACACAGTTTGAGAACCACATAACACTAGGATTAATGAAAGGAAAAACATATATTATAATATTCTACTATAATTTTAATATAATTTTTATATTTTGAAATTAATTATTTATTAATTTTTATATATAAATTATTCCTTCACAATCGTAACCTTATCATTAATTTTATTTAAAGTTGTGTAGTAAAAGTTCTTGTTTCCTTTAGATTGACTCCATTTTAATTATTGTTTTCTGATGTAATGGGGGATTTATGAACACTTTGTCAATTTAAGTGATAAAAAGGATCACAGACCTCACACCAATGGTATTCATACAACGAATATATAGACAACTTAACATGTTGTGGTTAGGGGCTTTGACATTACATTTGTTCTTGAGGAGAATTTTACATATATTTTTTAGATATATTACACCCATTTTTACCGAATGTAAATTCATCGGCTGGGATATGTATGGAGAATGTTTATTACTTAGAATGAAAGTTGGGCAGTTCATTGGAGATACCAATACACTAATATTTATTTCTTTTTATTGGTAAAAAACTTGAAATTGAATACTTACGTCTAACGTCACCATGATTTGGAAAACTTGTTTTCATGTTATTTTGCTTTTAGTGACTGTGGATGCAAGTTGTAACCATGAAAAACAATGATTTATGATATACGCATTAAAGAATTGAGAAGTAATGAAATATTAAACTTTTTAAAATTATTTTCAAGTAAAATACTACAGTTTATTTTATAAATTTTATTGTTTAATGACTCTTAAAGGTGTGTATTATTATTTAGTTGGTTACACACATCCTATAGATACATATGTGATATGGTGTTAGATGGATTCTTCATAGGTTGTGATGTTGATCTATGGGATATGGTGTTAGATGGTTACACACATCCTATAGATACAAATGGCACTACGCTTGAAAGAAGCAAAATGAATGAGCAACAAAAGAAGGATCACAAGAATCATCATAGATCCATAACTATATTATTGACTTCTATTTCCTACTCTTAGTACGAAAAGATAAAAAATTAGAGACTCTGCTAAGTATATATTTGATTTTTTTAAAATGCCTCATGAGGGAGATGAGTAAGTTAAAGAGACTAAAACATTGGCTTTAATCCATAAATATGAATCTTTCAAAATGGAACAGGATGAAATGATTAAGGAAATGTTCTCAAGATTTCAAACTCTTGTAGCTGGATTCAAATTCCTGAACAAAGGCTATAGCACTTCAGATCATGTAACAAAAATCATCAAAATTTTGCCTAAGAAATGGAGATCAGTGGTGACAACACTGAAGGTGTCTAAAGATATGAACAAAATAACTCTGGAGGAACTTATAAGTTCTCTAAGGAGCCATGATATTGAACTTAAGGAAGATGAATCTCAGAAAAAGATCAACTCTATGGCTTTAAAATCCAAAGATAAATTTGAGAAGGCCAAAGCTCTTCAAGCTGAAAAAGAAGAGTCCGAACCAAACCGGAATCCAAGCCAACCCATGGTGTTTGGGTTGACCATTTTTTTAGGTCGGGCATTAACCAAACCAAACCAATGAAACCCGATGTTAATTAGTTCGGGCAACGGATTTTCAAAATTCTACCCGCAAGCTCGTCTACCCAAACCAACCATATTAATTCATATAATTTATATCAGTATAATGGAAACTAGTATAAGATATTCAACTTTAAGAAGGAAGAAAAATGAAACATATTTATGACATTCACAATCCATATGAAAATACGAAAATACATTAAAAAAAACTATACTATTACAGAAAATTAGTTGATGTAAATTAAAAAATTTTAAAAATATTTTCGCATATTTGTTTCTAATGTATCTGATCAATCCAACCCAAACCAACACGTTATTTCCTGGTTTTGTTCAGTTTATAGAAAAAAAGTAAAAATCCAATCCAAACCAATCCATATATTTTTGATTGGTTTGGGTATCGAATTCACTCAAAACCGAACCAAACAGGCCCGCGAACACCCCTAGGCTATAGCACTTCAGATCATGTAACAAAAATCATCAAAAGTTTGCCTAAGAAATGGAGACCAGTGGTGACAACACTGAAGGTGTCTAAAGATATGAACAAAATAACTCTGGAGGAACTTATAATTTCTCTAAGGAGCCATGATATTGAACTTAAGGAAGATGAATCTCAGAAAAAGATCAAGTCTATGGCTTTAAAATCCAAAGATAAATTTGAGAAGGCCAAAGCTCTTCAAGCTGAAGAAGAAGAGTCCGAAGAAAGTTCAAAAGAAGAAGATGAGATGTGTCTTATGTCTAGAAGGGTTAACCAACTCTGGAACAAAAGAAAAATAAAGTTCATAGGCTACAGAAGAATATGTGATAAATCTGAGTCAACCTCTGGGCAGAAGAAGCTTGGAGCTGGCAAGGATGTTACCTGCTTTGAGGGAAAGTAGCCTGGACATTACAAAAATGAGTATCCCAAACTTATACCTAAAAATAAGATCTTGAGAGAGAAGAAGAAGGTTCTTATGGTGACCTGGGATGACTTAGAAGCTTCAAAGGATGACTCTGAAGAAAAGCAGGCGCATATGGCACTGATGGCTAGCACAGAAGCATCTGGCTCTGGATTAGAATCAGATTCAGACCCCAATGAGGTATTCTCTAATCTTAATAGTTATGAAGTTGAGTATTGTCTTACTAAAATTCTTGAATATTTTCTAAGTCTTCAGAATAGGCATAAGTATTTTAAACAAATCCATGTATATTACTCTGAAGCCATCAATGAGTTAAAGAAAGAAACTTCTATTCTGAAAGAAAAATTTCCTGATCTTGAAAAAGATAATTCTACTCTAAAAATCAAGAGTAAAGAACTTGAAGAGGAGATTCTTCCAGAATCTCCCATGGAATCTGAAGATGTTATAATGAAATATGATATTTCTTTTCAAAAATTTCGTGCACGTAACATAGACAGAAGCAAAATTGCTTTCATGATCTATGGAGTAAGTAGAAATGGTAAAAGATGTCTTGGTTATGTGCCACCCAAACACTCAAGGGTTAAGCCTAATACAAAAAAAAACGCTACAAAACCAAAAGCTCTATATTCCCATTTCACTTATGGGCACACATATGATTATGCTGCACAAAATCCCCAGGTTAAGAAAAACTCTGGGAGAACTAACAAGAAAGGACCCAAAAATAAATGGGTACCTAAAGATAAAATAATCTATATTGTAGACATCCATAATAGCAAAGTTGAAACACCACTCATGGTACCTGAACTCTGGATGCTCACGAGACATGACAGGAATAAGGCTTATCTTCCAAAGTCTGGAACTTAAGCCTGGAGGCACCATAGGTTTCAGAGGCAATCAAAAAGGTAAAATTATTGGCTCTGGAGCTATTAGTAATGACTTTCTCCCTTCTATAAATAATGTTTTACTTTTTAAAGGTTTAATGCATAACTTATTGTCCATAAGTGAATTAAGTGACAATGGTTATGATATTATCTTTAATAAAAAATATTGCACAACTATTAGTCAGAAGGATGGATTTGTAATCTTTAATGTCAAAAGGAAGAACAAAACATTTATAATATTAGACTTTATGATTTAGAAAATTAAAATGTTAAGGGCCTCATGTATGTGAATGGAGAGCAATGGACTTGGCATAGACAGTTAAGTAATGTTACCATGAGAATGATCTCAATGCTTGATAAGCTGAGCTTAGTGAGAGGCCTTCAAAAACTAAAGTTTTCTTTAGATGCTCTTTGTGAGGCATGTCAAAAAGACAAATTTTCAAAAGCTTCTTTCAAAGCCAAAGTTTTTGTTTCACCCTCTAGACATTTGGAGCTTTTACACATTGACTTATTTGGGCATGTGAAAAAAGTCTCTCTCAATGGTTAAAAGTATGGTTTAGTCATTCTTGATGCCTACAACAGGTGGACATGGGTCAACTTTCTTAAACACAAGGATGAGTCACATGCTGTGTTTGCTACGTTCTGCTCCCAAGTATAAAATGAGACAGACTTTAAGATTGTTAAAGTTAGAAGTGATCATGGTGGAGAATTTGAAAATAAAGAATTTGAATTTTTTTTTATGAACATGGCATTTCAAAGAACCAATGGTTACTGGTTCGAGGCTTATCCTTGTATATTTTGATTTTCTGGTGCAATGGGGGATTTATGAGCACTTTGCCAATTTATTTGATAAAAAAGGATCACAGGCTTCACACCAATGGTATTCATACAACGAGTATATGGACAACTTAACATGTTGTGGTTAGGGGCTTTGACATTACATTTGTTCTTGAAGAGAATTTTACATATATTTTTTAGATATATTACACCCATTTTTACCGAATGTAAATTCATCGGCTGGGATATGTATGGAGAATGTTTATTACTTAGAATGAAAGTTGGGCATTTCATTGGAGATACCAATACACTAATATTTATTTCTCTTTATTGGTAAAAAATTTGAAGTTCAATACTTAAGTCTAACGTCACCGTGAATTGGAAAACTTGTTTTCATGTTGTTTTGCTTTTAGTGACGGTGGATGCAAGTTGTAACCATGAAAAACAACGATTTATGATATACGCATTAATGAATTGAGAAGTAATGAAATATTAAACTTTTTAAAATTATTTTCAAGTAAAATACCACCATTTTTTTTTATAAATTGTATTGTTTAATGACTCTTAAAGGTGTGTATTATTATTTAGATGGTTACACACATCCTATAGATACATATGTGATATGGTGTTAGATGGATTCTTCATAGGTTGTGATGTTAATCTATGGGATATGGTGTTAGATGGTTACACACATTCTATAGATACAGATGGCACTACGCTTGAAAGAAGCAAAATGAATGAACAACAAAAGAAGGATCACAAGAATCATCATAGATCCAGAACTATATTATTGAGTTCTATTTCCTACTCTGAGTATGAAAAGATAAAAAAATAGAGACTCTGCTAAGTCTATATTTGATTTTTTTAAAATGACTCATGAGGGAAATGAGTAAGTTAAAGAGACTAGAACATTGGCTTTAATCCATAAATATGAATCTTTCAAAATGGAAGAGGATGAAATGATTAAGGAAATGTTCTCAAGATTTCAAACTCTTGTAGCTGGATTCAAATTCCTGAACAAAGGTAATAACACTTCAGATCATGTAACAAAAATCATCAAAAGTTTTCCTAAGAAATGGAGACCAATGATGACAACATTGAAGGTGTCTAAAGATATGAACAAAATAACTCTAGAGGAACTTATAAGTTCTCTAAGGAGCCATGATATTGAACTTGAGGAAGATGAATCTCATAAAAATATCAAGTCTATGGCTCTAAAATCCAAATATAAATTTGAGAAGGCCAAAGCTCTTCAAGCTGAAGAAGAAGAGTCTTAAGAAAGTTCAAAAGAAGAAGATGAGATGTCTCTTATGTCTAGAATGGTTAACCAACTCTGAAACACCAGTCATGATACCTGAACTCTGGATGCTCACGAGACATGACAGGAACAAGGAATATCTTCCAAAGTCTGAAACTTAAGCCTGGAGGCACCATAGGTTTCAGAGGCAATCAAAAAGGTAAAATTATTGGCTCTGGAGCTATTAGTAATGACTCTCTCCCTTCTATAAATAATGTTTTACTTGTTAAAGGTTTAATGCATAACTTATTGTCCATAAGTGAATTAAGTGACAATGGTTATGATATTATCTTTAATAAAAAATCTTACACAACTATTAATCAGAAGGATGGATTTGTACTCTTCAATGTCAAAAGGAAGAACAAAACATTTATAATATTAGACTTTATGATTTAGAAAATTAAAATGTTAAGGGCCTCATGTATGTGAATGGAGAGCAATGGACTTGGCATAGACGGTTAGGTAATGTTAGCATGAGAATGATCTCAATGCTTGACAAGCTGGGCTTAGTTAGAGGCCTTCAAAATCTAAAGTTTTCTTTAGATGCTCTTTGTGAGGCATGTCAAAAAGACAAATTTTCAAAAACTTCTTTCAAAGCTAAAGTTTTTGTTTCACCCTCTAGACATTTGGAGCTTTTACACATTGACTTATTTGGGCATGTGAAAAAAGTCTCTCTCAATGGTAAAAAGTATGGTTTAGTCATTCTTGATGCCTACAACAGGTGGACATGGGTCAACTTCCTTAAACACAAAGATGAGTCACATGCTGTGTTTTCTACCTTCTGCTCCCAAGTATAAAATAAGACAGACTTTAAGATTATTAAAGTTAGAAGTGATCATGGTGGAGAATTTGAAAATAAAGACTTTGAAAAACATTTTGATGAACATGGCATTTCAAAGAACCAATGGTTGCTGGTTCGATGCTTGTCCTTGTATATTTTGATTTTTAATTATATTACCATTATTAAAAATAAACATTCAAAATGAGACCAAAGTAGGATTAAAACAACACACATTTAGCTTAGAGGACACACCTACTTACCACTAGGCCATATATCCAATGTGTATTTTGTGTTTCTAATTTATATAAATTTTAAATTTAAACTTCCAAATAATATTTTTAAAATATATTACAATTCTCCACCATTTACAAAATTTAACTAAATCTTATATTTATGGAAATATCATGGTTTTAGATAACGATATCTCACAATTTGAGTCATTACTTAGTAAATTAAGTTTTCACTTATCCCCGAATAGATTGACATAGACATGCAAAATTCACAAAGAAAATCTCATTACTATCAATAGAATTATAAAAATTGACACATATAATATGACCTTGTGTCACATATCCTTTTCACGAGAATTTAAGAGCAAAACCCTTTAAGTCTCTGAAGCAGCTCCACTTCATTCTCGTATAGATAGACTACATTAGAAATGCACCCATAATTATGCATTTCAATAGACATATGCTATATGTATATTAAGAAGAAACCCTCTTTCTAACACATTTATGCTTATGGTCCAAATACTTTTACCCCTTGGGATGTATCTTTTACTAAGTAATGTTCTTTCATCATTGAACTCAAGACTTGATGTTAATAAAAAGTGAGTTGAGTTTCTGTTATTGGTGATTAATTAGATATGATGTTGTATCACATCCCTACATGATGTCTTCAACATCATATCCTTGTCAATTATTTCTTCAAATAATTGTAAGATATTTCCATTTTATTAATTTTGAATATTCAAACTCATACATAGTTATGCATTTCATTTATTTTTTATAGTTTAACCAACTGTCACACAACCATGACAATATAGTCATTGATTAACTTTGTATCTTACAGTATCATTTTAAATCATTCAATATTTTCTATTAAACCATTTAATAACAAGCAATTGGATTTAAAGTTTCTCTTTCCTTTCAATAAGCATACAACACAACTTACTTAATACAAGAAGTATGTAAAAAATAGGTTTAATACCATTTTTGGTCCCGTATCTTAACCTCGAGGTTCATTTTGATCCCTTAACTTTTAAAAAGTCCATATTGGTCTATTAACTCTTCAAAACGTTCCAAATTAGTCATTTTTGTCTAACTTGCGACGAATTTAGCGACTGATTTTTGAATTTTTCCGTCGCTAATAGGATAAAAAGGACTAATATGGAACGTTTTGAAGAGTTAATGGACTAATATGAACCCTTTTAAAGTTAAAGGACCAAAATGAACTCCAAAGTTAAGATACGAGGTCAAAAATAGTATTTTTCCTAAAAAATATGATTACCAAATTTCTATACATGAAATAATCATGATCATAAAATTATCACATTCAACATATGTCTTATAGAAATGGTTCAAATATGTGAAGCACAAACACATATCAAATTTAAATCTAAGCTTTTACAATTAATTTTAATTATTTTATTGTGATTATTATCATTTACCTAGCATACCAACATACGTGCATGCTAACACTTGACATTTGTTATACAATTATCAACCATTATAATTAGATTAGATATTTAATGACATAAGTTTCAACATTAAGTCTTAACACTTAAATAAATTTAATAAAATTTTAAAAAAATGATACTTTTCTTGTTAAAGATAAATAAAATGGCATTTGTCCAAAACATATAAAAATAAGACAATTTCTTAATACACCGCCCTAGTTTCTTATACACCACGTGAAATTATTTTTTTGTCCCCTAGTTCCGGATGTGCACATCCGGACACACCGTTTTTTTAAAAAACGTTGCCTTTTTTCGGATGTGCAAATCCGGAATGACAATTTACGCGTATTCCGGATGTGCACATCCGAAAAAAAGGTATATTTATTTTAAAAAATAATAATAATATGTATTTTAACAGAGTAACGATCATCCAGCAATCGTGACAAACATGACCTCTGTAACCATAAGTTATATATCCAAACAAGGCATTGTGAATATCCGAACTCCCAAATATATCCTCGAAGATTGTAGGACAAATCAAGATCAACAGTAAAACATTACTTCTTTGACGTTATCCAAGATAAATGACACCAGAGTCGAGATAAAGTTGGTGGTACTCCTATTACTACTTGCACAACCAATGGACTGACTTTGGGACACATGATACAGAGGAATTGTTTCTTCTCAGGTTCATTGCGAGGAGATAATTCAAGATCTCTTTAAAATAACAGTGGATCCTTAGATGACATTACTGCTACTGGTGCACTAGCCACATTACTTATTTTCAATAACGAAAAGGGTTTATCTCCAAAAAATATTGAGTCCATCTGTAGTGTTGGAGGATCAACAAAGAAAGATAACAGAAGCAGTGGTTACACTGGAGAGAAAGGTACATTCTCAGATTTGATATGTTTTTAATCTCATTCTCATTAGAATGTATATTAACTTGCGATACGAAGAACAAAGTTTTCTATTGCAGAGATACGAAGAACAAAGTTTTCTATTGGAGAGATACGAAGAACAAAGTTTTCTGTTGAAGAGATACGAAGAACAAAGTTTACTAGAGTTGTATTTATAGTTGACAAATCTCAAGGTATTATTTTTCCAGTATTGAAAAAGTTTGAGACTGGAGACTGCTCTTGGTTAAGTGCGGGTGCGGATGATGTCACTTTAGAACTTAAAGCACCTCTACTTGAAAGTGTTTACATAAGACAAAATTCTAAGTCACTGACTCGCGAGCCACGTCTCTGCAAATGTTGAGCCTGTTTCTCTAATTTTTTTCTTATTTAGACTTTGTTTTATTACAAATTGTTGTACCCCAAAATTTGTCTGCCCTATTTTCTAACATTTAAATTATTTTTTAACTTTGATTTTATAAGTTTTTTTTTGTTCAATTTTTACTAACATTTAAACAGTAAGTTTTACTCAAAAAATATGTAACAGTTTACTTTAAATTGTTTAAATAACAAATAGTTATTTGACCTTCATATGCTTTCAAGTGCGTTTTAATTTCGAATAAACAAGATAGCACAATTGGTAAAGAGTAAAAGCTTGCAAGCATAAGGTCACGGGTTCAAATCCCATTATTTGACTTTTTTTTCCTTTTTTTTGTTACAAACTTTATTTCCATTTTAAAATCACAAAATTGTATTTTTTTTTAATATTTAATTTTAATTTTCGTTTTTATTTTAAAGCATTTTTAAAAATAATTATTTATTTGATTTTATGCACTTTTTACCAAAAAGGAGTGCAAAAATCATAATAGATACAAAAAATATTTCCTTTCTTGTGTACTCATTTCCTATTGGTCAGTTTATGTCATTGGTCTACTTGGTGACCAAGTAAAAATCAGATACTATATGATTTTATTCAGATGTTATTCAATATGAATTAAGACTGATTTTATTTTCCTTTTTATACTTTTTAACCTAATTTTCTAGATCTATAAATACATGTTGTTTTACACATAACAGGGGGGGACCGAAAAAAAAAAGATTAAAACGGCGACAAATCTCATCAGAATACAAAGCTATTAAGATCGTCGTATTCACGGTAACGTTTTTCTACGTAACATGTTTTATTATAACAACATTAACATTTTGGTTTTATAATATATATTATAATTACATGTGCATAGAAATTCTGGTGAATGACTTACTTTTCAATTGTTAATACATATAATATGCTGCCACGATTTCAGTTTATTTTCTTATTAATATATGTAATATGCTGCACTGAATCATACTGGCGATGAATTTCTTAAGAATAATGAATATTTCAATTTTCATCATTACTAACATATTGATACTAACGAATAAATCATAGTTTATATTAACATTTGTATACAAATACTTTTCACACCTCACACTTTCAAAAATATTTTCAAAAAACAAACACTTTGTATACATTCTTACACGAATTATTACAAAGTCAACTTTTACAAAATAGTTTCTAAACACACACCACATTTCAAAAAAAAAAGCAAGTTAAAGTGAGCAAGCAATTCAGAGCCCGTAGATAACTACGGATGAAAAGGGGTGCTAACACCTTCCCTTTTCATAACTTACCCCCCGAACTCAAAATCTTTTCAAAAAGGTCTTTCCTGTTCTTTTCACCTTTCTTAAATAAATTGGATAAAAGAAAAGTCGGTGGCGACTCTTGCTAACCGCAACATGTTTTGTGAAAACAAAATTAAAAAGTCAGTTCTCCACCGTATTACAGAACTGGAGACTCTGCTGGGGAAATACTTAAAAGAGGGTTTACCTTAGGGTTTAGATCACTTTAACTGCTTTAATTATCTGTTTTGTGTGCTTTAATTTTTAGGGTTTTGTCTTGGGGGGTATTACTTGGGTAAATGATCCTACACCCGGATCTAGGACCTTAGGTAAGTGGCAAGAGACCAAGGAGACTGTACGGCATGTACCGCTATGGTTGATATGGTAGCCATCGTTAGTGTAACACTTTGGTTTGTACTGATGTTCCTCGAGGCTTGGATTGGGGATAACATTAGGTTGTCGCGTGGTGTCATTAAGCACTAATTTGCCCTTAGAACCCTAGTTGAACTTAGCCTTGGCCATTAGAAGGTAGTGAGATAGCCGGTTTGGCATGTTCCAAAGTTGGTTGATACTCGAGACTACGCTCATTGAGATTGGACTTTCGGGATGTTTTGGTCGGCCGCTCAAGTGTCGCACAAAAATAAAGCCTGTGAGAAAGATCCGTGATATGAGATTCCTAGAACCCAGTTACTATTTTAGGACAGGTTGAACCAACTAAACCTTGGTATGGGAAGGGTACTTACCTTTGGACTTCATGCAAGCCTTTAAACCTAAGGCTACTTGTGTGACTTGTTTGTATTCACTATCTAACAGCTTGAATTCCTTGCAGGATTTGTTTGTACTCTAACAACTTGAACTCTTTGCGGGACTTACTTGTCCTCATGCTTTTACTTAATGCATAGCATCCATATACCATCATAACATAGCATGTTAACTAACCTTTTTAAGGATCTTAGGGATTTATGGCGCACAATTTGCAGGTGCTATTATGGAAGGATTATCAAAAGCCAGATTTCTATCAAGGGGCAAAAGGATTTATTTTCCTCTAGCCAGATGCCTTCAAACTCAAAAGAACAGTATCCTGAATCAGAGGCTATGACCCACTTGATATGGCGAGCTTGATTCTTATAGAAGCACGTTCAAAGATGAAAAGTCAAAGTTCTTCAGACAAAGCTGCAACCAAATTCAATTTCTAATGTTGCAAACTAGATTCCATAAAGATCCTTGAAAACATTGCATATGCATTTACATACATATCATAACAGGTTTCCACAACGGGTTTCTCATCTCCTCGCTGTTTATTTCAGCAGAAAATGGCATTAGAACAAGCTGTCAAGGATCTCCAGACTCAGAACACCCAATTCCAAGAGATGGTCCTGAGCCTATTCAAGGGGCAAGAAGAGTTGAAAGCCCTCCTCACTAAGGACATGAAAAAGAAAAATCCTGAAGACAACAAGGATGATTAATTGGAACAACTGCAAGCTGAGATGGCAGAGATGAGAATCCAGATGTATGGTCAGATGGCTCTTATCCAAAACTTAGCTCGGGGGCAAGAAGAGCTGAGAGTCCTTGTCAATAAACTTCAAGACAGCAGAGTCGGGGATCAGATCATCAGTCGGCCTCCAAGGAAACAAGCTGACTTGGTTGAGAAAAAGATGAGGATAAAAGAAGGAAAGAGACAGGTTACTACTGATAGTCTTTCAATTGAAGGAAGAAGGCCTTATAGGGTTGTCGCACCACCAGTTCAACAACAGAAAGATCAGCGTAGGCAGCATGGTGGTCAACGTACTTGGAAATCCAAACCTAAACGACCATTTACCCCATTGCACATGCCGCTGTCTCAGGCTTTGCAACAATTGCTCAATCAGAACTTGATAACTTTGTTGCCTTCATACTCAGCTCCATCCAACCCTGCTCCTGGTTACAAACCTAACGCAAGATGTGCTTATCATTCGAATAGTCCTGGTCATGATACTGAAGACTGTGGTCCATTGAAACATAGGATCCAAGACCTGATTGACGAAGGAGTCCTCGAGTTCACACCAGATGGTCAGATTGAGTTCTTCTATCGCCCATTTAATATCGAAGCTGCAAGACACATCGTCTGAAGTGATAGGTTCAGGAAGGGAAGCTTTGAAATCATTTGAATTTTCATTTGTAATTTCTTTTGTTGGCTTAAGCACTTACTATTATGTCAAACTTTGGTTTTTTCACATTAATGCATTGCGTATGTTCGTCTTGAATTTATCCATTCGTTTCACTATATTTAAACTATGCTTCTTACTTCTCTTTTGTGATATTTAACTCTCGTTAAAGCTGTAAGCCTTTAGAGGGTGGATGACGAAAACGATACCATAATTTCATACGGTATGCTTTTGAACAGACCGTGCTGACGATGTACAGGCATTGTTTCAAATCCTAAACAGTGGAGTTATAAGGAAGTTAATCCCTAGTCAACCCCTTTGAGCCTAAGAAGTAGGAGTTTTCCTTCTCATGCAAATTAAAACCCTTAATCATAACCTGGGGCAGGGTAGTTCCTCAGTTAACTCAATTATGCCAGTTGATCTTTTGTACACAATTAGTGATGGTTCCCTGTAATCATTAAGTCAGGCAGTCAATATCTATCAAAAGAAAAGCCCACTAAGTCAAAACCTGTGAAGGAGACTTAGTAAAAATTGAGACATCCCGCTGACTGTGATCTCAAAATAAACAGTTTAGGCAAAAGTTAGGGATAACAAAGTCAAAAAGAGGTCACTACAAACCCTCAAAAGAAAAATGTTACAAAAAATAATGACTGCCTTTTCAAATAAACTTCCGGTTTTTGAACCATCACCAAACATCAGTGTTAAAATTCCAAAATCTCTAGGAATCTGAATGCATAGTTAACTGAGTATAGGACTGAAGAACATTACGGAGAATGGGTTGGGTACAAATAAACTTTGAGCCTTTATCCTTTGTTTCTTAAACCGTGAACCATGCCACGTTACAACCCTTTAAAAGTCCTAGCTGAAGCATGGTTAGTTCGAAGGCATACTGTTACCAAAAGGTATCCTGACTCCTTTGGGGCCTATTATAAATCTTGAGTTGACATCACAGTTTTCACAAACATGGTTTTGCTAAATAGTTCTTTTTCAAAACTTCAAGACAGACATAAGCGTTGCATTTTGAATATCATTGTTTGCATATAACTAAGTGTTTGACAGCAGAGAAGTTCACATGATGAACATTCAATGAACAAAAGTCCTCCCGACAGACAAAGTTGCTTCAGAGGTGCATCGAAAAGCAGAAATATTTCCTGCGCTGACTCAGTTGGTTAAAAGCCAATGTATACAAGGGGCATGGTCACTATCTTCCAATCAAGGGGCATATTATTATGGGGCATCCCGGTTATTTCTCTTGAGGCAGCTCTTTTCAAATACTTCCATTCGGGGGCAAATCATCCTCTGCTAGGGGCAACGCTTTCTTTTCAAATCTGATCAGATCAAGTTCAGTTGTAAGCTCCTCAACCATTAACCAGGGAATACACGATCCACCGCAGTCTAGAAGCACATTCCTCCTGTTACATGGCATTGATCCTAAGTTTCAGTAAGAGCCATTGTGGGAGTTACTTGTCTGTGCCAATAGTATTAGATGGTGTCAGTATCATGTCTTCGGATCCAGTCATGATAATTCCTAGAAATTATTTGGGGAAGTCGAGACTATCGAAAGTTCTAAATACAGGTGATCTCGGGGGCAAACGAACTCTTACGTGCGAAGAGCCATTCGTAATCAAGAAGATATTTTCTGACGACGCTACGAGGATTACTACCATGGACAGCGAAGATTTCTCGCACCCTGTGAACGTGGACATAGTCAAAAAAATACTACGCATGAAAAAGATCCGCTAGGGCATCCCGGAGAACCAAAAAGGTTTGGGAAAAAAATTAGGGACATATATAAAAGAATTGTACACCCGGCAAGTCGAAAACCTGAAAAGGCGACTTGGGCAAGAAAGGGTATCCCGGTGAACTAAAAACCTAAAAAGGCGGTCCAAGCAGAAGTTAGGGATTAAAGCGTACGACTATGTCCCGTTGGATCATCCACTTACGAGTCAGTACCAGTTTTCATTGCCAACTACGTTCAAACAACGTATATCAATCTTATCATTTTCTACCGACAGCAAGTGATGAAATACTTGAAGACATAGGAGCAATAGCAGAGTTGAAGCCCAAAGTGATCTTTTCCACCCGGTTTGCTGTCACAGAATCAGCATTTACTAAAGACTCTTGGAGGTTGGAATCCCCAGCAAGTCCTGTATCCAACAGATCTTAACAGAATCACCCCCACGGAGCCAGTGTCATGGTAATATCCCCACAGAGCAATGTCCATGGAACTATCTCTACAGAGCTATTTTCATAAGCTCGTCCCCAGTAGAGTTTATTCCTCAGCAGCGTTGCTTCCCCAGTGGAGATCATCCTCAACAGAGATATACTCCCCAGCAGAATTAACATACTTTCAAGCAACAGTTGTGTTACTTTCCAGCAATTCACTCCCATATCCCCAAAGGATTGCCCAACAAGACAGAGGTTTGATTCTTTCCACAGCACGCTCCTGAGAGTTCCCCAACGGAGTTTATTTCTCCAACATCTTCTTCACGACAGAATTTCTATCTTCAGCCAAGTCTATTCGAGATTGCGTCCCCAGTAGAGTACATAAAGAAACCTCCCCAACGGACGGCTTGACATGATCATCTTCCCCAATAGATCCCCTAACAGATAAAGGAATTTGATCATTCCCCAACCTATTACAGATATGTCCTCAGCATAGCCTATGGAATTTTGATCCCCATCAGATAATATTCCCTCTTGGAAGTATACAGAATTCAATTCCCCATCGGAGTTTGCTTCTCCAACACTATAAATTACCCGACAGAGTACTCTTCTCCAGCAGGATTTCTTCCTTGGTTGCTACTCCCAGAAGAGTGGTCACCCATGTCCGAAACTTGGTCAGATAGTGCATTGGAGGATTATCCATCTCTTTTATCCCCAGTCAGGGTACATAAGAATCAAATCCTTCAATAAAAATCACGACGAACGACCGACTCTCCTGACAGAATACTTCTATCCTCAAGCGGAAGTCAAAGATCCCCAGCGGAATATTCCCAAACGGGAAGTTTGAATCCCCAGTAGAGTCATTCTAAACAGGATCTGAAGATTTATTTTCTCCATCCCCAGCAACAGTCAGGGATTTATTTTCCCCAATCAGACGTTACTATTCAAAGCCACCGCTACCTTCAGCGACATTTCATACCCATACATCATTTACAATACATCATAGCATATGCATACAAAACGCATATAACATTCTCATTTATTTTAAGAGCATCATTACGCAATGCATTACATATATCATGACATTGCATAAAACTAACTTGTTTTTTTCAGGTTAGTTCTCAAGCAGACAAATATTGTCAACAGTTTATCATCCTTCAGATACAATCAGTCGAAGATTCATTCTGATACTCCTTTGGATACAGTCAGGAGTAGACTCATTCCTGTACATCTTCTAGACACAGTTCAGATACAATCAAAACACAGATTTATTCTAATACTTATTCCAGTACATCTTTTAGATACAGTCGGTCGAAGACTCATTCTAATACTAATTTTTCAGATACAGTCAGGCATAGACTCATTCTAATACGACTCTCAGATACAGTCCGGTAAAGACTCATTCTGATCTCCTTATAGATACAGTTGGACACAGACTCATTCTAGTATATTCCTCAGATACAGTCAAACCTAGACTCATTCTGATACTCCTATCAGTAGTTACTTTGGATGGCATCTATAAGACCATCTCCATCCTGTCATCTTTCCGAATGGCATCTTTAAGCCCATTCAAGCAATACAATCAACTAACAAGCGCTACTTCGTGCACCCGTGAGTGCAAATTTTTGGGCACTTAAGTGTTCAATCCTCTTCCACCTTCAGATCACGAATGGCAGACATGCCAATCTAACTCTTCAGGTTTAAGAAGATTGAACAGGGGCAGCTGTTGTACCCCAAAATTTGTCTGCCTTATTTTCTAACATTTAAATTATTTTTTAACTTTGATTTTATAAGTTTTTTTTGGTTCAATTTTTACTAACATTTAAACAGTAAGTTTTACTCAAAAAATATGTAACAGTTTACTTTAAATTGTTTAAATAACAAATAGTTGTTTGACCTTCATATGCTTTCAAGTGCATTTTTATTTCGAATAAACAAGATAGCACAATTGATAAAGAGTAAAAGCTTGCAAGCATAAGGTCACGGGTTTGAATCCCATTATCTGACTTTTTTTTTCCATTTTTTTGTTACTAACTTTATTTCCATTTTAAAATCACAAAATTGTATTTTTTTTATTATTTAATTTTAATTTTCGTTTTTATTTTAAGGCATTTTTAAAAATAATTATTTATTTGATTTTATGCACTTTTTACCAAAAAGGAGTGCAAAAATCATAATAGATACAAAAAATATTTCCTTTCTTGTGTACTCATTTTCTATTGGTCCGTTTATGTCATTGGTCTACTTGGTGACCAAGTAAAAATCAGATACTATATGATTTTATTCAGATGTTATTCAATATGAATTAAGACTGATTTTATTTTCCTTTTTATACTTTTTAACCTAATTTTCTAGATCTATAAATACATGTGTTTTACAAATAACAGGGGGGGACCGGGAAAAAAAAGATTAAAACGGCGACAAATCTCATCAGAATACAAAGCTATTAAGCTCGTCGTATTCACGGTAACGTTTTTCTACATAACATGTTTTATTATAACAACATTAACGTTTTGGTTTTATAATATATATTATAATTACATGTGCATAGAAATTCTAGTGAATGACTTACTTTTCAATTGTTAATACATATAATATGTTGTCACGATTTCGGTTTATTTTCTTATTAATATATGTAATATGCTGCACTGAATCATACTGGCGATGAATTTCTTTAGAATAATGAATATTTCAATTTTCATCATTACTAACATATTGATACTAACGAATAAATCATAGTTTGTATTAACATTTGTTATTAAGACCGTGCGCAGGAGTACTAAGCATTATTCTGTATGCTACGCTACTGTTCATGCCGCCACTGCCGCTAACTGTTCGTAGAACTTCGCTCATATTAATTAAATACCAATGGGTATTTATATACATATATAACATGATTATTTCAAGAATCATAATACAGTACAGGGTTGTTTTTTTTTATAATCATATTACATATTGCTTTTTTATATATATATTTATTTATTTTTATTAGATTTTTCCGGATCATGTCAATACGCTATTCGCATATTTGTGTGTTTGATGCGTGACATTTATGTTTGGTTCGATCCGGTTGCGATGATCGCATTTTTGCGTTAGCAACATTGTTGGGTTTTTATGACGTTTTAAAAATTCTTTTTCTTTGCGTTTCTCTTAGTTATATTTAGATCCTCACAATTTGGATCCGGTTGCGATGATCACGTTAAGTGTAGCAAGTTGTTGATTAATTTTTATCGATTTATTTGCGATATTTTTTTCTTTTACTCTTTTAAATTGATTATCATTGCATTTCGATTCTGTATACACGTCCGATGGTTTGGTCTAGCGGTAATCCGTTCGTTGTTCACCAACCAATTCGTGTTCCGATCTGCAACTTTGTGTTTTAATTTTTATTATGTAGTGGTTTATTGATCCGAGTTGCGATGACCGCTTACGCGGTAGCAATTTGCCTTCTTTCTTCAATTTGCGCTAATTTTGATCCAACATTGTTATTATTAGATCCGATCTAATCTCTTGCGGTAACCTTTGCACGTCTTCGCATACGCGACTTTGGTTCGCATCCTTGCATCATGATTATAATCCGTGCACTTCTCTTCTTTGCGTTTCTCTTTTAGTAATTAGATCTGTACAATTCGGATACATGTTGCGATGATCGCACCTTTTGCGTTAGCGATGTTCTTTTATTAATTCTCGAATAATTTTGATTTCATTTTTTAATTTTTGATGTTAATTTTGCTTCAATTTTAATCTTAATCTTGTTTGAATTTAGATTTAAATATTGTTATTCTTTTTTATTATTAATCTGGTTATTATGTTTGGATTAATACTTTTGCTAATTACTGTTGAATTATTGCGTGTTTGAATTATATATTTATCGCTCATTTTATCCCCATTGGCAAAATGTATCCCAATTCCCATGATGTGTAAAATAATTTTGTTGCTTTCCTTTATTTTGCTCATATCTTGCTACAATATTAAAAGCTTTTTTTTCAGAAATATCAAATAATTCTCGATTCAATAATCGAGCCTTTTTTTTAACCCTGTAAGTCGACTGCTTTTTAGCATCGCCATCGACCTAATGCACACACATGCACCTCTAGGGTAACCTCTCTTCGTTTGCCTTACGAAGTAATGGTAATGTCCCTCGAACGTAGGGATACTTTAGCAAAAGATGCTTACGAATAATATCATCATAGTCCCTTCGATATAAAGATCATAGTTCCTCGATGACCCTTCGAGTTGCCTACGAAAAGGTGATCTTGTCCCTCGATGACCCTACGGAAAAATGATGATAGTTCCTTCGAATTGCTAAGGTATCCTTATATGTTGCCTTCTATGACCATTCGATGACCCTTCGCCGTCCCTTCACATCCAATAGATAGGACTACCTACCCACTAATGGTATGGATAGTACCATCTCTCAAAGAAAAGGATAAGTACAAGAAAGACCTTATAAATTAAGGGTAAGTAACTTTTAAATGCTTGCTCCCAACTCAAAAAAAAAAAAACAAATACTTTTCACACCTCACACTTTCAAAAATATTTTCAAAAAACAAACACTTTGTATACATTCTTACACGAATTATTACAAAGTCAACTTTTACAAAATAGTTTCTAAACACACACCACATTTAAAAAAAAAAGCAAGTTAAAGTGAGCAAGCAATTAAGAGCCCGTAGATAACTACGGATGAAAAGGGGTGTTAACACCTTCCCTTTTCATAACTTAGCCCCCGAACTCAAAATCTTTTCAAAAAGGTCTTTCCTGTTCTTTTCACCTTTCCTAAATAAATTGGATAAAAGAAAAGTCGGTGTCGACTCTTGCTAACCGCAACATGTTTTGCGAAAACAAAATTAAAAAGTCAGTTCTCCACCGTATTACACAAATCATTAGAGAATATTGGAATTCAACCATGAGCTTCTTAACTCTGCTGTTGTGCCAGATTGTTTGACATCCACTCTCCATGTTGTGAAATTTGGAAATGTCAGTGGAGACGAGCATGAGCTTATATTAGCTAAATATTTAATGGAAAATGGTACAGTGCTTGAGAGGATGAGTTTCTCCTTTGCTAATTCAACAAACAACAAATACAGTAGCCTTCGAACTAATCTCTTGTCGCTCCCCTCATTCGAATGTATATTAACTTGCGATGATATATTAACGTATGCGACCAACCGACAAAACCGATTTTTAAAAAAAAAAAATTAAAGTTATGCTATTTTCCGGATCTACAGTTCCGGAATTTAAAAAAATAAAGCTATATTATGTTTCCGGATGTGCACATCCGGAAAATATCAGCATTTTTAAAAAAAAATAGTGCTTCCGGATGTGCACATCCGAAATCAGGGGGCAAAAACGAAATTTCACGTGGTGTATAAGAAACTAGGGTGGTGTATTAAGAAATGGTCAAAAATAATTATCTGTATATTTTTTTATGTAACCAATTTTATTAAATGAAAATTGAATACTTCATGATTGATATTTATGTAGACATTAACAACCAAATTTCATAATTAATATTTCTGTAAATAAATACAATTTTCTCTTTCGTATACATACAATAAATTATACAATCCAAATAAAAATCACACTTAATTATAAAATTTTCAACATCGAATATATATTCTTAAAGATTAGTAATTTCTAAAAGTTACTTCTTTGTAACAAAATGACCCTTTTGTGCACTTGAGTTCTTCTCTTTGTTCATCTTTTTCATGAACATACATTCATTTTTAAAATGTCCCGATTTGCCTCAATGGAAGCAACTTTCTTTCTTTCTTTTTCTTTATCCATTTCCATTATTGTTATGAATCTATTCATCATCTATGTCCATATTATCATTGGAGTTGTTAGATTTTTCATCTTCCACAACATACATTTTTTCATGAGTGATTACCCAATTGCTCAACAGATATACTTTTTTTTTTATGTTTCATATTCCTTTTTATATCCTTCCATGAAGGTGGAAGTTTGTCTATTATGGAAGATAAATGATGGTTTCTTCCATGTACATTTTTTTTACTGTTTGTAATTATTGATAATACGTTCAATTTCATGCAATTGTTACATACCAAGTCTATTAAGTACCATTTTATAATTATTGAAATGGGAGACAATAAATTTCTTACATGTGGCATCTTTTTATATGTATCTTGATTCTAGTTTATCCCACAGATCTTTCGCGGATTGACTACTTTGATAGAAGCATGTTTTGCTTTAAATCCTACTCCTGAAATAGTGAACTATTATATACCTAAATGTTCAATTAATCTCTTAAACATTGCAACGGTATGATGGCTAGGGCGCTATTCAAGAACCAATGATTGCGGGTTTGAGTTTTCTCCATGTACTTTTTTATTTTTTATTTTTTTACCATTAGTAAAAACAAACATTCAAAATGAGATCTTAGTATTCAAACGATGCACATTTGGTTGAGCCTTCTTACCATTAGGCTATATAATCCAATGTGTATTTTGTATATATATATATATATATTGTGAAAAACGATGTCTTGAAACAAAGTATAAACAGTTTCTTTGTGATCAAGAAACACACAAAGGTTAGGGTTAACGAAAAATCAAGAAGAACAACAAGGATTGGTTATAACTGCTATTCTTTACTTTCTCTATAAAATAGATTATAAGTACTCGAGAGTAACAAATAACCCTCTCACCCTAATTAGGATTTGCCACACTTAAGATGAGAGACTAGTATGCTATTTATAATAAACCTAACATACTAAACTAATGGGGTTTTTTTAACAATTACCCATTACAAGATAACTTAGGGTACAAGCTAACTTAAACAATTGAATGCTTAACACAAGGCCCAATTTGACAACTACATACTAGAACACAATTCGACTACAGCATGTAGGTCTTCGACAACAGCATGTGAGCAGAGTCTGACGGCATGCTAAACCTCTGTCGACAATACTATAGTTCGTTCCAATATCTCATAAATCTCCACCTTGAAACAATCTCTATAACAACAAGAAACAAACTAGCTTTCTTCATGCAGCTTTATCAACTGCATACAGTGGAAAAACTTACAACTGGGCAATGTCTTGGTGATTATATCAGTAACATTATGATATGTGGAAACCTTCAGCACTTGGACTTCTCCACACTCGATTACCCCTCTAAAGAAATGCAACCTCACATCGATGTGCTTAGTTTGCATATGATAGGCTTAATTCTTTGACAGAAGTATTGCACTTTGACTATCACATTTAACAGTGATAACTCGACCTTGAAGTTTCAGCTCCTTTGCAAAACCTTCAAGCCACAATGCTTCCTTCACAACTTTAATTAGGGCGATATATTCTGCTTCAGTGGTTGATAAGGCAATAACTTTCTGAAGTATTTCTTTCCAACTGATTGTTGTGCCAAACATAGTGAACACATATCTAGAAATAGATTTTCTGGAATCCATACAACCTGCATAATCAGAGTCGACATATCCTTCGATTGCTGCTTTACTATCTTTACCCAAGGCTCCACCATAAATTAGGACTATGTTCAGAGACCCATTTATGTACCTTAGAATGCACTTCAATGCTTGCCAGTGAGCCTTTCCAGGATTCACCATGTACCTGCTTACAAGACTTACTGCATATGTTATGTCAGGTCTAGTACAGACCATAACATACATCAAAGAACTCATTATATTAGCATATAGAATACTATTCATATAAGCTCTTTCGACATCAGTACTAGGACACTGATCTATACTCAGCTTGAATTGAGGGTTTGTTGGAGTCACAATAGACTTTGAATTTGACATACCATACTTTTCGAGAATCTTTCGTAGGTATGCCTCTTGAGATAAGCATAATTTTAACTTCTTTCTATCTCTTCGAATGTCAATCCTAAGAATTCTGGACGCAGCTCCTAGATCCTTCATGTCGAACTCCTTATTTAGTTCATCCTTCACCCTCATTACATCTTCGACATTGTTGCTTGCTATTAGAATATCATCTACGTAAAGCAACAAAATAAAAAATGAATTACCATGTCGAAATCTGAAGTAAACACAGTGGTCGAACCGACTTCTAATGAAACTATTGTGTACCATGAACTTGTCGAATCTCCTATTCCACTGTCGAGGAGATTTTTTCAGTCAATATAAAGATATCTTTAGTTTACACACATAATCTTCCTTCCCCTTTCGACATACCCTTCAGGTTGCCTCATCAGGATTGTTTCATCTAGATCACCATACAAGAACGCAGTCTTCACATCCATCTGTTCTAGTTCAAAGTTGAATTTTGCCATCATGGCAAGCAATATTCAAATGGATATGTGCTTCACAATAGGCGAGAACACATCATTGAAGTCGACACCTTTTTTCTGAGTGAAACCCCTAGTGACTAATCTTGCCTTGTATCTCTTCGATGCCACTCCTTCGATTCCTTCCTTAACTTTTAAAATCCATTTACAGCTGACTAACCTGGATCTAGCAGGTTTCTTGATCTGTTTCCATGTGTTGTTATCATGAAGAGATTTCATCTCATCATCCATGGCCTTTGTTGTACCCCAAATTTTTCCCTTAGATCCATTGATCTCTTGCATGTCATAATAGGGCAATCATGCTGCATGACTAACCTTTTTTTATCAGGTCTTTATTCGTGTTTGTTTCTTTTATCAGGTTTATCTTGAGGAGGTTCAAGGAGGAATTGATCAAGGTTTTTGGAGCAGTGAATCAGGCAAGTCCCTAGGAGATGTCTCCATAACCCTAACCCCGCCATGACCAAATTTTTTTACCCACTTTATCTACCCTCATTTGTCACCTTCATTTTCTAAACCTATTTCATTAACCTTTTCATTTAACCAATTTTATTCAATTTGTTCAATTCTCCTAAACCACATTTAATCCTAATCAATTGCCAAATTATCCATTATTATTTATTTTTGCCTAATCACCTTTGTTTACAACAAGAAAAAACCATTTTATTTCCTAAACCTATATTTCATAACCCACCGTGATCAAAAGAAAGGAAAGGAAAGTGTTACAAATTATTGGATTTATTACCAATTGGCCAATAGAAATCAAGCATGAATATGTTGACTTTTCAACCCAAGCATCAGCCAATGGAAAAGTGATAGATGGGAAAGGAAGAACTCAACATTATTTGAAATCCATTCATTCACAAAACCATTCAATCCTTGGCACGAATCATATATTAAACTCTCCAAAGATCATTCCCTTTTGAGCTCTCAACGGTTTGCCTCAATAAAAATTGATTTTGAAGATTTACTTATCTTGGCATTCATCCTGACACACCTGCAAGATGCTTTCTCAATCCCAAAACCTTGCCTCATTCGATACCATCTCAATGACACCAGAGGGAGAGTTCTGAAGACATGCATGAAATGGTGAAGCTGATCCTGCAGCATCTGACTTGCTTTGGCACGACATAGGAGCGTCTGTCTCCAAGAGCTGAAGAACATTTGAATTCAAATTGCAAACCCTAGCTCTAACCTTGCCCACCAAGTGTTTTGAAAATCAACTCGGCCCATCAAGCAGCCTATATAAAGGGCTCGTCTACAGCTCTCGAAGAGGATCAACATTTTATAACACAAACACTTCTCACAAAATTACAAAATCTTCTGGTGCACTAGCAAGAGAGAGGAATAGTGGTTTCAACATTCTGATTCAAGTTCAGAAGGCTCATCACAAGGCGAGGAAATAGTGGACTTGCTCCACTAGGTATCACCTTATCTCTTTCTTTTCTTATGCATGATGGTTATGTGATACGTTATATGCACCATGCTGTCATCTTTTTCTTTATTCCATTACTGTCTAATTTTCATGGTTATTTTGCTTCATGTTTGATTATCATGCTGATTATATGCATTTCTGATTATTGTTTGTTGCTGTGAAATCATCATGTTGGTTTTCATTTTGTGTTGATTTAATCGTGATCGCTGCGTCTGGATTGTTTTCGTGTTCGTAAAATAAAATGAATAAGGAGCTGGGTGGCGCTCGCCACATTAAGTTTGGTGGCTCCCGTCACATCACAAATAATTTTATAATTTAATACACACACACACCGCACAAAAAAAAATAAAAAAGAAAAAGAGTTGTATGTGGCGCAAGCCATGCACATGCATGGCGCCAGCCACCTCACCATGTGGCGCAAGCCACCCCTTCCTGTAGCTTTCCTCTTTCTTTTTTATTTTGTTGTTTTTTAACTATTATTTTCCATTTCTTTTCTATATGTTTTTCTTAATATTTTCCAAACAATATAAGTCCTGCTTCTTATTTCTTTCTATCAACTGTGTTCTTGAATGTTAGAAGCTTTTCATTAAAGTATGCTATAATTTATGAAGTTTGTTTGAACATTGCTTCCTGGCTTTACCATAAATTCTTGTCTGTACTTTTTTTGCTTCTGTTTGTTATTGCATGATTCCATTGTTTTGTTTTTCAAACTGTGAGAATATCTTTGCTGCTATGCTTGACATCTTAATGTGCTGCTATTGTTAAATGAGTTATTTTGGGAGTATGCTGAGATTTATTTATGAAACTTTGTATCCCTGATTCTAACAAACTCTTGCCATGAGAATGTTGTTTGCTTTTGCTTCTGTTGCTTTTCATGCCATGAGTTAAAATTCTTTTGTTTCTGTTTGCTTTCCATGCCCTGATTGCCATGCTTGTGTGACTACTGTTTGAGAATTGATTTTTCTATGAATGTATTTGATTTGTGAAATTCTGTTCCTGACTTTAACATAAATCTTGCCATGCAAATATTATTTGTTTTTCTC
Organism: Lathyrus tuberosus; assembly: GCA_022829125.1. NCBI lineage: Eukaryota > Viridiplantae > Streptophyta > Magnoliopsida > Fabales > Fabaceae > Lathyrus > Lathyrus tuberosus. The sequence goes on along the minus strand of JALAZF010000093.1, from coordinate 14,618,381 downwards.
TCTGTTGATCAGTTACATGTTTTCAATTGCTTTGGTTCAAATTGCGAATGCTTCTCTGCCATATATGTCACAGTTACATGACCAGTTGCACTCACTGTTTGCTATGTTCACATTTATGTTCACTTTATGATTAAATGCTCACTGTTTGCTATGTCCACTTTTTAAGTTCATTTCCTGATTATATGCTTACTGTTTGGATTTATTGAACTCATTATATTTTATACTTCAACTCTTTGTAACTCTTATTTATAAGATGTTATGCTCCCCCTATTCCAAAGGAAGGTGAAATATGTTGACTCATAAGTCATTGACCTCCCACCTTAACCTAAGTAAACTCTTAAGAGAAAACTTTATTTCTTGGCCTCATCAGAGCCATAGAAATCACAACTAGCTTTAGGAAGGAGTTCTTAAACTCTTAGTGACATTCATCATAATGAGTCATCACTTTTCCCGCTGACTAAAACATAACATAGGTCCATTACAACTAGATTTAGAGAGTTCTTAAACTCTACAATGAGCTTTTACTCATTTCCCCTCTGAATATTGACCATAGTCAACAGTTCAGTAGAAGTAGAACTACGCATACTCTGATTCTACCCCCGAGGATACGTAGGCGCAAGGTGTGATGCCTTGTCGAGTATACTTAGATACTAACCCCTAGGGTTTCAACCTTTAGCATAACACCCTTAGCAAGCGAGTGAGATATAACAATTAAAATAAGACACTCCCGTAGAGTACTACGGACGTTTAGGGTGCTAATACCTTCCCTAGGCGTAACCAACCCCAAACCTTAGATCTTCCCCCCCTTTAGGTTTTTCTAACGATCTTGAACCTTTCCTTTGGATAAATCAAAGTCGGTTGTAAAAGAAATATGATGCAAGTTAATTAATAGCTTGTTATCTGATTTTCACCGCAACAGAAATGGCGACTTCACTGGGGAAGGTTAGACCTATTGCTGGTCGTTTCCTAAGAGGGTTAAGCCAATCTTGTTTTTATGTTATTCATGTTTGTTTATTTACTTGTATATGCTTATGTATGTCATATTTGCTTATATATCTGTGTATCTGTTCTTGCTTGACATTTTTCTGTTTAATGTGGGTTGACATGATATCTATGAGTGAGATAAATACTATACCCGGATTTGAGTGCAATTAGGATAGGACGATGGTATTCAAGGAGGCTTTGAGGGAGTCGAATCCTGAAAAGTTGAATTGATAACACCATCACTCAGTTGAGGCCCTCTTAAGAGTCTAGTTATGTTGAACAAATTCGTTCGTGAAAGCGTGCTATTGAAAACCGTAGTTACCAAACCCCACTTAAGCCTTTTAGATGTAGTGCGGTGACCATGATGGAGTCTATTTCTGAATTGGTTGTCACGCGATACTACACTCAGACGAGACCCTCTTGAGAATTTTATTGATTACCAAGTCATCTGGGAAATCGTTAAAATCTGAAAGATGGGTTGTCGACTCTGGGAACTTCTTAGAACCCCGTTCAGCAGGTGAAAACCAATAGAACATACCAATGGGAAGGGTGAACCCTTGGCTCCATGCTCAACCTATTCCCCTTTGCCTTGTGCTATGTGTGTGTTTGTTGCATCCATATAGCATAAGCATTCATGTTGCATCTGTTTCATGGAACTCAAACTTCTTTTCTTATATCAGAGGAATATCATGGATAGCTCAAGAAGAAACACCATCAAATACACTTTCAAGAGTCCCAAATTGGATGACCTAAGGAAATTGGGAGATTTGTTAACAACCCCTGAAGGATTCCTAAGCAGATATGGAAAGTTGTGGGTTTTGTTGAAGAAGACCATTGATGAAGGACTTCTCTCAACTCTGCTTCAGTTTTATGATCCAAAATATCAATGCTTCACATTCCTGACTATCAGCTCCTACCCACCCTTGAGGAATACTCTCAGATAGTTGGTTTGCCTATCAAGGATGAGTCCCCGTTTCCTATCTTCGAGGAGGATCCAAAAGAGGAAGAAATAGTCGAGAAGACTCATCTGGAGTTGGTTGACATCAAAAGCAATTTAACTTCTAAGGGCGGAATCTTTGGGTTAACTGCTAAGTTCTTGATTGGAAAGGCTCGTTACTTTGCTAAAAACTCCAACAGGGACGCCTTTGAAGCTGTATTTGCATTACTCATCTATGGACTTTTCTTGTTTCCAAACATTGACAACTTTGTGGACCTAAATGCAATCAAAATCTTCTTGAAACAAAATCTCGTACCTACCCTACTTGCCAAAGCCTATCACTCAGTCCATACAAGAAACGCTCATAGAAATGGACAGATTACCTGCTGTGTCCTTATACTGTATAGATGGTTTATTTCTCATCTGCCAAAGGCAGACGCATTCTGGGATTCCAAGAAAGGATGGTGGTCTCAAAAAGTTATGGCACTCTCCCATGCAGACATTGACTGGTATAATAGGGTGTATGATGGAATCCTGATTATAGATGGCTGTGGAAACTATGGTAACGTGCCTCTTCTTGGCATCAAAGGTGGTATCAGTTACAACCCTGTATTGGCACGACGCCAATTATGGTATCCTTTGGAAGACAAACCTCTCAGTGCTCATGTGGAAAGTATTTACTTTGAAACATATGACAAGAACGAAGAACAGAAGGAGTTGATCTTGAACGCTTGGGGTAGCAAGCGTAAAAAAGGAAGAAGTTCTTTAGAAAGACCTAACTGTGTGTCCTTGGAGCCCTACCTCCAATGGGTTAGAAGAAGAGCTATAGAGCTAAAGATGCCCTACAAAAGGCAAGAACCCATTACTTTGAAGAAAGAGCCTGTTTTGTACTTCATGTCAAGAGAAGAAGAACTAGAGATTTCTTTAAGACAAGCCCGAAGGTCAGAGGAAGCCTGGAAGCTCAAGTATCAAGTGGTTGTTGAAGAGAATCTGGAACTCCAAAAGCAGCTGCAGACCAAGGACAAGGAGTTACTCTCAGGCAAGAAGAGAAAGACCCTAGGAGATCCAAGTTCCTCTAACAGTCAGCCTCCTGCTTGGAAATCTATTCTCGATAACCTCGTCGCAAAAAGAGATCAGATGGAGAAAGAAATCAGAAGACTCAACGCAAGGCTCTTAGGAGAATTTCCTTAGGACTTTCTAGCTTTTATTTAGCTTTATGTTTAGGGCTTTTGAAAGTGTATCAACTATTGTAATTCACCTTTATTTAATGAAAATGAGGTCTTTTGATATCTCTTGATATTTTGCGAACGTCTGAATTCCATGAAACTTTGCATTGCATTTTACATTCCGCTAAGCTATCAAGACACTAAACTTTGTTTTGCAGACTTTGTAGAGAATGGAGGCTACTAAGAAGATAAACTGGCCCTTTACTTTCCTGATCCCTAACGTTGAGCAGCTGATAGAGATCGGAGGAAGAATTGAAGATCCGCTGAGTTTCATCGACAAGTACGGCGACCTTTTGTCCCTAACGAAACTACAGGTGAAGGAAGGATTGCTGGAAAATTTGGTGCAACTGTATCATCCCGCATACCGTTGTTTCATATTTCCTAATTTCCAGCTGGTTCTAACTATAGAGGAGTATTCAACTATGATGAGTTTACCAATTCAGCATCATCCTCCATTATCTGGTGTGGAAGGGGAGTTCCTTAACCAGGAGATTGCTGTAGGGTTAAGTATCCGAAAGAGGCATATACGAGAGAACATGACTACTAGAGAAGGGTGTCGTGGTTTACCAGCTCAGTTTTTGATTGAAATGGCTCTTCACTTTCAAGGAAAGGGAGACTCTGTAATGTTTGAATCAATTTTTGCTCTGCTAGTGTACGGGTTATTCCTGTTTCCCAATGTCAAAGACTTCGTCGACGTCCAGGCTATCCGAATCTTCATGAGTCAGAACCCTGTCCCTACTCTATTAGCTGATATGTACTTCTCAGTTACCACACAATCCATGAAAGGAGAAAGTGTGATTGTCTGTTGTGTTCCACTGCTCTATAAGTGGTTCATGTCGTATTTGCCTACAACTGCAACATTTTGGGAGGTAAGAGACAACGCCCTTTGGGCTAAGAAATTGATGGAGCTAGAACGTTCTGCTATCAGGTGGTATAATTCGGACCCAAGAGGGACCCTTATGATTGTAAGCTGTGGAGACTATCCCAACGTGCCGCTCATGGGGCAGAGTGGTTGCATCAACTACAATCCGGTGCTCGCTCGTTGCCAACTTGGTCATCCCATTGAGGAACAACCAGATCCCAAGGAGCTGGAGTTAATCTATTATGGGTATGGAGAAGGATTTGAAGACAAGCTCAAAATGGGGCACGCCTGGTCCCACATTAACCAGCTGAGGTGGACCACTGTCGGTCCCGTCACAAAAGCTCATTTGAAATAGGCGCATGGGATTTCGCTCAGTATGAAGAAGCCTTTTCCATACTACGAGACACCCATGAGTGCCAAGCAGAAGAGGATGGAGTTGTTGGGAGAGCTGACTGTTGAGAAGGCCAGAACCAAGTAGCGCATCAAGGAGATCATGAAAGGGATCAGGGAAGGCGAAGGGCCCTCCTATTTAGAGTTGTAGCTTTTAAGTCTCCTGTTTTATGATCAGTTGTTGTAATCCTGTTTTAATTTGTATTTCTTTTAATGTAATTCAAACAATGGTTGTAATATTTCCTTTTTGTAAGCACTTGTATTATCTTTCAATGGGAGGGAGTTTATGTTGTTGGTAATCCTGTTATTTACACTATTCGCAAATGATTTTTTAGTTCTTGATGGTTTAGCCTGCATTTGCATCTCATTTGCATCTTCGCATGTGCATGTACATTCTTCCATGTCTCATCGTTGTTTTATCTTCTCCAGAACCGTCACCCTAAATTCTCTACATCGTTACAACACCCGGGCACAGGCTTGAAGAAGAAGAATGTTTGAGAACTGCGAGAATTTGGATCAGATTAACGACAAACTCACCGAATTAAGAGTAGGAATGGGGCAGATCATGGAAGCTTTGAATGTTATACGAGCAAAGATGGATACGCAGGTCACTGTAGTCTCAGAGGTCGTTGCTACAACTTTAGAGCCGCCGGTTATACCTGTTGTGAACCCTATTCTAGGGATGCCATTTGATTTTGTACGAACCACGGCTCCTCAGTCTACGCAACAAGCAGTGTCGTTGTTTGGTGAGAATCAGCAAACTATTCCAACTTATGCTCCGCCCGTGGTGCAGACCCAGGCCCAACCTATTTTTCAGAATCAACATCATTTTGATTATGACAATATATCTGTGGAGGAGGATGGTCGTAATGAGAAGCTGAGAGCGAGTGTGGAACTTATGCAAAGAAAGTTGAAAGCTATGGAGGGAAGCAATGTCTTCAGTACTAACCTCAAAGACATGTGTTTAGTTACAGATCTGGTAATAACGCCGAAGTTCAAGCTGCCAGGTTTTGAATTGTATTCCGGTGCTACTTGCCCCAAAGCACATTTGGTCATGTACCTACGGAGAATGGATGCGTACATGGACAACGATAAGCTAATGATTCATTGTTTCCAAGATAGCCTGAAGGGCGCCGCTGCAAAATGGTACCTAGGTTTGGATCAGTCTCAGATCAAGTGTTTTCAAGACGTAATGGACGCCTTTGTGAAACATTATAAGTATAATTTGGACTTAGCTCCGGATCGTAGACAACTGCTGACTATGACTCAAAAGAACACCGAGTCATTCAAAGAGTACGCTCAAAGATGGAGGGAGACGGCCTCGCAGGTTGAACCGCCGTTGACAGAAAAAGAATTAGCTGATTGGTTTATAGATACCGTAAAGCCTGAATTTTATGAGAAGATGATAAGTAATATTGGTGCCAATTTTTCTGACATTATTGCCATTGGTGTGAAAGTAGAAGCGGGTTTGAAGAATGGAAAAGTAGCCAGTTCACCTAGTAGTTCCACTAGTAGTAGTGTCAAGAAGTCTCCGGGTAATTTTCATAAGAAGAAAGAAGGGGAGACTAATGCTGTTATGTCAAAGGGTCAGAACCCCAGATGGAAACGATCTCTCTTTCAACAACAACCAAGTCCCAGTTTTCCTCAACAATCGATTTACTCTATGCAGTTCGCACAACAACCATATGTGGCGGCTGTTACGCCCGCTTTTAACCATCAGATGATGCAACCAGTTCCTGTTCCCCAGCCACCGAAGCAACAGCAGTGGCCGAGAAATCAAAATTAGAATTACCAGCAGCAAAGGTGGCCAGCGCCACAGCAAAATACCCCTCAAAGAAGACAGGCGGTGACACCAAATTTTCCACCTATACCGATGACCTACACAGCATTGTATCCTTCTCTGGTGGAGCAAGGATTAATTATTACTAGGCCGTTGGGGCCACCATCTGAAAAGTCTCTGCAGTTCTTCAACCCTAATGCAACTTGTGCTTTCCATCAAGGAGGGGTGGGCCATGATTTAGAAGGATGTTTGGCATTAAAGAATCTGATGAAAAGTCTGATGGAGAAGAACATTCTGTCTTTCGCTAATAACCAGCCAAACGTGAAGAGTAACCCCTTGCCAACGCATGGGTCAACTAATGCTATCGAAGACGAGAATGATGAAGTGTTGGTCTTGGATGCAGCGAAGATTAAAACTCCCCTGAGAACGTTTCATGCCAAGCTGTTTAGCGTCGGGTTAGTCAAGGTTTGCCATGATGGTTGTGAAAAGTGTGATGGTAGTAATGAAGGGTGTCAGTTAGTTCAAGATGCTATTCAGCAGTTGATTAATGAAGGTTTCCTGCAGGTTTCCAGAAAAGAAAGCAAAGTAGCAGTGATTGAACCAGTGTTCAATTTGCCAAAGCAAGTGCCAGTGTTCAACGAAGAGGAATACATATCAGTAATTCCCGTATTCAACTGTCCAGGGGCAAGTACTGTGAGTCCCGTGTCTAAACAATCAGTCCCAAGATTCAACAAACCTGAAGTTGTTTCTCCTGTTAATCATGCCAGGCGAAATAATTTCCCAAAACCAGTCCCATTCAGGTTCAGAGGAACCAGAGCGGTACCGTGGATCTACGAAGACATTACAGGCGGTAGGAAGAAGGAGGAAATGATCCCAAGGAAAGAGGCGGGGGTCGTTATAGAAGAACCGGTCCCAACGAAGGAGGTGGGGGTTGATGAGAAGAATGTGACCAGTATAGTAGGAACGGGGAAAATGACGAGGAGTGGGAGGATTTATACTCCTGTGAACAAAGAAGTGTCTGGTAAAGAAGGTGATGTGCATGTACCCGCCAATGACAAAGGTAAAGAAGTGATCTCCAAAGAGGATGACGAAGAATTTCTCAGAATAATAAAAAGAAGTGACTACAAGGTTATGGATCAGCTCCACCAGACTCCATCAAAAATTTCCATTTTATCTCTGTTGATTAATTCACCAGTCCACCGATTAGCACTGCATAAAGTATTGGCCCAGGCTCATGTAGCTCAGGACATTACCACCGGACAATTTGATCATGTTATCGCTAACATTACTGCATGCAATACACTCAGCTTCAGTGATGAAGAATTGACCCAAGCGGGTCAGAAACACAATCTTGCGCTGCACATATCAATGAAATGTCATGAGGACATGTTGGCTAGAGTTCTCGTAGACACAGGATCTTCTCTTAATGTTTTACCGAAGAGGGCTCTCGATAAGTTGGTATACCAAGGAGGAATCATGAGACCCACGTCATTAATTGTCAAAGCTTTTGATGGTTCACGTAGATCTGTGATGGGAGAAATTGAGCTACCGGTTTTGATTGGCCCTCAGGAATTCAATGTTCTGTTTCAAGTCTTAGATATTAATCCTGCCTATAGATGTTTGCTAGGAAGGCCCTGGATCCATGAGGCTGGCGCTGTCACCTCAACCCTACATCAGAAAATGAAGTTTGTGATTGATGATAAGTTGGTCATTGTGCATGAGGAAGAAGATTTGATGGTTAGTAATCTATCGTCCTTTCGTTACATCGAGGCTGATAAGGATGCGTTGGAGACTTCTTTCCAAGCCCTAGAAATAGCTAATGCAGTTATGATTGACAAGGAGAAGACAGTGGTACCGGAATATTCATCCTTTGCTTCATATAAAAGTATCCAGTATGCCCTTCAAGAAGGCGTGCCCGCAGGTTGGGGCGAAGTTATTGAGGTTGAGAAGAGGGACCGACACCAAGGGTTGGGTTACAGACCAACTCCAGAAGATGATGCTACTTCAAGTATAAGAAGAGGAAGAATGAAGATAAAGACTATGCAGGAAACATTTGTCCGAGGTGGACATCAGGTCCATGCAATCATTGGAAGTGCTGAAGAAGAGGAAGATATTGATCGTTTGGTCTTTCGCCAGGAAGGCGCGTTAAGAAATTGGGAGTCTGTTGAGATCCCAACTTTGTACCCAGAACCAGAGTAACTTGTTTTGATTTGTTGTTTTCATCTCCCTAGTTTTGCCCAAAGCTAGTGGATTATTTTGTACGGGCCTCCATTTTCAATATCTTAATCAATGAAATGACTTTTTGCTAAAATTCTCGTTGTCTTTACTTTATTGCATTCCGTTTCTAAAAATGGCAATCTTTTCAAAACAAAAACGTCTTCATCTCGCATGTTCTTGAATTGTTGTGCATTTTAATAAGTCATTCTATCATGCAGAGTGAATCATAAACATATTGTATTCAATGACCTTGCTCTTACCATTGACTTCGACTCCCCTGTCTATCAAGCGGAGGAGGAGGAAGATTATGAGGTGCCTAAAGATCTAGAAGATATGTGTGATTACCAGTATACGGATCTCCAGCCTCATGAGGAGCAGGTGGATGTCATCAATCTTGGCACTAAGGAAGAGAAGAAAGAGGTTAAGATTGGGGCATCACTGAAACCAGAAATTAGACAGCGGTTGATTTCACTCCTTGAAGAGTATCTGGACGTGTTCGCTTGGTCCTACCAAGACATGCCTGGCTTAGATACAGATATTGTGGTCCACAAGTTACCGCTCAAGCCTGAGTGCCCTCCAGTAAAACAAAAGCTTCGCAGAAGTCATCCTGACATGGCCCTCAAAATTTGAGATGAAGTTAAGAGACAGTTGGATGCCAGTTTTCTAGCAGTTTCCAAATACCCAGAGTGAGTAGCTAATATTGTTCCAGTTATGAAGAAGAATGGAAAGGTATGAATGTGCGTGGATTATAGGGACCTTAACAAAGCTAGTCCCAAGTATGATTTTCCTCTACCACATATCGACATGCTGGTAGACAACACAGCTCGTTTCGCAATGTTCTCATTTATGGATGGTTTTTCAGGCTACAACCAGATTAGAATGGATCCAGCTGACATGGACAAGACTACTTTCATCACCCCGTGGGGTACTTATTGTTACAAGGTTATGCCTTTTGGATTGAAGAATGTCGGGGTAACTTACCAGAGAGCTATGGTGACCCTGTTCCATGATATGATCCATAAGGAGATTGAAGTGTACGTAGACGACATGATAGCCAAATCACAGAGTGAGGAGAAGCACGTAGACCATTTGTTAAAATTGTTTAAGAGACTTCGAAAGTATCAGTTGAGGTTAAACCCTGCAAAGTGTACCTTTGGAGTCAGATCAGGGAAGTTATTGGGTTTCATTGTTAGCCAGAAGGGCATTGAAGTGGATCCAGATAAAGTACGAGCGATTCAAGAAATGCCAGCTCCGCAAACCGAGTCTCAAGTCAGAGGATTTTTGGGCCGTTTGAATTACATTTCCAGGTTCATCTCTAACATGACTCCAATATGTGCGCCAATTTTCAAATTACTCCGTAAGAATCAACCAGTAGAATGGAATGCTGACTGTCAACAGGCTTCCGAGAAACTCAAAAGTTATCTCCAAGAACCTCCTATTTTGGTTCCTCCGGTTCCCGGAAGACCTCTCTTCATGTATTTGACTGTTTTAGAAGAATCTATGGGCTGTGTTTTAGGACAGTATGACGAGACTGGCCGGAAAGAACATGCAATTTATTATCTGAGTAAGAAGTTTGCAGACAGTGAAAGCCGTTACTCACTACTTGAAAAAACTTGTTGCGCTCTGGCTTGGGCCGCCAAACGTCTAAGACAGTACCTGATTTGTCATACCACCTTGTTGATTTCCAAGATGGATCCGATAAAGTATATTTTCGAGAAACCTGCTCAAACGGGTAGACTTGCCCGCTGGCACATGTTATTATCTGAATATGACATTCAATATGTCACTCAAAAGGCCATTAAAGGAAGTGTTCTTTCATAATATCTTGCCGATCAACCAGTTGAAGATTACGAACCACTCAAGTTTGATTTCCCTGACAAGGATATTATGGCAGTGAAAGATTGTGAGGAGTCGAGCTCTGAAGAAGATCCCAGGGCTGAGTATAGGTGGAAGATGATGTTCGACGGTTCGTCCAACTACAAGAGGCATGGAGTAGGTGTTGTTATAATTAATCCTGAAGGTGGCTACACCCCTTTTACAGCTAGATTGGATTTTGGGTGTACGAATAATATTGTTGAGTATGAAGCGTGCATTCTGGGTCTGGAAGCTGCAATCGATCTTGGAATCAGTTTTCTTGAAGTTATGGGTGACTCTGCTATAGTCATTTATCAAATCAGAGGTGAGTGGGAAACAAAAGATGAGAAGCTTATCCCTTATCAGGCATATGCTTTAGAGTTGATTAAGTGTTTTGATGAGATAGCCTTTTGTCATGTGCCGCGTACTGAGAATCATGTGGCTGATGCTTTAGCAACACTAGCTTCGATGTGGCAAGTTAGATTTATCAATGAAGATCCAATAATCAGTATTGAAAGGAGGACTGAGCCTGCCTACTGCCATTCAATTGAGGAAGAATCAAACGGAAAACCTTGGTTCCATGACATTTTGAACTTCCTAAAGAATCAAGAATATCCGGCCAACGCCTCCGTTCTTGATAAGAAGATCTGCGGAGGTTGTCAGCCAAGTTCTTCATCAGTAACGGCGTATTGTACAAAAGGAATCATGATATGGTTTTGTTAAGATGTGTCGATAAGAGAGAAGCAGACTTGCTGATCCATGATATCCATTAAGGAGCTTTTGGCACCCATGCCAATGGACATGCCATGGTTAAGAAGATTTTGAGGGCTGGATACTATTGGTTGACTATGGAGACTGATTGCATCCAGTACGCTAGAAAATGCCATAAATTTCAGATTTATACGGACAAAATGCATGTTCCTCCTACTCTGCTGAATGTGTTATCATCGCCCTGGCCATTCTCTATGTGGGGCATCGATATGATTGGGCAATTGAGCCTAAAGCGTCTAATGGGCATCGCTTCATTTTGGTGGCTATATATTACTTTACCAAGTGGGTGGAAGCCGCCTCTTATGCGAATGTGACTAAGCAGGTAGTTGCTCGCTTCATTAAGAACAACATCATTTGTCGTTATGGGATTCCGAGCAGAATCATAACTGACAACAGAACCAATTTGAATAACAAAACTATGAAGGAATTGTGTGATAACTTCAAGATTGAACACCATAACTCTTCACCGTATCATCCGAAGATGAACGGAGCGGTCGAAGCTACAAACAAGAATATCAAGAAAATTCTTCAGAAAATGGTCAAAACATACAAGGATAGGCATGAGATGTTGCCATATGCATTACATGGATATAGAACGTCAGTCAGAACATCAACGAGGGTAACCCCTTTTTCGTTGGTATATGGAATGGATGTTGTCCTCCCTATAGAAGTCGAGATACCTTCTCTGAGGATATTGATGGAAACAAAGCTTGATGAAGCTGAATGGGTTCAAGAAAGATACGATCAGCTGAACCTAATTGACGAGAAGCACCTGACAGCCATGTGTCATGGTCAGTTGTACCAGAAGAAGATGAAGAGAGCATTTGATAAAAAGGTCCACATTCGGGAATTCTGAGTAGGGGAGTTGGTACTTAAGAGGATTCCGCCGTTACAGAGAGACGCCCGTGGGAAATGGGCACCCAATTATGAAGGTCCATTCGTAGTAAAGACAGTGTTTTCAGGACGGTCTCTAATTCTTACAACTATGGATGGTGAACAGCTTGCGCAGCCTGTGAATGCCGATTAGGTGCGGAAGTATTATGCTTGAGACAAGGACACTTCACTGGTATCTTGGAATCCCCAAGGAAGCTCAAGTTCTTGCTACAACTAGAGTCCTTAGTCGTTAGGGTTATTGGTCATTGAATACAATGTAACCTTTTCCAAATTGCCATTTTGTTGCATTTGTAATATTTCATGGGACTCTGCTATTTGGCAAGTCACCATTTTTCAATGAGTATCAACTATTGAACCATCTTCTTGTTTAATACGTTATCGTCTTTATTTTGCAAAACTTTGTCATTTTCACTTGATTTTTGAAAACGGAAACATTGCAATTTCTATGAAAACACAAAGATGAACTAAGTTTTACTCTAGTATTAAGATGTTTTATGGAATCAAGTTGGTACATGAAGAGTTAGTAGTATTGTATCTTTGGCTTGGATTTGTCATCTCCAGTGAAAAGAAGATTGCCCCGGTTATCCTTGATGTTTGGGTTTCAGGGTGTTGGTTGCGTTATCTTTTTTTCTCTTTGTTTTTTTTTGCGTCGCTCGCGTTGTTTCTCGCATATAGCTAAGCATATGCATCATACCTTAGCATCTTTGCATCTTTGTGCTCTGTTTTGCTTGTGGTCTATTGTTTGTGTTTGTCTTTATTTCCCCAGTGAAGTAAAGACCTTCCCGATTTGCTTTGTGTCGTGCTTGTTCGGTCTTAACCTTTCCGCGCCATATTTGAATCTTTAAACCTTTTGCTGTTCCCCAAGAAATTTAACATTAAAGATTTTGTAAAACTCTTCTCGTTTAAATCGTGTCAAACTTGAACTTGGACTTTGTTTGAATCGTGTCAAGCATTGTCTTCTTGTTTTAAAACCGTTCTTGTTCGAATCGTGTCGGACATGAACAGAGTCTTTGTTCGAATCGTGTCGGACATTGCCTCTTGTTTTAAAACTGTTCTCGTTGAAATCGTACAAAACTTGAACTTGGACTTTGTTTGAATTGTGTCAAGCATTTTCTTGTGTTTTAAAACTTGTTCTTGTTTGAATCGTGTCAAACTTGAACTTGGACTTTGTCTGAATCGTGTCAAGCATTGTCTTGTGTTTTAAAACTTGTTCTTGTTTGAATCGTGTCAAATTTGAACTTGGGCTTTGTTTGAATCATGTCAAGCATTGTCTTGTGTTTTAAAACTTGTTCTTGTTTGAATCGTGTCAAACTTGAACTTGGACTTTGTTTGAATCGTGTCAAGCATTGTCTTGTGTTTTAAAACTTGTTCTCGTTTGAATCATGTCAAACTTGAACTTGGACTTTGTTTGAATCGTGTCAAGCATTGTCTTCTTGTTTTAAAACCGTTCTTGTTCGAATCGTGTCGGACATGAACAGAGTCTTTATTCGAATCGTGTCGGACATTGCCTCTTGTTTTAAGACTGTTTTCGTTTGAATCGTGTCAAACTTGAACTTGGACTTTGTTTGAATCGTGTCAAGCATTGTCTTGTGATTTAAAACTGTTCTCGTTTGAATCGTGTCAAACTTGAACTTGGACTTTATTTGAATCGTGTCAAGCATTGTCTTGTGTTTTAAAACTTGTTCTTGTCTGAATCGTGTCAAACTTGAACTTGGACTTCGTTTGAATCGTGTCAAGCACTGTTTTCTTATTTTAAAACCGTTCTTGTTCGAATCGTGTCAGACATTGAACCCTTACCTTGGATTTTTGAAAACTTGCTTTAAGCTAAGCTTCTTGGAACAAATTTCTTCAACCTTATAAGACTCCTAGTTGGTGCGCAAGGTTTGTCTCTGTCTTCCTGGCTTTTCTTGAAGATCCCATTTTGAACTCTTCAGTTTGAGATCCCCAGGAAGTCTTTGCTTGGTTGTCTGTCCTTTTGACTGATCCCTAGTGATCAGGTTCTTCTTTCTGGTTTCATGCCCAGGAAGAATGTGAGTTTGTTTTGTCCCCAGTAGTCTATCTCCCCGGATCTTTCCCCAGTGGAGATTATCTTTTTGTTTTCCCCAGTGTTTCTTTAGAGTCTCCCCGGTGAGTCTCTCGCGTTGGTTAGCCTGTATCCCCGAGGAGTCTTTTCCTCGTGGATACTAACCTACTTCTTACTCCCCAGTGAAGCTTCCCCGCGGTTGTTAGCTCTTCTTTGGTGTCCGGTTTTGTCTGCATTTTTGCATCTTGCATGGCATCATATCATTATATTAGCAGCATTGCACGTCTTTGTATCTAAGGGCAAAATTTTCGGTTTGCTATATTTAAATACCTTTCACCCGGACGTCCCGAGGATCATCGTTCCTCGTGCCATCTGGTGAAGATATTTAAATAGGGGCAACTGTTGTACCCCAAAATTTTCCCTTAGACCCATTGATCTCTTGCATGTCATAATAGGGCAATCATGCTGCATGACTAACCTTTTTTTATCAGGTCTTTATTCGTGTTTGTTTCTTTTATCAGGTTTATCTTGAGGAGGTTCAAGGAGGAATTGATCAAGGTTTTTGGAGCAGTGAATCAAGCAAGTCCCTAGGAGATGTCTCCATAACCCTAACCCCGCCATGACCAAATTTTTTTACCCATTTTATCTACCCTCATTTGTCACCTTCATTTTCTAAATCTATTTCATTAACCTTTTCATTTAACCAATTTTATTCAATTTGTTCAATTCTCCTAAACCACATTTAACCCTAATCAATTGCCAAATTATCCATTATTATTTATTTTTCCCTAATCACCTTTGTTTACAACAAGAAAAAACCATTTTATTTCCTAAACCTACATTTCATAACCCACCGTGACCAAAAGAAAGGAAAGGAAAGTGTTACAAATTATTGGATTTATTACCAATTGGTCAATAGAAATCAAGCATGAATATGTTGACTTTTCAACCCAAGCATCATCCAATGGAAAAGTGATAGATTGGAAAGGAAGAACTCAGCATTATTTGAAATCCATTCGTTCACAAAACCATTCAATCCTTGGCACGAATCATATATTAAACTCTCCAAAGATCATTCCCTTTTGAGCTCTCAACGATTTGCCTCAATAAAAATTGATTCTGAATATTTACTTATCTTGGCATTCATCCTGACACACCTGCAAGATGCTTTCTCAATCCCAAAACCTTGCCTCATTCGATACCCTCTCAATGACACCAGAGGGAGAGTTCTGAAGACATGCATGAAATGGTGAAGCTGATCCTGCAACATTTGACTTGCTTTGGCACGACATAGGAGCGTCTGTCTCCAAGAGCTGAAGAACGTTTGAATTCAAATTGCAAACCCTAGCTCTAACCTTGCCCACCAAGTGTTTTGAAACTCAACCCGGCCCATCAAGCAGCCTATATAAAGAGCCCATCTACAGCTCTCGAAGAGGATCAACATTTTATAACACACACACTTCTCACAAAATTACAAAAGCTTCTGGTGCACGAGCAAGAGAGGGGAAGAGTGGTTTCAACATTCTGATTCAAGTTCAGAAGGCTCATCACAAGGAGAGGAAACAGTGGACTTGCTCCACTAGCTATCACCTTATCTCTTTCTTTTCTTACGCATGATGGTTATGTGATACGTTATATGCACCATGTTGTCATCATTTTCTTTATTCCATTACTGTCTAATTTTCATGGTTATTTTGTTTCATGTTCGATTATCATGCTGATTATATGCATTTTTTATTATCGTTTGTTGCTGTGAAATCATCATGCTGGTTTTCATTTTGTGTTGATTTAATCGTGATCGCTGCGTCTGGATTGTTTTCGTGTTCGTATAATAAAATGAATATGGAGCTGGGTGGCGCTCGCCACATTAAGTTTAGTGGCTCCCGCCACATCACAAATAATTTTATAATATAATACACACACACCACACCAAAAAAAAAAGAAAAAGAGCTGCATGTAGCGCAAGCCATGCACATGCATGGCGCCAGCCACCTCACCATGTGGTGCAAGCCACCCTCCTTCAAGGATAAAGGTGGCGCAAGCCACCCCTTCCTGTAGCTTTCCTCTTTCTTTTTTATTTTGTTGTATTTTAACTATTATTTTCCATTTCTTTTCTATAAGTTTTTCTTAATATTTTCCAAATAATATAAGTTCTGCTTCTTATTTCTTTCTATCAACTGTGTTCTTGAATGTTAGAAGCTTTTCGTTAAAGTATACTATAATTTATGAAGTTTGTTTGAACATTGCTTCCTGGCTTTACCATAAATTTTTGTTTGTACTTTTTTTGCTTCTGTTTGTTATTGCATGATTCCATTGTTTTGTTTTTCAAACTGTGAGAATATCTTTGCTGCTATGCTTGACATCTTAATGTGTTGCTATTGTTAAATGAGTTATTTTGGGAGTATGCTGAGATTTATTTATGAAACTTTGTATCCCTGATTCTAACAAACTCTTGCCATGAGAATGTTGTTTGCTTTTGCTTTATTGCTTTTCATGCCATGAGTTAAAATTCTTTTGTTTTTGTTTTCTTTCCATGCCCTGATTGCCATGCTTGTGTGACTACTGTTTGAGAATTGATTTTTCTATGAATGTATTTGATTTGTGAAATTCTGTTCCTGACTTTAACATAAATCTTGCCATGTAAATATTGTTTGTTTTGCTCTCTGTTGATCAGTTACATGTTTTCAATTGCTTTGGTTCAAATTGCGAATGCTTCTCTGCCATATATGTCACAGTTACATGACCACTTGCACTCACTGTTTGCTATGTTCACATTTATGTTCACTTCATGATTAAATGCTCACTGTTTGCTATGTCCACTTTTTAAGTTCATTTCCTGATTATATGCTTACTGTTTGGATTTATTGAACTCATTATATTTTATACTTCAACTCTTTGTAACTCTTATTTATAAGATGTTATGCTCCCCCTATTCCAAAGGAAGGTGAAATATGTTGACTCATAAGTCATTGACCTCCCACCTTAACCTAAGTAAACTCTTAGGAGAAAACATTATTTCTTGGCCTCATCAGAGCCATAGAAATCACAACTAGCCTTAGGAAGGAGTTCTTAAACTCTTAGTGACATTCATCATAATGAGTCATCACTTTTCCCGCTGACTAAAACATAACATAGGTCCATTACAACTAGATTTAGAGAGTTCTTAAACTCTACAATGAGCTTGTACTCATTTCCCCTCTGAATATTGACCATAGTCAACAGTTTAGTAGAAGTAGAACTACGCATACTCTGATTCTACCCTCGAGAATACGTAGGCGCAAGGTGCGATGCCTTGTCGAGTATACTTAGATACTAACCCCTAGGGTTTCAACCTTTAGCATATCACCCTTAGCAAGCGAGTGAGATATAACAATTAAAACAAGAGGCTCCCGTAGAGTACTACAGACGTTTAGGGTGCTAATACCTTCCCTAGGCGTAACCAACCCCCGAACCTTAGATCTCCCCCCCCTTTAGGTTTTTCTAACGATCTTGAACCTTTCCTTTGGATAAATCAATTTCAGTTGTAAAAGAAATATGATGCAAGTTAATTAATAGCTTGTTATCCGATTTTCACCGCAACAGCCTTCAACCATTCAGTCTTCTTTCGACTTCTAATAACTTCCTTATAGTCCCTAGGTTCTTCATTAAGAACCTCACTTGCATAGATTAAGTCATGATCTATAAGATCCGCATCCCCAAGTCTCTGAGGTGACTTAATGACTCTCCTCGATCTATCTCTTGATAGCAAGTAGTCATTATCAGTCTCCTCATCTTCAACAGCAGCTTCTGCTTCTTCTTCGACTTCATCTGGGATACGCAATTCAGCATCAACATGCTTCACCTCAACATAAATCTCTCCCTGTTCCATCTCTTCGTCAACAACATCATTTTTCTTGAAGGCCATCTCAACTTCATTGAAAACTACATCTCGACTGGTGATACACCTCCTGTGACTTGGCTCTAGGCACCATAGTCTATAAGCTTTAACTCTTTCAGGGTATCCCATGAACATGCATTTCAGAGCTCTAGGTTCGACCTTGTTTTGCCTAATGTGAGCATAGGTCACTCAGCCATATACTCTCAGACTGTCGAGATTAGGTGGATGTCCCGACCAAACTTCTTCAAGTGTCTTCATATCTAACGCAGTCGAAGGACATCTGTTTATCAAATATGTTGCTGTCGAAAGAGCCTCAACCCAAAACACCTTCTTTAATCCAACACTAGTCAACATGCATCTAACTCTTTTCAAAATAGTTTGATCAAACCTTTCTGCCAAACCATTTTGTTGTGGATTACCTACAGTATTTTTATGCCATGCAATACCTGAGGCAGCACAAAAGCTGTCGAACGCCTTATTGCAAAATTCAAGGCCATTGTTGGTCCTCAACCTCTTGACCTTTCTGCCAGTCTGATTTTTTACCAGAGTCTTCCAACCTTTGAAATTCTCAAAAGTTTCATTCTTAGTCTTCTGCATGAATACCCATAACTTTCTGGAATAATCATCGACTATGGATGGAAAATACATTGCTCCTGAATGTGATGGACACCTTACAGACCCCCAAAGATCAGTATGGATGTAATCAAGGGATCCATGAGTTCTTTGTTTTCCTTTGTTGAACTTCACTCTGCAAGATTTTCCAAGTACACATGGTTCACAAAATTTTAGCTTTTCGACTTTCTCCCCTCCAAGCAGATTTTGTTTCCCCAGTTCGACCAGACCCCTTTCACTGACATGGCCAAATCTCACATGCCAATTTTCTATCTTCGACAAAGGTTTCGTGGATGCAACATTTGTCGAACCACTTACAACTTCAACCTCAAGGGTATACAAGCCTTGTTTCTTCACGCCTCTCAAGACTTCCTTCGATCCCTTCATTACTCTTAGGATATTTTTCTCTCCTTGAAAAACATATCCCTTCTTGTCAAATTCACCAAGAGAAATCAAATTTCTCTTCAAATCAGGTACATACCTGACTTCAGTCAATAACCTAATTGACTCATCATTTAGCTTGAATCTCATAGATCCAATACCTGCAATTTTGCAAGCTTTTGTTGTTTCCTAACAGCACTGATCCACCATCTTGATCACATAATTCCTCAAACACGTATTTGTTTGGAGTCATGTGCCAAGTGCAACCTAAATCCATAATCCACTCCTTTCTTGAGTCGTTACTTGAAACCACCAGGACATCAGATGATTCGAAGTCATCTTGAATAATGGTTGTGTTACCATTATCTTTACCTCCATAATCTTTCAGGAGTTCAGGGCACACCTTTCTTGTGTGACCCTCCTTCTTACAGTGATAACATCGAATACCAGATGCCTCGCCACTATAAGACTTCTGCTGACTTTTACCTTTCTTTTTGTAGAACTTACCTTCCTTTCGTAAGAATTTTCCCATAATGGCCAACCCTTCACCAACCGTCGAAGGTTTATGCTCCTTTTGTTTGTTCAAATCCTTAGAATACAACGCTGATTAAACTTCTTCAAAGCTCAGGGACTCCCTTCCATACATGAGAGTTTCTTAGAAGTGAGCATGTGTTCTGGGAAAATCGCACAACAACAATAGTGCTTGATCTTCATCATCAATCTTCACGTCAATATTTTCAAGATAAAAAATCAGCTTGTTGAACATATCCAACTGCTCATCCAACACTTTGTCTTCACTCTTCTTGAATGAATACAAAGCATGCTTTAGGTAGAGTCGATTCACCAAAGGTTTGGTCATTTGCAAACTTTCAAGTTTCAACTATAACCCCGATGTCGTAGTCTCCTTTGATACCTGTCGGAAAACATTATCACCAAGGCTCAATAATATTACGCTATGGGCTTTCTCTATCATGACCGTCTTTTCTTTTTCCGTTAGCGCAACGTCCATGGCTGCATCTCCCTTCAACGCTTCCAAACAATCCTGCTGAACCAGTAGGGCTTTCATCTTCAAGCGCCACAGACCAAAATAGTTCACTCCAGTAAACTTTTAAATCTCATACTTTGTTGAAGGCATATTTCTCCACGCTCACCGCTCCAATTTGTTGTGAAAAACGATGTCTTGAAACAAAGTATAAATGTTTTTTATGTAATCAAGAAACACACAAGGGTTATGGTTAACGGAAAATCAAGAAGAACAACAAGGATTGGTTATAACTGATATTCTTTACTTTCTCTATAAAACATATTACAAGTACTCAAGAATAAAAAATAACCCTCTCACCCTAAATAGGTGTAACGCCCATATATAAATACATACAAAAAAAGCATATATTATACATGAAAACCACGTTTGGTACTGAAATACCAATAAGTTCCTAGTAAACACATTATACATATATTTGCCCAAAAAGCCTAATACAAAAAAAAACTATGGCATAAATATATATACAAGATGTTCCAAAGATAAATACTAAGAACTAGATCGACAACGATCTCAAAAAAACTCCCCAACAGAAGCTACGCGATCAGACAAGTAAGGATAATCACACGACCTTATCCTTACCCTTTGCGGAACCTGAAGTACCTGAAAATATTCAACAATAGTGGGGTGAGATACATCAAATCTCAATGAGTTCTCTATCTTATGGATTCTCTCGGCTTTACAAGGTTTTAACCAAAACCAAACTCAAGTCGGAGGAAAAGGAACTAGACCTTGAGTTCGCGTATTTCTGACTAGAGAAACCATCCTATACTACACCAAACGATAATTAGTTAAGGAATCTTTCCCCGACCATCCCTCTCAAAGAGATTAAACACGGGTCACGGATCCTTAACATAAATAACTTTCCCCGGCCATCCCTCTCAAAGAGATTAAACACAGGTCACGGTTATCTACAATTGATACTTTCCCCGGCCATCCTACACCAAAGGATTAAACACGGGTCACTATTACAAACCACTTAGTAACTTTCCCCGGCCATCCCTCTCAAAGAGATTAAACACGGGTCACGGCTACTCACTTAATAAATATTTTCCCTGGCCATCCCATACCAAAGGATTAAACACGGGTTACTAATATTTATTAATGGACTCAAACCTAATAAATACTTTCCCCGGCCATCCTACACCAAAGGATTAAACACGGGTCACTAATATTTATTAAGTGAAACATACAAAACCGAAGGAAATACGGTCCTCCACTATCAACTACTCAACAAAGATACTCTTCAAGTATGGGTGTAAGCAATGTCGGACAATTCTCTAAGTCGTTCTAGTGTACTAAGGTTTCCTCACCAATTCCCATCTTGAAGCTTTTAGTTTTCCGAAAATTCCGTTTTACATAGATCACAAAAACCTGATAATTTAACATAGTCGAAAACAATTCCGCTCAAAATCAACATTTTCGTTTTCCATAGCCTAGAACACAGTCATAACTTCACATCGATATAAAGAACGTCTAAAATGGATAACCGAGTCAAAAGATATGAATTTTAGAAAATACTATTATTTTTCTAAGCGCGCTCCTCGCTGCCTGGAAGGGGTGCAAATTCTCCAGACCGCGCTAAGCGGGCATACCCACGCTAAGCGCGCTCTGCGTTATGCAGAAAAATAAACCCTTCAATAGAAACTTCTAACCTACAAATTCATCCTCAATACCATACACAACAACCACTAGAGGCATAATATCATGGTTCTATCATGGTTTATCCAACAAACTCCAATAAACATGATTTTCAACATTAACATATAGTTTCTACACAACCCTAAGATTTTCAACCAAACCAAACCAATCCAAACTTCATAACAATTATCAATAGATGATTCTACACATATTTTGATCATGTTACTCAATTTATAACACACTTCAACCGTTAGATTCTTTGATTTTGCAAAAACATCCATTTTTCCCAAAATCGAACCTAACTCTAAAACCTCAAGAAATTATACTCTAAAGTCTCTATCTAGAACCCACCTGGATTAGAAGATGATGATGAAGAAGCTGAGATGAATTGATGAAGATGAGAGGATGATTCTTGATCTTGAACTCTTGGATTTTCTCTTCTTTCCTTTTCTCCCTTTTTCTCTCCTTTCTTCTTTCTTCTCTCTACTTTCTCTCTCCGATGTTACTATATTTGGCAAATGGGGGAAAAGGAAAATGATATAGGAAAATATCATCCATTAGTAATACTACTAAAAATCCAAATTATCTCAAACGCACCAATTAATAAAACCTTAGAATTAGATAATATTAATATGATTAGCTCTGAGTTAGTTAGTTGCTCTAATTATCTTATCGGATAAAATACTCAGAGCACACTGGATCTCAACTGATCTCAACTAATATTATCCAGAGCGTATAAAAATACGGGGTATTACATCCTCCCCCCCTTAAATAGAATTCGTCCTCGAATTAAAAGATTATCTGAACAAATGAGGGTAAGCATCTTTCATCTCCGATTCTAGTTCCCAAGTAGCATCACCCAGATGCGTCACATCCCATTGCACCTTAACAAGAGGAATGTCCTTGTTCCTTAATGCCTTTGTTTCTCTTCCCACAATACGGCTCGGTTGAGGTTCAAAAGTCAAGTCTGCTTCTATTTCCACTGATTCCGGTAAAACTGGCTGAAGAGGATCGGGAATAAACTTCCGAAGCTGAGACGCGTGAAAAATATCATGCATTTCTGATAGGGAGGGTGGTAAGGCAAATCTGTATGCTACTTATCCGATCCTTTCTAAGATCTGATACGGTCCCACGTATCTTGGACTTAACTTGCGTGACTTAAATGGTCATTTCAATCTCAATCTCGGAGTAACTTTCAAAAACACATGGTCACCTTCCTCAAATTCTAATGGTCTCCTACGGTTATTCGCATAACTCTTCTGACGATTTTGTGCTTGTTTGACTTTTTCACGGATCATTCGAATCTTTTCCGTAGTCTCTTGAATAATTTCCGGTCCCAAAATTCTATCTTCACCAACCTCCGCCCAACACAAAGGTGTTCTACATTTTCTCCCATACAATGCTTCGTAAGGAGTCATACCGATGCTCGCATGGTAACTATTGTTATACGAAAACTCAATCAACGGTAGAAGTTCCTTCCAATTTCCTTTACTTTCTAGCACACAAGCTCTCAATATGTCCTCCATCGTTTGTATTGTTCGCTCAGTCTGACCATCCGTCTGAGGATGATTCGACGTGCTCAAACGCAACTTCGTACCCATAGCTTGTTAAAAAACCTTCCAAAATCTTGAAGTAAACTTTGGATCTCTATCGGACACAATGCTAGAGGGGACACCATACAATATCACAATTTCAGAAATAAACAACCTTGCAAGGTGACTTGCCTTGTAAGTAGTCTTCACGGCTAAGAAATGCGCAGATTTCATTAGTCGATCCACAATCACCCAAATAGAATCGTAACCACCTTGCGTACAGGGCAAACCTACTGTAAAGTCCATAGAAATACTATCCCACTTCCAAATTGGAATCTCTAATGTTTGTAACAGACCGCCCGGTCTTTGGTGTTCAATCTTCACTTGTTGGCACACTGCACATTCTGACACATACACCGCAATATCCTTTTTCATTCCTGGCCACCAATAATCCTTCTTTAAGTCCTGATACATCTTCGAAGAACCAAGATGTATCGTAAAAGTACCTTTATGAGCTTCGTCCAAAAATGTTCTTTTTAATACCATATCATTCGAAACACAAATCCTTTGGTTAAACAGAACAATCCCATCTGGTGCTTGTGTAAAACCCGGTTGAAGTAACATCTTTTGAAACTTCTCCTCAAAAATTTGTTCTTGTTGAATCTCAACTCTTAGAGTAGAATTTAAATTCAAGTTTCCCATAATTACACCATTCGGAGTCCGTACAAACTGAAGATTAAGATCTCTAAACCTCTCCAACAAGGCATACTCCAGAATCATCAATTATGCCCCATGAGCCATCTTCCGACTCAAAGCATCTGCTACTTTATTCGCTTTTCCCGGATGATACTTTAATTCTAAGTGATAATCCTTTAAGTACTTCATCCACCTTCTTTGTCGCATATTCAACTCCTTTTGGTCAAATAAATACTTCAAACTCTTATGGTCACTGAACATTTCAAAACATACACCATACAAATAATGACGCCACACCTTCAGTGCAAACACAAATGCCGCTAGTTCCAAATCATGAGTTGGATAATTCTTCTCATGAACCTTTAATTTTCAGGAAGCATAAGCTACCACTTGAATGCCTTGCATCAGAACACCCCATAATCCTATCTTAGAAGCATTACAAAACACTTTGTAAGAGTTGTTAGGATCAGGAATGATTAACGCAGGAGCAGTCGTCAAACTTTCCTTCAATTTCTTAAAAATTTGTTCACAACCCGAATCCCACTCATAAGCACAATCTTTTCGAGTAAGTTTTGTCATTGGTAGGGCCAATCGATAAAAACCTTTGATAAACCTCTATAGTAACCTGCCAATCCCAAGAAACTTCGAACCTCCGAAGCATTCCTTGGTCTCTCCCAATTAATCACTGCTTCAACTTTCGACGGATCCACTGCCACATCACCCTGAGATATGACGTGACCAAGAAAATTAACTTCCGTCATCCAAAACTCACACTTGCTTAACTTAGCAAAAAGTTGCTTCTCTTGCAATACCGATAAGACAATTCTCATATGTTCTCCGTGCTCTTGTGGAGTACGAGAATAAATAAGAATATCGTCAATAAAGATTACGACAAATTGGTCCAAGTAAGCTTGAAATATACGGTTCATGTAATCCATAAAAACAGCTGGAGCATTAGTCACACCGAAAGGCATCACTAAGAATTCGTAATGGCCGTAACGGGTTCTAAATGCAGTCTTAGGCACATCGGCACTCTTCACTCGAATCTGATGATAACCTAACCGTAAATCAATATTCGAGAACACACAGGCTCCCTTCAATTGATCTAACAGGTCGTCTATCCTGGGTAAGGGATACTTGTTCTTAATGGTGACTTTGTTCAACTTATGATAATCAATGCACAGACGCATTCCACCACCCTTCTTCTTTACCAACAAATCTGGAGCTCCCCACGGTGAAACGCTAGGTCTAATAAAATGCTTAGCCATCAAGTCCTCCAATTGGTCCTTTAATTCTCTTAGTTCAAGCGGTGCCATCCGATAAGGAGAAACGGATATAGGAGTCGTTCCCGGTACCAGGTCAATAGAGAACTCAACTTCTCTCTCCGGAGGAAGAGAAGTAACGCCCTCAGGAAAAACTTCGGGAAACTCATAAACTATTGGAATACTCAGCACTTGCTGCTCACTACTCCCTTCCTTAGTAAGAACCAGTAAAACAGATTTCTCCTTCTCAAACAAGAAATTTATCATTCCCACCGTACCTTCTAAAATAGTTGTTAGCACATCCTTCGGGGTAGCCTTGACAGATGGAATGATGATTAGCTTTTCCTCACACCCAATAAACACCGAATTAGCAGAAAGCCAATCCATCCCCAAAACGAAATCAACTTTCTTAAGCGGTAAACAGATAAGGTCAATCTGAAAAACTCTACCATTCACAGCCAAAACACAGTTTTCGCACATCAACGGTGTCTCAACCATTTCATCCATGGCGGTAGTGACCACCATAGGAGGAGACAAAGGAATAACTTGCAACCCAAGTCGCTTCACACACCGCATTGACACAAAAGAATGTGTTGCCCCACAATCAAATAAAACAAAACAAGGATGTCCATTTACGAAACACGTACCCGCAATTAAAGAGTTGTTGCTTTTCGTCTTCCTTGCATCCAAAGTATAAACCCGTCCAGTATTTCTCCCTTGCACTTGGTTTCTATTCTGAGTACAATTTCTAGCCACATGACCCAATCCATTATAGTTATAACACCTAAGACACCCATCGGCACACTTCCCAAAATGACGTTGGTTGCACACCCTACATAAAGGAATAACGTTGGGTCTAGAAACCTGCACCTGCTTCCCTTTAAAAGCTTGTGATCTAGGTCCAAAATGTTGACTTGCTCTCCCACGATCACCCTGATTTACCCTACTTGCAACACCTTCAGCTTGCACCTTCTTCAAACTATGTTCCGCCACATAGCATTGCTTTAGAACTTCCGCTTAAGTAGGGAACTCCCTCTGAGATACACTATGAGAAATTTCAGCTTTTAGCCCAAACAGAAATTGGCCTATTTTCCACCGTTCATCCGGAGCATACATAGCCTGCCTAGAATAAGCAGCCATGTCCTCAAACTTTTCAGCATAACTGGCCACAATCATACTAGCCTGTCTTAACTGTTGAAATTCAAACTCTTTCTGGGTCCTCAAGGAACTAGGAAAATATTTCTCCATGAAAATTTCCTTGAATTGCTCCCAGACCCTGGGCACACCCTGAATAGTCATAAGAGCCGACGCACTCTCCCATCACCTCATGGGAGGACCCTTCAAAGAATACGAAGCAAAAACCACCTTATTTTCTTCACTATAGTGCACTATCAAGAAAATCCTTTCCATACCCTCTATCCATTCGTGAGCCTTTACAGGATCTAATCTGCCATGAAATTCCAGAGGATTCATGCGGAAGAAATCCCGGAAAGTCCCACCTACAGCTTCCGGAACAACCACCTGAGGATGCAAACCTCCATTCATTTGTTGGACCATTTGCTACATAAACTGATTTTGTTGCTGCTGCATTTGTTGTATAAACTGATACAAAGGAGCATTCTCATCGCCACCTGGCGGATTCGTCCCAGCTGGAGTAGTTCGGGGCCTACCATGGTTGCTTCTACGTCCGTCAGCCATGTTCCTAAGGGTCATACAGATAGGATTAAGTTAATCAGGCTCAATACCATAAATATAACACTTAAGACCAAATGCGACACCACGCATATGAAACGGAAAGAAAAAAAACTTATTCTATTTCATGGCTAGGTCGAGGATACGACCTGCTCTGATACCAACTGCATCGCTCATATATAAATACATACAAAAAAACATATATTATACATGAAAACCACGTTTGGTACTGAAATACCAATAAGTCCCTAGTAAACACATTATACATATATTTGCCCAAAAAGCCTAATACAAAAAAAAACTATGGCATAAATATATATACAAGATGTTCCAAAGATAAATACTAAGAACTAGATCGACAACAATCTCAAAAAAACTCCTCAACGGAAGCTACGCCATCAGACAAGTAAGGATAATCACACGGCCTTATCCTTACCCTTTACGGAACCTGAAGTACCTGAAAATATTCAACAATAGTGGGGTGAGATACATCAAATCTCAGTGAGTTCTGTATCTTATGGATTCTCTCGGCTTTACAAGGTTCTAACCGAAACCTAACTCAAGTCGGGGGAAAAGGAACTAGACGTTGAGTTCGCGTATTTCTGACTAGAGAAACCATCGTATACTACACCAAACGATAACTAGTTAAGGAATCTTTCCCCGGCCATCCATCTCAAAGAGATTAAACACGGGTCACGGATCCTTAACGTAAATAACTTTCCCCGGCCATCCCTCTCAAAGAGATTAAACACGGGTCACGGTTATCTACAATTGGTACTTTCCCCGACCATCCTACACCAAAGGATTAAACACGGGTCACTAATACCAACCACTTAGTAGCTTTCTCCGGCCATCTCTCTCAAAGAGATTAAACACGGGTCACGGCAACTCACTTAATAAATACTTTCCCCGACCATCCCACACCAAAGGATTAAACACGGGTCACTAATATTTATTAATGGACTCAAACCTAATAAATACTTTCCCCAGCCATCCTACACCAAAGGATTAAACACGGGTCACTAATATTTATTAAGTGAAACATACAAAACCGAAGGAAATACGGTCCTCCACTATCAACTACTCAACAAAGATACTCTTCAAGTATCAGTGTAAGCAATACCGCACAATTCTCTAAGTCGTTCTAGTGTACTAAGGTTTCCTCACCAATTCCCATCTTGAAGCTTTTAGTTTTCCGAAAATTTCGTTTTACATAGATCACGAAAACCCGCTTAAAATCAACATTTTCGTTTTCCATAGCCTAGAACGTCTAAAACGGATAACGAGTTAAAAGATATGAATTTTAGAAAATACTATTATTTTTGTTCCAGGTCGCGCTAAGCGGGCCCCACCTGCGCTAAGCGCGCTCCTCGCTGCCTGGAAAGGGTGCAAATTCTCCAGACCGCGCTAAGCGGGCATACCCGCGCTAAGCACGCTCTACGTTATGCAGAAAAATAAACCCTTAAATAGAAACTTCCAACCTACAAATTCATCCTCAATACCATACACAACAACCACTAGAGGCATAATATCATGGTTCTATCATGGTTTATCCAACAAACTCCAATAAACATGATTTTCAACATTAACACATAGTTTCTACACAACCCTAAGATTTTCAACCAAATCAAACCAATCCAAACTTCATAACAATTATCAATAGATGATTCTACACATATTTTGATCATGCTACTCAATTTATGACACACTTCAACCGTTAGACTCTTTGATTTTGCAAAAACATCCATTTTTCCCAAAATCCAACCTAACTCTAAAACCTCAAGAAATTAGACTCTAAAGTCTCTATCTAGAACCCACCTGGATTAGAAGATGATGATGAAGAAGCTGAGATGAATTGATGAAGATGAGAGGATGATTCTTGATCTTGAACTCTTGGATTTTCTCTTCTTTCCTTTTCTCCCTTTTTCTCTCATTTCTTCTTTCTTCTCTCTACTTTCTCTCTTCAATGTTACTATATTTGGCAAATGAGGGAAAAGGAAAATGATATAGGAAAATATCATCCATTAGTAATACTACTAAAAGTCCAAATTATCTCAAACGCACCAATTAATAAAACTTTAGAATTAAATAATATTAATCTGATCAGCTCTGAGTTCATAAGTTGCTCTAATTATCTTATCGGATAAAATACTCAGAGCACACTGGATCTCAACTGATCTCAACTAATATTATCCAGAGCGTTATAAAAATACGGGGTATTACAATAGGATTTACCACACTTAAGATGAGACACTAGTATGCTATTTATAATAAACCTAACATACTAAACTAATGGGTTTTTTTAACAATTACCCATTATAAGCTAACTTAGGGTACAAGCTAACTTAAACAATTGGATCCTTAACATAAGGCCCAATTCGACAACTACATACTAGAACACAATTCGACTACAGCATGTAGGTCTTCGACAACAGCATGTGAGCAGACTTCACTATATATATATATATATATATATATATATATATATATATATATATATATATATATATATATATATATATATATATTATAAATTTAAACTTTCAAATAATATTTTGAAAGTCTATTACAAACATTAGTGACTTTGATATTAAATCGAGTATATGAACAACTTAACATATTGTGGTTAGGGACTTTGATATTAAATTTGTGCTGGAAGAGGATTTTACACCCTTTTTTTTATATATTACACCCGTTTTGATCGGGTGTAAATTTACCAAGTGGGATATGTTTAAGTATAACAAGTGTGAGTAGTATCAATAATAGTCCCACATTGGATAGGAATGTGGTGACTTGAGCATTTATAATTGGGAGAACCCACACGCCTATCACCTTAAGTTTTTGGGTGAATATGTGGTGTGTTTATCATAAAGGTCTTGCTCAGAAAAGTAGTCCCACAATGTTCAATGCTACCTAGTTGAAAAAATCTCCCCTAACAGTGGTATCATGAGCCTTTGGTTCGAGGAAGGGACCGACTCACTTGTATCGAAAGTATCTCCACAGGTCGTGGGTAGAGTGTCTCGTTGAAGAGTATCAACGGCGGTACAAGTGTATGTGGAAGTAGAAAAGAGCTTCCGCTTAAGAAGGAGCATTGTGGAAATATTGTGGATAGACTCACACTTGAGGGGGAGTGTTAAGTATAACAAGTGTTAGTAGTATGGATAATAGTCTCATATTGGATATGAATGTGGTGACTTGAGCATTTATAAGTGGGAGAGTCCACACACCTATCACCTTAAGGTTTTGGGTGAGTATGTGGTGTGTCTCTCACAAAGGTGTTGCTCTTGAAAGGATATACTGATTAGCATTTTACTGTTGAATTAATTTATTAATATATATAATGTGAGTAGGGGTGGTAAAGTGGGTCAAGCACGCCTGGTCGCCCCGTCTGACCCATCATTCTTCGCGGAGCGGACCGAAATTTTTGGATTGGTGCTTTAAGATGGCCTGCGCCGCCTAACCTATTTAAAAAATAGGGAGGGACATGTTTTATTCGCTGGTTTTTTGTTAAATGTAACCAGGGACGGAGCTAATCATGTTGAAGTGTGGGCCCATGCCCCCGCTAACTTTATATCATCTATACCCTTTATATAATATTATTATTTTTAATACTAATATATTATATATCATGTAATACTATCATATAAATAGTTAATTTAAAAAATGATTTCATATATTATGGGTGGGGGTTGCTGCAACATAGTTCTAATATTTGTTATACCGTATCAATAGCTGACACGTAACAATGCTCGTTACCTTTATTATATACATACTTAACTGATTATGTCAAAAACATTTTAAATGTCTAATTAAATTTACAACATTTACTTCTATAACAATCCAATTGAATCGCATGTAATTTTAAAAGTTTGAATAAAACTCAATTGAATTAAAAAATTTCACATGTTATAGTGACACATATGCACATGAACATAAAAAATTGTCAATTATGTTAAAAGTTTAATGGATATGTACAATATAAAATAATTTAAAATTATTATCTAATAGAAATTCAATACTTTGTCATGTCATATTGATGAAATATACGATTTTTTTTTATTGACAATATAAAATTAATTTATTCTATCATGACATATTATACATATAAATTTTTTAATTAATTTTAAATATAAAAATTGTTAATTATTTATGAAAGATTTTATAGAATAGTTGTGATATATATATTTATATTTTGAAAAATAAATTGCTATATTATTTAAAACTAAATTTCTATAGCCTCTATTATTTAATATTTCTGGCTCCGTCCCTGAATATAACACTTCAGATTATCATTCTAAATGCCTAATGTATATTAATCAAATGACATTAATCGTTAGACATTATAAGCTAGAATGGTAGGATTGGAAATGGTTGCAAATTGGTAATTTTGGAGCTAAGTGGCACACTTAGGAATTTTGATTTAAGTTGGGGGTAAAGTGGATAATTCCTCAATGAAGGAGGTTAATTGGTAATCAAAGTTTAATATTTTGAGATACCCTAAAATCTATTAGAGGATGTTCACCGTTAACATAAATAAATTCAAGATAAAACACCATGTTGTGTTTTTTGTTATTATTTTATAGAACAATTGAATTCTATTTATATAATTAGTAGTTCAATCTAAACCAAAATAGTGCCACTATATCTTAAACATACAAAATATTGGTGCAATCGCGACCATATAAAATCAATGATCATTTAAAGAGATTAAATATACCGAAGAGCATTTTTTAATACACCACCCATGTTTTTTAAGCACCACGTGAAATTTTATTTTTGTTCCCAGTTTCTGGATGTGCACATCCGGACGCACCGTTTTTTTAAAAAATGTTGATGTGTTTCGGATATGCACATCCGGAAAAATTTCGGATCTGCAGATCCGGAAAAAACAGAACTTTAATTTTTTTTTAAATCGGTTTTGTTGGTTGGTCGCATATGTTAATATATCGTCGCAACTTAATATACATTCGACAACATCCATATATAAAATAAAATGATATATATATAATAAACCTCTGTCAAAATACAGTACATACATGTAATAAAAATATAATACAGCAAAAAAAAAACTACTGCGTATGGCGAAGGATCTCTCCTGGCTCCCATGCTCCTCTGCCCCGACCCGCCGTCCTGGCTCGATGTCTGCGGTACTGAAGCGCCCCCCCGAGCAATCTCAATAATCCTATCCACGGCACGTCTGCCACCAGAGCCCTCAGGGAGGTGACCGTCCGCAATGGTCGCCCGCGCTATCTGCTCTATCTCACGACAGCGAGGTAGGACATCCTGAGTATGGTCCAGCTGAGACTGTCGCTCCTCTAATATCTCCCGATGAGCAGGTCTGGGTGGCGATCCCTCAGCAGTGGGCACCATGCATGAGTGTGAGACGGTGTAGAACCACATGATGTACCCGGCAACAACGCGCTAATCTCTCGGCGCTCTGGTCGCCCAAGCGTCTTCTGGTACCAAGTGGGACTGGAAGTCAGCATATATCTCATCTATCTGCACGCGGGTCAAGCCTAGAGGAGCAGACTCATGAGGCATTCTGGGAATCGTCTGCGTGTAACTGAATTGGCGCAAGACGCTCTCCGGCAGGTATCGAGCAGTAATGGTCGAACTGCATGCCAACCATCCTGAGAACAGTGAAACCTCATCGAACGGGCGTGTCACACGGTGATCGGCATAGGGGTGATAAAAAACGTCCTCAACAGCCATCCGATCAAGATACACTATGTAGGGCTCGGGTGCCTGGTTCCCTCTGAGCAGG
Source organism: Lathyrus tuberosus (assembly GCA_022829125.1). Lineage (NCBI taxonomy): Eukaryota > Viridiplantae > Streptophyta > Magnoliopsida > Fabales > Fabaceae > Lathyrus > Lathyrus tuberosus. The sequence goes on along the minus strand of JALAZF010000093.1, from coordinate 14,585,944 downwards.
AGAAATGCAGCAGCACGTGGCATATCCTCAGTGTACCCTTCGACACTCCCCCAACCAGTAATCTTGGGAAAGTGCTGTAATATCCACGCCTGAAATGGAAAACACAACATCGGTGTCAAACATTATAATGAGTATAGAAAGAAAAGAAATGAAAAAATGACTTAGAATATTAGCTTGTTACCACGTATAGCGTACAACTGCCTGCCACAGTCTTGGCTGCCCAACGGCAACCATCTGAGAACCTGGAATAGGTGAATGCCAGTGCAGCCGCCCCCCAGTTGTGCCCATGGATCTCTGTGGGATCCAAAAGGTACCTGAGGTAAACAACATCAACATAACTGGCGCTGGTGTCCACAAACACCTGTCTGCCTAGCAAAAACAGGTAGTAGCATCTCAGGGAACGCTGCCTGTAGATCTCCACCTCTGTTGCATCCCCTGTTGAATGTCATGATCTCGTCGTACGATATATGGAATGACGATGTCTCAGGGTGCCATCTCTTAATAAAGGCCATCAGCATACCGTACATGATCTGGGGATACCCAATCCTAGACAGGCCTCCAAGACCAGAGGTAGCAAGTGCAGACGTGAACCACTCATCCCCTGGCAGCGCCACAAGCATGTCCATAACCTTGCCCCCATGGTTATAGAACTTCTGTGAATCCTTCTCCTGAAAATTTCCAAATAAAACAATGTTACAAATTGAAATTCTGGCACAGATATCAGATGTCCTACACAGATGTTGAGACACGGATATCCAACACAATGAACAAGATAACAATAATAATAACAGTGCAGAAAGTAAAGAACACAGTGATATGTTTACCCAGTTCGGTCTAACACACCTACTCTGGGGGCTACCAAGCCAGGGATGAAACCAATATACGATAGTATCAATTCACAGATCATACAACAACCACACCCGGTTACAATCTGCTCACTTAATCACTACCCTTCCTATGACTTCTACCTAAGACTCACCTAGGTATGAGGCCCTCCTCAAATCCCTCTACAATCACAACCCGTGACTGGTTCCTTTCAACACAAGTAACAAAACGAAAGCCACACTTTCAAAACACATAATTCTTAATACTTCAAAGCTTATGAGAATCGACATACAAGAAACTCAATGCTTAAAAGCTTATGAGTAACTGACAGAACTTACAACACAAAAACCAGTCCTTATACTGTTATCAGAATGATACCAGTTAGGCTCACAAATAACCCTCAAAAACCCTAACAAAACACACGTAAGTTCCACACCTAAAATAGGTTTACATCAGTCAATATATAGCATTAAATCTGGACTGGATTGGGCTTCAAAACGCAGCAAAGAGACTGCACATAATTCTGCAAAATAAACTCCAAGAAAATAGGTCTTCAATCTAAAGTTTCCTAATATGTCTCCATATTTAGAAAATGTTGAAAATCCGAAAACCAATACACAAACTCAACCCAAAATACTTTGGATGCCACATAAGATAACTAAATATTCACAGAATATTCAGTAACAAATAACAACTAGCAGAATCTTCCTTTTAAACCAATAACAGACGCGATGTCCTATGATCCAGTATGGGACATCTTTATTCGACATGTTAAATACAGAGTACTAGAACATCTTGTTTCAACATCTTGCTGCTAGAATAGTTTTAGCAAAATAAATGCCAACCACAAACTCAAAGAAATAACAATCTCCCCCTTTGGCTTATTTTGGCTAAAACTACACATCAAACAGTCTTGCAAAGATAACACAAGCACAACATCCATATCAGAGACAGCAGCGAAAAAAAACACACAACACAGCATAGCAGCAAAAAAAAACTCCCCCTCAACTGCAGCAACACAACAACATTCAACATTCTCCAAAAAAACTCCCCCTCAGCTGCAGCACCAGCACAAGCACAACACAAGCACACTACTTCCCCTTTTTAGCCAGAAATATGACAAAGGCAAGTAGAACAGTTATTAATTTTTGAGAAATGGTCAGGTCATAAACCAGAATAAACAGCATCAGAGAGTAGGTGCACACCACATCACATGACCAAGTGTCATACACAAACTTCAGCATCTTCCCCTTCATAACCTCCTGCACACACTGCACTACCAGAACCACCTTTAATCTTTTCAATCTGGCAGCCAGAAGGAACATTAATTGCTATAGTTCTTCATGAATGCAAACCCCAAGTCTACTCCTCAGGTTTTCAAACTGAACTGCATCCAGAGCCTTGGTAAATATGTCAGCAAGCTGATTTTTTGTGCTCACATGCTCAAGAGTTATGACTTTGTCCTCCACAAGTTCTCTGATGAAGTGATGCCTGATATCAATGTGCTTAGTCCTGCTATGTTGAATAGGATTTTTAGAAATATTAATAGCACTCAGGTTGTCACAAAATAATGTCATGACATCTTGTGTGACATTATACTCATATAACATTTGCTTCATCCACACCAGTTGAGCACAACTACTTCCAGCTGCTATGTACTCAGCTTCAGTAGTAGAAAGAGATACAAAGTTTTGCTTCTTACTAAACCATGAAATAAGATTATTTCCCAAAAAGAAACACCCTCCAAAGGTACTTGTAATACCCCAAATTTTGACCACTTAGATTTCCCATCATTGTGAAAATCATCATCACAATATGGATGAACCATCATGCTTCATCAGTCTCCCCAAAGATGGGTGAGCATCCAATACAATCAAAATTAAGGTTTCAAGCCCTCTCTGAGTGCTTAGACAAAGGATCAATCAAGAAATGACGTGATCTTCAACTTGTCTAAACATCCAAAATGAATCAAAAAGGACTCCCACTTCAAGGATTAAGCACAAGGCTGCTCCTTTCTAGGTGGATCAAGTCTCAAGATCGACAGTGTCACCAAATTAGGGTTTTGGTCGACCAGGGCCTCCAGATGGAAATTTTCATCTGGGCACAAGGAAATGATCCAAAACATGACCTAATATACTTCATGGAACCTCATGAACCCATGCATCAAGTCAATTTTGCCTCAGGGGATGCATTCATAAAAAATCAGGAATTAGGGTTTCTTGACCTAATTCACCCCTAAGTTGACTTTTGGGACAAACCATGAGCCAAGACCTCAAGAGATGATTTGAGGGTCTCTAATACACCATATTGATCCATTTGGAACAATGGATTGATCCAAGAAGCTTGAGCAACAAGTTTCATTTTCATCTGCACCACAATTAGGGTTTTTAAGGGACAAGTCAACTGTAACTTTGACTTTTGACCAAGACATGCTCCCAAACCCTAATACATGATTGAATATACCCTATGACACCCATGGAACATGTCCATCAAGTTTGATTTAGGTCAAGGACATGATTTCCTGAAGAATTGCACAGTTTGGAATTCATTTGATAAAAAGTCAACTGTGCACAAAAGTCAACTTTGACTTTTTGAGATTTTTCACCAAAATGGATTTTTAACCCTAAAATGATGTTAATGTATGATTTGAATCATCATTCATCAAGAAAAATCAAGAAAAGTGAGATAACTTGTAAAAGGGGTAACCATAAAACTTAGAAATTTTTCTAAGTTAAAAATAAAGTGGCAAGGGTACCAACTTTGGAGGACCATAACTCCTAAACCACAAGGCCATTTTTTCTCATCCAAAGATGGATTTGTAGCCCTCATTATCACCTACAAAAACTTCAACTACAAGTCATTCCAATTCATTAAGGATTTTGAGTTATGGAATGATCAAAGTGGCTGAAAAGTGAAAAAGTCACTTTTTCCAACACTTAGTGAAATTTTCACTAAGTCAGATTTGCCTTCACTTTTTGCCAAATGTAGGGGGATTTTTCACTTGGAATCAAAAGAGATCAAAACCAAACTTGTTCAAACAGTTGTTGTATCATGTAAGAGCTTTCCAAAATGGCCAAGAACATTGCCAAATTCAACCTACATCATGAGATACAACATTGGCAAGTTGCCTTGCTGAAATCTGTCAAAGCAAGGCAGAATTTGCATTTTGGCTCGATTTGCCAAAATCAGCCAATTGCAATTGCTCCAATCCACTTGGACACCTCAGAGGATTGAATCCAAAGGGGACAATCACTGAGCCAAGCCTCCAAGGTCCAAGGAACAAAGAATAGCATGTTGAACCTAGAGTTGCCAAAATAGGGACAAGACTTCAAATTTGGAATGAGGCATTCAGTGGAACCATCAAGGTGGCATGGACTGAGCCATTCTCATCTGAAATCAGTCAATACTTATCCAAGACCAAGGGTACCAAAGCTCTGTGCCCTAACCTCTAGTCAATGGCTAGAGGAGACTTTCATTTCCATTGGCCAACATTGAGGAAACCTACTTACCAGCTGCCATGCACTATTCCTTGCAAAACAAACTTGCTCTACTATAAATAGAGCTCAATTGTGGTCAGTTTGAGTACACCAAAGCCATCTAATAGATGTTTTCCTCAAAATCTCTTTCTCTTGGCAAAAATGCCTTTCTTAGCAAGGTAGCTATCGGGTTTTGAGTTTGAGAGCAATTCTGCACAAACCAATCACTCACACACCTCACATACATCACATATGAGCTGATCAAACACTCATATAACTTCTGAAACATCAAAATCTCAAAATCACTTGCCATCCACACAAGTTTGAAGTGAAGTTGCAGCTGAGATGCCATAAACTGATCCAGTCCATTTCAATTCAATCCAAGTGTTCAAACCCACTCCATATGGTGTAGGGAAGCTGTCCAGATCATCACCACTCATCTGTAACACCTCCAACTCAAAATCACATCTAAACTTGCTGTCACGACTTGGAGGTAAGCCTAAACTTGGGCATCTCTCAATCTATGCATATTTCCTCGCACAATAATTTGGCCATATGTTCATAATCATGCATGGAATGTTTTCCCTCAATTAATTGCATTGTTTGAATCGTGTATCAAAAATCCTAGCCTTCATGCAGAAATTAGGGTTCTTGAGGTTTCTTCGTGATTTCTTGTTGTATGTTTAATTTAAATGAAATTAAAGTACATAGACATGATCGTGAGGTTGAGGCGAGCATAATGATATGTGGATTGCATGTTATAATTACGTATTCAGTGAGATAGGATGAAAAATGCAAATCTGGGCAAACTGAAAAACGCGCGTGTTCTTGGTGTTGTTCTTGGCGCCATTTTCATATATTCAAATATTTGAATTTTTTGATTTTGTTTAATTGATTCAAAAATTAATTTCTCTCTGAGTTTTAATGATTTTGAGCTGATTCTTTTTTTAATAATTCACAAAAATGTTAAAATATTTTATTTTATCAAAAAATCCCAAAAATATTATTTATTTCATATAATTGATATTTTTGTAAAGAATTAATATTTTAATTGTTTTTGGCATTTTAAATATTTTTTCTACATTGATTTTGCAACTTTTAATGCTTTCTAATTATTTTGTAGGCCAATACTTAATTTTTGAAGCATTAATCCAAGGTCGCAATTTGTTTTTCACATGTTAAACAATTTTTGATCATTTTAATTGAATTTTTATTCAATTAAATACATTTTGAAAACAAATTAGGGTTTTGGATTAATTCAACCCTCATAAATCATTTTCAAAACACTTTGGGCCTCTATTAGAGTGTAAGACCCAATCCTTTTTTTGACCAAATCATCTTTGGGCCTCACTTATTGTATAAGTCCTGATACCGTCCAAAAACAAACGGCGCGATCGTCGCCTTTTCAAAAATCATCTGGGCCTCTCCTTGAGCTATAAGACCCATTCAAAACACTTTGGGCCTCTATTAGAGTGTAAGACCCAATCCCCCTTTTAACCAAAACATTTTGGGCCTCACTTATTGTATAAGTTCCTCCGCGTTAAAAGAAAACCTCGGCGCGATCGCCATTTTTAAACGAAAAATCATCTGGGCCTACCCTCGTGTTATAAGCCCCACTCTTTTTCTTTAAACCTTTTTGGGCCTCTTGAGAGAGTGTAAGACCCATCCCTTTGTACAGAAAACCTTTTTGGGCCCCAGTCACTTGTATAAGTCCCTCTGTACAAATTCAACAGTGCGCTCACTGATAAAACCCTAGGCCTCTCCTTGAGCTGTAAGCCCCAAATCTTTCTTTTTCAAAGCACTTTCTCCTTTGATTTTGAATATAATGTTGTTTTTAATCTTTCTTTGTTGAACAACTAACCAAACAGCATGGAAGCACTACAACCGAGTAAGTGGTTATCGCTTTCATTTACTGCTTTCATATTATAAACTGTATTGTGGGGCTGCTCACTATAAGTCTCCTTTCATATACTCATATCTACTGTGTAATAATAGTATAGATATTTCGAGTTTCCCCGGCAACTACGTCTAGAACTAGGTGACGTCGTTTCATTTATTCGTAGAAATAGACGCCTAGATCCCCAATAGGAGCACCAGATACAGTCTTCTCTTCGGTTGTCCTCCTTAGGAATCATCAAGAAACTCTACTCCCCAAGATGAATGTATTCTCCGTGAATGGCATCTTTGAGTTTCTTCCCAATTCTCGAACTTTCCTGACTTGATCTATTCCTTGTGGATAGCTTGCCTTGAATGTCTCGGGGTTTGGGTACCCACTATGGTCATAATCTTGGACCTTAACTAAGGAACCCTCTTTAAAAGCTAAAAGTCGCTGGATAGTAAACCTTGCACGTTTACCAGTGGTTTTCATCTTTAAAAGAGTTATCTCTCCTAATGGAAAGGAGATGATAGACCCACGGGCTTCTTAAAAGCATCGGCCTCCTCTTGGGCATTATTCAAGGACCCTACGGCTTCTTAGAAGTATTCACAGCCTCCTCTTAGGCTTCGTATAATGATCTCTTCCTCCGAGAATGATAGCCTCCTCTTGGGCTTCGTACAAGGACCCGTCGGCTTCTTAAAAGATTCCAGCCTCCTCTTGGGCTTCGTACAAATTGTCCCGACGACCTCCTAGAGGTATAGAACAGAACCTAGTCATCCTCATAGAACAGTCATTTCATAGAGTCTACTACTGTTTCTCGAAGCATAGTACAAAAGATAAAACTCTAGACTTGGACAGTCTAACTTCCTTGAGTCTCAAAGACATTCTCAAGCACCCTTCGTTAAATAGGAAGGAAACCCGCAGACTCGGATAGTCTCAATACCCTTTGGATTTCCCGTTTCCTCAAAGAAAAGGAAATATCCCTGATCCTCAAATTAAATCCCTGGGTACAGTGTTACTCATATAAGAACTGATTTTCTCTTTTAAATCAGTATATTGGATCTGTCACTCAACTGAAACAGTTACAATAGCCTCCATCTCGGGCTTCGTACGAGATACCAAAATTCTCCCCAGTGGAGTCAAAACAACCTTTTAGCCTCTCTCTCAGGCTTTGTATGAGACACAAAAGATTCCCTCGTTGAGTCAATCACCCTTTTTTTTGCCTCCATCTCGAGCCTCGTACGAGATATAAATCCCTTAAGCAAGAGTCGAACTCTTTGCTAGTCTCCTCTTAGGCTTTGTATAACGATATGCCCTGCTGGGCAAAAACCTTTAGCCTCTCTCTCGGGCTTTGTACGAGACACAAAATAGCCTCCTCTTAGGCTTTGTATAATGATTTTCCTAGCGGAAATTAGCCTCCTCTTAGGCTTTGTATAAGAAAACCACTGGTTGATCCAATCAACCTTTTAGCATCAAAGTTGTGCCTCGTTCACAGTACACAAACATCAACAACTCCTTTCCCTTCATCTAATCGCTGTAAGCGGCAAGCCTCTGGATCATCTATATCCACGCCACTATCCCTCTTTTAGCATGAGAAATTCCTAAGGAAAGATGGCATTGCTCTATACTGAGTTAAAGTCTTCTCCTTCGGGTTAAAACCTTTTCTTCGGAAATTATGGCATTGCTCGGATCCGCGTATCCCAGTTAAAGTAATTCTCCTTCTCCCCTCTTTAGAGATGACAAATTCTCTCTAGAGTCGAGGTCTTTCAGCTTCACGTCTTGGGCTTTGAACAAGACACAAATCGAACTTTCAGCTTCACATCTTGGGCTTTGAACAAGATACAAACTACCTTTCGCTTCACGTCTTGAGCTTTGAACAAGACACCAAAAAACCAATTTCCTCCCATAGAATAGGAGGAACTACGAACGCTCTGATTTCCCTGTTTCGGTAAACGGGAATACGTAGGCATAAGATCGAAAGAAAAGATCTTAGCGAGCGCAATCAACAAAAAACCCAAATCCCATATCTCCATCAATTAAAAGCAGTAATTCAAAAACATCCTAATCCTTATTCCCCGCCAGAAACACTTTGCCTAGAAAAAAGAAAGAAAGAACCGTATTGGCGAAATACGAATAACCAGTACAAAGGTCCCCCCCACATTGATAGCATCCATAACCTAACAGACCGCTGTTTAAACTCAGTATGCAAGCAGGGTTAATTGGAGACATCTATTTCCCTTCCTTATTCAGCTCACAATAGGATAAAAAATGAATCGACCTGTAGTTTTAAGCTCAACCGCAGAGAGCGACCAGCGCTTAAGAACCGCGTCCAAAATCACTCGCTACAGTACTCTTCCTATCATCAGCACTTCCAGCCCAATCAGCATCACAATATCCTACTAAAATGGAACTTGAGTCATGGGAGTACAACAACCCATAATCACATGTACCACTCACATACTTAAGAATTCTCTTAACTTGATTGATGTGACTGACCTTGGGTTTTGCTTGGTATCTTGCACATACACCAACAACAAAGGTTATGTCTGGCCTACTTGCTGTAAGATACAGCAGACTGCCAATCATGCTTCTGTATAAACTTTGTTCAACATTCACTCCCTTTTCATCTTTGGATAACTTCAAGTGAGTAGGAGCAGGAGTTCTCTTATGCTTGGCATTATCCAATCCAAACTTCTTTACAATATTCCTCGCATATTTGCTCTGACAAATAAAAATAGAATCTTCCATCTGCTTGACTTGCAATCCAAGGAAGTAAGTCAATTCACCTACCAAGCTCATTTCAAATTCAGACTGCATTTGGTTGACAAAATGTTGGACCATTTCATCCGACATCCCACCAAACACAATATCATCTACATAAATCTGAGCAATCATTAGTTTCCCATCCTTCTCCTTAACAAAAAGTGTTTTATCAATACCACCCTTCCTGTATCCATGTTTGACTAAGAACTCAGTCAGTCTTTCATACCAAGCTCGTGGAGCTTGTTTCAAACTATACAAACCCTTCTTTAGCTTGAAGACATGATCAGGAAAATTTGGATCCATAAACCCTTTAGGCTGCTCAACATAAACTTCCTCATTAAGATAGCCATTCAGAAAGGCACTCTTGACATCCATTTGAAACAATTTGAATTTCAAAAAACATGCCACTCCTAGCAACAATCTGATGGATTCCAATCGAGCCACAGGAGAAAATGTTTCATTGAAATCTACTCCTTCAATCTGTGTGTATCCTTGAGCAACTAATCTGGTTTTGTTTCTGGTAACAACTCCTTGTTCATCAGACTTATTCTTATAAACCCACTTTGTTCCAATCATATTTGTTCCTGCTGGTCGTGGTACCAGTTCCCAGACTTCATCCCTCTTGAATTGACAAAGCTCATCCTGCATAGCACTTATCCATAACTCATCTGTCAATGCCTCTTTAACATTCTTTGGTTCAAGCTTTGAAACAAAACGTGCATTTGACACAGCCTCCCTCGTTCTGGTTCTTACACCTTTATTCAGATTTCCAATAATCAACTCCTTAGGGTGATCCTTTTGAATCCTTATAGAGGGTCCCCTGTTAGCATCCTCTACCTCTTCATTCTCAGGTCTAGTGTCGGTCTCTTGAGCATTATCTTCTACAGAATCAGTGTCTTGTGAGATTTCATTGTTCATGGGAAAGCATGCTCCAACATCATCTGGGACATCTTCGTCTTTGCCAGAGTCATCAACCACCACATTTATGGATTCCATCATCACCTTAGTTCTGGAATTAAACACCCGATATGCTTTAATGTTTATAGAGTATCCCAAAAATATCCCTTCCTCACTCTTAGGATCCATCTTTCGCCTCTGCTCACGATCCGCCAAGATATAGCACTTACTCCCAAACACATGGAAATACTTCATATTTGGCTTTCTACCTTTCCATAGCTCATAAAGAGTAACAGAAGTACCTGATCTGATAGTCACCCTATTGTGTATATAGCAAGCGGTATTCATGGCTTCAGCCCAAAAATGATATAGAAGCTTTTTGGCATGAATTGTGACCCTTGCACACTCTTGTATAGTCCTATTCTTGCGTTCCACCACACCATTCTGCTGAGGAGTGATTGGTGATGAGAATTCGTGAGTGATTCCTTCAGATAAACAAAACTCTTCAAACCTGCTATTTTCGAATTCTTTCCCATGGTCACTTCTGATTCGAACAACACCACAATCCTTTTCCCGTTGAATCCTTTGACACAACTCTTTGAAGGCTGCAAATACTTCAGACTTTTCTCTAATAAAGCTTATCCAGGTGAATCTGGAGTAATCATCAACGACAACATAGGCATACTTCTTCCCACCAAGACTTTCAACCTGCATAGGTCCCATTAAGTCCATGTGAAGCAGTTCCAGAACTCTAGAAGTTGTGGTAAGATGTTGAAGCCTTTTGTGTGACACTCTTGTTTGCTTCCCAACTTGACATTCACCACATATTCTATCCTCATCAATCTTCAGCTTGGGAATACCTCTAACAGCCTCACTTAACATAACTTTCTTCATCCCTTTCAGATGTAAGTGACCCAATTTCTGATGCCACAGTTTGGTTTCATCTTCCTTTGACATCAAACAGGTAGACAAACTTTCCGATTCTTGAGGATTCCACAGATAGCAGTTATCCTTAGACCTGGTTCCCTTCATTACAACTTCATCTTCCTCATTGGTTACTAGACATACAGATTTTGTGAAATTTACTTTGAGTCCTAGATCACACAGTTGGCTTATACTGATCAAATTTGCAGTCAGCCCTTTGACAAATAGAACACGATCCAGATTTGGTTGTCCTGTGTAGTCCAGCTTTCCAACACCTTTTATTTCACCTTTTGATCCATCCCCAAAAGTGACATAATTGGTGGAGTGGGGCTTGATATCTGACAAGAATTTCTTCACACCAGTCATGTGTCTTGAACAACCACTGTCAAAGTACCAATCTTCCCTTGCAGATGCTCTGAGAGAGGTATGTGCTATGAAACCAGCCATCATATTTCTAGGAGTCCATCTTTTCTTTACTTTAGCCCAACTCCGTCCTTTATTTTGTTGATGAGCAGTTTTGGGATAACCATGCAACTTGTAGCAAAAGGACTTTAAGTGACCAATCTTTCCACAGTAATGACATATCCATGGTTTATACTTTAAACTACATACTATTTTGTTATGCTTCATCTGATGTTGAAACATGTGATTTGACATCTCCTCCTCTTGCTTTATTTTCTGAGGAACGGACTTTAATACAGGCTTCTTGTAGTTCTCTGCTTGATTGTTAAAACCAAGACCTTGTACATTTCCAGCATTTTTCCCAGTCTGAAGAATCTCATCCAGCTGTGTGGTACCATTGTTCAGCATTCTTATAGATTTGGTCATATTGTCAAGTTTTGACTTTTGCCATACAACCTCATCTTTAAGATCAGCAATGATTGATAGATGTTCTTCCTTCTCAGCTTCTAGTTGAGCTATCAGAACCTTCTGTTCTAATATTATCTGGTACCTCTCTTCATTCTTGATACACAACTCTGAGAACCCGGTGAAGACTTCCTGCTTAGTGAGTTCTCCAATATAAGATTCTTTGTTAGAATCAGACTCACAAGTTGTTTCTCCATCAGACTTACATATTCCGGTCAAGGCTGTCACCAATTTTGTTGATTCTTCTTCAAGATCACTCTCAGACTCTCCTTCTGACCAAGACACAGATAAGCCCTTCTTCTGCCTTTTGAGATACGTGGGACACTCAGTTTTTATGTGCCCAAATACCTCACATTCAAAACACTGAACTCTCTTCCCTTGGTTGGAGTCTTCTTCAGTTCTGGACCTTCTGCCTCCATCCTGATTTTTACTGATGTCGAGTGACTTGTTCTGAACATTTGCTCTTGACTTCCAGTCCATCCTTTTCAACACTTTGTTAAATTATTTCCAAGCAATACCAGATCTTTAGATACCCCTTCATCTCTGACTAGGTTACCTTCATCGTCTGAATCACTAGCATTTGACACAAACGCTATACTCTTTTTCTTTTCAGACTTTTCACTGATCCCCAATTCAAATGTTTGAAGTGATCCCACAAGTTCATCCACTTTCATCTTATCTATGTCCTGAGCTTCCTCTATAGCAGTCACTTTCATGTCAAATCTCTTAGGTAGAGATCTGAGGATTTTTCTGACCAGTTTGCTATTAGACATCTTTTCACCTAGGGCACTTGAAGCATTAACTATCTCAATAATGTTCATGTGAAAATCATGAATGCTCTCATCTCCCTTCATCTTCAAACTCTCAAACTTGGTAGTGAGAAGCTGAAGTTTTGACATCTTCACCTTTTAAGTCTCTTCATAAGCAACCTTCAAGACCTCCCACGCCTCTTTTGCAATGGTGCAATGTTCAATTAACCTGAAGATATTCTTATTAACACCATTAAACAGTGCATTCATGGCTTTGGAATTTCCCATAGACCCTTTGTAGTCTGAATCATCCCAATCTTCCTCTTCCTTCACCACATCAGTAGGATTACCTTTTCCATCTTTCACCTTTGGGGGTTCCCATCCTTTGATAACAGCTTTCCATGCTTGATCATCCATGGACTTGATGAATGCTATCATCCTTGGTTTCCAATAGTCATAGTTGCAACCATCAAGCAGAGGTGGTTTGTTCAAAAATCCTCCATCCTTGTCCATTGTACCAGAAAGTACCTTCCCTGAATCTCACCCAGAACCAAACAAGGGTGCAAGCTCTTGATGCCAATTGAAATTCTGGCACAGATATCAGATGTCCTACACAGATGTTGAGACACGGATATCCAACACAATGAACAAGATAACAATAATAATAACAGTGCAGAAAGTAAAGAACACAGTGATATGTTTACCCAGTTCGGTCTAACACACCTACTCTGGGGGCTACCAAGCCAGGGACAAAACCAATATACGATAGTATCAATTCACAGATCATACAACAACCACACCCGGTTACAATCTGCTCACTTAATCACTACCCTTCCTATGACTTCTACCTAAGACTCACCTAGGTATGAGGCCCTCCTCAAATCCCTCTACAATCACAACCCGTGACTAGTTCCTTTCAACACAAGTAACAAAACGAAAGCCACACTTTCAAAACACACAATTCTCAATACTTCAAAGCTTATGAGAATCGACACACAAGAAACTCAATGCTTAAAAGCTTATGAGTAACTGATAGAACTTACAACACAAAAACCAGTCCTTATACTGTTATCAGAATGATACCAGTTAGGCTCACAAATAACCCTCAAAAACCCTAACAAAACACACGTAAGTTCCACACCTAAACTAGGTTTACATCAGTCAATATATAGCATTAAATCTGGACTGGATTGGGCTTCAAAACGCAGCAAAGAGACTGCACACAATTCTGCAAAATAAACTTCAAGAAAATAGGTCTTCAATCTAAAGTTTCCTAATATGTCTCCATATTTAGAAAATGTTGAAAATCCGAAAACCAACACACAAACTCAACCCAAAATACTTTGGATGCCACACAGGATAACTAAATATTCACAGAATATTTAGTAACAAATAACAGCTAGCAGAATCTTCCTTTTAAGCCAATAACAGACGCGATGTCCTATGATCCAGTATGGGACATCTTTATTCGACAAGTTAAATGCAGAGTACTAGAACATCTTGCTGCTAGAATAGTTTTAGCAAAATAAATGCCAACCACAAAATCAAAGAAATAACACAAATGAACATATTTTCAACGAAAACAATTCTATAAATAAACCGAGAAAGGTTACCTCTCCTAGCGAGACATATCTGGAAGTATGCTCAGAGTACCCCACGAGTAAGGACATATTAGACGGTCCCCCGGGGTAACCGTCCAACTCATCGAATCGTCATCAGCATCACCACCCTCATGTGCTGGGTGATCACCCTCAAGAACAGGAACAGGAACAGGAACAGGGGATGAAATAGGAGCATCTGATGGAACTGGAGTCTCCCAACGCTGCCTGCGTGGGAGCCGGAAACCTGATGAACCAACAGTAAAAGCTCGACGCCTCCGAGATGTAGAATCGGCGGCTGACGGGGGAGTGGCCTGAACTTATGATGTGGAAGTGGTCTGAACATGTGATGTGGATGGTTGTGGTGTAGGATTTGGTGTAGGATGTCCCTCAGCTGTAGGGGCTACCCCAACTCCTTCTGCGCCGAAAGCCTTAGCTGTAGTCTGCATCCGCTCACGTCGGACAGATGCGTGCTGAGCTGTCCGTCCATGTATGATATGATCGTCTCTGCCAGCCATGTAATCTGCAAAGCATAATAAATAAATTAGAATTTTTAAAAAATAATTAAAAACAACAACAACAACAACAACGAAATAGAGACCTTCTGGATTTGCACATCCGGAAGTACTCAGAATATTTAACGTTGGATTTTTCTGGATGTGCACATCCGGAAGCACTCGGAATATTTAACGTTAAAATCCTTCTGAATCTGCACATCCGGTACGTATTTTCAAGTTCAAATATTGCAGCCATGGCTGCTGTACCATGGAAAAAGGCATTTTAATGCCCTGATCGTCCGTTTGACGCAGCAAACAATACCTACATTGTCTCTAACCTATGTTATTCATACAACCTAACAATTTCTACACCTAAATATCTACTCTAAATCGATTACTCGAAAATAACTCTGAAACTCTAAAATTCGAAAACTTACCGATTAAATTGAGATACGGAGGATTTGGAGTGTCTTGATCGTTGTAGAAGTTGCTCTGCGCCGAATTCGAGTGAAAAAAGTCAAAATTTGTGTGATTGAGAATTTGAGAGTTTGAGAGAGTTTGGTGTTTGGAAAATGAAAATGTGAAGAATGAGGGGGAGGAAGAAGGGCTGGCGCGAATTAATAAGAAATTGTTCCAGATCTGCAGATCCGGGATTTCTCCGGATATGCATATCCGAAACACATCAACGTTTTTCAAAAAAATTGGTGCGTCCGGATGTGCACATCCGGAATCAGGGGGCAAAAATGAAATTTCACGTGGTGCCTAAGAAACTTGGGTGGTGTATTAAGAAATGCTCTATACTGAATATGCATGTTCCCTAACAGGTGCACACTATCTATATTCATGTCACCAATACCTAAGACAACCTGTATACATTATTTCCCATTCTTGCATACATTAATCGAGTAGCCTATGTTAGTATTGGCCATCCTCTTATCTCTCCCTTGGACACCTAGACATATATAATTAATGAAATCTTTACGTATTCAACATTGTTATTGATCAGTGCGGATCAGACTGGATCGTCGTGGCCTTCACGTAGGACGAGTGATGATGCTTGTAAGGGAGGAAAAAGGGTGGAGGTACCTGCAAGGTACTCCGATGCCAAAGTAAGTGTTTGGTCAAAAAGAGAGAAAGCGAGTAAGAGATTCCAAGTATTGGATATTTGATACCTGCCCCTCTCAGGTGAGGGGGTATTTATAGGTGGATCCCTAGCGAGCAAAGCGCCTGGTCTGCCAATGAGGGATTGCCAAGTGGAGGGCAGGGCGTGTGGCCTTTTGACTCGGACTAACTGTTTCTGTGATATTCGGGGAGGCATTTGGTCGCGTGAGCTACTTTGTGCGTGAATGGGACATGCCCAACGGCTAGTTTTTGCCCAACGGCTAGTTTCTGGCTATTGGGCCTGTCCAAAGGCTGGATTGGATTGGGCCTTGCCCCTCTGGGGGCACAGCGCCTGCCCAGTCCAGAACAGGAGCCCCCCAAGTCCTTGCTCTGGAGGAGAGTGAGGACTTAAGGTAGTCGTGTAAACAGACATCTTTGGATGGTACTCGGGGGAGAATCTCTTCCCGTCTATGCGAGAAGGTGTTGTTGCCCGGAGGACATATTTTGAAGACGTATTTTCTGTCGAGTACGCTCTTGTAAAAGTGCCCGTTGCAGTGGCATTTTTGTGTCAGGGACCCTTGGTGTGCGCGTCGGTGAGGGGATGTGCTCGCGGAATACCAAAAGTCTGGTGCATGTAACGTTCATACTTTAGAATGTCAGACGCAAGAACCTTTTGACACGTGTTGAACATGCAGCCCCTTTGTCAGACCTAGAGCCGCCTAGGCAGTGATGGCCTTTGCGATTCCCCACGAGCAAATGTTTATAAAAGGATGGAGGAGGGACTCATTTGTTCTCTTCCCATAAATTTCCTCTCTTCTTTTTTGTTCTGCACTTTGTCCCCTCGCCGGAGTCGCCGTAGATCTTCATCGTCTCCGTTCACACCTTCATCTCTAACTCTCCATATTCAAGTAAGTTGTTCATCTTTTCTGCATTTTTCTTAAGTGTTCTTTATTTTCTGGGCTCTCTTCATGAATTTTCCGGCGACTCATGAATTTTCTGGTTGAAGATTCATGCGTTCTTTGATGAACACATGAATTTCTGGGATTTTCATGAAGAACGTGATGAACATGGAATGGATGTTATGTTTTTGCGTAGATCCTCCTTTGTTTTAGTTAGGATTAGTTTTAGGTTTGTAGTCGGGCACTAGGCCTGTTCGACACAAAGCTCTGGCTTTTCGCGATGAGCTTGCCTTGTTTTGAGCTCCAAGTAACGTAGTTAGGTCGTGGAGACTCATCCCCATCCCAGGGGGCAATGTCGTCGTCATATTAGGTCGCGGTTAAAGTGGGCTTGGGGTTGTCCTCTACTTCTTCCTCGCCCTTTCACTTGACTAGTGGTGGAAGGGTGGATTTGAACTTAGTCGTCGAATTCACTTTTTCTTCCTCTACTTTTCAGGTGAAAATGGCCGATCCTCATGATGAAGTCATACCCGACGCCCAGGCCGCGCAAGAGGAGGCGGAGCAGGCCATCAAGTATGCTAACGTTCAGGTCGCGAGGGGGGGGATCTTCATTGGATTGCGCACGAGCCGCTGTCGACCAAGTCGACGTTTATTGAGAAGGAGGTTCAGGAGTTCCCCTATCTGGAGGATCGGGCCAAGGATGCGCCCGCGCAGTGGAGGGCCATTCGTCCGACCGAAAATGATAGGATTTGTTCGATTTACCCGGGGATGCGGTTCCCCATGTATGAGTTTTCCTTTGTGGAGGCTAGGTTTCGGCTGCCTTTCACCGACTTCCAAGAGGCCCTTTTTTGTCACCTAGAATTGTGCCCGGCACAGCTTCATCCGAACGGTTTGGCCTTCATACGTGCCTTCGAGCTGGTGTGTCGCTTTCTCCATGTCGGGGCGACGGTGGACCTTTTCTTCTGCATCTTCCAGCTCCAGCGAAGTACTACGGGCACGCAGCAAAGTTGGGTGTCATTCAAACAGCAGAGCAGGCTCTTCTGGCCATACTTCGAGTCTGTTCATCATTTTAAGGATAAATTCCTAGTCGTGAAGCCTGTTTCTAAGGTGGCCAAGAGATCCATCTCGACGATTAAGACGGTGACAGTCGATGGTTGGTAGGTTAAAAAACATGTGTCTAAGTTCCCTTTGGAATGGGTGTTCACCCACTTTAGATACAGGACTGACCAGTTCCTGGTAAAGCACGATCAACTTTGTGAGGCCGACAAGGAATCTTATCGTGTGCTTCATGCCTATGTGGAGAGCTTTACGCCGGCCTTCGTGGTGGACAGGGACGGTAAGGAACTGATCGGGGATGATGGGGTGCCTGTCAGAGCAGGTCGTTATATTAACATTAAGGCCCTCCTCGAGTGCGAAAACGACGGCGTGGCCTTCCAGCTTCTTGGTATAACTTGTTCTTGTGTCCGCACTCGTTAAGCTTTTTCTGTCTGCTAACTTTTGTCTTTTTGTGTTCATAGAAAAAATGGCTGACATGAGGGAGCGCTTAATGAAGTCGCAGGCAGCCAAGGTCCAAAAGAAAGTGCCTTCGGTGCCTAAAGCCGGAGCGGCCAAGCAGCAAGCTACGATAGAGAAGTTTGTGTCCGACGCTGGTTCTACCCCGGGGATGGCCTCTATACCACCAACTCCTGACTCATCCCACAAGAGGAAACGGGATAATATTGGGGCCTCTCCTGCGGGTTGCTCGGGCGACTCTCCTAGAGGAAAGTTCATTTTGCCCGCCTACTATCAACAGGGGTAGATGTTTGACGAGGAGAGCTCCGTCGTCGTCCTGGATCTGGATGTCTCGGCGATTCTGTCCGCCGATCCACAGGTGCGGAGGAAGCTCCTCTGCCAGGATGCAGCCGAAATGATCAGAATATTGGAAGCGGCTCTGGCCCTTGGAGATGCAGAGGTGGCTTACGCTCCGACCTTAAAGAAGCCAAGACTAGGATCAATGACTTGGAGTGCGAGAACGTGGGGATATACAATGAGCTGAAGAAGCTGTAGGGTCACCAGGAGGCCAAGATACTGCTTCAAAAGGAGGTGACCCAAATAAAGGAGGAGGTGAAGAATGTTACTGACGAGAATGCCCGCCTGAAGGCGAGGATTGCGGAGCTGGAGGGGTCGTCGACCACGGGTGAGGATGAGACCGATGACGAGAGGGCCTTGAAGATGAGGAAGGACCTGATTGAGAGGATTTGTGTCCTCGGGGAGGACAACCAAGGGGCAGCTGAGTTTGGCTTCAATGCTGCTTTGGAGCAGGTGAAGGCCCTCAATTCTGACGTCCAGCTGCTGACCGAGGGAATGGGTCTACTCAATGTGGTCGTCAATGGCGAGGTGGTCCCCCCGGAGGGTGTCAGTGAGGTCGTTTTGTTTGACTAAGACATTTTTTGAATGTACATGTATTTTGTCGGCCTACGTGCCTTTTTGATGTAATGTTTGTCGGGCACAACCCCTCTAATGTATACCTGACTTATTCTGGCTTTGTAGCCAATGTTATTAACTTTTTGATATAGATTCTTGTCGCATTTATTTATGCATGCTTGTTTGAATGGATGTTTGCTCGACTTGTTTTTATTATGCCCGATAGTTTGGAACTTGTTGGGGAGGGCAAAGGAATTTTGTCGGGGATGAGACTAGGATCTCGGTTGAGGTACTAATCCCATAGGCTTAGACTGTTCCCATCGCGAGCTGGGTGTACTTCCTTCTTGGTGAGGCAATGGCGAAGCTCGATTGAGGTGTCCCCATTGGCCGCAGGGTTCGCTCGTCTCATGAGCAGAGGCTGGCAGGCGTTGTAAAGGAGGCTCATGCTTCACCAGGGCACGAACCTGTGGCCGCGCCGTCTCCCCGTTCGGGGAGATCTCATCGGCAGTTAGTTTGACCTTGTGGTTGGGCTTAACTGTAGTATTGTTTAAGCTTTTCAGCATTCCATGGTCGAGCAAATGGTTCTCCGTCCAGATCTTATAAGTAGTAGACTCCGGTGCCCGTTTTGGACTTGACCCTGTAGGGTCATTCTCAGTTTGCGGCCAGCTTCCCTTCGCGCAAATCTTTTTGGTTTCTACGCAGGACCAGGTTGCCAACAGGGAAGTCGCGCTTTTTGACCTTAGCGTCGTGGTGCAAGGTTATTTGTTGTTTCAGCGAGGCCTCACGGAGAGCTGCTCTTGATCGTATTTCTTCGACCAGATCGAGCTCTTCTCTTAAGGCTTCGTCATTCAACTCCTCGTCGAGGGGAGCTTCTGTTCATCTGGAAGGCTCTCTGATTTCTACCGGTATCACCGCCTCGGTTCCATAGGCTAGTCGGAAAGGGGTTTCCCCGGTGGTGGACTGTGGTGTTGTCCTGTAAACCTAAAGCACGCTATGTAGCTCTTCGACCCATCTCTTCTTGGATTCGCCCAGCCTTCGCTTCAGACCACACAGGATCACCCTGTTTGCGGCTTCTGCTTGCCCGTTGGTCTGGGGAAGCTCGACGGAAGTAAAGTGCTGCTTCATGCCTAATTTGGCGACGAAGTCTTGGAACTTTCGGTCTGTGAACTGGGCTCCGTTGTCGGTTACGAGGGCCTAGGGCACCCCAAACCGTGCGAGGACGTTTCTTTTGTAGAAACGAAGTATGTTGAAGGCTGTGATCTTGGCGAGGGCTTCGGCTTCGATCCACTTCGTAAAGTAGTCGACGACCACGATTAGAAATTTATTTTGATAAGACCCCATTGTAAAGGGGCCGAGTATGTCCATTCCCCACCAGGCGAAGGGTCATGGCGAGGATAGAGTCTTCAACTCATTTGGGGGTGCCAAGTGCATGTCCCCGTGACGCTGACACCGGTCGCACTTTTGGATGTGTTCCTTGGCGTCGTGATGCATGGCTGGCCAGTAATATCCTGCTCGCAAGGATTTTCGTGCCAGGGATCTTCCCCTAAGTGTTGCGCGTTGATGCTCTCATGGATTTCTTGTAAAATCTCGGGGACCTTACTCTCCTCGACGCATTTCAAGAGAGGGATGAAGAATCCTCTTCGGTAGAGTTTGCCTTCAACCAGTACATACGAACAGGCTCGTCGTTTGGTTATGCTAGCTTCTTTACTGTCCTCTGGCAGCTCCCCTTTGGTGAGGTAGTCGTACACGGGATCATCCAGCCATGGGTGTCCCCGATGGTGTTGACGTCAAGCAGCTCGGATGGTTTCTCAATACTAGGCTAGGCTAGTACTTCTTGTATGATGGACTTATTTTTGCCTTTCCTGCCAGTGCTGGCTAGTTTGGACAGGATGTCTGCTCGCGTGTTTCATTCGTAGGGGATGTGCTGAACTTTCCATGCATCGAACTTTGCAATTATTTCCTTCACTAGTGTTAGGTATTCGTCTAGTTAATCGTTCTTTGCTTGAAACTCTCCCCGTACTTGTGACGCTACGAGCTCGGAATCGGTGTAGATTTTTACTTCCTTGGCGCCCACATCCTTGGCCAGGCGTAGTCCTGCGAGGAAGGCTTCGTATTCGGCTTGGTTGTTGGACGTAAGGAAGGACAGGACCAGCGATACTTCTATCAATATTCCTTCCTCATTTTCTAGGATGATACCTGCTCCGCTCCCTGAGGGGCTGGATGCCCCATCTACGTAAATGGTCCATTTATGTGCTCCACATGACGGGGACGGTAGCAGGGTCATTTCTGCCACAAAGTCGGCCAGCACTTGCGCCTTGAGGGCCTTTCTACCCTCGTATTGAATGTCAAATTTGGATAACTCTAGGGACCATTTAAGCATCTTGCCTGCCATATCTGGTCGACATAGCAATTGTCTGATGGGCTGGTCCATGCGGACAACTACAGTGTGGGCCAGGAAGTAGTGACTATGCCTTCTCGCGACGGTGATGAGAGCAAGGGCGACTTTCTCTATCTGTGCATACCTGACTTCTGGCCCTTGTAAGGCCTTGCTGGTGAAATAGATGGGCTTTTGCCCGTCTGTTGTTTCGCAGACGAGGGCAGCACTAATGGCTTCGCTGGCGACAGAGAGGTACAAGTATAAGGTTTCCCAGCATTCTGGTCGGGAAAGCACAGGTGACTCGGACAGAGCCAGCTCAAGGTGGACCAGGGCTTTTCTCGCATTCTTCTGTCCATTCAAAACTGGTCTCTTTCCTGAGCAGTTTAAAGAAGGGCAGGGCGTGCTGAGCGGATTTGGTCACGAATCGAGAAAGGGAGGCGAGCATCCCATATAGGGATTGGATGGACTTCTTTGACCTGGGTGTGGGGAATTCTGCGAATGCTCGGCACTTATCTGGGTTTGCTTCTATTCCCCTTTCGGTGAGATAGAATCCGAGGAACTTCCCTGCTCGCACCCCGAAGGTGCACTTTTCTGGGTTAAAGCGCATTTTACATTTCCTGGCCTGGTCGAAGACCTTTTGCAGGTGAGCCGTATGATCGGATTCCTTTTGGGACTTTACGATTATGTCGTCCATGTATACTTCGAGCATGTCCCCGATCTCTGATCGGAAGACTTTGTTCATCATGCGCTGGTACGTGGCCCCAACGTTTTTTAGACCGAAGGGCATTACGTTGTAGTAATAGTTCCCCGAGGAGGTCATGAATGCGGTATACCTCTTGTCCTCTTCGGCCATAGGGATTTGATTGTATCCCGAATAGGCGTCTATGAAGGACAAGAGTTTGAAACCTGCAGAGTTATCTACGAGTTTATTTATGTTCGGTAAAGGGTAAGCATATTTCGGGCATGCCCAGTTGAGATCGGTGTAGTCAATGCACATGCGCCATTTTCCACTATGTTTTTTCATAAGTACAATGTTGGACAGCCAGGTTGTATACCTGGCCTCCGATATGAATTTTGCCTCTAAGAGGTCTTGTACAAGTTTTTCGGCAGCCTGTGCCTTCTCGTCTGATTGCTTTCTTCTCCGTTGTGCGACGACACGGGCAGCTGGATCAATGGTCAAATTGTGGCACGCGGTCTCGGGGTCTAACCCGGGCATGTCTGCTGCGCTCCAGGAAAATAGGCCAACGTTGTCATCCATGCATTTCTTCAGTTGTAGCTTGACCTCATCGGGCAATCCTGCGCCTATCTTTACACCTCTGTTGGGGTTATTGCTGAAGGTGATGACTTCGAATTCCCCGTCTGGAACTGGCAGCATGAGAGTTGAAGTGGGGTAGCTGGTCATCCCTGTTGACGCGACCTCACCATTATCTTCCCTACAGTCTTCTGAAATTCAGCTGTCAAGGTCGATGATGTGCATGGGAAGTGCAGGCTTCTTGTCCGGTTGGTCATCTTCGGTTGGACATTCCTCATCCCTTGGCCGCTTGGCTGCTTTCGGCGCTGCTCCGATCTGGTTCTGTCCCCTGGTCGCTGCCTCGAAGCATCTATGGGTGGCTTCTATGTCCCCATGTAAAGTTGCGACGTGACCTTTCTCAGTATAATACTTTAGCTTGAGGTGGACGGTTGAAGGAATGGCGATCAATTCTGCGAGTGCTGGCCTGCCCAAAATGCATTGATACAACGACGCGCAATCGATCACCAAAAACTGGGTCTTGATCGATCTGGACATTTCCTCCTCCCCGAATGTGACCGGAAGCTCCACGTATCCCCAAGGTCTGCCCGTGGCTCTGTTGAACCCCTACAGATCAGATCCCACATACGGCGAGAGGTTCTTCTGGTCTAGCTTTAGGGCACGGAACAGGCCCGTGTACATAATGTCCACCGAACTGCCCTGGTCGACTAGGATCCTCTGGACGTTGGTGTTTGCTAGTCTGGCCCTGATGAGTAGAGGAATGTGAGAATTCAGAGAGCCCCCGGGCAGCTCCTCACAGTAGAACGTGATCGGTTAGGAGCGTCCCTTAATTTTCTCGAGCGTAGACAACCGGTCAAGACTGCAGTCTATAAGCTGCTCGAACTTCCTTTTGACGGATCCTACTGTCAGCTCATTGTACCCCCCGCATGAGATAACCATGGCTGCAGGGAAAGCTTCCCAAGTGCTGTGGGCGGATATCCAGGAAGGCTCTTCGAGGTAATCAGGAATAGCGAAGTCCTCTGGTCGTGTAATAGACATGTGTTAGAAGAGTAATAGTGGGGGTTGTTTTTAATCGTATCCACATGGATTGTTTGATGTTTGATGCGTGCCTTTCAATAGTTGCGATAATCTAAGTTAATGGTTTCAAAAGTTTCTCAATTGTTTTTAACATTCACTTGTAGCAAAGATTTTGTAAAAGGTTTTATATAAGCATGTTAAGGTTAGGTTTCGCTAACCCTTTCCATGTATAAACGATTAATCAAGCATATGAACTCGGTTTCTGACCAATATAACCGCGTATCCTCCCGACTAAGTTTATGTCTAAAGCGAAGTCGTGAGTACCGTTGTTTAAACCGTTAGATGATGTCTCACGCTAACAATCTAAACAACGATAATTAAGATCAATAAAATGCGAATAGCAAATGCCAAATCTATGTCTAGAGTTTGGTTTTTAAGAGATGAAATTGTTAGGTCAAGATTTGTGGAATCTATGTCTAGAGTAAAACAAATCAAACATAAAGCATTAAGAGAAAACAACTTCATCTATATTGATCAAAGACTTTGTTCATATACAATAGATCAAAAGCAATACATAAAAACAGAATCAACTACCTCTAACCTCAACATAGAGGGTTTAGCTACCACTTCTCATGGTAGATTGGATAACAAGTAAAGAGAGGAGATGAGTAAACATCCACGCCGAATAATCAAGAATGGATGCAAAATCCGCTTCACCAAGTGAAAGTACAAGCTCCAATGGTAAAAAGACTGAAAACTATGATTTTGGATCAAAATGAACAAAAGATCCCTAAAACATAAAGTGAAATTCTATTTATACATAGCAGAATTCTGCAGTATTCGCACTGCGAGCAATCCATTCGCACTGCGAATGAGGAAAAATGGCACTTTAAGTGCCTCTGAGACTTAAACCTCCCCAAGTAGAAATCGTGGGTTCGCACTGCGAACCCTTCATTCGCACTGCGAAGCATTCGCTAGCTACATTCGCACTGCGAATAAACTAGCGAGCCAGAATTCTCAAACCCAAAACCTACTGCCTCCCTTCGCCAGCACCTTCGCACTGCGAACCAACCAGCGAACCTTCGTTGGATCCTCGCCAGGCGTTCGCAGTGCGAACACATGGTAATCTCAAAGTTGGAACTCTCTGCCTCTGCTCGCTGGCGACTTCGCTGGTCCTTCGCAGTGCGAACCTTCGCTGGGCCTTCGCCAGATTGTTCGCACTGCGAACACCCTGTTGCAGCTAAAAACTCAGTGGAAACTTGCATTGGTTCCATGTGTTCTCAATTTTGCTCCTTTCATGCCTATACCTGCACATTAACACACAAATTACAAGCTCCACACATATATTCCAATGTACGCATTACAACACAATTTACCGCGTAAATTCACAATTAACCGTTAGAAAGAAATGAAAAATGCCAAGTATTTCATACAAATATATAACATGTTTGACATCTAACAAACTCTCCCCAACTAACTCTTTGTTTGTCCTCAAGCAAAGTATGCCTCTCACGAGGATTTGCTCGAGCACTCCATTCAACCAAGACGCGAAAAATGGCTAAACTAAACAACGATCACAACAATGCACAATTACACAATTCAAGAATCTAATGTAAAAGAACTTGTCTCTTAAACAATTTCAAACAATGTTTCAAGAAACAACTAACCCAACATACACATGTCATTCTACACTCCTCTTCGAAAAAGGATTGAAGATAAACGTGCATACAAGCACGGGAAAATTACACTCAAATGACAAATGATGCAATACTAAGCAATTCATACCATATCTCAATGGTCATAATAGAAATCATGGAAGTAAAAGATCACTAAGGACTTCAAGGTTGACGGTAACACTTTCAGCTCAAGTTTGGAAGGCTCATCATTAACCACTTTTTTTAGAATTTCCTCTTCATAATCCCAAGGTTGCAATTCTTCCAAAGCTTCAAGCTCTAACAAACACTCTTCAAGAGCTTGCTCTTCTTCAACCGAGAATACTTCCAAGGTATCACATAAAGCTCTTTGTAACGGATCAATGACATGAATTTGCTTTGTAACTTCAAAACTTGATTTCTCCGTTGCATCGATTCGGAAACAATCACCTTTATCTTTCTTGTGCTTCATGGCATCATAAAGATTGAAACACACCTCTTCATCTTGGACTCTCACTTTCATGAGACCATCGTCCATGTCAATTGCCATACGGGTAGTTTTCATGAAAGGCCTCCCAAGAATCAAAGGTGCATCATCGTCCTCCTCCATTTCAATTACAACAAAGTCGGTCGGAAACAAAAATTTGTCCACTTTGACCAACACGTCTTCCGCTACACCGTGAGGACGGGTAGTGGTTTTATCGGCGAGTTGCAACATCATTTGCGTAGACCTCAATTCCATGTGGCCTAGTCGTTTCACAATCGACAATGGTATCAAGTTGATGCTAGAACCCAAATCAATCAACCCATTGCCCACATACATGTTTCCAATCGTAACCGGCAAGGTAACTCGTCCCGGATCACATTCTTTTCGCGGGAGAGTCCGTTGAATGATGGCACTACAGCTTGCATCCACCATAATCGTCTCCTGATCTATATACCTTTTCTTCTTCGTGAGGATATCTTTCATGAATTTCGCATATTTAGGCATCTGCTCCAAAGCCTCGGAAAATGGAATATTTATTTGTAATTGCTTGAAGATATCCATAAACCGAGAATAATGCCGCACACTATCTTTCTTTGTAGGAGCATGCGGATATGGTAGATGTTGAATTGGAATATTGTTCATCGGCTCCTTTCCCTTCTTAGTTCTCTTCACTCTTTCTTCACTCTCTATTTTTTTCTCATTCTCACTTTTTTCTTTCTCATTTTTTTCAATCTCATTTTCAACTAACACACCCTCAACATTTTTTTCTACTTCAATCTCTTCCCTATCTTTTTCTTTTTCAACTACAACCTCCTCCTCCAATGCCGATTTTGACAAATGTAAAACTTCGCTTCCTTTTATATTGATCTGGTTTATCATATACTACACATAATCTTTTCCTTTTATATTGATTTGGTGCAATTTCGTTACATCTATAAACTTATATCTTGATAAAAAGAAATGTTGTTTACAGGCTTGTCTGTAGACGGTGATTTACAATGAGTTAAACGCCTCTATGGGGCACTTTCCGCGCATATGTGGCCTGGGATGGTACTGAAATCTGGTGAAAGGATAAACCAACCATCATTTCCAGAGATAGAAGGTCTCTTTCTTTACGTATTTTTATTCTTTGCAGCATGCTCCTAGCTACATCCAGTAATATAAAGTAAACGTGTACTAATTTTGGGTTATCCTTTTTTTGTTCTTCAGAGATATCTTCTGAAGAATCTGACTTATCAGATGGTTTAGAGGATGCTTGGGACGAAACTGAACAAGGATGGATTTCTGCAACTTCCTTAGATGCAGGGGAATCATCAGTTCCTCAAAACAATCCCAACACAGCTTATGAACGCAACGATCGAAAAAAATATGATAAAGAGCTCCAGCCCACAACTTCAAGCATTGAATTTCAAAACCAGGGTGACACAGATGTTGTTCACAGTATGGTAAATTTTGAAAGAGATGGGAAATTAGACGTTGGCAATAGTAATAGTCTCTGCAGTAATTTTCTCTTCTGGAAGTTTGCTGAAGTCTGTTATCTTGGATTGCTGCGCTTTTGTTTTCTTTGTGGTAGTGTTTTTGGTGGTTGCTGCTCTCAGTCTGGTGGTTTTGTTGCTGGTGGTCTCTGTCTGGTCTCGTATCTGGGCTCAGGGTGTTGGTGTCCTGTAGGGGTGGTTAACTGATTATAGTTCTGTTGCCTGCTTGATTTGGTGTGTTTTTAGTTAGTCTCTTTAGTCTCTGCTTTTTTATGATTTGGTTGATTTTGTTTGGTCTCTTTTTGGTGTAGTGCTGTTTTTGGAGTTGTTTGTAATTCTATCTGTGACCTGTTATAGCAGTTGTACTTTTAGCACTCCTGGTGCTGGTTTATCAATATATATTTCTTTGGCTTTTTAAAAAAAAAAAAGTTATTATAGAATAAAGACATCAAAGTATATTTGACCATGATTTGTTATTGATACAAGTAACTATGTAACTATGCATCAATGACATAATTACCCAAATAAAGAGTTAAATTTATCTTGATCCATCACTTTAGAATTTAGTGAGTTTCATGTGAATTTGGCCAAGTCATGTGTTAGATATTTACAAACAAATTCTTGCGTATAAAGAAAGATGGGTGTGAATGTGGAACGTAAGTGTTGATATTTTTAAGGTAATAGTCAAGTTTGGATGCTTATAAAGGATAAGGATTATCTAAGATAGTCTAAATTTGACCCACCTTTCCTTACAGATTCACACATAAACACAATACATAGTAATAATGATTGAGCAAGTTGCCTGTAATTTTGTCAAGTTTTGATTAGTCAAGGACTTGAAAAAGGCATATGGTAAGTTGAGAAAAGTAGGCAAATAGCATTTTATTAATGAGTCCCCAACTCAAGTTAGTTGAAAAGTAAAAATAAAATTCAGATTTGCTGTAGTAAAAAAATTCCGCATTCGAGTATAGTGTTCAATCAAGATCAAACAGATAATTTTGAGAAAATTAAAACTGTTTCATATGGGTCGTATGATCAAAATCAAACGGTTACTATTATCTTGAAAACGCATAAATAAACAATTTTTACACATATAAGCAATGCACCAAAATGAAGGTGGGAAATATAAATGCATGCCACATGCCATCTTGGTAATGATGCTTTCTAATTTTGGTGCACTTTAAAACTTTATGATTAGTGTTAACTTGTTTTTAATTTTGCTCTGGCCATGGTTACTCTGTGATTTGCAATTTTATTTTCTATCTTTAGGACACTTTGTGCTTTAGATATGTTTCATCATTATAGGATACACAAGTTCTAGGAGGGGCAAAGGGTTTTGTCTTGATCTGTTGTCCTGCACTTTTCAATTATTGCCGCCAATGCATCAAGACTAACCTTTTTGACACAATTCCTCACACAGTTTACGTTTTACTTCGACGAGATGCTGAATGGATATTGTTTTTTATATTCTACCATATTCTTCATAATTTTCTTCCACGTTCTCAATTATATACGTTGCCATGGATTGAATGGATATTGTTTTTGGAAATGAATCTAAAAGAGGAGGTCATACCAAGTTTTCTCTACATGAAGTTAGCTCGCTTTATGTGTTTTCACTTTTCATAGCAAGTTTTTGCCTGATTATATTCTCTAAAACTTTCAGGCTCATCATGACTCTGTTAGATCTGTGCCTTCAATGCCAATACCTCCTGTTCCAAAGCAGCAGCAGCAACAACCACCTAGGAATGATTCAGGTGTAACTGAGAAATCTAATGCCAGGGAGACTAATCTGGGGCTAAGGCTAAGAAGAACCCTCAAGTTCCAGCTTTGATCCCAGTAAGCCAGATGCTGAAGCCTTCTGTTGTTCCTGCAACTGGGATTTCAATGTCTATCCCGTTTCAGCAGTCACATCTTTACAGTTTGATGGTTCTAACGCAAAACTTTTTTTTTCTTTTCTCTCACCCTATAATTATAGCCGTGAAAATCTAATACATGTAATTTAATATATTTACAGTAGTCACATGCATTTTATATACTACAATTATATAATTTTGAGAAATTTTGAATGATTAATTATATTTTATTTATTAGTACATGAATATTTGTTAATTTTATATGTATTATAGATTAAGTTGTATAATTAATAATTGTGAATGTTATTTTTTATTACAATATACGAATTATATAAAAAAAATATACAAAAATTATATTTTTATTGCATATTTATAATTAATATTTATATATAGAAAATAAGAAAATTATTAAATAATTAATAAATATTTTTTAATTATAAAAAAATCATATATGCAATAATTTCTAATAAAAAAAATGAGCATATTTTAAATGGTAATTAAGTTGTATTTGTGAGAAGAATAAAAAATATTAATTTTTCTAAATGCATATTTATGAATGAATGATATTCAAGGTATAAATGCTTGATAATTTATGGTTACAATTTATTAAAATTGTGAATGTTATTTTTTATTGCAATATACGAATTATATAAAAAAATATACAAAAAAATCATATTTTTATTGCATATTTATAATTAATATTTATATATAGAAAATAAGAAAATTATTAAATAATTACTATTTTTTTTTTATTATAAAAAAATGGTCATATATGCAATAATTTTTAATTATCCAAATATGTCTAAAATATATATTTTTTTATTACTAAGAAATCAGTTTAATACATTTTAATAGATAATGATGAGATTTAAATGCTTTAAATTAGATATATATAACCTACATGAGATATAAAAGGAATCAATGGAGACCATATCTTACATATTAAAAAAATGAACAAAACATAAATAACAATCGTATTAAAAACTTTAATTAGATTGATATAAAAAGTAAAAATGTAATTATTTGTCAATTGACTTTTAAAAATTCATTTTTAAAGACGAAAAAAATAAAGTAAATCGCTCGCTGAATTCAAACTCTACACATATAGGATATCTAAAAAATTGTGTATTTAATTTTTATTTTAAGTAAATACAAAATTTTCACATATTATTTTTATTCAAATTTTATGAATTCAAATCCTCACTTTTTCATGTATTGATTCTATCTTTTTTTTTTTAAATATAAATTATATTTTTTTTATTTACTAATTTTTATTAATCATATTTAATTTTTTTTTTCAAATTTTAAATAATATATAAATTCAAACACGAGCAAAATGTATTTATTTTTGTTACTGTTATTAGTTGATATTTATAAAACTAAATGATTGTATAAATACTTTTATAAATAATGTCAAAACAAATTTAATATTTAATAAAATATACAGTTGATTCAAATATTTGTATATATATATATATATATATATATATATATATATATATTCTCCAAATATAGGCCACGGTAAATAAGGAAAATATATATTATATTTAATTATTAATTAATTTATGGACCAAATTTTCTTCATTAATTGAAGTTTATATCATTAAAATAATGATTTAAGAAATATTTTCCATTGATGTAAATAAGAAAAATATATATTATAATAGTAATTTATTGTTTACAATTACAACAAATTATTGTTTTAATATCATATTAAATAATAGTAATTTACTATATGCTTATCATTAATTGAGTAAATTACTCAAAATTATTTACTATATGCTTACTATATGCTTACAACAAATATGATAAGTGTATATTTAATTTATATTTTAAGAAAATCAAAATAATTTTAAAGTCGTATATTTGATTTTTTATGTGTTTCATTATTTTTTAAAATAGATTAATCTAAATCCAAAATATGTATTTAATATTGATTCAAATATTTGTATAACTAATTTCAAATCAAAAATAATATTAATATACGGGAAAAAAAATATGGTTGATTAAAATATTTTATGTACGGGCGCACGAAAAAAAAAAGTTTTTTTTTTTATAAATTAGGACGGTAGTGTTGTAGGTTAATCAATACCCGGACGAACACACGGGTACTGATATGAGTATCCCACAAAATAGATATTTATTTACTAAATTAAACAAATATTATGATATTATTTGATATTTATAAAACTAAATCATTGCATAAATATATTTATAAAAATTATCAAACGATGCCTGCGGGTATTATTTTTTTTAAATATGCATTATATTTGTTGTATTTATTAATTTTTATTCTTCTAATTTAAAAAAAAAATACAAACAAATCTGCATAACACACATGGGTACTGATATTGGTATCGGACACGAAATAAATATTTGTAATAATACTTACATAAAATATATTTATTTATATTAATAATATTTATTTCTAAAATTAAAATAATATTTACAAATACTATGTTATTATTTGATATTTATAAAACTAAATCAACCTACCGATGTCTATGGGTATTGATTCTACTTTTTTAAATATAAATTATATTTTTTTTATATTTACTGATATTTATTAATTATATTTTTTTTCAAAATTTTAAATGAAAACAAATGTGCGTCACCGACTGTTACCCGTGTGAACGAACGAATATCGTATTAATTTTTAGTAAATAAGAAATTTATTAATTTTTATTATATTTTGTTTTTTTTTTAGATATAAATAAATACATTTTAAAAACAAATACATTCTAAAAAAATACATTATAAAAATAAATACATTCTAAGAACAAATACGAGTTACCGACGTGTACCCGTGCGAACGCACGGATATCATACTAGTTTTCATTAAAAAAAAAATATTTTTACAAAAATGCAGAAAAAGGAAATGGTGAAAACAACTAAAGTATATTGGGGTTATTAATTTCTTATAGGGATGTAGGATCTAGGGGGTGTAGGTGCCTATATAACTGCTGTGTTGACGCATATGGATTTTATTCACTATTAACACAAGTCATGGCCCCATTTTATATAAATGTTGTGTTATCCGAAAACTCAAAATATTATCCCATATCCCACACTTATCTCCGTACCCTACTAATTTTACAAATATTAATTTTTTTTTCTTTTTACTATGCAGTCCAATAAGTTAAAAGTTATTATTGAGAATTATACGACACTAACTAAGATACCTTAAAGTAAAGAAATCTGGTATGTGTTTTTATCAATCTGAAAAACATAAAGGAATGATATCCGACTGTTGAATTTATCATACCGGATAATTTGTTGATTAGTTATCCGGTTCACATTATTAAACCGAATAACTTCAACATGAGTTTTCCGATTTGTGATTTTTAAGTACTGGATAACTTGCAAAGAAGAGTTTCAGGTTTTTTTAATAACCGGATTTCTTGATAATAAGAGATCTGAAACGCATATTTTTAATTTTTTTTAGGACATCTTGCTTTGATGAAAGCAATTGAAACAATATTTCCTAGGACAATTAATTTTATTTGTCGATTTCACATTTACAAAAATGTGAAAGTGAAGTGCAAGGAGTATGTTCTAAAGGATATGTGAGAGCCGATAAAGATGTTATGGTATGAACGTGTAAGGGCTAATGAGGAGGTGGAGTACCATCAATAGTTGCAACAGCTTGAGCACACCCTTGTGGATTTTAGATCATTTTTTGATTATGTGAAAGACACATGGTTGACACCTTATAAGCATAGACACATAATAAAAAATAAATCTTTCAATGAGATCCAAACTTTGAACCATCAGTCTAGTTTTGGAAATCTCACCATTTTCCATAAATCATTTTGTATCACTTTAATCCATTTTTCTTAATAAAATTGGAAGAAAAATATTACCTCGGTGAAATGTCCAGTCGTAGTCCCGAAGGCTAGGCACAAGTTGTAAGAGTTTGCAAGCCATAAGCATTCGTCTTCCCCTCAAAACACTTGTAAATATTCAAACTCTTTTCTTAATAAAATTTAAAGAAAAAGATTACCTGAGTGAAAGATCCAGTCGTAGTCCCGAGTATTAGACTCAAGTTGTAAGAGCTTGCAAGTCATAAATACTCGTATTTCAAACCCAAAAATACATCAAACACATTCAAACCTTTTTGCCTCTTGGCATAATTTTCAAAAACTTTTCAAAAATGAAAGACATTTTGTCTCGAGATGATGCAAAGCAATGCTTCATCCATAACCGTTGAGTTAAGATAAGTGGCATTTTCCTGTGAATGTCGATACCTAGAAATCCATTCAATATGATACAAACGCCAACTCCTCACCTGTTTTTGGTAAAACAATGTTTTCCATCGATTCATACAAGATAGATTTCGCTAAAATCGACCTACAAAGAAACATTTTCTATCCAGAACTACGTAAGCCTTGAGTTCTCTATTGCACCCAGAGATACGTAGGAGCGAGATTCAAAGTCTCATCAGGCACCCTAATAAAAAATAAACCTTTTTGTCCTACTATTTTCCCTTTTAATAACTCGAAAAACCTAACATTTATAAGCTAACACTAACATGCACAACTAACCAAACGGTTGTCATTGAGTACAACGGACGTGAGGGGTGCTAATACCTTCCCCTCGCGTAATCGACTCCTGAACCCTGATTTGGTTACGACGACCATAATCATTTTCATTCTTTTTGGATTTTATCGATATTTTCCCTTTCCCTCTTTGGGAATAAATAAAGTTTGGTGGTAAATCTATTAAGTCCATCCCGCGAGCATGCAATTCCGCTTCACCTGGTCGTGTTCTCATTTTTCGAGGTACAAAACCATTAATAAAACACATACCTCAAATCAAATTATATGGCCTTGATACCTCCACACCACTAAAACCAAACACATTCCCACTAGCTCGGCGACATCTTGCGCCTTCCTCAGCTTCTATCACTTGGTACTAATATGACCTGGTTCTCGACAATTAAAACAAGTCAAAACTGCACCCTTGCACTATGCGACATTATGTCCCTGCTTCCCACAAATGAAACACATCAGGTCTGTGTTCTTACACTTTACAACATGAAGTCCTAACTATCCACACTTGAAACATCTCAGAGAAGCAGAAACTCCTCTGCCACTTGTTCCACTCTGTAAAACCCCAAAATCTGCCCTTCTTTTCTTCACCTTTTTTGGCTTATGCTTCATTCATTAGGTCATGTTCATTCATGCATTGCATTGGCTCTAAGACATGGGATCAAGGTATCTTAGTTTTCCTCAGGAGGAAGATTTGGTTTTCAAACAATGAAGAGAGGAGATGTCCTCAACATCATGCTATTCTCAAGCTACAAGGGTCTCATACTCATCAAGGTATCTCTACAAGTTCACACAATCATTAGAGAATTAGGGTGTCAATGGTTTTAAGGGGTTCATCTGATTAAGCTCCTAGTGGCTCTGAGGCTAGGGTTTTGGTTAAAGGCTACTTGTGATTGTTTTCTTGAGCAAGACAAGGTTATATGGTTCAACATGCATCTCAAGGGTTTCATTTATGCCTCGTGATGCATCACAAGTCATTTCAAGGGTTCCCGAAGTGGTAGAGGAAGGAATTGGATTTCATCTGGTCAAAAAGTCAACTAGTGCCCTACAAAAGTCAACTATTGGGTTCTTGGGTCTTATTTGGACATTTCAAGTCATCATCCATGTTATTATGAGGTTTAATCAAGAAAAATCAAGAGAAATCATAAAATCAGGAGAAGTTACTAAATTAGGGGTTTTTTTTTTGGATTTTTCCTAAGTATGGAAAATTTATGTCCATGAAGCCATCTTGCAAGATTCATAACTTCCTCATCCTTGATCCAAATGGTGCAAATTAATATTCAAATTGAAGATGACACCACATACTACAAGTTTTTAGAAGAAAGCAACGTCAAAAAATGTATAGATCAAAAGTTATGATGACATGAAGATGAGAAAAATCAAGATTCAAGTTTTCAATACTTAGAATTTTTCTAAGTGTTGAAACTCAAATTGGAGCACATGTTTTCAAGTCCAATTTTCTTGATGATCTAAGCTTCAACTCAAATTTCTTTCAACATGAAAGTTGTTAAGCATCTTCCAAGATTTCTTTTGATACCAAGAACTCTCCATTTTTATTTCTAGAACTCAAGTTATGGTGCTTCAAAGACAAGACATTTTAAGGTTCAATTTGGTTTTTAACTTAAAATTTTTCTAAGTGTTTCAAGTCAGTTTTGTGGACACAACTTTCATGGCTTTTTTCTTGACCTTCCAAGCATTATTTCAAGTTGATTTCAACATGGAAATTGTTCCTTGATCTTCCAAATTTTATTTGAGCTCAAGAAGGCTTGATTTGGATCACACTTCACTTAGATATAATCAAGGAAAGATGGCAATGGGGACATGGTTCTTATGCATCATGTTGCTATTTTTTCTTGACACAAATTGAATTCCTATTTCCCTCCTCATGGTTACATGCATACATCACCCTATTGACCTCACCAAGCCTTGCCAAAATAAGCTAAACACCTCATGCACATTCCATGCACCACATTTTAAATATTTTGCCAAAGTTGGAAAGAATGGTTGTTACACAAACTTTGCTGTACATTTCCTCTCATGTGCTACCATTTTCATATTTCATTTCCACTCACCAAAGCAACAAAACTTCATTCCAAACCTAGCGAACCCGAGCCACCACACATGTGCACTTTTTTTTCTTCATTTTTTCTCTTTCAAAACCAAAGTAACTAACTCGTGACCTCAGCTTCATTTCCAAACCTCTTGCCAACCCTAAAAGCATCTCATATAAATTACATTTTGCTCCAAACCTGAGTGACAACCTCATTTCCAGATCTGAAGCATTTTTTCTCTCAAGAATTTCTCACCTTCGATTCAAGCTTTCTCTGCAATTTTTCTTTACTCTCTTGCTCTCTTCATCGTGATTGAAGCTTGGAGGAGGGGTTTCTGAAGCATTTAAAGCAAGGAACAAGGTGGAGTGGACATACTCAACTAGGTAACCTTTGAAACTATTTCTCTCTCTCTCTCTCTCTCTCTCTCTCTCATGCTAGATCCATGCGCGTTTTAGGCTTATTTTGGTTGCATCTGAAGCCCTACATGTGGTAGGCAATGTTTGAGCATAGTGTTGTCTTGTTTTGGTGAATTCCAGTTCGTGTATGCTTGCTTTCGCGCTTCATTTTCGCCATGAAATATTGCTTGTTTGTAAAAACTAAGGGTAGATTTAGATTCTACGTGATTTTCTGAGTGGAGTAGTGGCTTTTGTTTGCATTTCTAGGCAGTTTGGTGGAGCTCCAGTGGTGATGTGACCAGAGAAGACGATCATAACTAGGGCTCCGGCGTCTCTATGTTGGATTAGGGTTTGATGTTTGATGCATTGTGAATGCCTTCTTGATCCAATTTTTCTACCATGTTTTGACATATGAATGCTCATTGTTTTAGTTTGGTTGTGGTGTGTTGAGGTTGTATTTTTTATCATTTTCCAATTAGTTTTATTGAGACTCGATTCATCCTCGATTGTTGAACATACTTGAACTTGTTGAATTAATTTGATGATGCACTTTTGCAATTCTCTTTGGGATCTTTTTCTCACTTATTCTTAGATGTTTTGGCATGAGATAGAACATTGATTCCATATTTGTTTGATCATCTAAGTGCTTTGAATTGATGTTTCTTTGTGATGTTGCTTTGACATGATACTTGCCTATCTTTGACCTAGTTTCATGGACTTGTTTCATGTGTAATCTCCTTGATGCTTGGTGCTTTTGTATGATTTGAATGTCTTGTTTGAGCTTCTGACCCTTTCATGTATCAATGTCCTTTGGCTTGATCATTTAATTCTTGTATCTCTCATGAATACTTGTTTCCTTTTGAGGATGACTATTGATTAAGGCATACCTAGTTGATTGTTCATGTTTTAAATGTAATACTTGTTGAACCTTCTTGATATCATGAGCTTGGTTTTGGGTTGATGTTCTTACTTATGCTACTGCCTCATCTTGTTTTCATACTCTAATCTCATTGTTCGAATCATTTATTACTTGTTTCTTATGAACTAGTTGTTGACATTTGTTTAGCTAGTGATGTAGTTCATGTTTGACTCTCTTGTGTTCATTTCCTAATCTTTGAAATGTTGATAACTCGATTTCGTATCGTATTTTTTGACTCATTACACGCACTTTTAGTACCGTTTTTTATCGAGTCTTTCATACTATTTACTTTGATTTATTATGTTTTCCTTTGTTTTTATGTCGACAGGTGTTTAATCGGCAAGTATGGAAAAAAGAGCGAAAACAGAGTTGAAGAGTGAAGAAAAACAACAAAAATGCAAGTTTTGCCCTCCCCAACTGAATGGCGCTCGCCATTTGCCCATGCAGAGGAGAAAAGTGTTCGCCATGTCCCAAAAAAGGAGGGAAATCACCTTTTGAACTAATGGCGGTCGCCATTAGGCATACGGTGGTCGCCATTATGCGCGGGAGCAGTTTTGCAGAGGCAGTTTGACAGTTTTGCTTGGTTTGAATTCAAATTCGTGCCAGGTCTTCTTGGAGCCATTTTTACTCTATATATAGACCCTTGTAGGTCTGCATTTGTATCCAAGTTTACGTGGAAGCGCTGTCAAATTTGTTTCGTAGTCTTAGGCATATATTCACTTGTAAAAGTGACAGTAACTCACATTGAGGGATTGTCACACTAGTTTGTATTCTATTTCTGTTGTACTCTTGGACCATCAATCTTGCCGTCATATTATTAAAAGTATTTCCAGTTCTGTTTAATTCAAGTCTCCGTTTATTTTCCCGCATTTACAGGTTCTTTATTTATCGCTTTATTATTATTGTTATCGTATTCTATAATCATTCAAGCATGTTGTCCTTAATTATGTTTATCATGTTTAGTATGTTTATGTTTAATTACATGTCTAGTTAAAATGTCTTGAGTCCGACGTATGAGAACCGTCGTTACCGACGGGACTCCGTAGATGTGTTAAGTACGAAATCACGATTGTATGTCGTTTTGGTTATAATTTCTATGCGTAATTTAAGTAGCTTTGTCATGAGAGTGAGAAGTTATTTAACATTGCTTTGTCATGAGAGTGAGAAGCATATAAAGGTTTGAGCCGAGATTCGCAAGAGCGTGAGGAGCGAACCAGATAGTAGAAATTAGGCATCATATCTAAATACAACGAGAGCGCTTTAGATGTTGATTAGGATATTATTGGCTTTCAAATAGTGTTTCTTAGTTACCAGGCGAGCGAGAGCAAAATCTTAGGATTAAGAGATATGGCTTTAGTTAAGACCGCGAGAGCGTGAGGTGGAGCCTTTAAGTCGGTATATTCTACAGAATAGGCATATAGTCATAATCAATACCCGTATTCTACAAGTCCCTTAGGAACATGGAATCCATATTTCGGGCTAATTAGCGTTTATATTTCCACTCGTACCATTTTAATCATAGCCTTAACTTTATAAAGCAACGATAAATTACAGTAGGTTGACATTGGTTTCTGTGAGTTCGACAATCTTTTATATTACTTCGATAAATCCGTGCACTTGCGGAGCATCAAGTTTTTGGCGCCGTTGCCGGGGACCAACGATCGATATTGTGATTTCTTTGTTGCATCGTATAGACTAAGGCACTCTTGTTTGAAAAAAAAATTATGTATCACCCAGATTTCCTTTACAATTACCACTCCCAATATTTTGAGGAACCACAAGAATCCTATAATCTCGACCTTGAATTATTGATGGAGGATTTCAATGCGATGCTCACTCACTCTTAACCAAATTTCATCTATGATTACCACTCCCAATACTTTGAGGAATCACAAGAATCCCATAATTCCAACCTCGAAAAATTAATGGAGGATTTCATTGAAACAACAACTAATTCTAGGCTAGAATCTATGATGGAGTGCTTTGTGGAGACACAAACTCTCCAGAATGAAGAGTTTAGAAAACAACATCTCGATACTTATGAAACCTTTAGGCAGATGAACACTGTGGTCGAGTCCCTCACGACTCACACTGAGGCATTGGAGACTCAAATCTTTCTGCTTGCCCAGACACCTATAGGACACTCCCTTGAGAGACATGTGGATGTTGTAATAACCAGTAGTGAAGAACAAACAGAAAATCCTAGGGAGAGTGATAATGAATTTGAGGAGAGTTATGGTGAGAAAAGCGTAGAGATTGAGAAAAATCCACCGATGCCACCCGAAAGGGAGGTTGTCAAAGAGGTAGAGAAGGAAACATCTATTATTGTTCCACCTCCCTATACCCCACCAATTCCTTTCCCGCAAAGGTTTGTAGAAGTTAAGGTAGACTCCAAATCCAAAACATATGTGGAGGAATTGGAAAATATCCACACCGATACACCTTTGTCTGAGGTCCTGCATAAAAAGAGAAAATTTGAGGACCATGAAACTAGAGATATCATTACTGTTAAGAGGGTAAGGTTAGACTTTGAGGTGGTGAATGAAAGAACTAAGCCCAAACTTGAAAAGCTGATACTTAGGATAGATCCAGAACCACCACCACAAGTTCAAAAGAATGAACCACCCCACAGAAGAAAGAAAAGAAAAGGCGAGGGATATGTGAGATGGCTTGATAAGTGACCATGAAAACCGAAGATCCTTAGTCGTCGGGTTATCGACGTTAAACAAAGCGCTGCGTAGGAGGCAACCCACGAGATTTTTAATTTAATATTTTACTTTTATTGTTTGTGTTTGCAGGAAATAAAGAAATGTATTGCTTGTCTCATCTCAGCTTCTTCAAGGTGCCCACGAACATTCCTGCGAATGTCGCTGCTGGTGGTGACACCGATACCGCACTATATTTTTCTAACACTTTTTGCAGGTACTTCCTCCGGAAATGGGCAGCATTATGAGTTGTTTCAGAAAAGATAAAATTCAACAAATGAAGTTATCTCAAAGCGCCCATCGCCGAAGCAGAAGTGGCCAGCGAAGACATGGACAACAAGAGAGGATCAGGAAGATCTGGCACACAATAGCATTCACACAGGTTCTATCTTTCCTTTTTCCACCTTTCATCAAAACATTGAGGACAATGTTTGGTTTAAGTGTGGGGGAGGAACTTTATCACTTTATATTTATTGCTTTTTAGTTTGATTTATTGTTTTTTAGTTTATTTCATGCTTTTAGGAATTTTATCTGTTTTTAATGTTTTATCGAGTCTTTGCATGTGCTGTCGAGTCTTTATGCGTGGTTTTCGCTTGTTATTCGATTTCCCCAAAATTTTAAAAATTAAAAAAAAATTTAACTTCCAACTATTTTTTGTTTCGATTCATGGCACGACACTCTGAAAGTATATAGGTTGTTTAGGCTGTGTTAGATAGACTTGGGAAAGTTTTGTAAATATCGGTACCGTTCCTACACCTTAGATTCCCTAAGTATGTGATATTGATTTAAATAGACATTATGCCAAGGCCTTATGCCCAGTTTCTTAGAAGTAGCCTCTTGATTAGTTTATACTAGCAATCAGCACCATCCTAGTGTACAAACTAAGTAACGGACCGATGCAAATATGTGTTGATCTCAAAAATTTGAATAATGTGATTTTTATAGAAAAAACGAATGAAAGACATGTTCCCGCTAAGTTAGGTGGTCCTCACCCGACCATTTAGCCTAAAGGTTCGGACTCTTGAAATTCGTAAGCAAAAGAAAACATAATGTGCGAAAAAGAAAAAAAATTGAATGTCGAGATCATATAACACAAACAGGTTCGCTTACCATGTAAGTACAAAGGATAACGGGCTTAATGTGATTGCGCGAGAATGAAAAAGAGGTGAAATAGGATGAAAGATGTAGGTCGAGTTATAATGTCATGATTTGAATTGGTATTGCATAGGAAGGGAGTCTTTGTCCGCAAATGTGAAAATGTGTCGTTACGATATCTTTGTTTTCACTATTTAGTACCTATCGATCAAACATTAGCCTAGCAACCACGTATGATTAGATTCTTGTTGTGCCTGTGTTTCGAACCGTGCTTATTTTCTTTTTACTGTGTTGGTTGATTGCTTGAGGACAAGCAATGGTTTAAGTGTGGTGGTGTTGATAACTCGATTTCGTATCATATTTTCCGACTCATTACGCGCACTTTTAGTACCATTTTATCGAGTCTTTCATACTATTTACTTTGATTTATTATGTTTTCCTTTGTTTTTATGTCGACAGGTGTTTAATCGGCAAGTATGGAAAAAAGAGCGAAAACAGAGCTGAAGAGTGAAGAAAAACAGCAAAAATGCAAGTTTTGGCCTCCCCAACTGAATGACGCTCGCCATTTGCCCCTGCAGAGGAGAAAGGCGTTCGCCATGTCCCAAAAAAGGAGGGAAATCACCTTTTGAACTAATGGCGGTCGCCATTAGGCATACGGTGGTCGCCATTATGCGCGGGAGCAGTTTTGCAGAGGCAGTTTGACAGTTTTGCTTGGTTTGAATTCAAATTCGTGCCAGGTCTTCTTGGAGCCATTTTTACTCTATATATAGACCCTTGTAGGTCTGCATTTGTATCCAAGTTTGCGTGGAAGCGCTGTCAAATTTGTTTCGTAGTCTTAGGCATATATTCACTTGTAAAAGTGACAGTAACTCACATTGAGGGATTGTCACACTAGTTTGTATTCTATTTCTGTTGTACTCTTGGACCATCAATCTTTCCGTCATATTATTAAAAGTATTTCCAGTTCTGTTTAATTCAAGTCTCCGTTTATTTTCCCGCATTTACAGGTTCTTTATTTATCGCTTTATTATTATTGTTATCGTATTCTATAATCATTCAAGCATGTTGTCCTTAATTATGTTTATCATGTTTAGTATGTTTATGTTTAATTACATGTCTAGTTAAAATGTCTTGAGTCCGACGTATGAGAACCGTCGTTACCGACGGGACTCCGTAGATGTGTTAAGTACGAAATCACGATTGTATGTCGTTTTGGTTATAATTTCTATGCGTAATTTAAGTAGCTTTGTCATGAGAGTGAGAAGTTATTTAACATTGCTTTGTCATGAGAGTGAGAAGCATATAAAGGTTTGAGCCGAGATTCGCGAGAGCGTGAGGAGCGAACCAGATAGTAGAAATTAGGCATCATATCTAAATACAACGAGAGCGCTTTAGATGTTGATTAGGATATTATTGGCTTTCAAATAGTGTTTCTTAGTTACCAGGCGAGCGAGAGCAAAATCTTAGGATTAAGAGATATGGCTTTAGTTAAGACCGCGAGAGCGTGAGGTGGAGCCTTTAAGTCGGTATATTCTACAGAATAGGCATATAGTCATAATCAATACCCGTATTCTACAAGTCCCTTAGGAACATGGAATCCATATTTCGGGCTAATTAGCGTTTATATTTCCACTCGTACCATTTTAATCATAGCCTTAACTTTATAAAGCAACGATAAATTACAGTAGGTTGACATTGGTTTCTGTGAGTTCGACAATCTTTTATATTACTTCGATAAATCCGTGCACTTGCGGAGCATCAAGTTTTTGGCGCTGTTGCCGGGGACCAACGATCAATATTGTGATTTCTTTGTTGCATCGTATAGACTAAGGCACTCTTGTTTGAAAAAAAAGTTATGTATCACCCAGATTTCCTTTACAATTACCACTCCCAATATTTTGAGGAACCACAAGAATCCTATAATCTCGACCTTGAATTATTGATGGAGGATTTCAATGCGATGCTCACTCACTCTTAACCAAATTTCATCTATGATTACCACTCCCAATACTTTGAGAAATCACAAGAATCCCATAATTCCAACCTCGAAAAATTAATGGAGGATTTCATTGAAACAACAACTAATTCTAGGCTAGAATCTATGATGGAGTGCT
This sequence comes from Lathyrus tuberosus, assembly GCA_022829125.1. Lineage (NCBI taxonomy): Eukaryota > Viridiplantae > Streptophyta > Magnoliopsida > Fabales > Fabaceae > Lathyrus > Lathyrus tuberosus. The sequence continues at coordinate 14,543,133 of JALAZF010000093.1, read as the reverse complement.
TTGTGGAGACACAAACTCTCCAGAATGAAGAGTTTAGAAAACAACATCTCGATACTTATGAAACCTTTAGGCAGATGAACACTGTGGTCGAGTCCCTCACGACTCACACTGAGGCATTGGAGACTCAAATCTTTCTGCTTGCCCAGACACCTATAGGACACTCCCTTGAGAGACATGTGGATGTTGTAATAACCAGTAGTGAAGAACAAACAGAAAATCCTAGGGAGAGTGATAATGAATTTGAGGAGAGTTATGGTGAGAAAAGCGTAGAGATTGAGAAAAATCCACCGATGCCACCCGAAAGGGAGGTTGTCAAAGAGGTAGAGAAGGAAACATCTATTATTGTTCCACCTCCCTATACCCCACCAATTCCTTTCCCGCAAAGGTTTGTAGAAGTTAAGGTAGACTCCAAATCCAAAACATATGTGGAGGAATTGGAAAATATCCACACCGATACACCTTTGTCTGAGGTCCTGCATAAAAAGAGAAAATTTGAGGACCATGAAACTAGAGATATCATTACTGTTAAGAGGGTAAGGTTAGACTTTGAGGTGGTGAATGAAAGAACTAAGCCCAAACTTGAAAAGCTGATACTTAGGATAGATCCAGAACCACCACCACAAGTTCAAAAGAATGAACCACCCCACAGAAGAAAGAAAAGAAAAGGCGAGGGATATGTGAGATGGCTTGATAAGTGACCATGAAAACCGAAGATCCTTAGTCGTCGGGTTATCGACGTTAAACAAAGCGCTGCGTGGGAGGCAACCCACGAGATTTTTAATTTAATATTTTACTTTTATTGTTTGTGTTTGCAGGAAATAAAGAAATGTATTGCTTGTCTCATCTCAGCTTCTTCAAGGTGCCCACGAACATTCCTGCGAATGTCGCTGCTGGTGGTGACACCGATACCGCACTGTATTTTTCTAACACTTTTTGCAGGTACTTCCTCCGAAAATGGGCAGCATTATGAGTTGTTTCAGAAAAGATAAAATTCAACAAATGAAGGTATCTCAAAGCGCCCATCGCCGAAGCAGAAGTGGCCAGCGAAGACATGGACAACAAGAGAGGATCAGAGAAGATCTGGCACACAGTAGCATTCACACAGGTTCTATCTTTCCTTTTTCCACCTTTCATCAAAACATTGAGGACAATGTTTGGTTTAAGTGTGGGGGAGGAACTTTATCGCTTTATATTTATTGCTTTTTAGTTTGATTTATTGTTTTTTAGTTTATTTCATGCTTTTAGGAATTTTATCGGTTTTTAATGTTTTATCGAGTCTTTGCATGTGCTGTCGAGTCTTTATGCGTGGTTTTCGCTTGTTATTCGATTTCCCCGAAATTTTAAAAATTAAAAAAAAATTTAACTTCCAACTATTTTTTGTTTCGATTCATGGCACGACACTCTGAAAGTATATAGGTTGTTTAGGCTGTGTTAGATAGACTTGGGAAAGTTTTGTAAATATCGGTACCGTTCCTACACCTTAGATTCCCTAAGTATGTGATATTGATTTAAATAGACATTATGCCAAGGCCTTATGCCCAGTTTCTTAGAAGTAGCCTCTTGATTAGTTTATACTAGCAATCAGCACCATCCTAGTGTACAAACTAAGTAACGAACCGATGCAAATATGTGTTGATCTCAAAAATTTGAATAATGTGATTTTTATAGAAAAAACGAATGAAAGACATGTTCCCGCTAAGTTAGGTGGTCCTCACCCGACCATTTAGCCTAAAGGTTCGGACTCTTGAAATTCGTAAGCAAAAGAAAACATAATGTGCGAAAAAGAAAAAAAATTGAATGTCGAGATCATATAACACAAACAGGTTCGCTTACCATGTAAGTACAAAGGATAACGGGCTTAATGTGATTGCGCGAGAATGAAAAAGAGGTGAAATAGGATGAAAGATGTAGGTCGAGTTATAATGTCATGATTTGAATTGGTATTGCATAGGAAGGGAGTCTTTGTCCGCAAATGTGAAAATGTGTCGTTACGATATCTTTGTTTTCACTATTTAGTACCTATCGATCAAACATTAGCCTTGCAACCACGTATGATTAGATTCTTGTTGTGCCTGTGTTTCGAACCGTGCTTATTTTCTTTTTACTGTGTTGGTTGATTGCTTGAGGACAAGCAATGGTTTAAGTGTGGGGGTGTTGATAACTCGATTTCGTATCATATTTTCCGACTCATTACGTGCACTTTTAGTACCGTTTTATCGAGTCTTTCATACTATTTACTTTGATTTATTATGTTTTCCTTTGTTTTTATGTCGACAGGTGTTTAATCGGCAAGTATGGAAAAAAGAGCGAAAACAGAGCTGAAGAGTGAAGAAAAACAGCAAAAATGCAAGTTTTGGCCTCCCCAACTGAATGACGCTCTCCATTTGCCCCTACAGAGGAGAAAGGCGTTCGCCATGTCCCAAAAAAGGAGGGAAATCACCTTTTGAACTAATGGCGGTCGCCATTAGGCATACGGTGGTCGCCATTATGCGCGGGAGCAGTTTTGCAGAGGCAGTTTGACAGTTTTGCTTGGTTTGAATTCAAATTCGTGCCAGGCCTTCTTGGAGCCATTTTTCCTCTATATATAGACCCCTGTAGGTATGCATTTGTATCCAAGTTTGCGCGGAAGCGCTGTCAAATTTGTTTCGTAGTCTTAGGCATATATTCACTTGTAAAAGTGACAGTAACTCACATTGAGGGATTGTCACACTAGTTTGTATTCTATTTCTGTTGTACTCTTGGACCATCAATCTTGCCGTCATATTATTAAAAGTATTTCCAGTTCTGTTTAATTCAAGTCTCCGTTTATTTTCCCGCATTTACAGGTTCTTTATTTATCGCTTTATTATTATTGTTATCGTATTCTATAATCATTCAAGCATGTTGTCCTTAATTATGTTTATCATGTTTAGTATGTTTATGTTTAATTACATGTCTAGTTAAAATGTCTTGAGTCCGACGTATGAGAACCGTCGTTACCGACGGGACTCCGTAGATGTGTTAAGTACGAAATCACGATTGTATGTCGTTTTGGTTATAATTTCTATGCGTAATTTAAGTAGCTTTGTCATGAGAGTGAGAAGTTATTTAACATTGCTTTGTCATGAGAGTGAGAAGCATATAAAGGTTTGAGCCGAGATTCGCGAGAGCGTGAGGAGCGATCCAGATAGTAGAAATTAGGCATCATATCTAAATACAGCGAGAGCGCTTTAGATGTTGATTAGGATATTATCGGCTTTCAAATAGTGTTTCTTAGTTACCAGGCGAACGAGAGCAAAATCTTAGGATTAAGAGATATGGCTTTAGTTAAGACCGCGAGAGCGTGAGGTGGAGCCTTTAAGTCGGTATATTCTACAGAATAGGCATATAGTCATAATCAATACCCGTATTCTACAAGTCCCATAGGAACATGGAATCCATATTTCGGGCTAATTAGCGTTTATATTTCCACTCGTACCATTTTAATCATAGCCTTAACTTTATAAAGCAACGATAAATTACAGTAGGTTGACATTGGTTTCTGTGAGTTCGACAATCTTTTATATTACTTCGATAAATCCGTGCACTTGCGGAGCATCAAGTTTTTGGCGCTGTTGCCGGGGACCAACGATCAATATTGTGATTTCTTTGTTGCATCGTATAGACTAAGGCACTCTTGTTTGAAAAAAAAGTTATGTATCACCCAGATTTCCTTTACAATTACCACTCCCAATATTTTGAGGAACCACAAGAATCCTATAATCTCGACCTTGAATTATTGATGGAGGATTTCAATGCGATGCTCACTCACTCTTAACCAAATTTCATCTATGATTACCACTCCCAATACTTTGAGGAATCACAAGAATCCCATAATTCCAACCTCGAAAAATTAATGGAGGATTTCATTGAAACAACAACTAATTCTAGGCTAGAATCTATGATGGAGTGCTTTGTGGAGACACAAACTCTCCAGAATGAAGAGTTTAGAAAACAACATCTCGATACTTATGAAACCTTTAGGCAGATGAACACTGTGGTCGAGTCCCTCACGACTCACACTGAGGCATTGGAGACTCAAATCTTTCTGCTTGCCCAGACACCTATAGGACACTCCCTTGAGAGACATGTGGATGTTGTAATAACCAGTAGTGAAGAACAAACAGAAAATCCTAGGGAGAGTGATAATGAATTTAAGGAGAGTTATGGTGAGAAAAGCGTAGAGATTGAGAAAAATCCACCGATGCCACCCGAAAGGGAGGTTGTCAAAGAGGTAGAGAAGGAAACATCTATTATTGTTCCACCTCCCTATACCCCACCAATTCCTTTCCCGCAAAGGTTTGTAGAAGTTAAGGTAGACTCCAAATCCAAAACATATGTGGAGGAATTGGAAAATATCCACACCGATACACCTTTGTCTGAGGTCCTGCATAAAAAGAGAAAATTTGAGGACCATGAAACTAGAGATATCATTACTGTTAAGAGGGTAAGGTTAGACTTTGAGGTGGTGAATGAAAGAACTAAGCCCAAACTTGAAAAGCTGATACTTAGGATAGATCCAGAACCACCACCACAAGTTCAAAAGAATGAACCACCCCACAGAAGAAAGAAAAGAAAAGGCGAGGGATATGTGAGATGGCTTGATAAGTGACCATGAAAACCGAAGATCCTTAGTCGTCGGGTTATCGACGTTAAACAAAGCGCTGCGTGGGAGGCAACCCACGAGATTTTTAATTTAATATTTTACTTTTATTGTTTGTGTTTGCAGGAAATAAAGAAATGTATTGCTTGTCTCATCTCAGCTTCTTCAAGGTGCCCACGAACATTCCTGCGAATGTCGCTGCTGGTGGTGACACCGATACCGCACTGTATTTTTCTAACACTTTTTGCAGGTACTTCCTCCGAAAATGGGCAACATTATGAGTTGTTTCAGAAAAGATAAAATTCAACAAATGAAGGTATCTCAAAGCGCCCATCGCCGAAGCAGAAGTGGCCAGCGAAGACATGGACAACAAGAGAGGATCAGAGAAGATCTGGCACACAGTAGCATTCACACAGGTTCTATCTTTCCTTTTTCCACCTTTCATCAAAACATTGAGGACAATGTTTGGTTTAAGTGTGGGGGAGGAACTTTATCGCTTTATATTTATTGCTTTTTAGTTTGATTTATTGTTTTTTAGTTTATTTCATGCTTTTAGGAATTTTATCTGTTTTTAATGTTTTATCGAGTCTTTGCATGTGCTGTCGAGTCTTTATGCGTGGTTTTCGCTTGTTATTCGATTTCCCCGAAATTTTAAAAATTAAAAAAAAATTTAACTTCCAACTATTTTTTGTTTCGATTCATGGCACGACACTTTGAAAGTATATAGGTTGTTTAGGCTGTGTTAGATAGACTTGGGAAAGTTTTGTAAATATCGGTACCGTTCCTACACCTTAGATTCCCTAAGTATGTGATATTGATTTAAATAAACATTATGCCAAGGCCTTATGCCCAGTTTCTTAGAAGTAGCCTCTTGATTAGTTTATACTAGCAATCAGCACCATCCTAGTGTACAAACTAAGTAACGAACCGATGCAAATATGTGTTGATCTCAAAAATTTGAATAAAGTGATTTTTATAGAAAAAACGAATGAAAGACATGTTCCCGCTAAGTTAGGTGGTCCTCACCCGACCATTTAGCCTAAAGGTTCGGACTCTTGAAATTCGTAAGCAAAAGAAAACATAATGTGCGAAAAAGAAAAAAAATTGAATGTCGAGATCATATAACACAAACAGGTTCGCTTACCATGTAAGTACAAAGGATAACGGGCTTAATGTGATTGCGCGAGAATGAAAAAGAGGTGAAATAGGATGAAAGATGTAGGTCGAGTTATAATGTCATGATTTGAATTGGTATTGCATAGGAAGGGAGTCTTTGTCCGCAAATGTGAAAATGTGTCGTTACGATATCTTTGTTTTCACTATTTAGTACCTATCGATCAAACATTAGCCTAGCAACCACGTATGATTAGATTCTTGTTGTGCCTGTGTTTCGAACCGTGCCTATTTTCTTTTTACTGTGTTGGTTGATTGCTTGAGGACAAGCAATGGTTTAAGTGTGGGGGTGTTGATAACTCGATTTCGTATCATATTTTCCGACTCATTACGCGCACTTTTAGTACCGTTTTATCGAGTCTTTCATACTATTTACTTTGATTTATTATGTTTTCCTTTGTTTTTATGTCGACAGGTGTTTAATCGGCAAGTATGGAAAAAAGAGCGAAAACAGAGCTGAAGAGTGAAGAAAAACAGCAAAAATGCAAGTTTTGGCCTCCCCAACTGAATGACGCTCTCCATTTGCCCCTACAGAGGAGAAAGGCGTTCGCCATGTCCCAAAAAAGGAGGGAAATCACCTTTTGAACTAATGGCGGTCGCCATTAGGCATACGGTGGTCGCCATTATGCGCGGGAGCAGTTTTGCAGAGGCAGTTTGACAGTTTTGCTTGGTTTGAATTCAAATTCGTGCCAGGCCTTCTTGGAGCCATTTTTCCTCTATATATAGACCCCTGTAGGTATGCATTTGTATCCAAGTTTGCGCGGAAGCGCTGTCAAATTTGTTTCGTAGTCTTAGGCATATATTCACTTGTAAAAGTGACAGTAACTCACATTGAGGGATTGTCACACTAGTTTGTATTCTATTTCTGTTGTACTCTTGGATCATCAATCTTACTGTCATATTATTAAAAGTATTTCCAGTTCCGTTTAATTCAAGTCTCCGTTTATTTTCTCGCATTTACAGGTTCTTTATTTATCGCTTTATTATTATTGTTATCGTATTCTATAATCGTTCAAGCATGTTGTCCTTAATTATGTTTATCATGTTTAGTATGTTTATGTTTAATTACATGTCTAGTTAAAATGTCTTGAGTCCGATGTATGAGAAACGTCGTTACCGACGAGACTCCGTAGATGTATTAAGTACGAAATCACGATTGTATGTCGTTTTGGTTATAATTTCTATGCGTAATTTAAGTAGCTTTGTCATGAGAGTGAGAAGTTATTTAACATTGCTTTGTCATGAGAGTGAGAAGCATATAAGGGTTTGAGCCGAGATTCGCGAGAGCGTGAGGAGCGAACCAGATAGTAGAAATTAGGCATCATATCTAAATACAGCGAGAGCGCTTTAGATGTTGATTAGGATATTATTGGCTCTCAAATAGTGTTTCTTAGTTACCGGGCGAGCGAGAGCAAAATCTTGGGATTAAGAGATATGACTTTAGTTAAGACCGCGAGAGCGTGGGGTGGAGCCTTTAAGTCGGTATATTCTACAGAATAGACATATAGTCATAATTAGTACCCGTATTCTACAAGTCCCTTAGGAACATGGAATCCATATTTCGGGCTCGTTTTATCGTTATTTTCAAACCTTTAGTAATTAGCGTTTATATTTCCATTCGTACCATTTTAATCATAGCCTTAGCTTTATAAAGCAACGATAGATTACAGTAGGTTGACATTGGTCTCTGTGGGTTCGACAATCTTTTATATTACTTCGATAAATCCGTGCACTTGCGGAGCATCAAATGTGTTGATCATGATATGATGTGGTTACTGACTTGTCTTGATTCTTATCTTACTTGATCCATTTTTCTTTGGCATGCTATTTGTTGATGTTTGATTAATGTTTCATGTCATGAATGTTTATCCACTAGTTGTTTGTCTTTGCTTAGACTCTTGAACTTTAATGTGTGATTACTTTGAGCATGGCTTTAATGATTGAAGTATGTGCATAAGTGTTTACTTTCATTCATCTTTTTTCATCTTTGATTCAAATTTGAAGCATGTTTTGAATGCCATGAATGTTTGCCACCTGTGGGTTGATTGTTGAATCTTCTTACTTTGTTGAGTGCTTGATGGCATGATCTTTCATATTTAAATCCCCTCTCTTCATCTTTACTTTGGTTTTATTTAATACTTAATGTTGTTTGTGATGGAGTTGTATAATGTTTACTTGTGATTTATTCACATGCTCCCTTAAGGTTCCTAATCCAACTTAATTTCTAATTAAGTTTGGAGTAGGATAGACATTAGGCTCTCAATCCTTTGCATGACAACATTAAATTAGCTCACTTTCAACATCAACCTTAGGTCCATCTCTTGTATGATAACATTAGGATATATTTCCCTTTCTCATCTCAACTATAGGACCATTTGGCATGACAACATTTAGGGTGGATATCCATTGGTCCTTTTCTTTTGCCCTTTGAGTCTCTCTCTTCTCTCTTTGAAATCAAATCAAAATACGTAATAAATAGGATGAGTATGGTACGTCACGAGCCTTAAGTACATGGGAAGTGATTAGCCGGAGTCTCTCTTTACCTTGTCTAGAGTGCTTTGCATACGTCCCGTTTTGGGTCGATCTTGCGAATTATTCGATCATATGTCATAGAATTTAGTGCTATACGCATCTCAAACAAAGTAAATTCACTTCTTTAAAACACTTGAACAAATGCAAGCCATTTTGTCCTTCGGGATTTTCCTTCAAACCTTTTTAGAAAGGGCATGTTACTTCCGTTCTACCGCAAACAGACCTCGCCCCTAACTGTTGTAACGCGAACTTAGCATCGCTCATAAAAGACACTAAGTAACCCGTGGTCCCATGAACTACGAACGCTCTGACTTCTTCATTCTCGTCCGAATGAAGATACGTAGGCACAAGACGATGAAGTCTTGGCGAGTAACCTTCCCTCAATCCACGTGTAGTCCTCCGAACTACGTTGACTCTGACTTTTCCATTTCATGAGGGAATACGTAGGCATAAGACGACGAAGTCCTATCGAGTCTCCTTTTGTTTTTCCCCTTTTTGTTCCTGTTAGCAAGTAGGCTTTAGACAAACACACCCTTTGATTAGAACAACAAGAGTGGACCCCGTTGAGTACAACGGACGCGGGGGGTGCTAACACCTTCTCGTGTAATGGACTCCCAACCTGGAATTTGGTTGCGAGACCATGTTCTTTCCCTTTTTTAGGCTTCTCCGATCATTTCCTTTCCCCCGTAGGGATAAATAACGTTCGATGGTGACTCTGTTTTTCCGCCGGTTATTTTTCGCGTTGCGACACACTCCCACCTACAACCTTCTGCTGGAACTTTTGATTCCTTTTAGCAACTGGAGTTACATATGGCTTACCATGGTTCTAACTCCCACTCTTCTTCTCACTCACAATCTTGTATTCAATAGATATGGCTCAACTATCCTCATCATAAATTCTGCATTTGTTCACAAACACTGAGAAACAAATGATCTCCTAGTAGCCTAAGAATTGTTTAATCTTAAGAAGTAAGTCACTCTCAAACTTCAAGCACTCAGAACCTTCAACTTACACACCATTATAGTGAGGAAAAAAATCTAGACATATCTTCAAACTTAGATGCATAGTCAGCCACTGTCATATTCCCCTACTTCAGTTCCAAGAACTCTATCTCTTCGCGGTTACGAACCTCATCTCATTCTTGAAATTAGCCAAAATAATTTCCGCATTTGCAACTTCCATCCTATGTCGAGTATTCTCCTACCAACTCATCTTCCTCTGATAGTATATGCGTTACTAGTGCAAAGTGACGAATATAATTTTAAAATTTACATCCATTATACTAAAAACAGTAGTACGTGACAATAGACACCCTATTTTTTTAAAAAAAGTGTAAATTAAAAAATTATTATAATAAATTAAAATCATTACTATAATTATATCTCTATTACTTCCATTAAAAAAAACGGGTGTCAATTAAGATTTACTAAAAAATAATTATTTAGTTTAATAACTCTAAATATTAACTTTAAAATATTAGTAATAAACTACATTATATTTTATTAAGTGTTATTTGGGTAAGTAAATAAATTAATGGGTGTAAATTTATTAAATTAATATTTTATAAATAAAATAATAACAAAACACATATTAATATAAAATTTAATTACTCATATCAATCAAACTCATTTTTCTCTAAACTCCATTTCTCTTCTGTTCATTTCATCCCTAGTCCTTCGTCTTCATTCATTGCGAGTTTTATCGTCTTCATTCATGGCGAGTTTCATCTCCTTCCTCTCATTGCCGAGCTCCATCTCCTTCATCTCATTGGACATCCGAGAAACAGAAGTCCATCATCGCACGACCATTCTCACAGCCCGATGACAACATATACGGCGAAAAACCAGACTAATTGATTTATCTTTTTTTTTTCAATTAGAGTTTAAATTTTTAGGCAGAACATTAGGGTTTAAATTTTTAGATAAAATACTATGGTTTAATCTTTTAGGTAGAATATTAGGAACGTGAAAACTTCGTCTACATCGCCAAGCTCGCTGAACAAGCCGAACGCTCTGATGGTAACCCATTTTGTTAACTTCCATTTTTTTCTTCATAAAGTTCGTTTTTTATCTTCCTTTGTTTCATATGTATTCAGATTTGAGAGCTTCCACTGTTCTAACCTTGATGTTTAATTCGATTACAACGTTTTTATTTCAATTTAGTTTCTGGGTTAAACCGTTTGATTTTATATGAAAGACGCCCCTTTTGAATTTTATCAGTGTTTTTTTTTTCCATTTGAGACTGAAATTGGAATTGAGTTATCGATTTTTTGAAAAAGAAAATTAAACTTTTACTGTTTTGATGTGATAGAAATGGTGGAAGCAATGAAAAATGTGGCGAAGCTAGATGTTGAGTTGACTGTGGAAGAGAGAAACATTCTATCAGTTGGGTACAAGAACGTGGTGGGTGTATCACCTTGTTTCAGTGTGCAGATTTCTTCTTGGATATCTGAAATTCGAAAGACATCGCCTTGATAAAATCGCTCCTTGAGCTCATTCCACATATCAGCAGCATTGTCCATCCAAAGAATGCTTTGAGCAATTTTAACTTCTACAGCATTCTTGATCCAAGACATGATCATGGTGTTACATCTATCCCAAGCTATGGAATTTGGATCAAGATCAGAGGGTCGTGGTAAAACACCATTAGTGAAATGCAATTTGTTCTTAGAACGTAGAGCCATGGTCATGGAGCGCGATCAAGAGTGATAATTATTATTGGAAAGTAATGGTGTAACCAGAATTAAAACAGGATTTTCATTGGGATGCATGAAATAAGGGTTTAGGATATCAGTTTGATAACTTTTATTGTTGTTTCTTGAAGAAGATTCACCATGATCGTTGCTATTAGAGCTTGAAGACGACATGGTGAGAAACAACAATGTTGTAGAAAAGAATAGAAAGAAGAACAAAATGGATCGAGAGAAGAAGAAGAAGAAGAAGATTGAGAAAGAATGGAGCGAAAAGCAAACTCACAGGCCTATGATACCATGTGAACATACAACAACAAACTGAATCTCCATGACAAAAGAATTGAAAAGCTTGAATGAAGAATAGTTGTATGTGATCAAAAAGAAATGTAATTCTCAATCTCAATTATTACAATGGAAAGCACCACTATATATAGCTAAGGCAAGTTAGTTAAAACCTAACTAACTCTTCTCAACTACCTCTAACTAACTTCTAAAGTTAGTTAGCACAAAGAGAAAGTAAAAATTACATGGCATTGTTATTGTTACATTGTTTATTATTTTCATTATCATTTACAGTATTGATAACTCAATGATAAGCGAACAAAACGTTTATGTAGTTGTTTTGTATTGCATGTATTTAATGAAAAACATGTAGTTGTTTAACTTATTATATGTAAACATGATGTTAGGATGGTTGTTTTGGTTGTACTTTTTGTTTATTGAATGTTTATTGGTATACAAAATATTTGATTAAATAAAAATATAGGTTCTAAATCTAATTAAATATAATATAATTATGAAACTAAAACAAATATTCTATTTAAAGAAAACAGGGTGTAAAAATGCCAACATCAATGGTAAAACCAAACGTAAAAATGCCAACATCAATGGTAAAATCGGGTGTAAAATGCAAACATCAATGGTAAAATTAGGTCTAAACATGCCAACATCAATAGCAAAAACGGGTGTAATACACCGCGTTTTTACATCCCATTTAAAGAAAATAGGGTGTAAATTTGCAAACCTCTAAGGTATTCATTGCTCATTTTACATCCGATTTTTATGAAATTGGGTGTAAATTCATTTGATTGAAATGCTATTATTTACACATTTACACCCGTTTTCTATAAAATAGGGTATAAAGTGGAATATATATATATACATCCGGTTTAAACAAAAAAAAGGTGTAATATACCATCTATATATGTATATATATTAAAAAAAGCTTAATACCCTTTTTAGTCCCTTAGCTATACCCTTGGGTCCATTTTGGTCCTCTTTCTTTTAAAAGTTTCAATTTGGTCCTTTACGTTGTCAAACAGAATCAAACAAGTCCTTTCCGTCAAATATTGATAAACAGTGTTAGAAATTAGGGACGTGGCAGCTGAGGTGGCAGAATGATTTTTTATTATTACATTTACTAATTAATTTTTACACACTTAAATATAAAATAATTGGGCTTAAGCCCATATTCTTTAAAGCACTAGCCCAATTATTAAGTTTTATTATTCTAGTGTTAAAAGTGCTTTATAAACACTTGAAATTATTACTACACATTCAATGTGGGACTTCAATAGGATAATGGACTGATTTACTTCATCTGCAATGAACAACATGTAAACAAAAAACCTTTATCATCTCATTATAAGCTGCATCCATGGCCAATCAATTGCATGCTACCTAACTACCTAATATGTTTGGGATTCAATTCACTCTTTCTTGAAATACCAGTTGTGCCATGACGCTTGTTGATTCTTCTGTTTAACTGTTTCTTCTATTCCTGAAATATCTCATTTACTGATGAAACTGTTTATACAAATAGGTCAATATCAAAATGGAGAAGATTACAAGAATAAAAAATATAGCTAACTATTTGTAATTACGAGATAAACTATTATTTTCTTCACAACGAAAACTTTTCCAAAAACAATAAGAACCTCCACTTTGTTTCCGGGTTCCATACATGATACTACTTTCTCACCCTCTTTTTGTCTTCAAAGGAGGCAAATGCCTCACTCTTATAGAATTGAATGATGGCCTTTGTGTAATTTATCAAAAACATGTTTTTAAGGCCATCTGAAGAATATATAACACACATGAGAGTATCCATGGTAACTAACAAGTGCTCCTCACAAACTTAATCAATGTGCTGGTGTGTGGAAACTATAACAAGTGCTCCTCACAAACTTAATCAATGTGCTGGTGTGTGGAAACTATAACAAGTACTCCTCACGAGATGCCTAGGTAAGGTCCGTGGACAAAATGGATCTTGTAGGGAACCAAGACCCATTATGAGAGTATCCATGGTAGCCATGTGGCAGGGATATATGAAAAGTGTGTGACCACTGCCGGAGCTTAATTGGTTGATTCTACCCAAGTAAAGTAAAGTAACGGTGAACTTGACATCAACTGGTTTATCAACAATATGGTTTTGCAACCTATGGTATCTTAGAGACTCAGTGTACTCAAAACAGGTGACTTGAGTAAGTCCTTCATGCAACCACCCTAGGATAATACTATTTGTGTAATTGTACAATAGTATTCATTGTTGAATATACTAGATAATAACATGCTATTTTTGTCGACGAGTTATTGCTGCAGATTATGAAAGTGGCTAGAACAGAGCTCTTACCGGCTAATCTTGATATTTTAGAGGGTGTGGATGATCTTATACAACTCAGCTATTTGAACGAGCCCTCGGTTCTTCAAAATATAAAGTTTAGATATTCTCAAGATATGATATATGTATGTCCGCTGCCATGGCTTGTTTTTCTACTCAGATGATTATCTATGTATGTATTCTCATATTCTACTTTTTCTTTCTGCATACAGAGTAAAGCAGGGCCAATTTTAATTACACTCAATCCCTTCAAAGATGTACAGATTTACGGAAACGAGTATGAAATAAGACTCTTGATAGTCCTCACGTTTATGCCATGGTAGATGCAGCTTATAAAGGTTTTCTGTTTACATGTTGTTCATTGCAGATAAAGTAAATCAGTCCATTATCCTATTGAAGTCCCACATTGAATATGTAGTAATAATTTCAAGTGTTTATAAAGCACTTTTAACACTAGAATAATAAAACTTAATAATTGGGCTAGTGCTTTAAAGAATATGGGCTTAAGCCAAATTATTTTATATTCAAGTGTGTAAAAATTAATTAGTAAAGGCTTAAATAGTGTTTTGGTCTCTGTAAGTTGGCGAGATTTTGGTTTTAGTCCCTGTATCTTTTTTTTCGGTCCAAGTCCCCACATGTTCATTTCCTTTTGGTTATAGTCCCTGCCGTCAATGAAACGTTTAAAAAAAGCTGAGTTGGCAGACGGTGCTGAGGTGGAGTATTGTTTTATCATTTCTTGTTTAATTTTCTTTACACACGTGGATTTAAATGTTTACCCCCATAACATTTCATCAAATGTAGTTTCCCTTTTTTTCCTTTAAGTCCCTGTAAACTAGGGTTTGTCTTTCCATTTCCATCTTTCTCTTTTCCACCTCAGTCATAGCGCAGGGAAGGTGAAGGGTGCTTGTATGAATACGAGTGAGCTTCCAAATCGAATCATCCAGGTATGGTTTTCACTGTGAATTTGCATTACGGAGGAAAGTTTGTTAGGCATGGTGTAGTGTACTACCTAGGTGGGGATAAGGTAGAAGTAGACATTGACCCTGATAGGTGGAGCTTCTTTGAAGCAACCGGTATAGTTAAAGATATTTGCAAACTTGAAATCAATGATTATTAGCTATGGTGGTATAACATTGTATCGGGTAAACATGCAAGGGTAGTTAGTGATGTTGATGCTGCTAAGATTTATGAACACTCTGTTGAAAATAGTTGTAGTGTAGACCTTTTTGTTGAGCATAGAGTTGTGGAAGAATGTGTTAATGATGTGGAAACTGACAATGTTATCGAAGATGGTGTTCTTGAGAATGATGTTGAAGCCGGCAATGTAGAAGCTGACAATGTAGAAGCTGACAATGTAGAAGCTGACAATGTAAGTAATGTTGAAGCTGAGACAGTTATGGATGATGGTGTTCCTCATGTTGAAGGTGACACAGTTGGTGTTGATAATGTAAGTAATGTTGAAAGTGATAGTTTTGATAGTGATGATAGTGATGACAGTGATTACGATGGTTTATCATTTGAGGACAGTGAGGATGAAAGAGCCCTTGGTTTGGATGATGGATTTGATGCTGTAGAAAAAACCCCTGCAAGGGTTAAGCAGGTAGCAAAGAAACATAGGAAAACTCCATCAAAGATAAGAAATGTTGAAGCAGCTGGGGGTTCATCTAGTGGGAATATAGTTGGTAATGAAGGGATTGAAACTAATTATTTAAGTGATGATCTAGGGAGTAGTGATCCAGATGCATCAGATGAAGAGAAAGGACCAGCATATCCTAGATTTAAGATGGAGGAATTGGACAAGGATTACCAGTTCAAAGTTGGGTTGGAGTTTGTTTCTCTGCAGGAGTTTAAGGAGGCAATAACTGAATGGTCAGTCTTGAATGGAAGAGAGATAAAGTATCTGAAAAATGACAAAGTTAGAGTGAGAGTGGTGTGCAAGGGCAAATGTGGTTTTTTGGCTTTGGTTAGTAAAGTGGGAAATAAACACACGTATCAAATGAAGAAATGGTTTGGTACTCACACGTGTGGTAGGGTTTTAAATAACACTACTGCTAACTCCAAGTGGATTGCTAAGACTGTAGCGGCTAGGATGGCTTCATTTGATGGAATCAAACTTCGCGATATTGTGACTGATATTAGGACAAGTTATTCTGTAGGTATTAGTATGAACAGGGCATGAAAGGCTAAGCAAATAGCAAAGGCTTTGGTTGATGGTGATGCCACAAAGCAATATACACTTTTGTGGAGGTATTCTGTTGAATTAAGGAGGGTCAATGCAGGCAACACTTGTAAAATTAATGTCACAAGAATTGCACCCATAATTCAACCCAGATTTGGTTGTTTTTACTTCTACTTTGATGGAATCAAAAAGGGATTCACCACCGCATGTAGACCATTCATTGGTGTTGATGGTTGTCATCTAAAGACAAAATATGGAGGAACTTTGCTTGTGGCTGTTGGAAGGGATCCTAACGACCAATACTATCCATTGGCCTTTGGTGTATGTGAGACTGAGACAAAGGAGTCATGGAGGTGGTTCTTGACATTGCTTCTGGAAGACATTGGGCAAGAAAAAAGATGGGTCTTCATCTCAGACCAACAAAAGGTACATTTCATCAGATCTATATTTTGATTATGTTTTTGATTTGGTCCCTAAAAATGTCTTGTTGTTTAGAATTAGGTCCCTTATTTTATTGTTTGTTTTGCTGTCAAGGGCTTAATTCCAGTATTTGAGGAGATGTTTGAGAGGATAGAGCATAGGCTTTGTCTTAGGCATCTATATGCCAATTTCAAAAAGAAGTTTGGTGGTGGCACCAAAATCAGAGACTTCATGATGTCTGCAGCAAAGTCAACATATATACAAGCATGGGAGGCAAAGATGAAAGAGCTAAAGGCATTTAATCCTAAGGCTTGGGAGTGGTTGGCCAAAATACTAACAAAATTATGGTGTAAGCATGCTTTTTCATTCTATCCCAAATGTGATGTGTTAATGAATAATGTATCTGAGGCTTTCAATAGCACAATACTAGTGGCTAGGGATAAACCAATATTGACAATGTGTGAATGGATAAGGAACTATCTGATGAATAGAAATTCTACATTAAGAGAAAAAGCTGATAGGTGGGAACATAGGATAATGCCAAGACCTAGAATTAGGTTAGATAAAGAAGTAGAACATGCTGGTAATTGGATTCCAACTTGGTCTGGTGACAGTATTTGGCAAGTTGAACATATTCATAACAAACAAATGTTCATAGTTGACACATCTAAGAGAACTTGCACTTGTAACTTTTGGGAGTTGGTAGGCATACCATGTAGATATGCAGTTGCTGCCTTAGGGTTTAGGAATCAAAAACCAGAAGACTATGTAGATGATTGCTACTCCAAAGAAACATATGTGGCATGCTATGACTTCAACATTAGCCCAATTAATGGCCAAGACATGTGGCCTGAAGTTGACACTGAGGAAATGTTGCCTCCATCATACAAGAGAGGCCCTGGTAGGCCAAAGAAGTTAAGGAGAATGGAACCTGATGAAGATCCTAACAAAACAAGGACACGGACTACTTATTATTGTACCAAATGTGGAGTGCATGG
This sequence comes from Lathyrus tuberosus, assembly GCA_022829125.1. Taxonomy (NCBI): domain Eukaryota; kingdom Viridiplantae; phylum Streptophyta; class Magnoliopsida; order Fabales; family Fabaceae; genus Lathyrus; species Lathyrus tuberosus. Next base: position 14,525,897 of record JALAZF010000093.1, on the reverse strand, counting down.
ACATAATGCCAGGAGTTATTTGGTTGAAGTGCCTGACCCTGAAGCTCAGAAAAGAAAGGTATCATTTGAATATCAATTATGTTTACAAATTGTGTTATTGTTATCATTGATATTGATTGCTGATATTTATTTGTGCAGAGAAAACCTAAGAAAACTGCTACACAGACATCACAGCCAACTGAAGATGAGGCATCAAGTGAACAACAACAACAACAAAATGACCAACCAACTGAACAACAACAGAATCCGAGTAATGCTGATATTGAGGCTCCAACTGAACAACAGCAGGGAACACAATGTTATGTGGATCCAGAATTTGAAATGCTTGCAGCAGATCTCTGTGCAGCTTTTGAAGCAACACAAGCCCAACCCAATATCAATGACATCACTGCCAAAATTCCAGCTAATCCCCAAGTTGCTAATGTGGAAGTTGCTAATGAACAACCTGTACATGCTTCACAAGGAGTTGGTGACTCTCAGCCAAATTACATTTTGTATGCACTTATCAAAGAAGGTGGTGGCTCACAGCCAACTGTTGAAGTTGGTAATGACCAACCTGTTCATGCAGCTCCACCAAAGCAACATGATCCTAAACCAGTTGAGTCTAATACTGAGTTAACTATTATGATGTTTGGTCTGCTGATCTTTTTCTAATTTTGAATGTTTTTTATGTGACTTTGTAGGCCAAACAACCCAGACAAAAGGTGGCAAGGAAGTTGGAATTGAGGAGAAGTGAAAGAACAAGGGTACTAAGATGCAAAAAGCTTAAGGGAGAAGGAAGTAGCCAAGACCAACCATGGACTATGTAGACAATGGTCTGTTTTGAATTATGTTGTACTTTTGATTCCATCTAGGAGTTTTTTGTTAACTATCATGACTACAACACTGCTTTGGCTTTAGCCTTGTAGTTAAGGCATTTATGTATTTCGTCCCCAACAATGTATTATGACTTAAGTATTTATTTTGTTATGACTTTAAGTATGAAAATTATCAAGATATGGTTTAAGTACAACTGCAAGCACAATGATCAACTTAATTGAATTCATATACTGAACAATATAATTGCATACATATACTGAACAAAACCAAAACATGTTTTTCATTCATCATATGGTACAGGGACCAATTCCAAAATACAATAATGTTACAAGGACTTAAAGACAAAAAAACTGAACAACAACATAAACAAATTGGATTCACCATTTCAGATAACCAAAGAACATCCCCCATGAAACAACCAACAATAGCATCAATAGATTCACTTTTCTATTCTCCTTCTCCAGCTTAATCTTCATCTTTGTTTTTTTAGCATTTTCAATCTCCTTGACCATGAACCCCAAATCCTTCAACACTTCAGAGCAGTTGCAACCACCTAAACATCTAACATCACTTGCTGGATTTCTTTCAAGCTCATCGTCCCAAATAAACAACATGCAACCAGACATTAATCCTGAATTTTGACACTTCCAAAATCGTCTCTTAGGGTTTTCAAATGAATTTGACATAAACATTTTCATGCTTCTATTGCAACCACAAATCGGTGCTTGACCATGATGAGAGTTCGCAGAAGAAAACGAGGCCATGGATGTTGAAGGTATAAGAAGAAGAGAACAGAGCCAATGTAGAAGAAAGAAGAAGACAACAGTGCCAATGTAGAAGGAAGAAGAAGCAAAACAAATTTGTAATGTTTTTTGTATTTGGTCCCTCTTTATTTAACGGTCCATTGATTAAATCCACGTGTGTAAAGAAAATTAAACAAGAAATGATAAAACAATACTCCACCTCAGCACCGTCTGCCAACTCAGCTTTTTTTAAACGTTTCATTGACGGCAAGGACTATAACCAAAAGGAAATGAACATGTGGGGACTTGGACCGAAAAAAAAAAGATACAGGGACTAAAACCAAAATCTCGCCAACTTACAGGGACCAAAACACTATTTAAGCCATTAGTAAATGTAATAATAAAAAATCATTCTGCCACCTCAGCTGCTACGTCATGTATGTCGCCACCTCAGCTGCCACGTCCCTAATTTCTAACGCCGTTTATCAATATTTGACGGAAAGGACTTGTTTGATTCTGTTTGACAACGTAAAGGACCAAATTGGAACTTTTAAAAGAAAGAGGACCAAAATGGACCTAAGGGTATAGCTAAGGGACTAAAAAGGGTATTAAGCCATTAAAAAATTTACACCTCGATTTCTATAAAAAAGAGTGTAATATAACATCAAGTTTACACCCGTTTTCTATAAAATAGGGTGTAAACTGGAATGTATATACATCCGTTTTAAACAAAAAAATGGTGTAATATACCATCTATAAATGTATATATGTAAAAATTTACACTCGATTTCTATAAAAAAGAGTGTAATATAACATCAAATTTACACCCTTTTTAAAGCAGGTGTAAATTTGTCAGACATTTCTCACCCGTTGAATTCGCACCCTCTAATAACAGGTGCTAAATGTATAAAAAACGGGTGTAATTTCATATTTCTGCACTAGTACACCTTATGCGCATCAGTGCACATCATAACTCTGAAAATCTTCTCAATTTCCTGAAGCCAAGCCTGAGCACCTTAAGGGTCGTACCTTCACTTGAAAGTAGGCAGATTTTTCTTCTGGAACTTTTCCAGCCCACGAAACTCATCAGCTCCACATTCTGATTCTTGTTAGCATGCAACACTTCGATTTCTATAAAAAAAGAGTGTAATATAACATCAAATTTACACCCTTTTTAAAGCAGGTGTAAATTTGTCAGACATTTCTCACCCGTTGAATTCGCACCCTCTAATAACAGGTGCTAAATGTATAAAAAACGGGTGTAATTTCATATTTCTGCACTAGTACACCTTATGCGCATTAGTGCACATCATAACTCTGAAAATCTTCTCAATTTCCTGAAGCCAAGCCTGAGCATCTTAAGGGTCGTACCTTCACTTGAAAGTAGGCAGATTTTTCTTCTGGAACTTTTCCAGCCCACGAAACTCATCAGCTCCACATTCTGATTCTTGTTAGCATGCAACACTTCGCTTGCACCATCACATGAGCCAACGCCTCAAGAGCATGAGCAATTGTACAATCGTTCTTGCCAACCATTTCTCTCTACACAACCAGCCAAAACAAGTTAACCAATTATAAACAGTATAGCAATTAACTGTTACAGGAACCAACAACACCAACAGTGTTTAACAAACATGTTGCACACAGGGGTGTAAATAAGTTCACAAAACTTAGGCCGAATAAGTCCACCTACTAATTTTATTAATCCTAACTCCTCTCAACTCTCACTAATTCCACCCTTCTCTTCACTTTTAATTTAAATTCTAATTTCCTCCCCAAAATCCAATTTCTCATTATTTCCATTGCTTAAATAATTTAATATTAATAATAATTCTAATAAAATTATACCCAGCCTCAATAATCCCAATAAATGAAATAGTGGACTCAAGTAAAATAATAAAATCATTTTAAATTTAATTAAAATAAAATAATAAAAAATCGGGGTGTTACACTGTTTGCACTTTCTTGGCCGTGGTCTTCGTGATTTGTGGTTGAGCACATTGAATGACATTGCTTATCATTTTTTGTTGCTCTGCCTATCCGTTGTATTTACCGTTTGTTTGTATGCTTTATTTAGCATTCGTTGTAGTAACATATTAATTTGTGTGGTGTATGGAGGTGTACGCCTTCGAGTTCTACTGCCTACCTCCTTGGATTAGCTATATCCAAATGGGGTGCGCCAGCTACGATGAAATGCATTTAAGTTGCATCAGATACCGAGGAATGCATATATTCTATATCAGACACGTAGTCATGTGAGAAATGTGTTTAAGCTATATCAGATAAGCAGAAATGGGTGTGTTATGTATTGAATATGTAGAAGTGCAAGTATTCATCATCTCCTTGCCTTTAGGGTCCTTAAGAGAGGTAGACAGAAAATAGTGCAATAGGAGAAAAATAACTGACAAGTATTTTCATTTATATGAAATAAATTTCTTACAGTGAGACAACAAAATGACTAAATAAGTAAACCTTCAACTATAACACCACTTTAGCACGACTATAGACTTATGATCAGATTCCTCGGGGGTCAAGAGTATGGTCAAACAAAGGTGAAGTTCTGTAGGATGCCCGTCTCTCGACCTTTAGGAAAGAAGCTTGACTTGCTTTATTCATCTAGTCATTTTTCTACACACCGATGATGCCGAGCGAGGGACCAAAGATCATTGCTAACAAAAGGTGCCTTTGAAGGCGACTTTGTTTCCTTCCTAACATAGTCTGGGGTTGCTTCTGGGCTATCTCATGCGGAATCGGTCCTTGGTGGAAACAGTTACACTTATCGAGTGACATGAAACTGTAGTTTGTTCAGCGTTCTTGATGTTTGACCAATTCTATGTCTTGATGCAACACCATGAGGTCATTTTGGAGAGGTAGCTTATTAAAGTTCATTACAAGAATCAACTTCCCCTCTGGGAATAATTGACCTAAGCAACAAGGAAAAGATCTAGTGGAGTCATCAAGCTCCATCCTAACCTATTGGATCTGACCTAAGGAGTCCCATTCAGCGGTCAGAGATCCTTGGTACGTATAGGAGTCGCTCTGGTACCGAATCTACGTCGTTCATTAACTATGAACAGTAGTACCATTAGAAACAACACATTGAATCTTAATTGTAGAGTTTGGATATGACTTGAGTAGTTCATCAACATACCTTCTTAAATGTATGATTGTTCACGAGCAACACCTTGAATCAAATCTCTATTTCTTTTCTCTTGAATCTTTAAGCTCGGTAATTCGAAAACTTCACACCCATTTCTGAATGGCTTTTACAATCATACCTTTAGTTTTTATATCAGGACTATTCCTTAATGAATAAACAAATTTACGAGCTAACCAATCCATTTTTGCTTGTCTATTCTTAGTTGTTCTATGACAACTATGTTCCTCAATGAGGCTAACAAGTTGCCAAACTCGATTGTCAGTCCTCATACTAAATCTTATATAAAAGGGACAACTTTCCATGCATCTTAAAAGCATTATCTTCTTGTCATTTTTTCTTAAGACGACATTCGTCTTGTTATCCAATCTTTAATTTGCAACTTATCTTTGAACATCATGCCTAACTCAAATTTCTTCCTTTCTTTAAAAGTTGGTAACCGCTCCATCTAATCTTCAACATCACTTTCTGGTGGAATCTGAAGCTCATCTAAGTCACTACTCTCGTTATCAGAAATAACATTTTGACTTGAAAAATGTTGATTTTGATCATTGGGAAAAGTTGTTGTCCAATCTACACTAACATCATAACCCAAATCAATATCACTTTCACTTTCATCCTCATCCTCCTCACTTGCCTTGTTATCAGGATTAGTTTCACTTTCATCATCCTCCACATTGACATCAACTTGAACATCCTCCACATTCACATAATCAACTTGCACATCCTCTACATTAACACCAGCTTGAACATCATCCATAATCACTTAATCAGCTTGCACATCCTCCACATTCAAATCAGCTTGAACATACTCCATATTCACATCATTAACTTGCACATCCTCCACATTCACATCAACTTAAACATCCTCTACCCTATGAACCAGGTCATTAATCGTTTCAACATTAACTTGTTCAACCACATCCTCTTTGTATTCATGTATCATGTATGTCAATTGTGTGTTCAACATAAACATCAATGACATTAAATCCTTTAACATATTTAATAAAGGTTAACACATTTTGGTCATTATTCAACGGTCTAAGTCCTTGAGAAAATGAAAAATTAGGATTCCAATACCAAAGACACCTTATATTACCACAACCTTCACTTTTTTTTATCATACTTTCAATCTGCATATAGGACATTATGTCCAAGTCCCAATCCCAATTCATTTCTAACACTACTTCACCTACATACAACTTTACAGGATGATATACAAGTTTTCCCTTATCGTGTATTCTAAGTCTGATAGCTTGTTTGTCTGCTGGCCTACATAAAACATGTACAACAAATAACCATTGCAGACATTAAGGACCACACCTTTGTAATAAAATAACCATTGAATACATTTGAGACCACAAATTTGTAATAAAATAACCATTGAATTAATACATTTGGTACCACACCTTGTATTAAACTAACAGTAACTTGTGACCAATTTAAAACATCAGTACCACAATAACATAACTATATGGGAGAATGTTCATGTTTCAAACATTAAGGGAAAAACCACACTTTGTAATAAACTAACAACAACTTGTGACTAATTTAAATCATCAGTACTGAAATAACATAACATTAGGGGATGATGTTCAAGTTTCACACATTAAGGAAACGCCACACTTTGTAATAAACTTACAACAACTTGTGAATAATTTAAAACATCATTATTGCAATAACATAACATTAGGGGATAATGTTCAAGTTTTAGACATTAGGGGGAAACATGATACCAACACAGAACATATATACACATTTTTCGCTAAGATTCAAACAACGCAAAAGAGTTGAATAAAGAACCATTTACCTCGATACGTAGGTTTTGGTTGACATTGTAAACTCAGACGAAATCACGAACATGACTTGAAAATAATTGACGAATGAACGCATGAGTTAAATGACAAAGGGACCTGAGTTGAAGACGAACACGAGTTGATAAGCAGTGTAGATGACTAAAGAACCTCAATGATGCAAACACAAATTGAAAAGCAGTGCAGATGACAAAGGAACCTCAATGAAGCGAACACGAAGGAATGGGTGCTGAAATGCATCTTAGTCTTCTTTGATTTTTGGGGAGAAATAGAAAACAAGAAGATGAAATAGTTAATTTCAATTTGGATTAATTCATTATTCTTTCAAAAATGAATTATGTAATTTTAAAAACACATTAACATAAATGTGAAATACAAAAAGTGAATTGGAATAATTCAGTGATGAACTGGCAACTAGCAGTGACACGTCAGCAATATGAGCGTCATGTCATTAAAAATTGATTTTAGATTTGCAGAGGGGCTAAAATCCTCAAACACCAAAATAAAGAGAATAAAATTCCGGATTTTAAAATTGGGGACCAAAATTCAAATAATAATAATAATAATAATGGTAATAATAATAATAATAATAATAATAATAATAATATGTCTAAAATTGCAATTAAGTCTATTTGTTATTTTGAACATTACCATAAAAAATATTTATCATTTAAAATTGATATATAGTAATTTAATATAATAATAATAATATTAATAATAATAAAAATAAAAGTAAAAATAAAAATAATAATAATAATAATAATAAAAATAAAAATAATAATAATTATTATTATTATAATTATTTTATTATGGTCAAGCTTAATTATTTAAATAACAATAAAAATTAAGAGATTAATTGGAATACACTGTCAGTGTAAAATTACTTTACACTGTCATCCAATTAGAATTAATTATTTTGACACATATTTATGGAATTAAAAATAAAACAAATTATATTATAAATATATTATTTTAATAACCACTTCTTCCTTGTTTCTCTCTTCTCACGTGTCAAAATAATTAATTCTAATTGGATGACAGTGTAAAGTAATTTTACACTGACAGTGTATTCGAATTAATCTAAAAAATTAATTAAAATCTATTAGCTTTTTTTTTATGAAAAGAGTACTTTCTCTAATCACTATTATAAGTTAAAAAAGTAATTTTAAATCTTGGTCACTGTGTTATAAATAAAAGTCATTAATTTTTAAATTAATTAATGCTTGTATTATTAGTATATCTATGATTTAATTCAAAAACATTTAACATTGATAGTCGATTTATCAAATATAACTAAGGATATTATAATAAATTATTTTAATTATATATTAAATTAAAAAAATCAATTAAAAAAACAAAAGGATTTAAAAAAATATATCAACAAAAAGTATCCACCATATGGCAAAGTAAACAAAGTTAAAACTAAAAATGCATTGTAAAATTAAAATATTAATTAAAAACTTGATAGAAGAGAGTTTGAGAGTTCACTGAAATAATTTTGAAACATATGGCGTGCATGCAAATGATGAAACTTTTATTAAAACTAACTTGAGAAATAGTTAATTTATTATGGTCAATTAAATAGTATAGGGGGAAAGAGCAAACTATAATGACAGAGCCAAGGGTGACAGAGGCCCAACGAGAATGGGCGGAGCTCCAGCGTAGAAGAATAAGGATGATGGAGGCAAGGAACTCGGTGTGGACGACAGGAAGGGGTAAAGGGATTTGGGATGAGGAGAGATTGTACTCATTCTTCTTCACGGAATTTCCGGACTCATTTAATGCAAAAGACATGTTTGAAGTATTCAAGGAGTTTGGTTTGGTGATAAAAGTTTACATACCAACTAGGAAAGATAAGAGAGGAAAAATGTATGGATTCGTTTGGTTCAGAAAGGTTGCTGACGAAAGAATCATGGCGGTGAAGCTTGACAATATCCATATTCAAGGAAAGAAGATTTATGCTAATATTCCAAGATTCCAACATGGGAAAAATGTAGTGCAACACTCAGAGAAGATTCAGGAACATAAGGATGATGTGGCCGAAAGTGGAAGAGATCTCCAGACAAGGAAGCGTGTTTGGAACCCTAAAGTATCTAATGTGTCATTTGCGCAGGATATCGGTAACACCAAATCAGGTGTGGAAGTGAAGGGTAAGAAAGGTTGCGGTAATACATATAATCATAATAAGAATAGAAAGTGGGAGTCTTCGGAGGTGAAACTCAGCTTCACACATCTTTAGTTTAACGTTGAAAAGAAGGAAGACATTGCATTCTAAAGGATTGTTCTAGATCAAAGCTACTCCAATGGGGGCGAACATATGTTTATTGGAAGAAACTATTGTGGGTGAGATAGTTGTATTGATAAAGAAGGCCAATGTGTGGGTTTCCCAATGGTTCTCTGATATACATCCATGGTCGCTGGAGGATGTGCATAACAATAGGCTCACGTGGCTACGCTGTTACGGGTTACCGTGTCATATTTGGTGTCCCCAATTCTTCAAACTCATATCAGGGCTAGTTGGAGAATTCTTATGTTGTGATGAAGAAACTGAGAAACACAAGAATTTGGACGTAGTTAGATTTCTGATCAAAATTAAGTACTCATTGAACCTTAATGAAACTTTCAACATTGAGTTTAATAATAGAATTTATATAATTAAGTTGGTAGAAGACATGCATGATCCAAAGAGAATCGTCGCTCCAAAGGCGCATAAGGTGGAGAGAGATTTCGAGGAGACTGGATTGGAGGGGGACGACGACAAGTGGACTAGCTCTAAGGAGGAAGAAGAAGGTGAGTTTAGGGATGATAAAGTAGACCATTAGACAATGGTAGCCCCTAGAATATGGGGAAAGGTGTTGTGTTATGATACATAGATTATTTGGGAGAAGGGATTGATGGTGTTGCTCTAGAGGCGGCTGACTTGGTTAGATGTGATCTGGTAGCTGAAAATGGGATTGTTAAAACTGGGGAAGCAAACAAAATAAGATTAGTTGGCACGCTAACATTAAATTTTGAGGAGTTAAAGCAAGTGAGGATGGGACATGTGGCTGTCGTTTTAAGAGTAAGTTCAAAGGATGTTGGTAATATTGGGGAAGTTAATAGTCCATTAACATTGCAGCACAATAATACTTTGGTTTTGGGCTTGGATGTTGTCATGTTTGGCCTAATATCTGGTTCGTCAATTGGGTACGGAGGCCCAATTCTGCATTCCAAACCCAGGAAGAAAAAGCTCCTAAATGATATTTATGAAAATCTAAAAATCCCATTTCCCCATCTTATTTTTCGGCGCTTATCCATTCAGCTAACAACGCAACCTTTTCTCTCATTCCTTGTAAGCCTTTATCTTGTCCTTCCCACCTTTGTTCTGAAGTCGAAGATTGAATTCAAGATACTCGTGGAGGGGGTTTATCCTATGCTGTGGTTTTATTAATGACTCCGATGTTGATCAAGGAAATTCACGTATCAGAAGGGCGATTGAAGACGTTCCAACAAAAGTGTGGCAGACAATCAAAGAGTTGGGAATTGAAGGGGAAAAGGATGATGAGTTATTTGAAGGAATAATTAGAAATATGGAGTCAGGGGATATGAAAAGATGTGAAGAAAAGATGGTGGCAACTATTGTGGTTCCATGATTATTGTCAGCTTCAATGTCAGAGGGTGTGGCAATTCAATAAAAAGAAGGAGAATAAAGGAGATCCTAGCAAAGGGAAAGACTGATATTTGCTTTATACATGAAACTAAGTTCCAGAAAATGGGAGATGGCATGGTTCATAGTATGTGGGAAAAGATGGAATGTCAATGGTCTACTGTTGATTCTATTGGACAATCTGGTGGCATTTTAACAATATAGGGGATGGAAGTTTTTTCTCATGTGTTTAGCTTCATGGGGAAAGGATTTATGGGATTGAATATTCATTGGAAAGGTATGAATTATTATCTTGTCAATGTGTACGCTTCATGTAATATTGCGGATAAATAGATAATGTGGTCAGAGCTAATTGAGTGGAAAGGAAAATTCCCTGTTGGGGAGTGGCTGGTGGGAGGAGATTTCAATGCTATTAAATCAGAGGAGGAAAAGAGGGGCAAAAGAGGGTCTTGCAGTGCTGAGATGGACGAGTTTGTCTCGTTTATTGATATAATGGAATTAGTTGATCTTCCATCTGTGGGAAACAAATTCACCTGGTTCAACTCGAATGGGAGCTGTAAAAGTTGACTCGATAGATTTCTTATTTCGATAGGGGGTAATTAACAAGTGGAACATAAATGCTCGACAAGTTGGAGATAGGGGCATTTCTGAGCACATGCCAATGTAGATCAAAGCAAACAATGTCAATTGGGGACCAAAACCTTTTACGGTATTTAATTGTTGGTATGAGCATCTTGAGTTTTTTGAATTTGTGAAGAAATAATGGAATTCCTATCTTATTGAAGGCAATGTTGCTCATGTGCTAAAAGAGAAATTTAAGATGCTAAGGAATAAACTGAGGTGGTGGAACAAGAGGGTGTTTGACTGGGTTGATCTTAAGATTGATGAAGGGGTGTATACACTAAATGATATTAAAGTTGATATAGAGATGGATTAAGGGCAGACTTCAGATGTAGAGCTGTTGAAATGAAGTGTGGCTCAAGAAGAAATATGGAACAAACTATACTTGAAAGAGAGCACAATTAAACAGAAATCTAGACTAAAATGGGTGAAGGAAGGTGATCTAAATACCAAATATTTCCACTCCATGCTCAACTGTAGAACTAGGAGGAATTCAATTATATCAATCCAAGTTGGATATGAGAGGGTAAAGAATGTGAGGATTGTGAAGAAGACCATTAAGTATCACTTCGAAGCAAATTTTTCTAACAGCTTCATCCAGAGGCCAAACCTTGACTTGTCTGAATTCTCTAGACTAACTGAGGACGAGAGTTTGAGACTGGAAGAAATGTTTTCTACAAAGGAGATCAATGGGTGGTGTTCGATTATGAAGGGAATAAAAGCCCAGGGCCAAACAGATTCAACATGGAATTTTTGAAGAGATGTTGGGAGGTGGTGGGCAGTGATATGGTGAAGTGTATTTAAGAGTTCCACTTTACTGAAACATTACCTAAAGCTATGCAATCCTCTTTTATTGCCTTGATCCCAAAATATTAAAAACCCCAAGGTTTGGATGAATATACACTATAAGAAAATTAGGGTTTTACGACACAAAAATTGCGACAGTTACTTAATAACCGTGGTAACTCTCATATAAAGACAGTTCTTACGACGGTTTACACCAACCGTCCTTACATTTTTAAAAAAAATTAATAAATATTACGACGGTTATCATTAAACCGCCTTAAATTCAAATTCAAGACGGTCACAAGAACCGCCCTAAAATATAGGTTACGACGGTACAACAACCGTCGCCCCCTAAACCTTGTAATCACACGTTGCAACCTAAACCTTTCCATACCCGCGCTCTGAAATATCCATAAAGCTTGTTCATTAGAGAAAGAGGAGAATAGTTAGGGTTGCATTACAAAAATAAGAAAAATTGCTTTGCTTCACGTACTGCTTCTGGATATCTCTCTCAGCTTTATACAAATTCGTCCATAACCGCGCTTGGTATCTCTCTCTCAGCTCACATCGCGATCAAAGCAAGCACCACCACCATAAATCTTAATAGGTTTTTCTTCTCAAACCCTAAGTTACTTATGCTAATATGTGTGTTTTTTCTTTATATTGCATATCCACGAGTGTTTTTCCTCCCACCTTTCATCTTGTATGTATTATGGATGGAATGGGTGCTTTTTTGCAGTGTGGGAATGATGTTAGATCCTCCTATTTCTTTTAATTGCTAAGTTTTTTTCCTCTATGTTATGGATGAATCTGACGACCTCACTCACATGCCAACCACACAACGCAGACGTAATGGCCTCACTCACAGGCCAACCAAACAACGCAGGATCCGTCGACGAAGCTTTGGAGATAATTGAATCAATACACCTCTCAGTGATTCCTAAATTGTCCGACATAGGAAACAACCGCTCGCAGGATTTTAGGGTTTTGATTGAGTTGCCAAGGCTCTTGAGCACTTGCTGCGAGATGTACTTCTCTATTTTGGAGATGAGATTATCCTTCGAGTAATCTTCTGTCATATCAAGAAACTCGCCGGCGCAACAGAGTGAAGCTAGATTGGTCAGTGACAGTTCCATTTTAACATCGTAATAGAATTTATCCGCCATCTCAAATGCCTCAGAGCCGCCAAGGAATTCAGTAAACATCACATGATATTGTTCTTGCATGATTTCATCTCCATCTTCTTCCTCCTGTGGGACGATAGAATGCGTTATTGCTTCCGCTTCTTGCTGGGTTATCAGGTCGTGCAACTTTCTACTCTTTGACATCAGAGGAAACTGAAATAGGTATTGGAAAAAAAATTTAGAGACACTTTGTAACCGCTGTAATTAGAAATAACCCAAGTTTCTGTGTCTGTGTTTTCAGTTTCATAAAACAAAAATGAATAGTTTTGTATATTGTTAGAGTTACCTTGTGGAGATGAAAGGTCACGTCATCCACTTCATCCACAATGTCACTTGGCAAACCAGTTGTGCAGAACCATGCCTGTCCTTTGGAGCTAGGTTTCTTAGATGGGGACTTTTTTCTCTGTAAGTTATATATGATTCTTTCTGTTAGTTCTTGTATTGGCTAGAATTTTGGTAAAACAAAGTTGAACAATGATAATGTCATGTGTCTGATGTCTTAACATTGAGTCATAACATTAGTGAATGTTAAGGTGATGAAGAGTTAAAGTGCTGAAGAGTGATGTCACATGCGATGTCTTGACATCACTATACCAGAACATTAGAACATCAGGTGGTGATGTTTTAGGGCTGCGCGTTTAAGTTTGATTTGATCAGATCTGTTAGAAATTTAGTGTGTGAATATCTTGGGAGAAATATTTTCTGTTGCAATCTGATTTTGTGCAGATTTGTTGCTGTGTTTAAGGGCTGAAGATTTAAAAAGATTTGAAGATAAAATCTGTTTTTAAATTCAAATCAAATCAGATATTTTTATGGAGAAGATCTTGCAGCTGAATTAAAAAGTGAAGATTATTGAAGATTAGTTTGTTACTATTTTAGTGCAAAAAGATATGGAGAATAGGTTGTTACTATTTTAGTGCAAAAAGATATGGAGAATAGTTTGTTACTATTTTTGTGCAAAAAGATATGGAGATAAATTAGGAAGAGTTGATTGAAGACCTATTTTGTGGGAGAATCTTTTGCAGATTTGTAGCAGCTGATATGTTATGATTTGAAGGCCCAAATCCAGTTGGGAAAAAGTTATAAATTGAATGCTTGTAACCTAGAATAGGTACGGGTCCAAGATGTAGATCATTAGGGCTTTGTCTAAGTGAACCACTCGGGTTGTGAGATGGTCACTGTGTTCACTCAGAAACCTGTAGGTAATGAGTATTGTATTAGAGGAAGCTTTGAAGCAACTCCAAGGTGTGTCATGGAAGTGTGTCTTCTAGTTTTAAGTGCTTGTTAAGTTGTTGGTAATCAAGTTGTTGATGCAGTGGCGGTGAAGTTGACTGCTAGACATCATTGCGATGATTGGAAGTGAGATGGAGTCTCTTATCTAGGGAGGACTTAGATAGAAGGGTCATTGGATAGTGATTAAATTAGGTAGATTGTCAACTGGTCTGTTGAGTCTGTAATTTGATATTACTAATAGTGGACTTCCTTCCTGGCTTGGTATGCCCCCAGATGTAGGTTGTTGGACCGAACTGGGTGAACAATCCGTGTGTTGATTTACTGTTACTATTATTGCCTTGTTCTTACAGCAGATTGCGATGTTGTGACATTGCACGAGACATCACACATCTGTACCAGAATTTCACTTTCTTCTCTAAGAATCTCAAACTAGGTTAATGGAAAGTCAGATTCATGAATATCACTAGTATAGTAAAACTTTCAGTTAGAACTGGAGACACTGAAAATATTATGTGGGATGGGTAGTACCCAAAATTATGATAGTCTTGAAGAGGTGAAATAGACTTGACTTGTACTCAGCACTTCAACACCTTTTGGAAAAAAAAAAGGAATAGAAGAGGTGAATGAAAGAAATTGTTTGTTTGTGCTTTATGTAAAGGTTTTTATGAAACAATTTTCTAATGTAACTGAAAACAATTTTGAGTTGGGTTGAATCTGAAAACAATTTTCTGGTGTAGATGTAGTTAAACTCTACTTGTTGTAACTGCAAATACAAAGTTAGAAAACAGTTTATGTCATATAGAGATTAACTTATATATTGAAACTATGTCACTTCTATGAACATTCATTGACCGCCTAAGTTTTAGAATACCTAAACTCTGTTCAAGGGAAAAAGAAACAAGGTAAATGTGTCAAACATTTGTTATTATGTACTTCATGTCAAAAATCTGGAAATCAATTCACAAACTAAGAGTTATTTATCTATTTAATGAATTATATCTACATGAAATTTAAGATTATTTTCCTTCTCACGACAAAACGTATAAACTAGCTCTTAAAGATACGGATCTTTTTTGTTCTTGTATTGGGTGTCAACTTGTATGGATAACACTTGTGGATCTTATTTTTGTTATAAACTAGTTGCATTTATCTATTTTTGTGAATTGTTTGTCATTCAATCTTTTGAGGTTCCAACTTCCAATCTTGATGATTTTCTCATTTGACTAAGTTCTTGTGGTTGTATGTGGATATGTGTAATGTTTGAATTACACATACATTGCATTTCTAAATTGTGTTGTTTTGTTTTTGTTTGTGCAGGCACTATTCGAACATCTGCGGATGGTCTTGGTGCTTCTGGAAAAGTTTTTGCTAACTCATCTTCTCTGAGTTTGAAGTGGGAACTTAGTAGCTGTGAGGGACTACCATATTAGGATTACGCATTTGATATTATAAAGTCATTCTTTAACTCTTGCATTAGACACTAAAGTCTAAAGGTAAAGATCTACGTTGATGATTTTACACTATATTCACCTTACGAGCCTAGGGGAAGTATTGATTATATTAATATGATAAACTTCACTTGCAAAATTATTTTGGCTAACAAAGGTCCAATTTCCTATTTCACGTGAAGGATGATATAAGATTCCTTAACAGTTGAGTGACATCATCAATACATGATTATAATATCAATGAATGCAAAGATCTGTCAAAGTTATGATTTAAGATATTTGTCGCATAAGTTGTTTAAAGTTTTGATTTGTCTTGTATAATGTATATGTGATGTGTAATATTCGTGTATACTTATTTTCCCTAATTGCTTATTTTTTCCAGTAAAGAATAAACATTATTTTACATATCTTGTTCTAGTGTATGGATAACTAAAGTGATCCTAAATGCTTTGTTTCTTAGTGCATTGTTTGTGCCACTGTTACTGGCTTTCTTGGTGGCCTGGGAGATGATACATTTTACCAGTTTCCTCAAATTGAAAATGTGCTTACATATGCCATTCGTGTACAGGTACTATCGGTTGAAACTGGTTTATCCGATTGTGAATCTAGTTTTTTTACGTGATTAAAATTAAATCGTTTTAAGTTTCATCATTAAGTTCTGCATCACCTCTCTGCAGTTGTTTTTTAATTATTGCTTTGTCTTGAGAAGTTGTCTTATTTTACATTGGTGTGATTCCATGCAGAAGAAATACCACTCCAACAAAGAGCTATGGCAGCCTCCTTGTTAGGGAAACTCGTAAGCCAACCAATGCATGGACCAAGAGTTTCAGTAACTCTTGCGAGGTTCCTTCCAGATGGCATTGTATCCATAATTAGGGATGGACCTGGTGAAGCTGTTGTAGTTTCCCTTGAGTAGACTATCGAGACACCAGAACTTGTACAGACACCGGCTATGGCAGCTTCCCTATCCGCACAGATTTCTACTATGGCATCAGAGTTATATCGTGAGTAGATGAAAGGTCGTGTTGTTGATTGGGACGTGCTTGAGTAGGCATCTGGCCAGCAGGAAATGAGAGACGATCCACAGGTATCACCTAATAATATTTGTGAATGTGTAGATTCATTTTCTGATGAAAAGTTGTAGAGAATTGTATATTATTTTGTGAATGGACTCATCTTTTGTGTGTATGCAGGTTAGAGGCATCTATGTCCGTCTTTTTTCTGAAAGATCCTAAATTCCGTCTGAGAAACCCTAAAAGGTTTTTGAAAGCTTTACTAGATCAGTACTTGTCATCTATTGCCGCCACTCATTATGAGGCACATACTGTTGACCCAGAGCTTCCTTTCTTCTTTCGGCTGCCCTAGTCTCATTACTGCGTGTGCATCCTGCACTTGCTGATCATGTTGGGTATCTTGGATATGTACCTAAACTAGTTGGTGCAGTTGCATTTGAAGGAAGACGAGAAACAACGTCAACAGGTGAGATAAATGACGGGAAGCATGCAGACAAAAAAAATGGCCCAGATAATGAAACAGCAGAGAACACCCAAACTCCTCAAGAGCGTGTGCGTCTGAGTTGTTTACGTGTCTTACATCAACTGGTAGCTAGTACCACATGCGCTGAAGCCATGTCAGCAACTAGTGTAGGAACACCTCAGGTATCCATCAAGACGTATTCTATATCAAGTGGCTAATTTACAATCCTTTTGGAACCAATGGATCTGTGGAACTGTTGGATCATATCCGCCCAGTTTTTCTGTTGTGTCCTACCATATTGTTATCGAAACAAATGGTTGGTTGACTGTTCCTCAGATAGCTTTTCCTGATGCATCTAACTATATTGTCTTTGGCAAGTGGCAACTATAAGATACCACTTGTGATGCTGACAATTGATAAATGACATATCAAATTCTTTTTTATTATTGTTTAGTATATCTTAGAAACTTTATCCTATAATATCATAATCTGAGAGACCTGTTGTGATTGATTTTGGAACACTGTCAATTGTCACAGCCTATGAAGTATGGACACCCCAAAAATGACCCCGACACTGACACGGGAACACCAGTAATAATTTGAAAAAAAGAGTAAATTAAACGTATTCACAAGTGTCGGTGCAGGTGTCCGACACCGACACAGACATACATTTTTTAAAAAGTGTCGGTGCTACATAGGTCACAACAGTGAGTAATGTTTCTGCTGTCAGATGAATTTTCTTTGAGTATAAGATATGAATATTCTTTATAATGCTTATAGAGATGCAATGGCGAAGATTATCTAATGAGTTTATGGCAGCAGAATTACGAAAACTATCGGTACTAAAATTTTGCTAACAATGCAGAGTTGGTCTTGTTGATGTACTTCTTGGTCTTCTTGATTGGAGGGCTGGGGGGAGGAATGGGTTTTGTTCTCAAATGAAATGGAATGAATCTGAAGCATCTATTGGTCGGGTGCTTGCAATTGAGGTTAGAAACTCAGTCAATTTTATTCACCTGCTCGAGTTTGAGGCTCTCTTACATATTTTTTTCTTTTTCAACGTATGGTGCATCTTCTTTTTGTTTATAAAAAATTGTAGTTCTCTTTCTGGAAGTCCTTTGGTCCTTTGTATCTGGTGTTTTATTAATGGTTTTTAACCTGTTCTCATTTTGTTTGTATGTTAGTTTCCAAGGAATGGACTTTTTGTTTCAAATTTCCCATTATCATTTTTCTAACATCTTGCAATTTAATATATTTAGTGTTTCTTTCTGCAAGTGTTTTTTATTTGTTAATTTATGCAGTACTCAGGAAACATATAAAAAGTTTTTGTAGTTGTGCTTATTTTTAAAGAAAGTGATATAGCTTTAACTAATCTGTACACATTTTATGTTGGATTTTATTACTGCTGACAAATTATACCTACACGATGAATCAGGTTCTGCATGCATTTGCTACTGAAGGAGCCCATTGTACTAGAGTGCGGGAAATATTGAATAACTTAGATGTGAGTTTCTCAGTACATCTTGGTCTTGGCTTTTACATTTTATATATATAGCTGTTTGGGTTTTGGCTTTCGTGTTTTATCATCAACTTCCCTACTGCTAGACCTCCCCCATCATCCACGTCTGACTTGAGTGCAAAACAGGACTAACCTTTGTAGCAAAAAAGGTATGATGTTTTTATATAAAATGGAACATACATCCAAGTCTATACTTGATAGATATGGCTCTGTAAAAAAGATCAAATTCAGTTTTTTTAATTGGCATCCGTTGTTTATAACTAAACTTACTACTTTTAGGTTCTTCAAATAATGATTATCACCAAAAAGTTCAGAAGCTTTTGGATCATACTCCAGTTGTTCCAATTTCAGATTCAAACTTGTTAGTAAATCTGATAAGTGCTTCAAATGACTGTGTTCTTATGGATGGTAGTACATGTGATTCTGGTGCTCAGAAAGAAATAGAGTTGCAAGCTTGTGATTCAAATAATGATAGTTCAAGCCCAAGATCTCAACTACCAGATAAACAGATCCTATCAAATGTATTTGATTCTTTATTTGCATGTAATTGTAATATGATAAGCTTCTAACATATAAAGTGACATGGGGCTTGTATAAATGTAATATGATATATATGTAATACGTATATATGTATAGGTTGGTTGGATCCTTTGGATCATCTAGTTTGTATTAATGTTTTTTTGAATTAACATATTTCTCTTTGATTAAAAAAAAATACCCATTCTGTTCATATTTCTACAAACATTTTCTTTTTAATTTTAAAAATAAATTACCTTGTTCACATGTAAAATATCAAAAGAAATACATACAATCAAAGTTAACTACCTCTAATCTTGACACAAAAGTGATTAGGTACCCATAACCATGGTAGCTTGCTTTACAAATTTCAGGAGGAGATGAATGAGCATCCATGTCGAAGAATCGAACTCGGATGCAAATCCAGCTTCTATTTGTAAAATATCACCCTTTTGTGAAGAAATCTAAGAAAATCAAGTTGTGGTGTGTAAAAGTGGGTTATTATCCCCAAAAAATAGTGTAAATTACTTATATAGTACTTTAGAATCTGTCACGTTTGCACTGCGAACCGATTCTTCGCCCAGCGAACCCCAATTTAGGCACCTGAAGTGCTTCTGAACAGTTAAACCGCCTCTGAGAAATATCTGAAGTTCGTTGTGCGAACGATTCTTTGCACTACGAACTACCTCGCTTACAAGTTTGCACAACGAACTTATGGTCCTTTTGCTATTGTCTCAAGTCTGGGATGGTTCGCTGGCTCTTCGCTAACGCTTTGTCACAACGAACATTCACTGCTTGTTCGCCCTGTGAACTTACTGCCCTTTAGTTACTGCCTCCAATTTGAGAGCCTTCGTTGGGACTTCGACAAATGTTTGCAAAGCAAATATTTGGTGGCTGTTCGCACAGCGAACATGCTGATATTCTTCTCTTCCTTAGGCTTCCTTGTCCAATTTCTTGTGTCTCACACTTTGATGCTTTCATGCCTAATTTCTGCATAATAACACACAAATCAAAGCAACCAAAGGTATTTTCATACAATTTAAGAATAACATGCTTTCATGGAGTAAATACAACAAAACAACACAAAAGGGTTGAAAAATGCCAATAATAAATGATCAATTTAAAGAAAGTTTGACATCTAACAAACTCTCCCCAACTAGATCTTTGCTTGTCCTCAAGCAAAGTATGTCTCTCATTGAAAACAAGAGGATTTTCTCAAGCATTTAATTTAACCAAGAATGGATTTATGGCTCAAATAAATAAACAAATGCACATAAATAATGATTACAACTTCCTAGAATTAAACAATGCAAAAGAATTTAGTTCTTAAACAAACATCATACAATGCTTCGAGTAACAACTAAATTATCAGGTTTGAATCACTTTAACACTCCTATTTGAATAAGAATGGAAGAAATAAACGCGTTTACAACTGCGGGGTAATTTCACTCACCTGAAAAATGATGCAAATACAAACCAATTCATACATCATCTAAACAATCAATAAAGAAATTATGGAAGCAAGAAGATCACTAAGGTCTTTAAAGGATGTAGTTTGGTTAGGTTCACAACAAAGGGACATTTATAAGGCCATGGATTTAAAGTTGCCAATGCAAAAGAAACATTCACTATACAAGGTTATGTACACATTACAATTTCATCCAACACTTTCTTTTCTCTAATGCTCACCCTTCCAACACCTTTTTGCACATTATTTCTCATTTTCTATTTTTTTTTCTCATTCAAACAAGCATGCTCTTTTCTTTTTCTTTTTCATCATTCATGTACACAATTTTCTTTCCAATGCTTGTTTGAAAATTTTCAAAAAATTTTAGTAACCTACCACTTTTCTTTCCACTCTCCCCAACTTGGTTTCAACCAAACCTCAAGTGAATGTTCCTTGCTTTTTGAGGCAAGGAAGACAATTTAGTACAATTTCAAAGGTTCAAGAATTTTTTTTTAGATTCCTACACAATTCAATGATGAACTATCTTTATTATTATGAACAAATACCAAGTTCATCACTAAACTAAGATCTAAACTATTAAGCTCAAAGAGGTTAGCAAATTCTCACTACTCACGGGTAAGTTACTTTTGGATATGGTTGTGCTCATTATCAACAAATGCCTTGATCATATCAAATGCTTCCACAAAATCAAAATAATCACAAGATAAAGCATGAATCAAATGTACTCAACAAGATTTATCAGTCATCCTATGCATTTAGTATACAATGGATGTTTCTCACACTTTGTGGCTTTTGGACCTAAGTGATACAAGCATTCAAACAAAGTTGCAACAAGAAACAAAATTACATTTGAACAAAGAAAAGAAATTCTTAAACATTCTAACATCATAGGAAGAGGTAACCATGTACCTTGCCAACATTTACATAATCTAATACTATCATCACCATCCAAACTTGAGAGAATCTTCATTGGATACTTTTAGCAAATAACAACCAATCTAGAAGTTCTCACATTTCCACACAAAAAATTCAAACATTAAATTCCAAACAAGCATATACAATAAAACAACAAACAAACATATCAACAATAAAACTAAAAACAAGCATATCAACAATAAAACTATAAGAGTTGAACATTCATAAACTGAAGAATTCAACTCTTAAACAACATAATAGAAGAAAAACAAAAGTAAAGAAAACGAAAGTTGAACATTCGTGAACTGAAGAATTCAACTAATAATAACATTAAAGTGCTAATGGTGTAAAAACACCAACAAATGTATTAGTACCCAAAAGTGGTACATACAAACAACATTATCCAAAATAATCCAACAAGAGGTTATTGTACATCAAAAGGGAATACAATAAACATAAACATAAATATAAATGTAGCAATGATCTAAGCTAACATAAAACTTCACTTTGTAGAACCAAAAGAAGTCGCCTAAGATCATGCTCAAAATATCCAATAACAAAAACAAGTCCTCCTCGGTCCCAGTCTCCTCAAAATCAACCTCTCAAAAACCGGAAACCTCCTCAAAAATAGCTTCAGAACCAGCCTCCATATCATCTCCAGCCTCGTCAGCATCCTCATGATCATCTACATCTGTCCCCTCTCTAAATTGTGGCCTGACCTCAGGCCAAGCAGCATGAGTTAGGAACTGCTCCCTAGTCATCATAGAATGCTCCACAGAGGGCTCCATGTACTGTAGCATAAATACCTGCATAGAATCAAGGATATCAATCATGGCACGCTGAGTTGCTACCATCCATTCCCAGTTGTAGTTGCATATCTCCCTCTGAAATGGGTCAAAGCCCTGGGAGCCTGCAACTTCAGAACCAGAAGCACCACCAGCATCAGTACCAGCACTAGAGGTCTGTCCTCCTCTCGCTCCCTTTAGCCTGCAAAACTTATCCACATACTTATCATCAATAGCACCGGGATTGTAACCAGACGACAAGAGGGTACCTTCACCCTCGCAAGCACACATAACACCATGATAAGACATGGAAAGACCAAGGGGCAATTTTTTCGAGCCCCTGACCTAAGTCCACTCTCAACAACAGCACATATCTCATCAGCTATGATCCTAGCAACATCAATCTATGTGTTAATCAGAATTCTGTGAACCAAATGTGCAACCGGAATAGGCACAGTGGAGGTACCAACTGAGCTAACAGTCGCATGTCCTCCCCGCAGTATATTCTAGGAACCCCATATGAGTTCAATTCCACTGGTTTGCCTTCTAACAATATTGCACTAGAGATGCCCTCTACGTCTCTATGCAACCTTAAGTTCCTGTGATACTCATCAATCTCCTATTTTCCTAAGGTGAGAGGTTTGCCTAAAACATGGTTAATGATGTCTCGATCGAATTTTACCTCTCTCCCATACACCATAGTGGTCCATGAAAAATACCTCATCATTATTTGGAAGAACATTAGCATAGAACTCCCTTACGAGCTCTATGTTAAAACTATCACATGGCGTGACCAATTTGTCCCACTTCTTGGAATGTAGGATTCCCGCTGCAGCCCGGTAGGAACCTTCAGGTTTGAGATTGAACCTCTTTTCTGGTAAAATGCTCCTTTTATCAAGAGCCACATATCTGGCAGCTTGCTTTGCTCCTTTGAACCTCTCAGTATCATATTGGATTGGCTGCGGACGAGATGTGCTTCCAACCTTTCGCTTCTTTGAAGGAGTTGCCTTAAGAGGTGCCATCTGCACATTCACCAAACAAAACCAGCAAGCCAAACACAAGACATATTAGTGAGAAAGCAATGCTCAAAGAATCACCATAAGAAACTCAGCACAACTAAAAAAAATAATTTGCTGTCATGTTCACCAAGAGTTTGCCTAGTGAACATTCGCTCCAGGATCGCTGTGCGAACTCAAGGCGAATCCTGCGAATTCCAGAATTGCAGGTTCTGCCTACAACAAACAAATTCAAATGCAAAGCCAAATTTCTACATCCTGTCATTTCTATTCATGGTACACAATGAGTATCTAGTAACAACACCCACAACAACAATTGTTCAAGCAAAGATTAAGGGTTCATAAGGGTTTAGTCAATTTCATATCAACCCTAACCTAAACAAACTCAACTCTCAATCTTTTTGAAGTTCAAAACCCACATGCAAAGCAACGTAAATCAACAATATCAAACATGTACAGAGTCACATAGCCTAGAAGCAAATTCTATCATTTTCTTAAACAAACCCTAACAACATGCTTGCTAATCAAGAACAAGGGAATGATTACATAACTCAAACCTGAATGCTGAGAGGATTGAATGAAAATAGCAAGTAAGCTTGGAACTGCTTCATTACGGGTACACTTGAGAACTTGTGTATGGTGCTTTGTGAGAAGTAGAGAGGCAAGAGTGAAAAGTGAAGACAAAAAGTGGAATGGGGTAGGTTTACCCCCACAAAATCTGAAAAGTGGGTATTGGGCCTACGCTTCTCTGGCCCACCCAACTTTTCACTTAAGCGATGTGGAAGCAGAAACTGAAATTTTCTCTGTCTCGCTCATCTCGCTTTGCGAACTTCCCAGCGAACATTCGCCCCAGGTTCGCCTATCGAACTCAAGGCGAATGTGGCAGATTTTTGAAATTTTTTTCTTTTCAACACATTCTACCACAACACTTCCTAAACCAATTTACACTATAAAAGTAGTAAAAATGAAAAGATACTTACAATGTTGGGGTTCCTCCCAACTAGCGCTTTGTTTAACGTCGTTTGAGCTCGACGATCCAATGCGACCTCCCGGATCGCAAAAAGAAGAAACTAAAAACGATCGGGCTGAACTTCCCAACTAAAAGGTCTTCATCCATTTTCATGACCCTTTTTTCTTCCAACCTTCTTTAAGAATGAAAAGTCCCAACATGACTTCATCATTGCCTCTTTTGCGTCATCATCCTTCTTTTTCCTTAATGCCACTCTTGCATCTTCTTTTTTCTCATGATAACCATCTTCCAATAGACTTGAAAACATCACTCCTTTGAAAAGTGTGAAACATGCTTCTTCCTCACTAGTCTCACCTTCATGATCCCCTCATCAACATCGACCAACAATTTTGCAGTTTTCATGAAGAGTCTTCCAAGAATGATCTGAGTATCCTCGTCTTCTTCCATGTCCATGACTACGAAATCAATCGGAAATAAAAATTTATCCACTTTTAATAACACGTCCTCAACAACACCATGAGGACGTGTCCTTGACTTGTCCGCAAGTTGCAATGTCATGTTGGTTGATTTCACCTCCATGTTCTCGAGTCTTTAGACCATGGACAAAGGAATCAAATTTATGCTAGCACCCATATCGATAAAAGCTTTACATTCAAATTCATTATCTATAGTGATAGGTAGAGCTACTCTTCCTAGATCTCCTTCCTTCAGCGGAAGTATACTTTGAACAACGACACTACAGCTCGCATTCAATACAATAGTTTCTTTGTCTGTATACCTCTTCTTTTTTGTAAGTATGTCCTTCATGAATTTTGCATACTTTGACATTTGTTCTAGAGCCTCAGAAAATGGAACGGTGATTTGCAATCGGCTAAATATATCCAAGAATCGGACATAATGCTTCTCATTGTCTTTTTTTGTAGGATCATTGGGATATGGTATTTTTTCGATGGAATGTCACTCACATGCTCCTTTCCTGTTTTTTTTTTCTTTTTTTTTTCTCTCCTCTCCAATTCTTTTCAACTAACTCTCCCTTAACAATTTTTTCTACTTCATTCTCATCAATTTCTTTTTCTTTTTCAACTACTCCTTCTCTCTCCACAACATTTTCATCAATGCACCTACCAATCTCTCTACCACTTCTAGTAAATATAGCCCTGCAATGCTCCTTGGGATTAACTTGAGCGTTAGCCGAAAACGGCTCATTGGGTTGTTCGGCTAATTGCTTAGACAATTACCTAATTTGATTCTCAAAATTCTGAATAGAAGCATCAGTGTTCTTTTGGTTAGAAATTGACATTTGTATAAATTGAGTGAGCGTGTCTTCCAACTTTGAATCTCCACTTGGAGCTTGTGGAAATTGTTAATGTAAAAATTGTTACTTTTATTTATAATAGAGAATAGAGTAATACTCTAGTAATGTTTTTCAATTAATACCGGCAGCATGGATCATTAATTTAATGAATTAGTTTTACGCCTAAGAAAACGATTTTTTTTAATATAACTTATTTTTTCAAAAAAAATACTAAATAAACCAGTTTTTCAAAAAAAATTTCAAAATGGCATGGTTTGGATAGGGGCTATAAGGGTGGCGCCATTTGGGATGGCGCCTCAGTTAGAGGCCAGAAGCCATTCCAAATGGCGCCTCAGGCCAAATTAATTTTGAAAAAAACCAACTGAGATGCGCCATCCCAGATGGCGCCTCAGTTCATACTATTTTTTTTTTTAATTTTAAAACGTGGACTATTAAGGTAAGACTAGCTCCAATAAACCGGAACCCATTCACATTTCCATACGCATTAAGGTAAGAATATACACATCCATGCGCCTATACTGATATGTTCAGGTGTAACTAATTCATTTTCTAACTACATTTTCAGGTGGACAGTTCCGAAAATGAGCTACGATAGAAACCCCCGGAACGCCATAACAGTCTACCGCAACCTGCTAGACCACATTGGCCCTGACGACGTATATTTCCCTACAACTTTTGTAACATTTCATCCATAGATATTTCTAACATTTTGTATACTTACTCATTAAACTATTTTTTCTTGTAGTTTGTCTGGAGGCCTTACGACGATCTCGACCACCAGCCCAACGCAAATGATGCTGCTGTGTGGACTTCGAAAACACCAATAATTCGGTTCACAACTGTTGAGATGCACCAAAGCGACCGAGTGAAACTACAATTCGGTATGCATCAGGACATTCCGGTGGATTCTACCAACTTGGGAAAGTGGCACCTACGCAGAGTCGACACGCAGTGGAAGGATGGTGTGTGGACCAACTTTGCAGCAGCGTTGTGTCACCAGTGGGAGATGCGCCACCAGCTCGTCTTAACAGACCCCGTTGTACAACCTGCTCGGCCAACGGAACTATATATGAGCTGGTTAGGGTCTGTTACCACACCACAACCTTTCCTCTCTCAGCCGACGTATCTAGTTGACCCCCGCCAACGTGCGTCTTCCTCCCAGCAATATGCCCAACATCATTCACCAACCTCTCCACCACAACAACAAAACCCTTACTATAGCCCTGACGAGTCATTCGAACCTACCGAAGCCCACCAAAACCCCCCACAAATGATGACCCCATCTTCCTACCACTCAGAACCACAATCATCATACACCCAACAAACCCCCCCTCTTTTTAACTATCAAACCCCACATCAACCACTGCATCAATACCAACACCCATCAATGCATCATTTTGGCCAACCATACCGTATGGAACCAACCCAACCCCCTCATACAAATTACATGAACATGGGCATGCAGCTGGATTACGGAAGTGCTGTCGGCGACAACCCCCCGGCTATTGGGGACAAATGCTGCAAAATTTGTCTCATGCTCCAGGGCCATCGTCTGATGCGTCGGGGCCATCTGAACAAACACAGAGACCAGCCACGCCTCAACAATCTCGTGGTGCTAGACAGAGACGTCAAACAAGAGCCCTTGATTGTGGGACCGGTGGTCGATTAAATAGGCACAATCATTGATTTTCTTTTTGTATCCAACTATTCTATTATTGTACTAAATATTTTAAAAAAAATTAATGTTGTTTTTTTTTTAATTATCCATTCTTAAAATAAAATAAATTAAAAAAAAAGGGGACACCTAAGGCGCCATCTCCCTTAAAAAAATTTGAAAAAAATTAGGACATTTAATTTGGCCTGAGGCGCCATTTGGAATGGCTTCTGGCCTCTAACTGAGGCGCCATCCCAAATGGCGCCACCCTTATAACCCCTATCCAAACCATGCCATTTTGGAATTTTTTTTGAAAAACTGATTTATTTAGTATTTTTTTTAAAAAAATAAGTCATATTAAAAAAAAAACCTAAGAAAACTTATTTTCAATAACAACAATAAAAATAAGAATAACGCTAATTGTGTTCCACGAGCTGACGAGCACAAGTTAAAAAATAAACATAGTAAAAAAAAATAAAAAATTGTAAAAAATAAACAAATACTTTTGGCAAGTAAATTAATTTTGAAAGTGGGACCCTTGAGTCTTAAATGTCGAACTTTTTAATAAGAAATAATATTACTATACAAGTTAGGAGACACGTAAATTCTCAATTAGTTTCACACTCTCTCTCGAACAATAACATTCAATTTTTCTTCTCCGTGATCATCATTTTCCCATCAACTTCTTTCTAGCTACTACCATGGTGGTTTCACAGGTAACTCTTTCAATTATTCTCCTCAAATAACAACTTAACACATTCAAAATATAGTTGCTTTTTCTTCTCCATTATCATATATGTATTGTTGTTTTCATGAATAAATATGTTATGTTTTGTTGCCTCTATAGGTATGCTAGTTTTCTGTGTATGGTTCTTTCTAATTTACATGTTTCCAGTGATAATTATTAATTAATATAATTTTCTGCTGAGATTTTTGTTATTTGCGGAAAATAATGTTCATTGCAATCGTTAATAATTTCCAAATGAACTGGCATGAGAATAAAAACCATATCTATCAATCTGTATAGACAGAAAAAGTTGTACTTTTCAAATGGACTTTACTTGTTAGAAAAGATCCTTTTGTTTATAGGGCCCTTATTCTAAATAGATGCGATGAAATATAGGTGGGTGTATGAATTAACATTTCATTAAAAACCATCAAAGTTTGTTGTAAGAATGTGGATTGAGGTGAAACAACAGTTCTAATAATAACATCAACATGTCATGTACTATGTGGTGGTATCTTCATGGTCCCTGGCCTATCACAAAAATATTATTATTTGATAATTTTAGTAACTTATAGTATCACCCAAATGTATGTGATCTCACTGGAGCAATGAATCTAGTATATTTTTTTGACTTTATAAAGTTTGATGTAAAGATATATTTATTAATAATTGGTGGAAATCTAGCATAGCCACATGATGTGGGCCAAATTCATAATAGATAAGGAACATAACATTAAACAAAGAAATAAGTTTAACATGTACGATTGAATGTGAAATTGGATCTGGGAATGGCCATATACAAGTGTTTAAATAAAGCATTGAATCATATGCAATATACTATTGAATAATAACATATTTTTTAATGCTATGTATTGTTCTCAGAATGATGAGATTCCTATTGGGTGGCCATTTGGTCTTGGTATTCGGAATATGAGATTGAGAGTTGTGGAATCACTTCCGGCAAATAATGTTTCAGCTGAGCCATACTCATTGTCATTGCATATTCCTTCCACAAGTTTTTCTTCGGTTTCTTCCTCCAACCTTGATACTGAGGTAATTTTATTCCCCAATGTTCCCAATTTTCTTCCTTTTTAACTATTAGTACTTGAATATTTCATGTTTTTTTTTTCTCTCGTTTCTTTAACTATAAACAATTTTGGAGAAAGGAAAATATCAATGAAACACTTACAGAGGCATGCATAAACCGACACTAACATGCCGTTAATTATAATTTTTTAAAATATAATCACATGTATTTGTGTCACATGACACCGATATATGTTACACATCAGACACAATTTGTTTAGAAATATCGGTGTTTTAATAATTAATAAGTGTAAAGAGTGACTCATTGAATTTGATGCGATGTATCTGGATCTAAACCACTTACATTGCCCAATGTTCTCAATTTTTTTTCCTTTTTAACTAATACTTTTTGTTTCTTTTAACTACAAGTCATTTTGGACAAAAGAAAAATGACACACTTTAGAACATTTACATATCAAACATGAAATTGGAATTTTTTTTAATATAACTTGTTTTTTAAAAAAAAATACTAAAAAAATCAGTTTTTCAAAAAAAATTTCAAAATGACATGATTTGGTAGGGACCAATAAGGGTGGCGTCATTTGAAATGACGCCTCAGTTAGAGGCCACAAGCCATTTCAAATGGCGCCTTAGGCCATTGGAAAAAGCTCATGAGGAGGAGCCATTTGAAATGGCGCCTCAGGGCTTTTTCTTTTTTTTTTTCTTTTTTTTTAATTTTCTTTTTTAATATTTTGTTAAATTAAAAAAAAACTTTTTTTTAAATAATTTAAAAATTCTGAATTTAATATTTAATTAGTAATATTATTCAGCTGGATTACAGTAGCGCCGTAGGCGGCAACCCCCGACTATTGGGGACAGATGCTTTAAAATTTGTTACATGCAACGGGGCCATCGTCTGATACCCCAGGATCATTTAAATAGGCATGATCATTGAACTTTTTTGTCAAAATATTGTACCCACCATTATCTATAACATTGTGATCTATTTATGACTATTCTATTTTGAATTTTACTTTCAAATTAAATAAAACATTAAAAAAAATTTAAAAATATTTTTTTTTAATTTCCAAAAAAAAAAAAACACACCTTGAAGCATCTGTTCCCAATAGTCGGGGGGTTGCCGCCTACGGTGCTACCGTAATCCAGCTGAATAATATTACTAATTAAATATTAAATTCAAAATTTTTAAATTATTTAAAAAAATAGTTTTTTTTAATTTAACAAAATATTAAATAAGAAAATTAAAAAAAAAAATTAAAAAAAAATTAAAAAAAAAAGAAAAAGAAAAAGAAAAAGCCCTGAGGCCATTTCAAATGGCTCCTCCTCAGGAGCTTTTTCCAATATGGCTTAAGGCGCCATTTGAAATGGCTTGTGACCTCTAACTAAGGCGTCATTTGAAATGACGCCACCCTTATTGGTCCCTACCAAACCATTCCATTTTGAATTTTTTTTAAAAAAACTAGTTTTTTTAGTATTTTTTTTTAAAAAACAAGTTATATTAAAAAAAAAATCATGAAATCGACACTATAGATAGATACCCATATTTATTATGATTTTTTTAAATATAATTAATGTATCAATGTCGAGTCAATATCAGACATTGATACATGTTAAATACCAGACACATTTTTGTTCAAGATGTCAATGCTATAAGATATAACCTAATAAGGGTGAAGAATGAAACATTGAATTTGATCAATGTATCGCGAAATAAACCAGCTACATTAGAGTTGAATCATAACTAGTTCAACCAGTTTTTATTTATTTTTCATTTTCTTCTATCACGTAGTTCAATATTGAACAGGGCCGGTCCAAGGGGCAAGTAACCTACGCTAGGGCTTTAGGTCTCAAAAGTTCTGATTTAAAAAATGCCTTATAATTTTTTAGTTTAGTTGAGTTGGTAAAAAATGCCTCATTACTTTGGTAAAACATGCCTCATAATTACATATATTATCATAGTTGAATTGGTAAAATGCAGGTTTCTTTTTCTTTTGGTCTTGAATTTTACTCTTGACAACCATAAAATTATTATTTTAAAATACATTTTAAATGCCTCATTTTAAAATTTATTTTAGGTCTCTAAATAAATTGGCCCGACCCTGATATTGAACCACATAAATCATAATTTTGAGGTGTCACCATGTAGATCTAAATTCAAAACATTGACCATAAATCACATACAACTGAATTTTCTTTTCCATTTTACCAAACTTTGCCACAATAGTGGTTTGATTTTTTTTAGCATGGAGTTAATGCTAACATCAAAAAGTAAAATTTTTGAACTTCACAAAGTAATGCATCGTCTCATACACACTAATAGAGGACATATCAATAAATTGCTCTTAAATTTCTAACTCCATTTTCCGTTGGAACAACCAGTCAACAGCATCATTCTTTAAAGACAGCAGTGTATCCCTCGGGCATCTAATTGGAATCAGACCTGGTGAAAGAAAACGCTTATACTTCACAAACCCACTAAGATTCGAAGAAAAAGAGAAAAAACTTTGTTCTAATGATACCTCTAAATCACAAGAAGTTGACATGTCCTGTGGAATTTGCATTCCCTCACTATTTGAGCCTCTGCTAATAAAAATTAGCAAAAGTAAGAAAAATTTAAGGAACTAGTAGAGCATATGATGGTGTCTCTGCAATTCTGGGATCAGTTTCTACTAGCTACTCGAATAATTGTTAACAAAATAATTTTTATATTTTTTAGCCAATTTTTCCATTTTGATTTTCACAAGTTTGATGCAACTTTGTTGAGTGTAATAAAACCGACTTTGACATATGTGTAATTCTATAAACGATATTTACTTATATATATTCTAAAAAATTATGGTTATGAGTTGAACAATATTTACTTGTAATCACAAGTTTGATGTAATTTGCCATGCAGCTTTTGATGCTGCAATATATTTTGCAGTATAGGATGGTAAAATCAATAAATCTTGTATCTTAATAGCCAAATGTATTTATTCTCTCTAATATTCTCTTCTTCAAAAGTGTGTAAAAATATAATTAAATAAAAAATAGAAAAAGTTGGTCCATTTTAAAAACACTCATTTTTAAACATTAAAGTGTAGAAAATCATTGGCGGATACACTTTTGAGGGGAATGGCTTAAGTAACTTTGCATAACTTTGTAACTTTAGTTAATAAAATGAATGAATAAATTACTAATGCATATTATATTGATGTAAGAGGCTAATTTTTTTTTTTTTTTGACTAAAATTACAAAAATCACTAAAACCATGTCTCTTTTTGAGGGGTGCAGTTTTTTTTTACTTCAATTAATAAATATTACAGCATTCTTGTAATGTTTAATATTGTATTGGTATACACCACAATTTTTAAGCAAAGACTCTGATATCTTACACCACAATTTGTATTTGCATGTATTTCAAAGTACCAATAAAATATTAAATAAAACTAAAACAGTGTATTTTAAATTATATATATATATATATATATATATATATATATATATATATATATAAAGTAATGGATTGAAAACTAGAGCACAAGGGGTGCTCA
The DNA here is from genome assembly GCA_022829125.1 of Lathyrus tuberosus. Taxonomy (NCBI): domain Eukaryota; kingdom Viridiplantae; phylum Streptophyta; class Magnoliopsida; order Fabales; family Fabaceae; genus Lathyrus; species Lathyrus tuberosus. The sequence continues at coordinate 14,493,505 of JALAZF010000093.1, read as the reverse complement.
CCCTTATACAACAACAACAGAACAGAAAAACTGCAGGAGAAAAATCACAACAGCAAGGCTACCAGCAACATAGAAAAATCTGCCTAAACTACAGAAAACAAAGCCTTAAAGAAGGGCCCATCCATAACTAAGATATCCTCTTAATAGATCTAACCACCTCCTCTACAGAACTGCTCACAGCATTAAAAACTACGTCGTTTTTTACGGCATTTCCAAATCGTCCAAACCGTAGCCGCCCAAATTACCAGACCATTGTTACTGCCATACTTCCTTCCAAACCCATTAGAAGCTGAGAAAAAGGCTTCCTTATAGCTGCCCCCAGCCTGAAATTTAATGCCTAGCCAATCTTCAATACTATTCCACACGGCAGCCGCAAAATCACAAAGAAGAAGCAGGTGGACAGAGCTTTCCACTTCAATCCTGCACAATGGACATAAGGAGTCGTCGTTGCCAAGAGGGATCCCTCTATGCATAAGTTGGGTTTTTGAAGCAATACGATCCCTCATCAACCTCCATAGAAAAACCTGGACCTTGGAGGGAATTCTAAGCTTCTATATCTTTTTCTGACAGTTAGAAATTTCAACATTATGACTGAGGCCCATCTCCTCCTGAATAATATGGTAGCAGTCTGCGACAGAAAAAGAACCGGAAACGTTACCTTCCCAAACGAAAGAATCTTCAATTTCACACATAAGTTTTGCCTCCTGCAGCAAGGAAGACAGGGCTACTGTCTCATTCGACAAACCAGTAACACCTCCGAAGGACAAAATCTCTGCCAGTTGGTTGTTAGACGAGGCTAAATACTCCATAGCCTCACGCACACTCCAGATAGAATTAAGAGCATGCTCATACATATTTGGGCACACGACTTTGAGAGGTTGATCTCCCAACCATCTGCTGCACCAAAAAGAAGTATTTTCTCCGTTGCCCACGACACAAGAAATGTTACCAACAAAGAAGCCAGTACCAAGAGCTTTATCGTAGCTAATGGACGACAAATCTCTCCACCACAGAGACCCATGCTTCCTACCACTAACACCTTTGTTGTTATTCACCTCCAAGCGTAAACTTGTAGACGAGTATCTATGCTCTAAGATGCCTCTCCACAACACATTCTTCTCCGTCATAATCTACCACTTCCATTTAAATAAGAGGGCTTTGTTGAAGGAAACAATATTTCTAATGCCCAACCCGCCTTTATCTTTAGGTTGACACACCTTGTTCCAGCTCACCCAATGAATTGTTCTACTACGATCAGCCCCTCCCCAGAGGAAACTACTTTGGATCTGGATTATTTCTTTCAAAACTTCAACCGGTGCCTTATAGAAAGACAAGGAATAAACTGGCAGCGCGTTCAAGACTGAGTTTATCAGCACCACCCTCCCTTCTATAGAGAGATGTCTACCTTTCCAAACCGACAAACGATTCCTCATACAACTTATGACTTTCGACCAAGTCTTCACTCTCATCGGGCTTCCCCTACCATAATACCAAGGAAGGGGAAAGAAAGCACACCCACCCTGCAAAACAGAAAAGCTGCTGCAGCAGCAACAAAATCAGGAGGCAAATTTACTCCACTAATACAGCTTTTTGAGAAATTAACTTTAAGACCGAAGACAAGTTCGAAGCCTCTAAGGATTGCTTTAACACTCCATAAATTTTCCCGGCTGCAATCGCCAATCAACATAGTATCATATGCATACTGACCAATACTGTAACTGACTCGATCATTGACTTTAAAAGCCTTGAACACACCTTCCTCACTCGCTTTCTTCATAATTCTCGTTAAACCCTCCATAACCACAAGGAACAGAAAAGGGGATAAAGGTTCGCCCTGGCGTAAACCTTTTTCAATCTTGAAATCCGGAGTATTGCTACTGTTCACGAGAACCGAAGCCGTGCCCTTGAAGACTAAGGCTTCCATCCAACTTAACCATTTAGCACCAAAGTTCATTCTAGTCAGCATGTACCTAAGATAACTCCAGCTCACACAATCATAAGCTTTTTCGAAGTCGATTTTCATGATCATGCACTCCTTCTTCGTTCTGTTAGCGTAGTCCAATATCTCATTTACCGTAAGAATTCCGTCTCCAATGCTACGACCTTTGCTGAAAGCAGGTTGCTTTAGAGAGATGATAGATCCGATGACCTTCTTTAATCTCGCAACCAGAATTTTTGAGAGGATTTTCTGAAAGCAGCTAACCAAGCAAATTGGTCTGTAACTGGACAAAGAATGTGGGTTGTTGATCTTAAGGATTAGAGCATAAAAAGAGGTCATGGCAGCCTTGGTAAGGACAAGTTTGTTGAAGAAATCCCACACGAACTTGCAAATGTCGCCTTTAATCACATCCCATCCGTCCTGGAGAAAACTAAAGTTGTAACCGTCAGGACCGGGGCTTTTACTCCCGTTACAGCTCCATATAGCATCTTTGATCTCCTCTGTAGAAACAATTTCTTCAAGAGAAAGCCTATCAATAACAGAAAAAGAAGGTAAATCAACACCATCAATAACAGGCCTACACTCAACAGTTTCTTTGAAGTTATTCATAAAGTGATTCCGGACTTCAAGTTTAATATCCTCCACTTCTTCCTTCCTTCCCTCTGACGTATTTACAAAACGAATATTATTCCTGCAGTTTCTATCTCGGACAACCCTATGAAAAAATCGGGAATTACTATCGCCCTCTTTGAGCCACAGAGCTCTAGACTTCTGTCTAAGAAGGCGTTCTTTAAGATTCAGATGATTCCAGAAGTCAGTCAAGGCCCTACTCCTCTCTTCTCTCTTATCCACATCCAGAAGGTCAGCTTCCTTTTCAAAAAACCTTTCAATCCCGTACAACTCGTCTACTGCTGTCTCAACTCTCAAATTAATCCATCTGAAGACCTCTTTACTCCACTTCCTCAAAGCAGCCTTAAGAAGCACAAGCTTCTCTTTTAAGACATAATCGCCCCTGCCAGACACGACAAAAGACTTCCATTCCGCAGAGAGAAAGTCTTTGAAGGAATGGTGAGAGATCTAAGCATTATTGAATTTAAACGGCTTCGGCCCCCAGCCAACATTGCTAGATCTCAGCCATATAGGGTTGTGGTCCGAAATGTCCCTCTTACCTATTACCTGACCCACAACCTTCCATTCCTCCACCAGTCTCTCCGAAAGTAAAAAACGGTATAATCTGCTCATGGAATTTCCGCACCCGCTAAACCAAGTAAAGTTTCCTCCTATGCAAGGAACATCGACACAATCCAAAACATCGATGAACTTAGAGAATTCCAGAATTTCACCTCCACGACTGCCACTAAAAGTACCTAGCCTCTCCTCCCTACTAGACACGGCGTTAAAATCCCCTCCGACAACCTAGCGGTATCCCTTGTACTTAGTTCTGCAAGCCACCAACTCTTCCCAACACTTCCTCTTCAAACGGATAGAACATGGGGAGTAAACATTTATCAGGTGCAACTTCTTCCCCTTCCACTCAGCACAGACACCAACGAATCCAACTCCCTTGTAACTGTAAGAGAGGTTGAGAAAATCTTTTCTCCACAACGTTAATATGCCCCCTGAGGCTCCAATAGCGCTAGCAAAAGACCATTCGACATTGGGTCCACCCCAGAACGAAGAAGCCAAATCTAAACCCACCTCAGACATCTTAGTTTCCTGTAGAAAACACACATCAACCATACCTGCCTTAATCAACTGCACAATTTTTCTTCTCTTGGACGAAGTCCCCCCTCCTCTGATATTGATTGACAGAATATTCATGATTCACCATTGGGTTTTGACTCATTCAGAGATATTTCTTCCTTGTCTCTTTGTTCCATCCTGTTTATCTCCTGTAACAATGATTCCTCCCCTGGTCCTCCTGTAACCCCAAGATTGAAAATTATCTCCTTTATCTTCAAAGAAACTTTAGATTCGAAATCTGCCCAGAACCTCTTGTTTTCTTGGAACACTTCTGAGTCGGTAACAGAGTGACATCTCGTTCCACAGCCAGAAGAGTTAGATTCCCCTGTAACCATAATCTTCTTCAAAATAGAGTTGCTTGAGAACCCCCCTACTGCTTTTCGATAAGGAAGAAACCCTACCCGTGTTGCCTGCAGTATTCTTTTGGATGTGACTTTGACAGATAATGCCCAACTTTGAATTTCCTTTAGAATTATTTTTCCTCTTGACCCGGGCCACACTTTGTTTGATGGCCAGTTATTTTTGGGCCTTCAAAAGGTCATCAAAAATCACTTTTGAAGTCAGGCCCACATCTTCCCGACACTGGTCCCTAGGGGACGCTAAAATGGGGACACCTTCTTTCCTGGGATTAAGAATCGCCTGCTCTGAAACAGAGCAATGAGTACCCTCTTCTGACCCTGCCACATCTACAACTTTAGGACTGACATTCCTAGGACTCTCGCCCCCAAAAAACTTAGGGTCCTCATCACTGCTAGGGCGTTTATCCGCTGAAGGATTCTGACACTCTTCATCTTAAATGGACAGGTCAATGCTACTCCCTCAATCATCTCCCCATTCTGTACCCTCCTTCCCTGCGTCATCTCCTTCGTCGCTTCCCCAATCTGAATTAGAATCGGAGCTTCCCACCTCTGAGTTTTTGGCCTTGGACTCTGACTTAGCTCCCTCTCTGAACTGCGAGCTAAAGCTTTCCTCCACCATCCTCACCCTGTACATCTTTCCATTAATGTTGACACTTATCATTTCGTTAATCGTCATTCCGCACGAAGTTCTCACCATGAAACATGCTACGTCCATTTTTGAGAACTTAGAGAAAGTTTCCTCATTACAAACATACTTCCCTACCAATGTTGCTAAACGTTCAAAAAAGGCAGTGCTCCAAGCGTGGCTTGGGATTCCAAATCACCGGATCCAGATCAGCCTTTCTTGATCCACGTCTTCCTCCCTCCATTTTCTCACCTCCAGGAACCTTTGGCTCAGCCAGTCATTTGCTCCATCAACCAGAGCTTCCAACTCTCCATCTTTATATTCTTCAAGAAGACAGAGGTTTGTACCTAGTGGAGTCACTTTGAGACCAAAGTAAACTTCTAAAAAGAAAATCCTTTGCATATTATATGTTGCTCCGGGCGTAATGACCTTCCCCACATAAGCCTTCCCAAACCTTCTTAGCTCATTCATGCCAACCTCAAAGCTAAGATGCTTGCCCGCCTTCTGTGGAAGAGAACCTTTACCATCCATTTTGGTTGCTGTAATACCTCAAAATTTGCCCTCATGTTTACTCAATAAATTGGTCTATGCTTTACTCATTTTGCATTCCATGATAGGTCATAAATTGCATATCATTGGTTGCATAAGGGCATGTGATCAGTGGTTTTCAAAGGTGTTAATCATCCAAAGCAAGAGAATAAGAGCCAAGGGTCTTCAAACAAGCCTCAAGGGTCTTTTATATCATATATCCTCTCACTTTGATCCCCACAAGGCATTGGAAGTTGGGAATTCATCAAGAAGATTAGATAGTGCATCATCTCCTACACAAAACAGTCTAAAATTGGGATATGACCCTCAAATGGGCAAGCTCCTTGAGTTTTTATCGTCTCCAAATGTCATATCTCATCTTTGTTAGATAGGATATACATCATATTCATAGGAATTTGGATTTGGAAGATGTGTTATTTCCTCCTAACCAAAGGGTACCAAAACTAGGGTTTGCCCTGAAATCAGTTTATTTCTTATTTTTTGGACAAAGCTTGATCTCATGGTATTCCTTATGTCCCTAAGTGTATAGGGATGGAAAATTGCCCATCAATTGGTTTCATAAGGGTTTCAATTGGTCAGAAGGTTCAAAATCAAGAAATTGGGGAAAAGTCAACTGTGCAGTGAAAAAGTCAACTCCTGATTTTTTAAGGTCAAATTCATGAAATTCAAGTTACATATGTTCATTGGACAAGATTTGATCAAGAGATGATGGAGGAATCATGAAAAATCAAGAAATGTACAAAGTTTCCTTTTTTGAAAATTTAGGGTTTCCAAAAATGGCAAGTTTGGACCATTTTGCACCACACTTTGAGGCTTTCTTTCTCCATGATAAAAGCTCCAAACTTCATTCCCAAGTTGAGCCAATTAAAGATGACATTCCAAGCTTCAAATCCATATACAGAACTCTTCCATTGGATCAAAATTGAGGGAGTTATGATCAATCAAAGTTTGACAAAACTAGGTCAAAAACCAAGTCATGACCAAGCAAGACCAGGCCCATGCGCCATAATTTTGTAAAACACATGGTGGGCAAGATGTCAAGCCATTTTTCTCATTGAAGGAGGCTTCAAATGAAAAAAATTTGAACATCAAAGTTGTTCATCTCAATGTCCTCTTCAACTTTGATGTTGGACATTTTTTCATTTGAGCAAGTTATGATGGAGTTATGATGGTCTCAAGTTGAGGTGTTCATGCTAAAAATTCACGGGTCACATTGCCATGCCATGCCAAGTTTGCCAAGCCCACAAATCAGTTTGGATTCATTGAGTTCATAGCCATTTTCCATCATCTTAAAAGCTTCATTTCAACTTCATTCCAACATCAAACATGTTCCATTATGTTTCCTCTTTATAATGACACCCAAACCATGTCATTCCATCCACCCTACATGAAGAATTCCACCCTCAAACATTATTGGTTTCATTGGAATCTTTGCTGCCAAAGTTAAAATGTTATGGCATGGTTATTGCTCAGTTTGCACGCATACCTCTACACACTCTTCAGCCATTGCCTCATTTGTACGAACATTTTCCCCTACACATACATGACACACTACCCATCATACATAAAAAGGGAAAGTAATAAAACTTGCTCAACAAGTTTCTGCTGCAACATGATTTCATCACCACCATTCCTTCTCAATCTCACCATAATACCATGGATTTCACCCTCACCATATCACAACCAAGACCAACTCGCCCCTAACTAACTTAACTCAGTTAGTTAGGGTGGACTCACTCAACTCAGTCACCAAACTCAATTCCTAACCTCACCTGTATAAACAAACACACACACAGTTTCACTGGCTCTCTCATTTTTTCACTCTCACCAAAAATCATTCTTACTCTTTCTCTCTGATTCTCTCTGAACTCTCTCACACTCTCTTCACGAATTCATCTTCATCTTCATTCATTGTTCATTGTCTGGTGTTTCTGGATCAAGAACAAACAAGATCAACACCAATCCTTCAAGTATAGCACCACGGTTTTGAATCTTCATCTATTTTCTTCAAGACTTCAAGCTTCCAGTGGCATTTATTTTGCTTATTCCAAGCTCACGAACTTAGAGAGGATCTCTGGTTTTCTTTTGCTTCAAGTTTCTGCAGAGTTCAGGTTCCAATTCATCCAACTTTATTTCACTAATTTATGTTGTTTTAGCTTGCTTTTCTGTTGTTTTTTTTAGCTTAATAGAAGCATTATTCATCTCCGGCTAGTTGATAGGTCTCTTAGAGGCATAGATTCAAAACCTAGGGCATTTTTAATCTCTTCGATTCTCCTCATATGTGATTGATATGTGAAAAATATTGGTGAATTTGTGATGTGCGTGAGGTCCTCTTTCGAATGGCATATGATTTGTGGATTTCTGGACATGTGAACATTTGCAGGTGGCGGAGAGTGGCCGGAGAAGATGACCGGAGGTCCTTCTCTGGCCGGTAAGGTTTAATGTTAGGGTTTCTCAGTTTTATAACACAGCCGCCCGATTCTTTTGATCCAATGGTTCATATTTTTCTAGCACATTAAAAAACATGTGCATCTCACGTGCTCTCTTTTTTGAACTCTGACAATTGTATGTGTGTGCATGCACGTTTGTTATCATGTGCCTTGTTCTGGATTCATTTGATACGCATGCTTTAATGATTGATCTTGGTTGACCTGATTGTGTGGCTATGATTGAATCACATGTTAACTGCACAAACACCATGTCACACACAATCACACGTATAATTGGATTGGGTCATTAATTGATATCTGCATCCCACATGTTTGAGCCCAAATACTTTTCAACTGGAAAATTACTTGCGATGCACCCCCTCTTCATTCTTTTATTATTTTTAATTTCATTTCATGTATTGTTTGGTTTTCTTATTTTAAAAATAGTAAATCATTTCTAAAAATCCTAAATAAATTTAGGTGACATCTTTACTCATTAAAATAATTTTCTATTATTTTTATTTCTGACTTTGTGAATTTTTAAGCATTATTGCATAATTTTCTTTTAATTCCTTTTTGAATAATGTTCTTCTTTGATACTCAAATTTGTGCATTTTATTTCTTCCATATCACACAACATTTTTTATTCATTCTTTTTGCATTGATTAGACAACACATTAAAGCATCTAAATCAATTTTTTCGTTTGAATTTTTAAGCCGTTTAATCATGTGTTTTGATGTTCTTATTTGAACTTTCTTTTGAGGTGTTTCAAGGTGAATGTGTGGACCCAATTGAGCATGTTTCTTGTGGAATTTTGTGCTACACTTTTGATATGTAATTCCATTCTGACTTAGCTGATTTGTTTTCTATTTTCCTAATTTTTCAAAATCATTTGTTGTTTGTTTATGCATGCTAGATTAAGAAACCTTGTGTGAAGTTTTGTTAATATCTAAACCCTAGTTTTAGGTAGGCATTTATGCCATCCTATTAGGACTTGTTTGTGCATCTTTTATATGTCATTTGCATGATATTATAGGTCATCTTTGTTTTATTATAGGTCACTTTGACTTATGTTTGCATTTGATATGAATTTATGCATTCTAACTTGAACTTTGACATGTTTCCTTCTCTTGTTCTCTTCTTATGCTCTACATGTTTGGTGCTTACATTTTGTATGCCATTTCAAACAATCCACTAGCATCTCATCAATAGTATTCCACTTCCCATATTATTCATTTTACATGTTATGCATCCTTACTATGTCATTTGGTGCATGTAATTGATATTTGTCTATTCTCCTTACTTCTACTTCTTCTTACATCTTCTACTTGTATCATTGCATCCATGATTGGTATGATAATTCATGTGCATGTTAAGACATTGATAAATGAAATTTGGTTCTGACTTTGATCTTGTGTGAAGCATTATTGCATGATCACCTTGCATATTCATCCATTCTTCATCTATTCCTTTCATAGGTGCTTTTATTTGATGTTTAAGACTTTGATTGGACATAGTTTGTGTGTGATTGATACCTTAACATTAGAGAACACTCTTATAGTTTAGGTTCTGACCTTGATTGAGTTTTCAACTCTTAGGATCCTTATTCATTGGTTCTTGATTTTTTTGATAATTATTTGGTATTCTTTCCTTATTTCACTACTTGTAAATAGTTTTCGAACTAACCTTTTCATGTAGGTGCAAATGTTTCCACACACTCTTCTTTATTTCATCTTCTCTTATTTCTTTTAATAATTCAAATTGTGATTATGATAAGCATTTATATGCTTTCCTTGAATAATTTCTTCTTCGTCCCTCTTTAAGATCAACTTAACTTCCATCTTGGAAGTAAGTTGCTTCTTTTGCTCTTCTTCTCCTTTCTCTTAGAATTAGATTTCTTGAACCACACTAAACCTTAGGACTTCCAAGCATGCTAACATTAGGGTTTGAGTCTTAGTCTCCCCCTTTAGTTTCACCTTTTGCTTCCATTTGAGTCTCTCTTTCTCATCTCTAAACAAAAAGTAAAAAACACTTAATAAAGGCATAACAAATATTGTATTTGAGCCTTTCATGTGAGAATAAGGAGGGGAGGGGTCTTCTCTCACTTTCTTAGAATGTTTAGCGTACGTCCCGTCTTGGGTCGATATGTGAGGCATTCGATCTTATATGAGGGACTTAAATACAATATATGTTACAAAACACCAAATAAACAAGACACTTCTTTCTAAAAGACAAAAAACAAACAATAATTCTCTTCTCATCTTCTTCACTCACTCCTAAAGGATGCGTCATTTCCGTTCCACCGTAAATAGGTAACGCCTAAGTCTCCATACAGCGAGCTGCAACACCTAAACTGCTAGGACGCGAACGTTGGCGTATTCCACTAAAAAACACAAACAACCTTCCCTTAGTTGAGGGGAACTACGTCGCTCTGATTCTCATGTTCCCGATGAGATACGTAGGCAGTGGGGTAGGGCCCATTCGAGCACTTCTTTTATTTTCCCTACATTTGTTTCTCTTTCTCTTTCCCTTTCCTTCTCCATTTCTCCAGCTAGCTGTTCCTTTTCCAGTATCCTTTCCTTACACCCTTTGATCGAGACAAGCAAGCGTGGATCCCATCGGGTACGATGGACGAATGGGGGTGCTAATACCTTCCTCTCGCATAACCGACTCTCGAATCCAGTTCTCTTGGTCGCAAGACCATGCTCTATCCTTTCCCTCAGGTTTACGCAGTGTTTCCTTTCCCTCTCTTGGGATAAATACACATTGCTGGCGACTCTGTTTCGGTGCCACTTTCGCGTTTGTACTTGGATGAAAATCCCGGGAGCGACAGCTGGCGACTCTGCTGGGGAACGAACCCAGAATCTCTGGTTCCCTAAGCGAGTCAATCCTAGCGCTTATCTGTTTTTCTTTCATTGGGTGTTTACTTTGATGCTGTATTTACTGTTTTTACTGTATTGCTATTTACTGTATTACTGTATTTATCGCATTTTTACATTACATATCATTATTATAGTGGACTGTGATGTGCTGGTTTTCTGTTTGGCGGGTTGGGTATTCTGAGAGATAAGCCCATTACACAGGCTTGAGTACATACATAGGAATAGAGTGGACGGTATTGTGGCCTACGTAGCATCTCGTTATGTATGGTTTACACGAAATTCACAACCAGGCGAGGTTTTCTTGGGAGATGCTCTGATTTGCGCGTCTTGTGCATTTCGGAGTGTTAACCTAGAAAGTTGTCGACTCTGGTGACCGATCATTGAGGACCTTAGTGGAAACATCCCTCTTTAGTGGTGACAGTGGCAGCCCATATTCTGTGGCAAACTCATTCGCACCCGAGGGCCCACTTGGGAACTTGCATATGATGGCCTTTGTTTTAGGGGAATCAGTGAAAGATCTCTTTGTTTGGCGATAGCATTGTATCCTACAGGCTGAATGTGCTATTGCTTCTCAAAATAGAGAATCTGAAACTGAGGAACCGCTGTTCTAGTACCCACATGTGAGTATGGGCGGGTGTTTACAGGTTTGCAGGTGACCATGCCTCCCACATACCCTGATACTCTGGTATTTTCACAGACAGTTGATGTAACTTGTTACAGTCAGTGGGTTTCTATCTACAGTATTATTGTCAGATTTGTACAGACACCATGCACACAGTCCAACACAGACACAGAGCACGCTGATACCATGCCCTTTTGCATTGCATTATCATGTCATAACATTCATGTTTGTCATTTACAGGTGCTTATTACACTTCTGATTCCAATCAATGGGCTCGACAGAGACAGTTATCAAGAGAAAGAGCAATGTCGCATACAAGTTCCCAGAACCTGCTTTGGATTTACTGCACAAGGTGATAGTTATGGTTGACCCGGGTGTTCTTGTCAAATTCCAGAAGAAATATGGGAAATTGGTTGAGATGGTCCATAGAATCACACAGTATGAACATGATGCTCTTCACACGTTGCTACAGTTTTATGAGCCTTCATTGAGATGATTTCTTTTTCCTGATTACATTTTGATGCCTACTTTGGAAGAGTTCTCATTTATTTTGGGAATTTCGGTCGAATCAGCTTTGCCATTCTTTTCTGGTAGTCATCCTAGCATAGAGGAGATTGCAGCTGCGGTACAAGTGAAAGATTCAGTGCTAAAAGGAAATGTGGCTATCAAAAATGGAGTCAAAGGTTTTCACCTAACCTTTCTTACTGACCAAGCTCAAGAGGCTGCTGAAGCAAAGAATTGGGCAGTTTACAATTCCATCCTGGCTCTGTGCATTTACGGCATTGTTCTTTTCCCTAATCAACAAGATTTTGTGGATATGCAGGCTATAAGAGTTTTTGTTCTCAAAAATCCGGTTCCCACTTTGTTAGGAGATTTTTACTACTCGGTACACTTCAAGAATGAAAAAATAAGGGGAGGATCTGTCAATTGTTGCACTCCACTTTTATCTCATTGGTTTTTGAAACATTTACCTCAGGCGGGTGCTTTTGTAGAAACAAAGGATTCCTTAAAATGGTCCAAGCGGATAATGGGATTAACTGCTGATAACATCAGTTGGTTCGATCGTAAGTTGATGGGAATAGAGATTATCACCAGTTGTGGGAACTTTCCCAATGTGCCTCTAATTGGCAGGAAAGGGGGAATCAACTATAACCTGATCCTGGCCATTAAACAGTTTGGATACGCTTCCAGGCCTCCTCCTACAGATCGGGATGTTGAGAAATCTTTGTTCTTTACAGGGACTGATAATGAGGAAATGATCTGAGAAATTGTGAATGCTTGGGGTCACCAGCGTAGAACAGGAAAAACAGCTTTTGGAAAAATGGATTGTAGATCTTATCCTGAGTATGAAAGATGGATTGAAATGAAGGTGAACGAATTACTCTTGCCTTTTTCAAAGGAACCCCCCCTCTCTATCCTGTAATATCATAACAGCCTACCACGGTAGCCATCGAGGAGTTTGACAAGCTGCAGAAATTGGTAAAGGAACTTCAGGTGGAGAATTCAGATCTGAGTAGTCTTCTTCAAAACGCCTTGCATGCCAACAAAGAATTGGAGCATAAAGCCCAAGACGCCGAAAGAATCTTAGCTGCAAGAGAAAAGGATTTCGCCGAAAGAGCTCAACATTTCCAGAAAATTAGTAAAGGTGCCGATGCTGCCACTCAAGCTCATAAGAAGACCAAACAGACTTTAGCTCTGACCAAGGATACGCTAGCCAAGCTTCAGCAAGCCTGGGATGATGTTAGGATCGAAAACGCAGAGTTGCAGGAACAGCTGAAGATCAAGGATGATGAGCTTAAAAAGGCACATGAACAAAGGAGGAAGTATCGGGAGAATCTTGGTAAGAGTCAAGAGCAATTGATAAGTGCCAGAGAGGAGCGGAAGACTTCCAAGAAGGAGCTTGAAGAGGCTATGGCAGATATGGGGAAACTCAAGATGCAAGCCGGTGTGAAGAGGCACAAAGGAGTATGTGATGATGAAGCTCTCCTGAAGAATATGGATTCATTGACTACAGCCCTAGCAAAGAGAGATATCCTGATTAAGGAGTTGATTGAAAAACCAAACCATCAGCGCACTCGCATACTCTTCGAGGAAGTCAAGTATTCAAGCAAAAAGTTGAAGGATTTGGAGCTATCAGATTGACAGTTTTTCTCCCTTTCTTAATGAAATTTTGTTGATGGATATCATCAGGCTTGTTGATGAATCCATTATTTTGTTGTATGTTGTCTGAACTCATTGTTGAACAATATGTGTATGGCTAATTCCTTGTTAATTGAAATGAGCAGTTTATCCAAAAATGTTCCTTTGCCCGTTATCTGTACACAAGCACATAGCCACGACACGTCTCTTCATATCACGATTTCTGATCTTCAGATTTCTGTGGTTAAGATTGGAATCAGGGTGTAGAGCACCTCGGAAATGATAAACATGGCATTTGCATTGCATTGCATATCATTTTACATTTTGTTGTTTGCTTTTCAGGTACTTGTGGCAGGTTCTCTAACCTTTATTTGGTTTCAAGCATAATAGCTGATTCCCACATTCACCGATACGCAACCAGATGAAACCAAACAAGGGTCATGGATCAGGTACAGACAGAGTTGGCAGAGTTAAGGGCACGCATGGAACAGTTTATGAATTTGATGCAGGGCGTTGCCCAGGGACAGCAGGACCTGAGAGCAGGGCAAGAAGACATGCGAGCTACCATCCAGAGGTTGGAGACAGAGATTCCTACTGGTGATCACGTTAATCCCCCTAGGGTTAACCCTCATGTTGTCAATCCTCCTGTTGTTACTCCTCCTCCGGTTGGAGTTAACTTGGGTTTCGTTCCTGGCAACAATGGGCATGTGGAAGATCGTCAAGAGGATCAGTTTTCCCTACTTAATGCTGATATGGGATTCTACCATGATGACAGGAAATACGAGGGACTGGCTGAAAGAGTGAAAGCTATAGAAAGTCAGAATCCCTTGGGAATTGATGTTGAGGATATGGGACTAGTACAGGGTGTCAAGATTCCCCCGAAGTTTAAACCACCTGCTTTCGACAAGTACAATGGTAGCACTTGTCCTAAAACTCATCTCCAGGCATATAACCGGAAGATAGCTGCTTATTCTGATGATCAGAAGTTATGGATGTATTTTTTTCAGGACAGCTTGTCTGGAGCCTCACTGGAATGGTATATAAAGTTGGACAGGGCTCGCATTAGAAGTTAGAAAGAGTTGTGCTTGGCTTTCTTGAAGCAATACCAGTATAACATCGACATGGCACCGAATCACACTTAGTTACAAAGCATGACACAGGACCCTAAGGAAGGTTTTAAGCAGTACACCCAGAGGTGGCGTGAACTTGCTGCTCAGGTGCAACCTCTGTTGGCAGATAGAGAAATGGCTGATATGTTCATGAATACTTTGCAAGGTCCGTATCTCGATCGGTTGGCTGCTTGTCCATCCACTGGTTTTGCTGACATAGTAATTGCTGGAGAGAGGATCGAGAGTTTGCTAAAAATGGGGAAGATTCAGGACGGAAGTGGTACAAGTTCAGCTCCCGCAAAGAAGTTTTTTGGTAAGAATAACAGAAAGCGTGAAGGCGATGCTAATGTTGCATATGCATAAGGGGGGAGAGGTAGAGGACGACAGGGTCCGTATCATCAATCAGCATCTATAACTATTCCAACTCCGGGTACTGAGGCTCAACCTGCAGAGCAAAGGCAGTATCACCCAAGAAAGAGAATGAATGACCGACATTTTGATGCTTTCCCTATGACGTGCTCACAAATGCTACAGAATTTACTTTGTTTGAAGTTGGTACAATTGAGGACTTTGGCTCCCCCAACGGGCAAATTACCTTTTGGGTATGATGCAAATGAAAAGTGTGAATTTCACTCAAATGCGCCAGGTCACAATGTGGAAAATTGCAAGGCTTTCAAACATGTGGTTCAAGATCTTGTTGATTCAAAGGCTATTAATTTTGCTCCGAGGCCTAATGTAATTCAAAATCTCATGCCTCCGCATGGTGGACCGGGGGTGAATTCCATTGAGGAAGATAGAAGTTTGAATCTGGTGAGGGACATTAATGATTTCAAGACTCTGTTGAAAGTTGTGAAAGACCGCCTGCTGAAAGGGGCTGTATTTCCTGGTTGTTCAGAAAGTTGTGAAAATTGTTTGATTGCTGATAATGGTTGTGTGAAGTTGAGAAATAGCCTTCAGAGCATGATGGATGAAGGGTGTTTACAATTTGATCAGTTGAAAAGGAATGATGATGAAGTTTCTACTATTACAATCTACTTTGATCCTGTGGAAATTCCGGTGCCTTCTCCCGTACAGACATCTGCGCCTGAACGAGTAGCTCCTATAGCTATAACTGCTCCTGGTCATGTCCCAAATGAGAACAAGGTTGTTATTCCGTGGTACTATGGAACTAATA
Source organism: Lathyrus tuberosus (assembly GCA_022829125.1). Lineage (NCBI taxonomy): Eukaryota > Viridiplantae > Streptophyta > Magnoliopsida > Fabales > Fabaceae > Lathyrus > Lathyrus tuberosus. The sequence continues at coordinate 14,477,934 of JALAZF010000093.1, read as the reverse complement.
GTCAAGGACAGAGGCCAGAGGTGCAGACTCCTAAAGAAAGTGGTTCAAGTATCGGAAATGTTGGGGGAATGGGTGGTTTCACTCGCAGCGGAAGGCTTTTTGCTCCTCAGACACTCAGGAAAGACGATACTGAAGCATTAGTGAAACCAAAAAGAAAGCAGGTGATAAGTGATGAACCAGTGCCAAGGGCAGAATCTGATAAGTCATTGGAGAAAGACGCTGAGGAATTCATGAGAATAATCAGAAAGAGTGATTATAAGATCGTCGACCACCTACATCAAACTCCTTCTAAGATCTCCATATTGTCATTGTTGTTATGTTCCGAAGCACATAGGAACGCTTTGTTAAAATTTTTGAATATGGCGTACGTACCGCAAGAAATATCAGTAAACCAGCTTGAAAGTGTGATTTCCAATGTTAATGCTGGTAACGGTCTAGGGTTCACAGATTTTGACTTAACGCCAGAAGGAAGGAACCACAATTAGGCTCTCCACATATCGATGGAATGTAAAGGTGCTATGTTATCTCATGTATTGGTGGACACTGGCTCGTCCCTCAATGTGTTGCCTAAGAAAGCATTAGCAAAGCTGGATGTGGAAGGGGTTGTACTTAGGCCATGTGACCTAGTAGTGAAGGCATTTGATGGGTCAAAGAGATCAGTGTTTAGAGAGGTAGAGCTGCCTGTCCAGATCGGACACCAGGTCTTCAATACAGTGTTTTATGTGATGGACATCCAACCAGATTATAGTTGTCTATTGGGTCGTCCATGGATCCACGCTACTGGGGCCGTATCTTCAACCTTGCATCAGAAGATAAAGTTTGTAGTTGACGGTCAGGTCGTTACGGTATGCGGAGAAGAAGATATTTTCGTTAGTCATCTGTCGTCCTTCAAGTACGTGGAGATGGATGGAGAAATCCACGAAACTCTCTGTCAGGCATTTGAAACTATGAACATGGTGAGAGATTCTCCATCTAGTGAGGCAAGGGTGGGAACCTCTATGGCTTCGTATAAGCAGGCTTTGGAAGTGGTGCAGTCTGGTCATACCGAAGTTTGGGGACAAGTGATTGAGCTACCTTTCAAGGATGATAAGAGAGGAATTGGTTATAAACCTCCTCGAGTTCCAATGATAAAGGGTCAAGAGCGCCAAGGGCCAGTTATTTTCTCAAGTGGAGGAGTCATACATCCAAGCCAGATTTGTGCAGCAGTTGAAGATGGTGAAGATAGCGACTGTGACCTGGACAATTGGGTGTGCCCCAGGAGTGAAGCTGAACAATTGGTTTTCGGAGGATCTCATCCAAGTTACTCCACCAAATAAGTAATTTTCTGTGTTTTCTTTCATTAAGCATGCAAAGGTCCTATGCTCTGCCCAAGGCATAGTGACTTCATTGTAGGCCCCCCCATTTGTTCTCATACAAATTTTTATCATTAATAAAAGGACGTTTTGTATTCAAAATTATGTTCCCTGTCTTTCATTTTATTTTTATCTCAGATAAATAAAAATGGCAATGTTTTCTTCGCAGTTTTCTTGCATTTTTCTTTCTTTTCCTTTCAAAAAAGGCAATTTCTAAAAGCATGAATTATCATTCATGTAGAAATAATTCTCTAGATCTTGTTGATGACGACCCTGCTATGGTTTATTATGACTTTGATAATCCAATATACCAAGCTGAAGAGGGGGATGAGGAAGACTGTGAACTTCCTGAAGAGTTAGCTAGGTTATTGAAACAGGAAGAAAGAGCCATTCAGCCTCATCAGGAATCTATAGAAGTTGTCAATCTCGGTACTGAAGAGGTAAAGAAAGAGGTCAAAGTAGGGGGCAAGTCTGGCAGAGAATATAAAGAAAGAGCTGATTGAGATGTTGCGAGAGTATGTTGACATTTTCGCCTGGTCTTATCAAGATATGCCGGGGTTGGATACGGACATCGTTGTACACAGATTGCCGCTGAAAGAGGGCTGTTTTCCTGTCAAGCAGAAGCTTCGGAGAACCAAACCTGAAATGGCCATCAAAATCAAAGAGGAGGTGCAAAAGCAGTTGGATGTGGGGTTTCTAGCTGTTACTAGTTATCCACCATGGGTCGCTAATATTGTGCCTGTGCCGAAGAAGGATGGTAAAGTCAGAATGTGTGTGGATTATCGAGATTTGAACAGGGCGAGTCCAAAAGATGATTTTCATTTACCACGCATTGATGTGTTGGTAGATAATACGGCTCAATTCTCTGTGTTTTCTTTTATGGATGGGTTTTCCGGATATAACCAGATCAAGATGGCGCCGGAGGATATGGAGAAAACTACATTTATTACCCCTTGGGGTACATTCTGCTATAAGGTGATGCCGTTTGGTTTAAAGAACGCTGGAGCAACATATCAGCGTGCCATGGTGACGCTTTTCCACGATATGATTCACAAAGAAATTGAAGTTTATGTGGATGATATGATTGCCAAATCACAAACGGAAGAAGAGCATTTGATAAATTTGAAAAAGTTGTTTGAACGGTTGAGAAAGTTCAGACTGAGGCTGAACCCGAATAAGTGTACTTTCGGGGTAAGATCAGGTAAGCTTCTGGGCTTCATCGTCAGTGAAAAAGGAATCGAGGTGGATCCAGCAAAGGTAAAAACCATTCAAGAAATGCCGGAGCCAAGAACAGAAAAACAGGTTCCTGGATTTTTGGGAAGACTGAATTATATTGCAAGATTTATATCTCATCTTACCACAACTTGCGAGCCAATATTCAAATTATTGAGAAGAGATCAATCAATCCGGTGGAACAATGACTGTCAAAAGGCCTTTGATAAAATAAATGAATACTTGCAAAATCCTCCGATTCTCATGCCTCCGGTTCTTGGGAGGCCACTGATTATGTATCTCTCTGTATGTGATGGATCAATGGGTTGTGTTCTCAGTCAACATGACGAGACAGGTAGGAAAGAACATGTTATCTACTACCTGAGCAAAAAATTCACCGATTGCGAGTCCAGGTACTCGATGCTTGAGAAGACATGTTGCGCACTAGCTTGGGCTGCTAAGCGATTAAGACAATATATGCTAACTCATACAACCCTACTGATTTCAAAAATGGATCCAGTCAAGTACATTTTTGAGAAGCCAGCTCTTAATGGAAGGGTCGCTCGGTGGCAGATGGTTTTGACTGAATATGATATACAATACACTTACCAGAAGGCTATCAAAGGGAGTGTGTTGTCTGATTATCTTGCCGAGTCGCCTATTGATAATTATCAGCCAATGAGGTTTGACTTTCCTGATGAAGACATCATGTTTCTCAAGGATAAAGATTGTGAAGAGCCTCCGGTTGACGAAGGGCCGGATCCTGATGACAAATGGAAACTGATGTTCGATGGGGCGTTAACATGAATGGAAGTGGTGTTGGGGCAGTCCTTATCACTCCGAAGGGATCACATATACCTTTCACTGCTAGGTCAACTTTTGATGTCACTAATAATGAAGCGGAATATGAGGCTTGTATCATGGGTATTGAAGAAGCCATTGATTTAAGGATCAAGACTCTTGAGATATTTGGGGACTCTACTCTAGTGATCAACCAGATCAATGGAGATTGGTATACCAACCAGCAGAACTTGATTCCTTACAGAGACTATGCGAGAATACTGTTGACTTTCTTTACAACAGTAAAATTGTGCTATATACCTCGTGATGAGAATCAAATGGTTGATGCTTTAGCAACATTGTCTTCCATGATTCAGGTGAATTGGTGGAACCATATACCCAAGATTGATGTGATGAGGCTAGACAGACCCGCTCATGTGTTTACTGCCGATACGGTGATTGATGATAAACCTTGGTATTTTGATATCAAGCATTTCTTGAAGAGTCAAGAATATCCGGTTGGGGCATCAAACAATGACAAGAAGACTCTGAGGAGGTTGGCAGGAAGTTTCTTCTTGAATGAGGATGTGCTTTACAAGCGAAACTTTGACATGGTCTTGCTCAGATGCGTGGATAGACACGAAGCAGACCTGTTAATGCAGGAAGTGCACGAAGGATCTTTCGGTACCCATGCTGGTGGGCACGCTATGGCAAAGTAGTTGTTGCAAGCCGGGTATTACTGGCTAACTATGGAGGCTGATTGCTTTAAGTACGCCCGAAAATGCCACAAATGCCAAATCTATGCTGACAAGGTGCATGTCCCACCGAATCCCCTGAATGTGATGAGTTCTCCATGGCCCTTTGCTATGTGGGGCATTGATATGATTGGGAAAATTGAGCCTACAGCTTCCAACGGACATCGATTCATTTTGGTGGCTATTGATTACTTTACCAAGTGGGTGGAAGCTGCCTCTTTTGCAAATGTCACCAGGCAGGTGGTAGCCCGATTCATTAAGAAGGAGATTATTTGCCGATATGGGGTGCCCGAAAGGATCATTACTGACAACGGTTATAATATCAACAACAAGATGATGCAAGTGCTATGCCAGAGCTTCAAAATTGAACATCACAATTCTTCTCCTTATCGCCCGAAGATGAATGGTGCCGTCGAGGCAGCCAACAAAAATATCAAGAAGATTGTGCAAAAGATGGTGGTGACGTATAAGGATTGGTACGAAATGTTGCCTTTCTCTTTGCATGGGTACCATACTTCTGTTTGTACATCCACCGGGGCAACCCCGTTTTCTCTTGTATACGGTATGGAAGCAGTGCTACCGGTTGAAGTTGAGATCCCATCTTTAAGGGTCATGATGGATGTTAAACTTGACGAGGCTGAATGGGTTCGAGCGAGGTTCAACGAGTTGAGTCTCATCGAAGAAAGACGGTTGGCTGCAATATGTCATGGACAACTGTATCAGAGGAGAATGAAACGGGCATTTGACCAGAAAGTGCGTCCTCGGACTTACCAGACGGGCGACTTGGTATTGAAAAGGATTCTTCCTCCGAATACAGATCACATGGGCAAATGGACTCCTAATTATGAAGGTCCATATGTTGTTAAAAAGGTTTTCTCGGGCGGAGCCTTGATGCTTACAACAATGGACGGTGAAGATTTTCCGTCACCTGTGAACTCATACGCAGTTAAAAAATACTTCGCATGAAGAGACCCGTTGGACAGTAAAAAGAGAGTCCAGACAAAAAAGGGCATCCCGGCGAACCATAAAAAAAAAAGAAAAAAGAAAAAAGAAGGTTCGGGCAAAAATTAGGGATAAAAATAAAAAAGAAAGTACACCCGGTAAGTTGAAAACCCACAACGGCAACTTAGGCAAAAAAGGGTATCTCGGTGGGTTGAAAACCCGTAAAGGGCGATCCAGGCAAAAGAGAGATTTAGCGAAAACTGCGATCTGAGTAATCTGTATTGTCACGTCTCGATCAATGAGCACTCTGAAGGATAGGAATCAGTTCAATCGTCCCCTTTGAAGGCGAAGCTATTGGAGAGTCTTGAAGATATATGAACCATAGCAGGGTTGAAACTCAATGGAGTTCCAGTTTCACATTGCCATTAGGACAGTTTCTTTTCTGTTTTGGCAATGACCTCTTTCTAGGAATTGCTTCTTGATGTAAATGCCTATTTTCAGGCTTTTCAATTAATAAAATGGTTGTTATTCAGAATAATTCTATCTGTTTGTTTTGTTTTTGTAATTTGTTTTGTTTACATAAACGCCCAAAATTTTTTATAAACGTTTACATGTGAAAACATTAGGGTTCTACAATAACATGCATAAGAAGGAAAACATTTAAAATTGCTTTAACTGACGGGTGTGGTTGGGTGAATACTACAAAACCCATGTTCCCCTAGGGCATATGTGCGCATTCTTTTGTTTGCAGGTGTTGAGAGTTCACTGGATAGCTATGCAAAGGTGTATGACGTCTTTAAAGCCAAAATCCTTTACGAAGCGCAAATGATCGTTCCTCCCCAAGCAGAGACTGTTCCTCAGCAGGAAGTTACTTCCTGGAGGTGGTCATCCCCAGCGTATTTACAGAGCTTCATGATCCTCAGCAACATTGTCAAATGGTAGTACTGAAGCCATCATGTTCAGAAAAGGATTCTCATTTCGCTCTTTTGTCACAACGTTTACTGCTTGAATCCATCGTCTGGCCGATGGTCGCGCTCGACGATTCAATATTAACAAGTCAAGTTTCAAATGGGTAGTGTTGTATCTTATTAAGTCGATTCTCCCATTCCGTACTTCCAACAGCTACAAGTTTTTCTGTGTCGATAACGGTTGTGAATCCCCAGTGAAGTCGCCATCCCAAACAGGGAGCATTTTGAAAATTCCCCAGCATGAGGTGCTCCAGATCTATTATCCCCAGTAGAGTTTGAAGAGGCGTGGTCTTCTGTAAAATCCTCTCAAGGGACATTTCCAGCACGAGACGCTCCGAAGTGGTTCTCCCCAGCAGAGTTTGTTGTAAGCTCATTTCCCCAGCGGAGTTCTATGGTTATAGGTAGTCCCCAAGCAGACTGGTTCAGATGATGCCTCTCCCAGCGAAGTTATCATTTCCTACAGCAACCTCAACAGGTTTGTCAGGTCAGTGCCCAGATCAGGAGATCAGGTCATTTTGTCTTCCCCAGTACGGTTTGCGACCACGAAGTCAATCCAGCTTGTTATCCCCAGCGGAGTTGCCTTCCTTTCCTCAGCATTTATTTTGCTAAGTGCCTCTTTGCATTTTGCATATAGTATGCATGGCATCCTCAAAACGCGTAGCATTTCCATCGAGATGGAGCATTACGCCATGGAAAAATTCAAACATAGGGATGTAAAGCATAGGCCAGTTTTGATAACTCGTGCGAGAGTCCAAACTTTGCTCCTTATATCATTGACAAAGCCAGAAAGAATGTCTCTTTCATTCCACAACAGATATTTCAAAGCAGCGCAAAGGGTTTCATCACTTTTCTCCCCACAAAGTCATATCTCTCAGCTTCAAGTTTTTGGAACCATTCCCGATAGGATTCCTGTAGCCGTCCCCGACAGCACCTTTGAGTTTTAACCATTCCCGATAGGATTCCTGTAGCCGTCCCCGACAGCACCTTTGAGTTTTAACCATTCCCGATAGGATTCCTATAGCCGTCCCCGACAGCACCTTTGAGTTTTAACCATACCAGTTCCTGACAGGTCCATTTACCCATCCCCGATAGGTAAGCCTTGGTTATAAACTGTAACCGTCCCCGACAGCCCCTTTGAGTTTTAACCATACCAGTTCCCGACAGGTCCATTTACCCATCCCCGATAGGTAAGCCTTGGTTATAAACTATAGCCGTCCCCGACAGCTCCCTTAGTTGAACCTTGCCAGTTCCCGACAGGTCCACTTACCCATTCCCGATAGGTAATCCAGGTCCAAGCTTGCCAGTTCCCGACAGGTATTTCACCAGTTCCCGACGGGTAGTTCACCAGTTCCCGACAGGTAGTTTACCAGTTCCCGACAGGTAGTTCACCAGTTCCCGACAGGTAGTTCACCAGTTCCCGACAGGTTTCCTATGGGGTCCAATGGTTCCAAATTCTTTCTCACAAACTTTTCTTCCATACCATTGCTTCATTTACAACATTTTTCTTTATCTACACTGTGCAAATTTTCTCGGTTATTTTTGTATTTAATCCCTATATATCTTGAATTCCTAATAGTCGTTGCTTTCATCCATTCAGATTCACAGTTGATTAAATAGGGGCAGCTGTAATACCTCAAAATTTGCCCTCATGTTTTCTCAATAAATTGGTCTATGCTTTACTCATTTTGCATTCCATGATAGGTCATAAATTGCATATCATTTGTTGCATAAGGGCATGTTATCAGTGGTTTTCAAAGGTGTTAATCATCCAAAGCACGAGAATAAGAGCCAAGGGTCTTCAAACAAGCCTTAAGGGTCTCTTATATCATATATCCTCTCACTTTGATCCCCACAAGGCATTGGAAGTTGGGAATTCATCAAGAAGATTGGATAGTGCATCATCTCCTACACAAAACAATCTAAAATTGGGATATGACCCTCAAATGAGCAAGCTCCTTGAGTTTTTATCACCTCCAAATGTCATATCTCATCTTTGTTAGATAGGATATACATCATATTCAGAGGAATTTGGATTTGGAAGATGTGTTATTTCCTCCTAACCAGAGGGTACCAAAACTAGGGTTTACCCTGAAATCAGTTTATTTCTGATTTTTTGGACAAAGCTTGATCTCATGGTATTCCTTATGTCCCTAAGTGTATAGGGATGTAAAATTGCCCATCAATTGGTTTCAGAAGGGTTTCAATTGGTCAGAAGGTTCAAAATCAAGAAATTGGGGAAAGTCAAATGTGCAGTGAAAAAGTCAACTCCTGATTTTTTAAGGTCAAATTCATGAAATTCAATTTATAATGTTCATTAGACAAGATTTGATCAAGAGATGATGGAGGAATCATGAAAAATCAAGAAATGTACAAAGTTTCCTTTTTTGGAAATTTAGGGTTTCCAAAAATGGCAAGTTTGGACCATTTTGCACCACACTTTGAGGTTTTCTTTCTCCACGATAAAAGCTCCAAACTTCAGGCCCAAGTTGATCCAATTAAAGATGACATTCCAAGCTTCAAATCCATATAAAGAACTCTTCCATTGGATCAAAATTGAGGGAGTTATGATCAATCAAAGTTTGACAAAACTAGGTCAAAAACCAAGTCATGACCAAGCAAGACCAGGCCCATACGCCATAATTTTGTCAAACACATGGTGGGTAAGATTTCAAGCCATTTTTCTCATTGAAGGAGGCTTCAAATGAAAAAATGTTGAACATTAAAGTTGTTCATCTCAATGTCCTCTTCAACTTTGATGTTGGACATTTTTCCATTTGAGCAAGTTATGATAAAGTTATGATGGTCCCAAGTTGAGGTGTTCATGCTGAAAATTCATGGGTCACATTGCCATGCCATGCCAAGTTTGCCACGCCCACAAATCAGTTTGGATTCATTGAGTTCATAGCCATTTTCCATCATCTTAAAAGCTTCATTTCAACTTCATTCCAACATCAAACATGTTCCATTATGTTTCCTCTTTATAATGACACCCAAACCATGTCATTCCATCCACCCTACATGAAGAATTCCACCCTCAAACATTATTGGTTTCATTGGAATTTTCGCTGCCAAAATTAAAATGTTATGGCATGGTTATTGCTCAGTTTGCACGCATACCTCTACACACTCTTCAGCCATTGCCTCATTTGTACAAACATCTTCCCCTACACATACATGACACACTACCCATCATACATAAAAAGGGAAAGGAATAAAACTTGCTCAATAAGTTTCTGCTGCAACATGATTTCATCACCACCATTCCTTCTCAACCTCACCATAATACCATGGATTTCACCCTCACTATATCACAACCAAGACCAACTCGCCCCTAACTAACTTAACTCAGTTAGTTAGGGTGGACTCACTCAACTCAGTCACCAAACTCACTTCCTAACCTCACCTATATAAACAAACACACACACAGTTTCACTGGCTCTCTCATTTTTTCACTCTCACCAAAAATCATTCTTACTCTTTCTCTCTGATTCTGTCTGAACTCTCTCACACTCTCTTCACGAATTCATCTTCATCTTCATTCATTGTTCATTGTCTGGTGTTTCTGGATCAAGAACAAACAAGATCAACACCAATCCTTCAAGTATAGCACCACGGTTTTGAATCTTCATCTATTTTTTTCAAGACTTCATGCTTCCAGTGGCATTTATTTTTCTTATTCCAAGCTCATGAACTTAGAGAGGATCTCTGGTTTTCTTTTGCTTCAAGTTTCTGCAGAGTTCAGGTTCCAATTCATCCAACTTTATTGCACAAATTTATGTTGTTCTAGCTTGCTTTTCTGTTGTTTTTTAGCTTAATAGAAGCATTATTCATCTCCGGCTAGTTGATAGGTATCTTAGAGGCATAGATTCAAAACCTAGGGCATTTTTAATCTCTCCGATTCTCCTCATATGTGATTGATATGTGAAAAATATTGGTGGATTCTTGATGTGCGTGAGCTCCTCTTTCGAATGGCATATGATTTGTGGATTTCAGGACATGTGAACATTTGCAGGTGGCGGAGAGTGGCCGGAGATGATGACCGGAGGTCCTTCTCCGGCCGGTGAGGTTTAATGTTAGGGTTTCTCAGTTTTATAACGCAACCGTCCGATTCTTTTGATCCAATGGTTCATATTTTGCCATCACATTAAAAAACATGTGCATCTCACGTGCTCTCTTTTTTGAACTCTGACAATTGTATGTGTGTGCATGCACGTTTGTTATCATGTGCCTTGTTCTGGATTCATTTGATACGCATGCTTTAATGATTGATCTTGGTTGACCTGATTGTGTGGCTATGATTGAATCACTTGTTAACTGCACATACACCATGTCACACACAATCACACGTATAATTGGATTGGGTCATTAATTGATATCTGCACCCCACATGTTTGAGCCCAAATACTTTTCAACTTGAAAATTACTTGCGCTGCACCCCATCTTCATTCATTCATTATTTTTAATTTCATTTCATGTATTGTTTGGTTTTCTTATTTTAAAAATAGTAAATCATTTCTAAAAATCCTAAATAAATTCAGGTGACATCTTTACTCGTTAAAATAATTTTCTATTATCTTTATTTCTGACTTTGTGAATTTTTAAGCATAATTGCATAATTTTCTTTTAATTCCTTTTTGAATAATGTTCTTCTTTGATACTCAAATTTGTGCATTTTATTTCTTCCATCTCACACAACATTTTTAATTCATTCTTTTTGCATTGATTAGACAACACATTAAAGCATCTAAATCAATTTTCATTTGAATTTTTAAGCCGTTTAATCATGTGTTTTTATCTTCTTATTTGAACTTTCTTTTGAGGTGTTTCAAGGTGAATGTGTGGACTTAATTGAGCATGTTTCTTGTGGAATTTTGTGCTACACTTTTGATATGTAATTCCATTCTGACTTAGCTGATTTGTGTTCTATTTTACTAATTTTTTAAAATCATTTGCTGTTTGTTTATGCATGCTAGATTAAGAAACCTTGTGTGAAGTTTTGTTAATATCTAAACCCTAGTTTTAGGTAGGCATTTATGCCATCCTATTAGGACTTGTTTGTGCATCTTTTATATGTCATTTGCATGATATTATAGGCCATCTTTGTTTTATTATAGTTCCCTTTGACTTATGTTTGCATTTGATATGAATTTATGCATTCTAACTTGAACTTTGACATGTTTCCTTCTCTTGTTCTCTTCTTATGCTCTACATGTTTGGTGCTTACATTTTGTATGCCATTTCAAACAATCCACTAGCATCTCATCAATAGTATGCCACTTCCCATATTATTCATTTTACATGTTATGCATCCTTACTATGTCATTTTGTGCATGTAATTGATATTTGTCTATTCTCCTTACTTCTACTTCTTCTTACCTCTTCTACTTGTATCATTGCATCCATGATTGGTATGATAATTCATGTGCATGTTAAGACATTGATAAATGATATTTCGTTCTGACTTTGATCTTGTGTGAAGCATTATTGCATGATCACCTTGTACATTCATCCATTCTTCATCTATTCCTTTCATAGGTGCTTTTATTTGATGTTTAAGACTTTGATTGGACATAGTTTGTGTGTGATTGATACCTTAACATTAGAGAACACTCTTATAGTTTAGGTTCTGACCTTGATTGAGTTTTCAACTCTTAGGATCCTTATTCATTGGTTCTTGATTTGTTTGATAATTATTTGGTATTCTTTCCTTATTTCACTACTTGTAAATAGTTTTCGAACTAACCTTTTCATGTAGGTGCAAATGGTAAGTAAGTGTGTGGATATGCTTCCACACACTCTTCTTTCTTTCATCTTCTCTTATTTCTTTTAATAATTCAAATTGTGATTATGATAAGCATTTATATGCTTTCCTTGAATAATTTCTTCTTCGTCCCTCTTTAAGATCAACTTAACTTCCTTCTTGGAAGTAAGTTGCTTCTTTTGCTCTTCTTCTCCTTTCTCTTAGAATTAGATTTCTTGAACCACACTAAACCTTAGGACTTCCAAGCATGCTAACATTAGGGTTTGAGTCTTAGTCTCCCCCTTTAGTTTCACCTTTTGCTTCCATTTGAGTCTCTTTTTCTCATCTCTAAACAAAAAGTAAAAAACACTTAATAAAGGCATAACAAATATTGTATTTGAGCCTTTCATGTGAGAATAAGGAGCGGAGGGGTCTTCTCTCACTTTCTTAGAATGTTTAGCGTACGTCCCGTCTTGGGTCGATATGTGAGACATTCGATCTTATATGAGGGACTTAAATACAATATATGTTACAAAACACCAAATAAACAAGACACTTCTTTCTAAAAGACAAAAAACAAACAATAATTCTCTTCTCATCTTCGTCACTCACTCCTTAAGGATGCGTCATTTCCGTTCCACCGCAAACAGGTAACGCCTAAGTCTCCATACAGCGAGCTGCAACACCTAAACTGCTAGGACGCGAACATTGGTGTATTCCACTAAAAAACACAAACAACCTTCCCTTAGCTGAGGGGAACTACGTCGCTTTGATTCTCATGTTCCCGATGAGATACGTAGGCAGTGGGGTAGGGCCCATTCGAGCACTTGTTTTATTTTCCCTACATTTGTTTCTCTTTCTCTTTCCCTTTCCTTCTCCAGTTCTCCAGCTAGCAGTTCCTTTTCCAGTATCCTTTCCTTACACCCTTTGATCGAGACAAGCAAGTGTGGATCCCATCGGGTACGATGGACGCGTGGGGGTGCTAATACCTTCCTCTCGCATAACCGACTCCCGAATCCAGTTCTCTTGGTTGCAAGACCATGCTCTATCCTTTCCCTCAGGTTTACGCAGTGTTTCCTTTCCCTCTCTTGGGATAAATACACATTGCTGGCGACTCTGTTTCGGTGCCACTTTTGCGTTTGTACTTGGATGAAAATCCCGGGAGCGACAGTTGCCTCCGAAAAAGAGAATCCCGACGACACAAACCTAGACTTGCCGAAAGCGTCGTAACGCCTGACGTTATATCTTTCTTTGACTGAAGGGCCATTTGCAAACCCCCCAGACCTTCTCCCCTATCTGCTTCCTCTGATATCCTCCGGAAACGCTTCGTCCACCGCCCTCTGAAACCTAGGCAGATTTGCATGGAGCTTCCCCCCTCCAACCACAAGTTATCCAGTTTCAGGATCAAACGTCTTACGTCTTTAACGTCGAAGTATCGAACAAAGCCGTACCTTCTCCCTCTCTTATCCCGTTTCGCAGGAATAACGACCTCGTCAATCAGACCAAACTCTTCGAAATGATTGAACAGGTCCTTAGCCCTCAAAGAATCAGGTAATTCCGTTATGAAAACCGTAGTAGTCTCCCTGTCACCTCTGAAATCCTTCCTCCCTTCATTTGTTTTGAAGTCCCATTTTAATTTAGCTCTATTCCCCTTCGAATGGCCTTTCTTCACCTTAAACCACTCTCCTTGGTCTCTTGAGAAGTCCGTCCCCGCCATGCGTGAGATAAAATCTTGACGAGAGAAGGAGGACCCTCTCTCTCTCTAACTCAACGTGTAATTTCTCTCTTTAAATTATATGGTTTAATGTCAAAATTTGTTGTTAATTTAGCATTCTTGTAATGTTGTTTAATATTGTATTGGTATAAGTGCAAAGGTTCAGAGCATCATGAGTCTCTCAGGATAGGCGATGTAGTATGTTGCTCTTGGGTGAGATTCCCTAACCGCCTTGTTTGAAATATACGTCCATTTTTTTTATTGTGTTACCTATTTTTGGATCGCTCATCCGTATGTGGGAACTTGGGAAGTGACGTGCCTTTGTCCATAAGGATACGGGAGTTAGAAGAAGGCATACTCGTTCTCCTAAGAAATAATGAAAGTAACCATTCGTTTCCCAAACTCTTGGGAGTGGGTATTACTTCCTTGAAGTTAAATACCCAGGCCTAAGAGAATTCTATAGACATCTCAACCTTGAAGTTGAAGAGGATTATTCAATTATTACGCAAAACGCCATATACATAGTTACTCATCATAACTGCATGAACTTGCTATAACACCATAATAACTCTAAAAACCTCTGACAACCCTATATATAAAATGGTTGCCACGTATAGAAAGTATAATTGGCTCCCACTGTGAGCCGGTAAAACTAACTTGTGCCACACTCATCATTACTCGCCACTTATTTTCCCCATTTATGCATTGAGGATGCAAAACCAAAGTCTCATCAACACCATTGTTGGAGGTTTCTCCCGTGAAGGAGATTTCAGTTCTTCCCGGAAGAAATATCCAAAGCAAGTTTTTACGACAAACGTCATACCCGTTGTCATCATGAGAACCCTAGAGAGAGAGCCAAAGTCCAAAATCACCTTCTCCAACAAGGATGCCATTAGGATTCTACCTCACAACATTGATCTCATATGGTTATCACGATGCAATATGATGACTAGAATATGAAGCGAGTATTGATTGACCTTGGTAGCTCAATCAATGTATTATTCTATGGCACTTTCAAAGGTCACATAACGCTTGAATTGACATTTTGCTCAAAAGCAAGTGTGAGAGCAATTAAAGTAAAGTATCTCGTGATTGATGCATGGTCCCCATACAACACCTTCATGGGGAGGCCCGCTCTTAACTTGTTAGGGGTGGTCCTATTTACCCTTCATTTGAGCTTAAAGTACATGTCACTTAATAGGAGAGCTAAAGTAGTTCATGGGGACCGAAAGGTTGCTCAGGAATGTTATCAGAACAACTTAGAAATGAGAAGGGAGCACATCACCGCAAATGATCCTATCATCCATAAGCACAAGAGGTAGATGCTGCAAACCAGGTGTCGCGGTGAGAATCGGAGACCAAAGCTATTGGATTAACTTGACTCGCAAAAAATAAAATATCACCGCCGAACTTTTATTTTTCCAAGGGAATGGAGAAAAGATCGAACAAAAACCCTAAGTAAACATGCAAAGCAAAAAGCAAGGTTTAAAGTTAAGCAAAGAGAGAGATCAAAGGTACGGGGGTTGGTTATACTAAGGAAAGGTACTTGCACACTAAGCATCTGCAGTACTCTATAGGAACCTCTTGAAATATTTCTGTTTTGGCTAAAATTGTTTGCTAAAGGTCAAAGATGGGCAGGGAAAGTGAAAGATGGGTAAGGCAAAGCAACAAACATATAAGGACATGCACAATGACAATGAGCCAATATATAATCCCTTCCCTTGGATTAGGTCACAAGCATCAAAAGAAAGAAACAGATATATGGCAAACCATCATGTATGAAAGTAACAGATACATGAAAAATCATCATGTAATCAACAAGTACATGGCAAGACATCATGTAGCATAAAACGACAAATAGAATCAACAATCATACATGGCATAAACATCATGTAGGAAAGTAACAGATACATGAAAAATCATCATGTAATCAACAAGTAGAATCAACAACACACACATGGCAAAGCATCATGTATGAAAGTAATAAATAAAATCGACAAAATACATGGCAAATCATCATGATAAAACAACAAATATAATCAACAAAGTACATGGAAAATCATCATGTATGAACAGACAATAAGGTACACAACACATGACAAGAACATCATGTATGGTATCATCAACACATAAAATCAACAGAGTACACATGAAAAAACATCATGATAAAACAACGGATATAATCAACAAAGTACATGGAAAATCATCATGTGAATCATCAACAAATAAAATCAACAACCTACATGGCAAAATATCATGTGAATCAATAGATACAATCCTCAGACACATGGTAAAACATCATGTAATCAACAAGTACACATGGCAAAACATCATGTAATCAACAAGAATTAATCGAGGAAAAGCATCAAAATTGAATCAGAGAGAGCAAGCCCAAAACATGGAAGTAAATAAGTCGCAAAATAGAATCGGGCAACAAGAAATTATTGATCAAGTTAAATATAGATATTTAATAGGATTAATTAATAATTTAATTAATCAATATTAAATAAAAATAATTAATAATTAAAATATTTTTAGCATTTTTTATATTATACAAATAAAAGAAAAATAAAACAAATAACTAAAAAATATATAATCAAAATAAAACTAAGCACACGAGGGGTATGAACATGAACACAAGAGTGTGGACTTCGTAGGATACCAGTAACAACAACAACATGCGCATGATACGATACACACACAGGATACTACTACACAACATAATAATATGGAGATGTACAGAGAAGTTTGAAACCGTTACCGTTCAAGCCGAGCTAGCGATGTTGTTGTTAGTATCGTCGGAACTGCTCGGAGATGCTGTTGTTGCTTCTGTCCGCGGGATGGTGGTAAATTCGCTTACTGTAGCAATGAAGATGCGATCACACCCACTAGCATATGGAGTTGTAATGACTAATGCACCATTTTCTGCTAGGCGCTCAGGGAACCAGCGGTTTCAATGCTGTGTTCGTTGAAGATGGTGGCGGAAGAAGTGAAGTGAGTGTGTTGCTATGCTTTTACATGGTTATGGTTGGTGAGTATGTAGAGTAGTGTGGTTTGAGCTGAGGTTATGAGGGTGTGTTTTCTCTTCTTTTTATCAGCCAAGAGAGAAAGAAAAAGACGGTGTTCTATGTAGTTATTGTCATGTGTGAAAAGTAGGAGCTTTCAAGTGTGTGTGAAGCTATGGATCATGGTGATTGAAAAGGGAAGTGATTTAAGGTTGTTTAGAGGATGAAACCAGAAGAAGAAGAAGGATTATCCGCCATGTTGTTTGCAACAGTGAATTTTACGTATCATGGAGGTTGTGTGGAGGAGGTTTTGAACAAAAGTGAGAGAGAGAGAGAGAAAGAGAGAGAAGTGATGATGAAGAGTTTTGTTAGTCTACAAGGTGGTGGTCAAGGGAGAAGTAAGGGTGGCTCCAAATGAACACTTCTTCTTTTTCTTTATGCAGACGTGTTGTTAATTGTTCTCACTGTATGCGTTTTTGGGAGCTATGTTTTGTTATGGTCTTCACGTGAGAGGGAGAGGTATGGTATGTATGGTGGGGACCGCGTGTGTTAATAATGTCAGAGGAAAATTTAAGAGGTAGCCAATTATGGTTTTATGTGGGTTGTTATTTTTTTTGTACTGTGTCCAAGAACCTCCTAGGTGCATGAAGATGAAAAAGACTTTACTCTCTTCAATTTTACCTTTTTAAAAAGGTGAATTTTTATCTACCCAACTCAAAAAGTTGGGTAAGATTACCTTCAATATAAAATACTTTGAAAATAACAAACAATTATACTATTTAATAAATAATTAAATATGTTAAATTTAGATTGTATCATGTAATTGGTTGAAGGTACATTACTCACCTTTTAAAGATGGGTAGAGAAATTATCCCCTTTTAAAAAAGAAAATGAGAGCGAATGTACATGTGGTGAGCTGGGTCTAGTTTTGCTTGCTCAAAAGCTGGTAGCAGGTATGTATATTGCATGAAGAATAACGTCCCAAGATGGATCAACGCCTGCTGTGTGTTTTGTATGCCAACCTTTTTTCAATAATGAAGCTATTATATAAAACAACTTTTGGAAACTTAATCACTAAGTTTTATTAAAAGGATAAAAAAATTAAATATTATTAAAATAAGAAAAAAAGATAAATAAAATAAATTATTTAAAATAAAAATTTAAAATTAAAATTGATTAATAAAAAAAAGATTATTAATTAAAAAAAGGAAATTGATTTAAAAAACGAATAATCGGACTGGTATCGAAATGTTTCAAAAAATAAAATGAATGTACCACAATATCAGCGCGAAATAAATGACTCGGAATAATACATCGTTTGGTCAAATTTTGAAATAAAATTTCCCCGGTTAAAAGGCTCAGACTGGTCAAAAATGCGACTGAAAAGCAGTCGAAAAATTAAAACGAGCACGCCAGGTTAAACTACGCGGAACGTAGATTAATATAACTGACGTTTGCAAGCTCGATTTTGAAACTTTTTGTCCACTGATTTTACGCATAGTTGACTTTTATTTTGACCGATTCGGCTGTAAGTTCAACAAGTTTATTCTGGCTGATAAATTGGTCATTATGCTTGATGAATGACATGACATGCTATGTAGATGATCCAAGAAAAGGCGGAATCTTAGGGATAAAAATTAGGGTATGACATATGCCCCTATTTAAGTTTCTTCAATCTAGAGATATGAAGATTGAAATCTTCGTCTCGACAAGATTGGAGAGACTTAAATACAAACATGCACAATTTTTTGCCCTAAGATACCACAAAGATGCTTATGATATGATATGAATGCAAGACTGTGAGTTCTGTGGGGGAATGATACCACAGAAGACAAACTACTGCTGGAAAAACTGAGCAGAGAACAAAAGGGAACACCACAAGGGAAAAAGTAACAGATCTAAAAAAGACATAGCTGAGGAATACAAGATATTATGGGAATCCGTCAAGGTGACAAAGAGTATCCAATAATACTTGGAAAGAGAGGGACAAACCCTGAACAGAGATACAAACATCCGGAAGGGCATCAGATGCAGACAATATCACACTCTAGAAAACATATCAGAAACATCTAGAAAGAACATTAGATGTGGAATGAGACCAAATCTGAGGCCACAACAAAGACTTCCAAGAAAGCATTTAACTTTATTGTTGAATACTCAGGAACATCCAGAAAGAAAAAGCAACTTTACTGAGGAAAAGGTTACAACCATTAGAGGTTTTGTCATAAATGCATTGAACAAACTTTGGAAAAGAACAATATCAACCATCAAAGACATTCAGGAAGACATTGAATGAAACTCTGGAACATAAGCAGATATCAGAGATAATTTGAAAACATCGGGGACAATAGGAAAACATTAGAGATATTTAGGCGAACATCACATACATTCAGGAAAACATTGAATGAACTCTGGAACACAAGCCAACATTCGAGACATAATCAAGCAAACATCAGAGACATTCAGGAAAACATTGAATGGACTCTGGAACATGTAGAAAACATCAGAGGTAAACAAGCAAACATCAGAGCCATTCAGGAAAACATTGAATGAACTCCGGAACATATCCAAAAAAAGCATTAGAGATATTGGAGAAAACATTAGAGACATTCAGGAAAATATTGAACGAGCTCCGGGACATATCCAGAAAAAACATTGGATGAAGAAGGGAAACAGACTTACAGACATCAGCAACTATTAACCATAGTCAGAAATAAATTGAAAACATCAAGAATATCATTAGATGAAAACAAAGATTCTGAAGCTATGTCTGAAACATTCAGAAAAACTTTAAATGTACGGGAAAATGTTTCGAAGACATATCTGGAAGAACATCAGATAAGAAAAGTCATATCCGAAAAAATGTCAGATAAGCAAAGTCATATCCGAAAGAACGTCAGATAGACACAAAAGGGTACTGGAAAAAACATCAGAAGAGAAGACTCAATCTAGAAATACATCAGAGAAACGAGATAGGTATTCCGAAATTTCATCGGAGGGTGAAAAACAAATTCTGGAAGGGCATCATATAGAGATAAGGCACGTCTGGAATATCATCAGACGATAAAAGAAACGAAACTCTGGAAATGCATCAGAATTACAAAGGGAATATTTGGAAATACATCATAATTACAAAGGGAATATTTGGAAATACATCAGACAAGTTCTGTAAATGCCTCAGAACAAAAGACTCAATTTAGGAATCATCAGAGAGACAAAGGGATAATCCGGAAATTCATCGGAGAATGAATAACAAATTCTAGAAGGGCATCAGAATCGCAAGAGAATATCTGGAAATAAATCAGATAACACAAAAGAGATTTCTGGGAGTATGTCAGAAAAGAAAACTCAATCTGGAAATACATCAGAGAGACAAACACATCCGGTAATACCTCAGGTAGAAAGTACAAGAATTCTGGAAACATATCAGAATTGCAAAGGAATATCTGGAAATACATCAGATAGGTTTTGAAAACACGTCAAAACAAAAGACTTAATCTGTAAATACATCAGAGAGACAAACACATCCAGTAACCTCGGATAGAAAGTAAAAGAATTATGGAAATACATCATAATTTCAAAGCAATATCTGGAAATACATCAGATAACACAAAGAGGGTTCTGGAAATATGTCATAACAGATAAGACATGTCCAGAAAAACAATTGGATTGGGAAAAGTCAAATCTGGTGAAACGCCAGGTAAGACATAAAAGTATCTGTTTGGTAGGTGCTAAGTAAGTTGGACTTAATTGACCACAAGGTAAGACGTTGATAGCAACACGGCTTCTGGTGAATGTAAATGAGGATGAAACACTCTTGTTATGCATGATATATGAATCTTGCCATGATGTGTGATCAAATGTAAATGCTGACAACATGGCTCGACTCTTTTAGGGAGAGGATGACATTGGAAGACTGATTCCTTAACACGGAGATCACTGCCATTTTGCTTGGGGACTAAAGATGTTGCTGCTGAACACATCTCTGCCACACTAGTAAACTATATCAAGTTGATGATCATTGGAGGAATGATGGAGAGCTGTTTGGGGATTACTTTACGTGCTAGGCTATTACAAATATTTTAATAAAATAACGCTATTGCTAGTATTTATATATTAATAACAATATTTTGAGGCCTTTTATATGGGCCGAAAAAGTGAGGTCCAAGGCAAAGGCCTAGCTTGCCTTGCCTTTGGGTCGGGCATGTGGAGAAAAATGACACTATGAAACACTTACATTAGGATGCATAGTAGACATGAAACCAACCTTGACACGTTAAGAGAAATGTTATTCTTACATCCATTCATACATCTACATCGTATTTCACTGTTCACCAATACGGTGAAAAGTGAAATATTATAATAATAAACTATTTTTAAATATATATATATATATATATATATATATATATATATATATATATATATATATATATAAATTAATTCTTTTTTTTTATATCTGGGCATTTATTAATCAATTTCATAACTTATTAACCAACTTTTTACATTGCATTAACCAAGTTTGCTTTACTACTAAATTATTTTTATATCTGGACGTTTATTAACCAGCTTCATAACTTCGTTAACTAACTTTTTATATTGCATTAACCAACTTTGTTTTACTAGTAAAATTTATTTTTAATATTTGGGTGTTTGTTAACCAAGTTCATCACTTAATTAACCAACATTTTATATTTCATTAACCAACTTTGATTTACTATTAAAAGTCAATGTTCATGGTACTATTCATGCACATGCTACTGTTTACATAACACTACTCACGCCACTGTTCATGTACGATTTTACTGTTCATGGCATTGTTCACCGTATTTGTTAACAATGCATATGGTGTAGGTGTAAGGTGGATGTAAGTATAGTGTCATACCCCAAATTTTGACCACTAAGATTTCTCATCATTGTGAAAATTATTATCACAATATGGATGTACCTTCATGCCTCATCAATCTCCTCAAGGATTGTTGAGCATGCACTACAATCAAAGATTAGGGTTTTGAGCCTTTTCAGAGCACTTAGACAAAAGATTAATCAAGGAATGACATAATCTTTAACTTGTATAACATCTCAAACCTCCACAAAGGATCAAGAGGACTCCCACATCAAGAATCAAGCACAAAGTTGCAACATTCCAAGTGGATTAAGCCTCAAGATCGCCAGTGTCACCAAATTAGAGTTTTGGTCGACTGAGGCCTCCAGATCGAAATTTTCCCTTGGGCATGAGCCAATGCTTCAAAATATAACTCAAGATACTCCAAGGGACCTCATGGACCTAATCATCAAGTCAATTTAGCCTCAGGGGATGCATTCACCAAAAATCAGGAATTAGGGTTTCTTGACCTAATTCACCCCTAAGTTGACTATTGGGACAAAACATGAGCCAAGACCTCAAGACATGATTTGAGGGTCTCCAATACACTACATTGATCCATTTGCAACAATGGATTGATTCAGGAAGCTTGATCCACAAGTTTCAATTTCATCAGGACCACAATTAGGGTTTCGAGGGAAAAGTCAACTGTACCTTTGACTTTTGACCAAGACATGCTCCCAAACCTTGGGACATGATTAAATACACCTTATAACACCTATGGAATGTATCCATTAGTTTTGATTTAGGTCAAGGATTTAATTGCACGAAGGATCGTACAATTTGGATTTCATCCGATAAAAAGTCAACTGTGCAAAAATCCAAAGTTTGACTTTTTGGATTTTTGGTCAAACAAGGTTACTTAACCCTAAAACAATGTTAATATATGATTGGAATCATCACTCATCAAGAAAAATAAAAGAAAGTGAGGTAACTTGTAAAAGGGGTAACCATAAAAAACTTAGAATTTTTCTAAGTTATGAAACAAAGTGGCTAGGGTGCCAACTTCCAAGGACCATAACTTGAGATCCAAGCAACCATTTTGGGTGTTCCAAAGCTGGATTTGTAGCTCTCATGACATACTTTAAAAGTGTCAACTACATCTCATTCCAATTCCTCAAGAATTTTAAGTTATGGAGTGATCAAAATGGCTAAAAAACACAAAAGTGACATTTTTCCAACACTTAGTGAAATTTTCACTAAGTCAGAATTTGCCTTATTTTTTCCTAAATGTAGAGGCATTCTTCATTGTAATTCAAGTTGGTTCAGAACCAAAGTTGAACATCATGTTAAAATAGGATATGTCAGCTTTCCAAAATGACCAAGAACTCCATGAAACTCCACTTGAGCTAGGAGTTATGACAGTTGCAACATGCCTTGCTGCAAACTGTCTTGGCAAGGTAAATTTATGTATAAGGGCTCGATTTGATCAAATTGTGCAACAACAAGCATGGTTATCCATATGCACACCTCAAGGGGGAACAAACAAGGGACAATCACTGATCTATCAGCCTCCAAAGTCCCAAAATCTACAAGTAACATGCGAAACCTAAAAAGCCTAAAAGAGGCCAAGACTCCAATTTTGTTTTGGAACATTCAATGGATACTTAGAGGTGGCATGTATCAGAGCAAAGATGAACACTCCAGTCAAGCCTTATCCTTGAATCAAAGAGCCATAGGCCTATGCTCTAATATCAAGTCAATGGCTAGAGGAGACTTGAGATTCCATTTGATCCACATTGGCCAAAGGCCTGCTGCAGTTGCCATTCCTTATTCCTTGCAAAACAAACTTGACACACTATAAATAGACCTCATTTCTGATCAGTTTGAGTACACCAAAGGCCTATAACACTTGCCTTTCTCAAAATCACACTCTCACTTCCAAAAATGCCTTCTAATGCAAGCTACTATCGGATTTTGAATTAGAATGTGTTTCCAACCAAACCAATCACACACACCTTATAAACATCCTATAGAAGGGATCCAAACACTTAAACAACATCTGGAACACAAAATTCATGAAATCATCATCCATTTGCTCAAGTTTTCAACAAAGTTACAGCTGAGGTGCCATAATCTGTTCCAGTTCATTTCAAATCAATCCAAGCTTTCAAACACACTCCATATGGTGTAGGGAAGTTGTTCAGATCACCACAACTCATCTGTAACACCTCTAACTCAAAAATTAAATTGCTCTTGCTGCCACGACCTTCAAGTAAGCCTAAACTTGGTAATCTCATAATTAATGCGTATTTCCTCGCACAAAACTTTTGCCAAATGTTCATAATCATGCATATAATGTTTCCCCTCTATTGATTACTTTGTATGAATCGTGTATCAAATTTCTTAGCCTTCATGCACAATTTAGGGTTCTTGAGGTTTTGCTTTGATTTCTTATTCCATGCGTAAAATAAATGAAATTAAAGACCATAGACATGGTCGTGAGGTGAAAACGAGTAGATTGATATGTGAAATGTGTGATTTCATCAAGTATTCAGAGAGATTGATGAGAAAATGCAAATCAGCCAAGAACAGGGCACGCGGGCAAAACCAAGGTGTTCTTGGCGCCCTTTTTCAAATATTTGAATATTTGAATTTTGTGATTTTTATTTAATTGATTCAAAAATTAATTTCTCTCTGAATTTTAATGATTTTGAGTTGATTCTTTTTTTCAAAATTCACATAAATGTTAAAATATTTTATTTTACAAAAATTTCCCAAATGATATTTTTGCAAAGAATTAATTTTTATTTGTTTTTTTGACATTTAAAATATTTTTTCCTTCTTGATTTTCCAAACCTAATTGGTTTTCAATCATTTTGTGGATAAAAACATGATTATTGAAACATTGATCCAAGATCACCACTCATTTTTCACATGTTTTCAACAACTTTTATTAATTTTTAAACAAAATTAATTCCATTTTTAGATAAAATTAGGGTTTTGATTGATTCCACCCTCATCAATCTTTTTCACCTTCTGGGCCTCTAATAGAGTGTAAGACCCAATCCCTTTTTGACCAAAATCTTTTAGGGCCTCAGACATTGTATAAGTCCCTCTGCGTTAAAAAAGAATCTCGGCGCGATAGCCATTTCAAAAGAAAATCATTTGGGCCTACCCTCGTGTTGTAAGTCCCATTTCTTTTCTCTTAAAATACCTTTTGGGCCTCTAATAGAGTGTAAGACCCAAACCCTTTTGTAAATAAACAATTTCGGGCCTCACATATTGTATAAGTCCCTCTGCATATTTCCAAAAGTTCGGTGCAATCGTCGCCTTTTTAACAAAATCAACTGGGAATCTCCTGGAGCTATAAGACCCATCTTTATTCATTTCCAAACTTTTTGGGCCTCTCCTTGAGTTGTAAGACCCAACCCTTTTGTAAATAAACCTTTTTGGGCCTCAGTCTTTGTATAAGTCCCGAGACGATATTCAAAAACAACGGAGCGATCACTGCTAAAACCTTGGGCCTCTCCTTGAGCTGTAAGCCCCAACGATCTTTTCAAAGCAATTTCCCTTTTGATTTGGATTCAAATATATATGTTGTTATCAAATCTTTCTTTAATTTCTTTGAACAACTAACAATACAGCATGGAAGCTTGCTCGCCTGTAAGTTTTATCGGCTTTCTTTTACTCGCTTTCATATATATATATATATATATATATATATATATATATATATATATATATATATATATATATATATATATAAAACTGTATTGTGGGAAGCTGCGCATGGTTAGTCTTCCTTCATACCCTTTTTAGATACTTGTCATATATCCACTGTATATGTACTAGTATAGTTATTCAAAGTTTTCCCCGACAACTAGGTCTAGAACTAGGTAAAGCCCTGTTGGTCACTCTTAAATACAAACAAAACTAGATCCCCATAGGATTTCCAGATACAGTCTTGCCTTCTCTTGGGGTTAAACAATATGGAACAAAGAGAAAGGCAGTATTCTTCGTGAACCTTTTCTCAGACTGTCACCCCTAGAAATTGTCAAAGAAATTCTACTCCCCAGAGGTGATCTATTCTCGGTGAATGGCATCTCTTGAGTTTCTTCAAACCTCGAACTTTCACTAAATGATATATTCTCGGTGAATGGCATGTCTTGAACTTCTCTCGGTTTGGGACCCACAGGCTTCCTAAAAGCATCCCCGCCTCCTCTTAGGCTATGTACAAGGATCCTCCGGCTTCTTAGAAGTTCTCATGCCTTCTCTTGGGCTTAATACAAGGACCCTGATGACCTCTTAAAGGTATAGGACAGAACTTAGTCATCCTTTGCTAGAGCAGTCTTTCCAGTGTCAAACCTCAAGCCACTTTAGGGTTGATTCTCATCCCTTAAATGTCTGTGCCTCCTCTTGGGCATCATACAAAAGATAAAACTCTTCCACACCAGTAGAATTGGACAGTCTAATCCCCTTGAGTCTCAAAGACATTCTCAAGTTCCTTACAAATATAGGAAGAAACCCCGGACTCTCTGGATCAATCTCCAGCAGAAACCCAACCTCTCTCTTGAGAGTTCCCCAACCAGGGTCAGCTTATCCCAAATCAGAACCTCAAGGTCTATGATATCTCAACTCTTCTGTAATCCTCAAAAAGAGTTGATTCCCCATTTGTACCTGCCTTGGGATCTTAACAATCCCCGGCAAAAGATAACCTCCTCTTAGGCTTTGTATAATGATCTTTCCTCAGCAAAGTTAGCCTCCTCTTGGGCTTTGTTCAAAGATTCTCCCCAACGGAGCTAACCTTTTCAGACTCTCTTGTTGAGTCCATCACTTTTCCAGACTCTCTTGTTGAGTCAATCAACTTTCAGGATCTCTTGTTGAGTCCGTCACTTTTCCAGACTCTCTTGTTGAGTGAATCAACTTTCAGACTCTCTTGTTGAGTCAATCAACTTTCAGACTCTCTTGTTGAGTCAACCTTTTTAGTCTCAATCTTGGGCTTTGTCAAGACAAATAAAAGCACTCTCTTGTTGAGTCAAACCCTTTTAGCCTCAATCTTGGGCTTTGTACAAGACATAAATCTCCCTCTCTTGAGCTTGGGACAAATATCTTCCCCAGCAGAATCATTTCTTCCCAGCCTTCCTTTAGGCTTTGAGGAATGATTTTCCCCAAGAAGAATCAAACTCATTTCAGCCTCAATCTTGGGCTTTGTACAAGACACATAAAAATATCCTCACCAGAGTCAGTTAAATTTCTCATTTCAGCCTCAATCTTGGGCTTTGTACAAGACACATACAAATCTCCCCGGCGGAGTCAAAATCCTTCTAGCCTCAATCTTGGGCTTTGTACAAGACAGATAGAACATTTTCCCCTGGAAAAGTAAAACTTCTAGCCTCCTCTTAGGCTTTGTATAATGATATCTTCAAAGAGTCAGTCTCTTCTTTGCCTCAATCTTGAGCTTTGTACAAGACACCAATATATACACTCTCTCGTTGAGTCGGTCTTATCCAGCCTACTCTTAGGATTTGTATAAAGAAATCCCCTAGCTGAGTCAATTAACCTTTTAGCTTCAATCTTGGGCTTTGAACAAGACACCAAACCATCTATTTCGTCCCTTAGAATAGGGGGAACTACGATTGCTCTGATTTCCCTGTTTCGTTTAAACGGGAATACGTAGGCATAAGATTGCAAAATATTAGCGAGCATACCAATAAAAAACTCTAGGTCCATTACCTTCAGACCAAAACTCAGGTCTAGTACCTTACCAAAAACATCGGGAACACCCGAACATCATTTTCCACAGAAAACAAAAACTCATTCACTCACTCACTCATACTTCCCAAGAAACTTTCCCAACCCATTAACAGATAAATACTATCAAGTATAAAGTGAAACCTAAAGCTAATATCCTGTGGATAACCACATATAAGATGGGTAATTGACAACTCCCCATTATATAACCTGACCCCAGACCCCCTAATCTCTTTAAGCGTTTGTTCAGTTAAACATTCGCGTGCAAGGTTAGTTTTAGATAGCTTCCCTTTTCCTTCCAACTTCACGAGATAAATAAGAAATCAGAAAGTAGCACCTCTTCTCCCCATTGTGGTGAGGAAAACTCAGCGATAAGGTGGTCGCGTCACCGACAAAAATCGCTCGCTACAGAAAAATGGTGACTCTGCTGGGGAGTCATTGACTGTATAGGATTATAGATTGTAGCTCTTAAGAGGTCTAGGATGTTAGTTTTAGGATAAATATGTATATCTCTTTTCCTAATTGATATCCGTGTTTATTTTTCTGCTAATGGGACTGCGGGTGATGCCGCATCTAGAAAGTTTGAGTGACACCTAAGATAAGTGATGGCACTAGACGGGTAATCTTATAGGGAGTGACTCCCAAATAAGAGACCCCGATCGACCATCGAATCAGTGGAGACGCCCTTTGCGGATTCAATGCCTATACGACTTCGGTTGTTGAAAGCAGATTGTTCGATTGTGGTTGTCCATGAAACTGAGGATTTAGTAGGTCGAGACCTTGTTACTATTTTGTAGTGCGGAAGCTATCGGAAATAGTTGTCACACAATACTACCCTCATTTGAGATTACTCTAAGATACTGCAGCTCGCTCGGGTGAACCAGCCTGCTGTTGTTATCCCAAGGGGGGGTCAATGATTTTGAGGACAGGTATAAAAATCACCAGTATAACCTTTGGGGATGGGTAGAGCCATGACTTCATGACATCAAACCTTTGACCCCATGTTTTTTCTATGTTTTTGTGTGCTGCATTCATTTCATTAAAAAACTTTAAACAAAGAAAAATTTTCTCTTCTAGTCTCTCTCTTTTTCAAATTAAACTGACACAATGATTGCAAATGTCAGAGAAGAAAGATTGCGTTATGGATTTCGGTAGAAGGAAGACTTACAAGTATACCTCCAAGGTTCCAAAACTAGAGGATTTGAGAGGGTTGGCAAGGATGATCACCAACCCTGATGCTTTTAGAGCTAAGTACAGAGGAATGCTGTCTCTGTTAAGGGTCCATGTAATTGAAGGAATCTTGGCTACGCTAATCCAGTTTTACGATCCGGTCTATCACTTTTTTACATTCCCGGATTATCAGCTCGCACCGACGCTGGAGGAGTACTCTTACCTAACTGATTTACCCATTACTGACCAAGCTCCCTTTTCTGGACTGGAAGAAATTCCAAAGGATCGAACCATTGCAAGAGCAATTTATTTGGACGAGTCAGAAGTCAGGACTCACATGACCACTAAGGGTGGAATCCCAGGTTTACCAGCCAAGTTTCTGGTAAAGAAAGCTCTATACTTTGCTAGTATAGGGAACACGACTGCTTTCGAGAGCATCTTTGTTTTGCTCACCTACGGGTTATTTCTATTTCTCAACATTGATAACTTCGTGGATATCAATACCATTAAGGTTTTTCTGATTGGAAACCCTGTACCGACCTTGCTTGCAGACGCTTATCATTCCGTACACCTAAGGAATTTGTACAGCAGAGGAATGATCACATGTTGTGTACCCCTGCTATCACTACTACAAAACGCTAAAACAACAACGCCAAGCTTACAACAGATTCGTAACCCATTGTTATAATAGGTTAAAAATTTTGCGGCTGATTTATAACGCTATATTTAACGATGGTCGTATTAAACAACCGTTGTAATACATGGTGTATAACAAGCTTCGATTCCCAGCAACTACATTTTTTTCCATATTTTTACATTTTAAACACGGTTGAATTACAACACCGTTGTAATACATGTAACAAGCTTCGATTCCCAGCAACTATATTTTTTGTCATATTTTTATATTTTAAACATATATTTTATTTCTTTTGTTAGTGTTATGGGGATTTAACCTCAAAACTCAAAATTCATCATTGTTTTTCTTTTAAACATATATTTTATTTCTTTTGTTAGTGTTTTTAAGTGCAAGAGAACAGTATATATAACTTTAAAAATAAAACTGTAAGAGATGAGCATATATAAAATAACATTTTATTAAGATTCCATTAAGAAGAGTACATTGATAATCATATTACATATATTTATCAATGTCAGAGCCCATAACTGCAAATGCATCTTCATAATCCAGATATCTCTCCTCACTCCCCTCATCGGAATCATAATAAACAGTCCTCCTTTTCTTCTTTATTTTTTTCTTCTTCAGCTTCTTCTTCTTCTTCTTCTTCTTATCCTTCCTTACCCTTAAGGCATCCCTGACGACGGCCGCTGGTTGGACCTCCTCAATTGGCGCATGACGTTCCTAATTGGTGATGTTTCTAGCATTCTCATTTCTAGAACTCATTTGTTTCGAAGAATATATTATGAAGAAATGTAAAGTTGTATATTTATAGATGAGGTTGAAGATGAAAAGTCTGATAGTTTAATGCTTGCAATGATGATAACTTGTAAATGGTTGATATTCTGGAACGATATTTTTTGAAAAACGGAGAAAATTTTAAATCATTATGGCCAGAGTGTTCTCTACTCCGGGAAGAGCAAGGGTTATAATATTACAACGGTTAGTAATAATAACCGTAACGATACCCCCTTATACTTGGTACAAGGTTCGACTCCAGGCAACAACATTTTTCTATTTTACGTAATTGTAGAAAAATGTTGTTGCCTGGAGCGAACCTTGTACCAATTATAAGGGGTATCGCTACGGTTAATATAACTAACCATTGTGATATTATTAAAATAATATATATACTTATCATTACGGTTATTTTAGAAAACCGTTGTGAAATATTTACCTATATAAGGGAATTAACTTTCTATTATTGACAGTAGCGCCGTTTCCTTCACAACGAAACCCTAGCACCCATTTTTGGCAGTAAACTTCATCTTTTTATAGAATCCGCAGGAAGAAATACAAGAAGTATGAAGCTTTTTATTTAAGCTTCTTCCTCCTTGTATTTCTTCTTGCAGAATCTAAAACTAGATGAACATGGTGATGATGCTGGCGGTAGTAAGCGTAATGTACATATTGTTTATGGAAAATAAGGTATTCTTCTACTTCAATCTTTTTGTTAGATAGTTCCCATCATCTCGTTTGCTTCATGTTGTTTTTGTTGATTGTTCTCATTTTGTGCAGATTCGACTTCAATGCTTCACAAGCAAGGTGAACTTCATTGTAATGGTACAGTCCCACTTCTTAGGGTTTTGTTTCAACTTTTGGTTGTTTTGTTTTGAATACTAACTAATTTTCTTCATTGCTTCCCACTTCTTAGGTGTAGCGAGTGATTTTGGATGTGGTTGCGAAGCACTACCGCTCTTTGGTATCTACAGCTCGATTAATTTTTTATCCTATTAAAGCTGATGAAGGAAGGGAAATAGATGTCTCAAATTAACCCTGCTTGCAAACTGAGGTTAAACAGTCAAAACTGTTGGTTTACAGATGCTACAAAGATTCGGGGTCTCTTTTAGGTTTATTTTGTTAAAAATAGTGTTCGGTCGATTGGTGAGAGGTTAAGATGTTAGGACGGATGTATGAAAGTATGCGATTTTGGGTTTTTGTTTAGTGTGCTCGCTAAGATTTTTCTTTCAATCTTATGCCTACGTATTCCCGTTTTTTCCGAAACATGGAAATCAGAGCGATCGTAGTTCCTCCTATTCTATGGGAGGAAATGGTGTTTTGGTGTCTTGTTCAAAGCCCAAGACATGAAGCTAAAGGTGGTTTGTATCTTGTTCAAAGCCCAAGATGTGAAGCTAAAGGGTCTATTTGTATCTTGTTCGAAGCCCAAGATGTGAAGCTAAAAGGTGTTGTCTTTAGAGAGAATTTGTCATCTCTAAAGAGGGGTTTGTTTGTCACAACTGTCGGGTGACTGATTTATAAAGGAGGATTACTTTAACTGGGATATGTGAATCCAGCAATGCCATAATCTCCTTTATAAGGGCTTTTGACCTGAAGGAGAAGACTTTAACTCAGTGTAGAGCAATGCCATCTTTCCTTAGGGATTTCTCATGCTAAAAGAGGGACAATGGCATGGATGTAGATGATCCAGAGGCTTGCCGCTTACAGCGATTAGATGAAGGGGAAGAAGTTGTTGATGTTTGTGTACTGTGAATGAGGCACAACTTTGATGCTAAAAGGTTGATTGGATCAACCAGTGGTTTTCTTATACAAAGCCTAAGAGGAGGCTAAAAGGTTTCCCTTATACAAAGCCTAAGAGGAGGCTAATGGCCCAACAAGAGGGTATTTTTGATCTGTCTCGTACAAAGCCCGAGATAGAGGCTAAAAGGGAAGTGACTCGACAATAGAGTCCTCTATGGTATGTCGTACGAAGCCCGAGATGGAGGCCAAGAGTTTTATACTCAACAAGAGAGTGATTTGTGTCTTGTACAAAGCCAAAGACGGAGGCTAAAGGGTGTTTGACTCCGCTGGGGAGAATCATTGTATAAAGCCCAAGAGACATGCTATGGTGCTGTTTCAGTTGAGTGACAGGTCCAGTATGTTGGTTCAAAGAGAAAATCAGTTTTTATATGAGTAATGTACTCATGGATTTGTTCCAAGGATCGGGGTTATTTCCTGTTTCTTTAAGGAAATGGGAAATCCAATGGGTATTGAGACTGTCCGAGTCCACGGGGTTCCTTCCTATTCTTGAAGGGTGCTTGAGAATGTCTTGGAGACTCAAGGAAATTAGACTGTCCAAGTCTAGAGTTTCATCTTTCGTACTATGCTTTGAGAAACAGTAGTAGACTCTTGGAAAGACTGTTCTATTAAGATGACTGATTTCTATTCCTATACCTCTAGGAGGTCGTCGGGACAATTTGTACGAAGCCCAAGAGGAGGCTGGAAACTTTTAAGAATCCGAGTGGTCCTTGTATGAAGCCCAAGAGAAGGCTATCATTCCCAGAGGAAGAATCATTATACGAAGCCTAAGAGGAGGCTGTGAATACTTCTAAGAAGCCGACAGGTCCTTGTACAACGCCCAAGAGGAGGCGGGGATGCTTTTAGGAAGCCTGTGGGTCCCCAAACCCCAAGAAGTTCAAGACAGGCTATTCACAAAGAATAGATCAAGCCAGAAAAGTTCGAGAATTTGGAAGAAACTCAAGAGATGCCATTCACGGAGAAAAGATCATCTCTGGGGAGTAGAGTTTCTTGACAAGTGCTTTTAAGAAGCCTGTGGGTCCCCAAACCCCGAGAAGTTCAAGACAGGCTATTCACAAAGAATAGATCAATCTAGGAAAGTTCGAGAATTTGGAAGAAACTCAAGAGATGCCATTCACGGAGAAAAGATCATCTCTGGGGAATAGAGTTTCTTTGACAACTTCTACGAGTGACAGTCTATGAAAGGGTTCACCGAGAATACTGCCTTTCATGTCTCCATATTGTTTTATCCCAAGAGGAGGGAAGACTGTGTCAAAAACAATTAAAACATTAATTCTTTGCAAAAATATCAATTATATGAAATAAATAATATTTTTGGGATTTTTTCATAAAATAAAATATTTTAAGATTTTTGTGAATTATTAAAAAAAGAATAAACTCAAAATCATTAAAACTCAAAGAGAAATTAATTTTTGAATCAATTAAATAAAATCACAAAATTCAAATATTTAAATTTGAGAGAAATGGCGCCAAGAACAGCTGAAGAACACGCGCGTTTTTCAGCTTTGCCCAGATTTGCATTTTCTATCCAATCTCACTGAATACTTGATTATATCATGCAATCCACATATCAATCTGCTCATTTTCACCTCACGATCATGTTTATGACAATTAATTTCATTTAAATTAAGCATAAAACAAGAAATCACGATAAATCCTCAAGAACCCTAGATTTTGCATGAAGGCTGGGATTTTTGATACACGATTCAAACAAAGCAATTACTTGAGGGGAAACATTCCATGCATGATTATGAACATTTGGCAAAAGTATTGTGCGAGGAAATATGCATAGATTGAGAGATGACCAAGTTTAGGCTTACCTCTAGGTCGTGACAGCAAGAGCAAATTGATTTCTGAGTTGGAGGTGTTACATATGAATTGTGATGATCTGAACAGCTTCCCTACACCTTATGGAGTGTATTTGAATGCTTGGACTTGACTGAAATTGGCTGGATCACTTCATGGCATTTTAACTGCAACTTGGTTCAAACCTTGAGCAATTGACTGGTGATTCTGAGAAATTAGTGTTCCAGATGTTGTTTAAGTGTTGGTCAGCTCACATATGATGTATATGAGGTGTGTGTGTGATTGGTTTGAGTGGAATTGCTCTCTAATGAAAAACCCGATAGTGATTTGCTAAGAAAGGCATTTTGAGAGTGAGAAGTGGATTTTGAGAAAGGCAAGTGTTGTAGGCCTTTGGTGTACTTAAACTGATCACAATTGAGCTCTATTTATAGTAGAGCAAGTTTGTTTTGCAAGGAATAGTGAATGGCAACTGCTGAGTAGGGTTGGCCAATGTTGGCAAATGAAAATCCAAGTCTCCTCTAGCCATTGACTAGAGGTTAGGGCACAGGCTGCTGGTCCCCTTGGTCTTGGATAAGTCTTGACTGAATTCAGTTGCTAATAGCTCAGTCCATGCCACCTTGGTGCTTCCATTGAATGCTCCAATCCAAAATTGGAGTCTTGTCCCTATTTTGGGCAATTATAGGTTTAGCATGATATTTCTTGTTCCAAGGACTTTGGAGGCTTGGCTCAGTGATTGTCCCCTTTAGATTCAATCCTCAGATGTGTCCAAAGTGATGACAAGACTTGGAATTGGTTGATTTTGGCAAATCGAGCAAAAGTGCAAAATTCCGCCTTGCCTTGGCTGATTTTGGAACAAAGTGACTTTTCTTGATTTTGATCACTCCATAACTCAAAATCCATGAGGAATTTGGACATAGGTCAGTATGAAGCTTTTGTAGAGGGCAATGAGATCTACAAATCAAGCTTTGGATGGAAAAAATGGCTTTATGGTTTAGGAGTTATGATCCTCCAAAGTTGGTACCTTTGTCACTTTTTTTCATAACTTAGAAATTTTTTCTAAGTTTTTATGATTACCCCTTTTACAAGTTATCCCATTTTATTTGATTTTTCTTGATGAATGATGATTCAAATCATACATAAACATCATTTTAGGGTTAAAAATCCATTTTTGTGAAAAATCCCAAAAAGTCAAAGTTGACTTTTGTGCACAGTTGACTTTTTATCCGATGAATTTTAAACTGGGCAATTCTTCAGGAAATCATGTCCTTAACCTAAATCAAACTTGATGGACATGTTTCATGGGTGGTATAGAGTGTATTGAATCGTGTCTTAGGGCTTGGGAGCATGTCTAAGTCAAAAGTCAAAGTTACAGTTGACTTTTCCCGCGAAACCCTAACTGTGGTTCAGATGAATTTGAAACTTGTTGCTCAAGCTTCTTGGATCAATCCATTGTTCCACATGGATCAATATGGCATATTGGAGATCCTCAAATCCTCTCTTGAGGTCTTGGTTCATAATTGGTCCCAAAAGTCAACTTAGGGGTGAATTAGGTCAAGAAACCCTAATTCCTGATTTTTGATGAATGCATCCCCTGAGGTCAAATTGACTTGATGATTGGGTTCATGAGGTTCAATGGAGTATATTAGGATATGCTTTGAAGCATTGGCTCATGCCCAGAGGAAAATTTCCATCTGGAGGCCCTGGTCGACCAAAACCCTAATTTGGTGACACTGGCGATCTTGAAGCTTGATCCACCTAGAAGAGAGAAACCTTGTGCTTAATCCTTGATGTGGGAGTCCTCTTGATCCATTGTGGATGTTTGAGAGGTTACACAAGTTAAAGATCATGTCATTTCTTGATTGATCATTTGTCTAAGAACTCTGAGAGGGCTTGAAACCCTAATTTTGATAGTAGTGAATGCTCACCCATCTTTGGGGAGACTGATGAAGCATAATGACACACCCATATTGTGATGATGATTTGTATAATGATGGGAAATCTTAGTGGTCAAAATTTGGGGTATGACAGATGCCCCTATTTAATCTTCTTGGACACGAAGGTGTGAATGACGAAGGTATTCGGGCATTCGGGGTGCAAGAGGATTAAATATCGGAATACCCAAAATTTTGATGGTGGTTATGAATGGTAGATCGCATTCGTCTTCTTTTGCTAAGCAATGATGCTTAGAAAAGGTAAACTTCCTCTCGATCCTGGTTTCCTACCAAGGAACTGGTCTTAGTTGCGGAAATAAGCTTCCCCTCGATCCTGGTTTCCTGCCAAGGAACTGGTCTCAGTTTCTGA
Organism: Lathyrus tuberosus; assembly: GCA_022829125.1. NCBI lineage: Eukaryota > Viridiplantae > Streptophyta > Magnoliopsida > Fabales > Fabaceae > Lathyrus > Lathyrus tuberosus. The sequence continues at coordinate 14,442,399 of JALAZF010000093.1, read as the reverse complement.
TTTAAACTTTCCCTAGATCCTGGTTTCCTACCATGGAACTGGTCTTAGTTTCTGATATAAACTTCCCCTCGATCCTGGTTTCCTACCAAGGAACTGGTCTAAGTTTCTTTTGTCAATAAACTTTCTTGACAAGGGACGTTATACGTAGCGGTTTTCCTCAAACTTCTCGCCGAATTTCCCTGGGGAGATGCCATTTGATAGAAAAATTTTGAGGTCAGACTCGCTGGGGAACCCAGTCGTCTGAGTTGTAGAGGTGCACAAACTTCTCTGTTGGAGACGCCATTTGTCAAATCTAATGGGGAAAATGAGTCTCTTGAGAGACTGTTTCCGCTTGGGGTCTTACATCATACTTTGCTCGGGATCTTCCCGGAGAAATGTCATATGATGGGATCCAATTTGAGGTGCCGATGACCTTTTCATCAGTGGTTTTTTGGAGAAACTGTTGTACCACCGCATCTCTGATTAGGAGGCTTTCTCTCGGGATTTTCCTTAATCCGGGAAAGCAAGGATATCATCTTCAATGGCGAAGAGTGACATTTGTCAAATGTTCTCTGGTCTTTCTGAGGTTCAAGTTATCAAAGTGGTCAAGGACCCAACTTCAATCCAGAAATAAACTGGAGGAGAGATTATTTAAATGCAACATTTCCTAATCGAGGAAAGAACTGACAACTCGACCAAGAAGACAGCTATCACTAGGGATAAGACCGACTGGAGTGATAGTGATGCAATATGAAATGTGTATGCAAATTAATAATGCATGCTGTATGTATGTATATGCTGACAAAACTGACGCGACATACAAACTAATGGATGAACACAACTGGATACTCGGCCATCGCGGGGCGAAGAAATACCATTGGTCCAAAAGTAGCAATTCTACCTTGCTTAAGAGAAGTAGTCCTCACGGGGAACTATGTTGGTCGGGCTTAGGAGATGAGAACTCGGCCGAGGCGTGTCAGACGAAACAAGGTCTCTGACACAGTTGATCCCTTCATTCAGGCGTATTGGGTTAGAAGGAGTACTTTGATTCTGCACTTTGAAGTTCGCTTACTTCTGGAGAAGCGATTGATGTTCTTTTGATGTTTAACAGTCAAAATAAATTGCCATCTTTATTTTAAAAGCAGAAAAAGTTTTACAAGTAAATTCATTTTTGTTTTATTTCAAGAATCGTTAATCATGTTAAAATGTCGTTCTATAAAGCTAAAACAAATAAGAATTGCAAACAAAAGCACAAGGGCTCAAATTTTATTGATAGGATGGAAATCAGCCAAACGCGTGATTCCATAGAGTATTTACAAAGTTAGAAAATGGTAATTTACAGGGAAAAGGGCTACGTTGAAACATAACGACCACTATCCTTCTACCAACTTTGAATTCGGGACATCCTGAGCTTCTGTCGAAGATGACCTTGACGGGAGTTTTCCTCCGATGGATGGTGTAACTGCTGCTGAGGGACTTGCCTCTTTGTCGAACATAGTTACTTACCATTATCCCTAACTTTTGCCTGGATTGTACTGTGATGTTTCCAATCCATCGGGATGATTTTTTATTTATTTTGTCTCTAACTTTTTCCTGGACCGCCCTTTCGGGTTTTCAATCCACCGAGACGTTTTTTTTTTAGTTTAGGCGAAGTATTTCTTGACTACATCAACATTCGTGGGGTAGGCAAATTCCTCTCCGTCCATGGTTACAAGTCTCAAGGCGCCGCCTGAGAAAGCTTTCGTGACCACATAGGGGCCGTCATAATTCGGAGTCCATTTGCCCCGAGAATCAGTGAGAAATGATTGTATCTTTTTGAGCACAAGGTCTCCTCTTCTGAAGACGCGAGGTCGGACCTTTCTGTCGAACGCCCTCTTCATTCTTTGCTGATACAACTGACCATGGCATAGTGCCGTGATTCGTTTCTCTTCAATCAGATTCAGTTCGTCGTGTCGACTTTGACACCATTCAGCTTCTCTAAGCTTAGCTTCCATCAATACCCGGATTGATGGGATCTCTACTTCTACGGGGAGCACTGCTTCCATGCCATACACTAGAGAGAAAGGGGTAGCCCCTGTTGAAGTGCAGACAGATGTTCGATAACCGTGAAGAGCAAAAGGGAGCATCTCGTGCCAATCTTTGTAGGTTACAACCATCTTTTGAACAATCTTCTTGATGTTCTTGTTAGCCGCTTCTACTGCTCCGTTCATCTTGGGTCGATAGGGAGATGAGGTATGGTGTTCAATCTTGAACTCTGCGCACAACTCTTCCATCATCTTATTGTTCAAGTTAGATCCATTATCAGTAATGATCTGGTTTGGAACACCATAACGGCAGGTGATATTATTTTTGATAAATCGGATCACCACTTGTCGGGTTACATTAGCGTACGACGCTGCTTCGACCCACTTGGTGAAGTAGTCAATGGCTACCAGGATGAATCGATGTCCATTCAAAGCTCTGGGTTTAATCATGCCAATCATACGATTCCCCATATGGAAAAAGGCCATGGGGAAGAAAGAACCTTGAGATGCGTAGGCGGTACATGAATTTTGTCGGAGTATATCTGACACTTGTGACACCTCCTCATGTACTTGTAGCAGTCGGATTCCATTGTCAACCAATAGTACCCTGCTCTCAGAATTTTTTTCGCCATTGTGTGTCCGTTGGCATGAGTGCCAAAGGATCCTTCGTGAATTTCTTTCATCAGCATGTCTGCTTCTGGTCTGTCGACGCATCGGAGCAAGACCATGTCAAAGTTTCTCTTATAGAGTGTATCACCGCTCAGGAAGAAGTTTCCAGCCAGTCTTCTGAGGGTCTTTCTATCCTTTCTGAATGCCCCAGGAGGGAACTCTTGTTTCTGAAGGAAGCATTTGATATCGTGATACCAAGGTTTGTCATCTATGACTGCTTCAATCGTGAAGACGTAAGCGGGCCTTTCAAGGTGCATTATGTCGATCTTAGGTAGGTTAGCCTATTGACCTACACTAATCATGGAAGATAGAGTGGCTAATGCGTCAGCCATGTGATTCTTATCACGAGGGATATGATGAAACTCGATTCTGTTGAAGAAAGGTAACAACCTTTTTGCATAGTCTTTGTAAGGAATCAATCCTGATTGGTATGTGTTCCAATCTCCCTTTATCTGATTGATAACCAGGGCTGAGTCGCCATATACGTCCAAGTTTTTGATCCTCAAATCAATCGCTTCTTCGAGACCCATGATACAAGCTTCGTATTAGGCCTCGTTATTTGTACACTTGAACGTAAGTCTGGCAGTGAAAGGAATGTGGGTACCCTGAGGTGTTATGATGATTGCCCCAATTCCATTTCCATACTGATTGACAGCTCCGTCAAAGATAAGTCCCCATTGGGAATCTGGTTCTGGCCCTTCACTGGGTAGCAGTCCGTCGCAGTCTTTCATTTTTAGGTACATGACATCTTCGTCTGGGAAGTCGAACCCGATTGATTCCTGATCGTCAATCGATTGATGAGCCAAATGATCGGCTAAAATACTCCCCTTAACGGCTTTCTGAGAATGGTACTCTATGTCATATTCTGATAGCAACATCTGCCAACGGACAATTCTTCCCGTGAGAGCAGGTTTTTCGAAGACGTATTTGATTGGATCCATTTCGGAGATTAACCAAGTAGTGTGACAAATCATGTACTGGCGTAGACGTTTGGCTGCCCAAGCCAAAGCACAACAAGTTTTCTCAAGCATCGTGTACCGAGTCTCGCAGTCGGTGAACTTCTTGCTTAGATAGTAAATGCCAGACTCTTTCCGTTTGGTTTTGTCTTGTTGGCCAAGTACACACCCCATTGAGTCTTCCAAGACCGTGAGGTAGATAATCAGTGGTCTTCCTTCCACTAGAGGTGATAGAATCGGCAGATTCAACAGATATTCCTTAATACTGTCGAAGGCGGTTTGGCAATCTTCTGTCCAAATGTAGTCCTGGTTCTTTTTGAGTAATTTGAAAATTGGCGCACAGGTCGTGGTCATAAGGAATATGAATCTGGAGATGTAATTCAAACGTCCCAGGAATCCTCTGACTTGTTTTTCAGTTTTCGGGGAAGGAATTTCTTGAATGGCCTTGACCTTGTCAGGATCAACCTCAATTCCTTTCTGGCTGACGATGAACCCTAAGAGTTTCCCTGAATGGACACCAAAGGTGCATTTGTTGGGATTCAAGCGGAGTTTGTATTTTCTCAGACGCTCGAATAGTTTTGACAGGTGGGTCACATGCTCCTCCTCTGTCTTGGATTTTGCAATCATATCATCGACATATACCTCGATTTCCTTGTGTATCATGTCATGAAACAGAGTAGTCATGGCCCTTTGATAGGTTGCCCCGGCGTTCTTCAAACCGAACGACATTACCTTGTAACAAAAGGTACCCCATGGGGTAATGAACGAAGTTTTCTCCATGTTTTTCGGCACCATTTTGATTTGGTTATAGCCCGAGAATCCATCCATGAAGGAGAAAACTTTGAAATTTGCTGTACTGTCAACCAGCATGTCAATCTGTGGTAAAGGAAAGTCATCCTTTGGACTTGCCTTGTTTAGATCTCTGTAGTCGACACACATTCTGACCTTTCCGTCCTTTTTCGGAACAGGTACGATATTGGCTAACCATTGAGGATATTCTGATGTGGCGAGGAAACCCGCGTCAATCTGTTTCTGTGCCTCCTCTTTGATTTTGATGGCCATGTCCGGGTGAGTGCGTCTCAACCTTTGCTTTACTGGCAGACATTCCGATCTTAACGGTAAGTGATGTTCCACGATGCTGGTATCCAACCCTGGCATATCCTGATAGGACCAAGCGAATACATCGGGGAATTCTTTGAGAAGCTTTATCAAACTCTCTTTGGCAGTTAGAGTGAGCAGTGCCCAAATCCTGATTTCTTTTCTCTCTTTTTCTGAACCCAAGTTTACCGTTTCCAACAGCTCTTTGTGAGGTTCAATGGACCTTTCCTCTTGTCTGAGTAATCGGGAGATCTCTTCTGGAATTTCGTTGTCAACTTCTTCTTCAGCCCCAAATACCGGGAACTCAAAGTTGGGAGAAGGCATTGAATCATATGTTTCAACGGGGTTTAAAACAAGCAATCTGCATGATGTGATGATTCGTGTTTAGAAGAGATAGAGAAAATGCAAGAGTGTGCAGTGTAATTTTTTTATTACTGCTTGTTTTTATTTGAATTATTTTTTAGGATTACCATTTTCTGAGAAAAAGCAAAAAAGAGAAAACAGCAATTAATGCGGAAATTACATAACGACGATATTTTATTAATGAACAAGTCGATCCTTGAAACTACAGCCCTATAAAACAAAACTCTGTCGCTTTGGGCTAAGCGAAGAGGGAAAATTTACAGAAAACGAGCCCTATCAAAACATCTGTTTCACCTGGGCAGAGTGAAAGGTTAAAGATGGCAATTACTTTGATTGGCGAACGACCTTTGGAGCATCGACAGCAACCCATTGGCGGCGAACTCCTCGGTGAATCACAAAGTCTGGCACCTTCCTTGATTTGTCTTCATAAATAACGCTGATTTCTGGTGGAGCAGGATCATTCGAGCCTGATACGAGAGCTTTCGGGAGCGGTGTACTTGACCATATAGTCGTATTTTCTACTCGGTTGTCCCAGGGTGTCCCACACTTCTTTCGAACTGGAGGAGTCATCCCTCTCGATGACATTGACCTTGGGAAAAGCATAGTTGATGAATTCAAGTCCTGCAAACGTTGCAAATTCATCGTCATGTTGAGTAGTTTCTGAATGACCTGAGTGTTGATCCCATGACATGGTGGGGACACAGGTATTCTATTCAATGATGCTCAGCTGAGTTTCATTACTCGGCTGACTTTCTGGCCCCAAGTCTCCTGGGTAAGGCTGCCACATTGGCAGGCCATCCATCGGGCCATAGTAATTATGGTCAAAGTTGTCTTTCATCGGAGTGTCCTCCTTTAATAAATTTGGCGAAGCACGGCATCCTTCTGTATCACAACCTCCGTATATCATTTCGACATCTGACCGTGGTATAAATCTCAGACTCTGTTCGGGATAGCAAAATGGCGTAGGCACCTTTTCCTGAGACATATAACCGTCCTCGTTAAGATAGGACTTCCATTCTTCATCTGTGTCGGAGGGATCCTCCTCATTGATAGCATGGACTATTTGAGACATTGGGTGAAGGAAACCTCCACTGTGGAAGAAATCCTGAATGGGATGAAGACTTTCATTGTTAGCAGCTGTCCGGGTACAGGTTGCAGAAAAACCAAGACCCTTCTTTGTTGTATTGCTAGTAGGAATGACAAGCTGTCCCCATCCTGTTGTATCGGTACTCTCGACTGCTTTTATAGCATCTTTGTATGAGGAAATCGAAGTTCCTCCCCCGGATTGTTCGTCCTTGTGTAACGAAAGCTCTTGGAACTGGGTTCCGATTATCTCTTCTGGTTCCACATAAGTGGATGACGATAAATTGCTGACGAGCAAGGCCTGTTCCCCACAGACTGTGATGAGTTGGCCGTTCTGGACGAACTTTAGCTTTTGGTGGAGGGTTGAAGTAACCGCCCCAGCCTGATGTATCCAAGGTCTTCCTAATAAACAACTGTACGTTGCCCGGATGTCCATGACCTGGAAGGTAACTTGGAAAGTGTGACGACCAATAGTTATGGGAAGGTCAACTTCATTGATAACCGTTTTTCTGGATCCGTCGAACGCTTTGACGACGACCTCGCTGGTTCTCATCGGAGGGCCCTTGAATGATAATTGCATCAAAGTGGACTTCGGCATAACATTCAGGGCTGACCCTGTGTCTACCAGTACGCTTGCTAAAGCATCGTCCTGGCAGTTGACTGTGATATTGAGCGCCATGTTATGACGGCAACCCTCTTCATGTAATTCCTCATCACTAAACCCTAAATTGTTGCAGGAAGTGATGTTAGAGACAATACTATCGAACTGTCTGATGGTTACATCCTGTTCCACAAAGGCTTGCTCCAAGACTTTCTGTAGAGCCTCCCTGTGCGCTTCTGAACTGAGTAACAGTGATAATACCGAGATCTTTGAAGGAGTCTGTAATAGCTTATCAACAATGTTGTATTCACTCCTTTGGATGAGCTTCAGTATCTCATCATCATTTTTCGAAAGGTCGGGATTACTGGATTGACTGACTGGTGGATCGGGAAGTTCCGTCTGAAGTTCCTTTTCTTTGTTGGATTCTCCAACTCCTCTGTTGAAGATTCTACCACTCCGTGTTACACGACTGATGTCTGCAATATTCACGACGGAGGGCAATGGAATTTCCTTTCCATTTTCAATTATTGTTGCACCGTATTTGTAAGGGATAGCCTTAGTTGATTCATACGGTAGTGGTCCCGACAGATAGATGACTATGGGAACCTTCTGGTTTTTCTGACCATCGTAAGTAATCTCGATCCGTTCCCGGTTGGGAATTCTTGATTCGTCAAGAAGAGGGATAATGGCAAAAACATTCATGGTCCTCTGATGATCAGAGATGATGACAACGTCCTCAATTTGACTGGCAAGGTAGTTCGGTGACCAATTGATGGGTCCGGAACCTGGATATGGACGAATCTCTCCACGATCCACTTACCCCTGGAGAGCTGCTCGCACAAGGTAACACCCTTGGTTACTTTTCGAATAGACTCCACAACGTTCATAATTGTGTGGTGGCACCTGGCCACGCCCACTTTGAATACAATGTAACCTCACTAGGTTAGCTTCCATGAGTCGGACATCCTGACTTTGACGCCGAGTGGGGTTTCTGTTATTGTTACTAATTTGCTGAGTATCTTCATCCATGTAGATTGGCATCCACCAATGATTTAACAAGTGTTGGAGTGCTTCCTGGACAAGGGCACGTCCCTGATCATGTTCGCAACCCGCTTTACAGCTGTAATAATTATGTGATATCAAGAATCCGAGTCGGACCTGCTCAGCGTGCAGCTCTACCAAGTTGGTGTTCATCAAGCGAATGTCGAAGATTTGAACCATATTGATCTGATAGGGATTCCTATCATGGTAGTCCTGGATCCATCCAAGATTCATCTGACGCTGGAGGGCCTCCTGTATAAAAGAGCATCCCTGTTTGTTTACCGAGCAAGTCAGATAAAAACTGTAATCGTGCCGCGGCAGATTATGATACTGGCTTTGCCTTAAATGCATTGCCACCAGGTTGAAATTCATCACACGGATGTCATGGTTCTGAATGACGTTGGAATTCGTGTAAACCATGTTAACTCCACGAACTCGGTGCTCTTGGATCCATCCGAGATCCATCTATTCCTGCAGAGCTGTTTGCACCACAGAACATCCTTGATTGTTTTTAGAGCAGACATCACACTGGTGATAATTATGAGGTGGCACATGGCCGTACCCACTATGTCTACAATGCATCTTGACCAGATTGGTCCTCAACAAGAGTACATCGTGAATTTGATAGATATTGTTAAATTCTTTCTCAATTAGGTTGACTGCAGCTTCCTCATGTTGAGGCAGCGGGTTTGTGAAAACATTGGGATTCGTATCTTTGAAAGATAAGAGCCCGCTCCTAACAAGCTTTTGCACATTAGATTTGAAATTGAGACAATTCTCTATGTTATGCCCTGGTACTCCTTGATGATAAGGGCATGTCTGGTCCACCTTAAACCAAAAAGGCGGATTTTCAGGTACTGTAAGAGGAGACTTAGTCTGGATGTGCCCCTTAGCCAGTAGAAGCGGAAATAGTTCTGCGTACAACGTGGGTATAGGATCAAACCCTGGTGGCTGTGTTGTACGGTTGTTATTGTATGGAGGACGAGCCTGCTGAAGAGCCTGTTGTGTCCTTTACTGATTAGGTTGGCTCTGCGTAACCTGAGGTTGATATGTAGGAACAGGCGCAGGGCTGATAGCAGGAGTTACAGCTGCTACCGGTTGATAACGTCGCCTTTGCTTTCCGAGAGAGATATTCCCAATATCTTGATCTTTTTTCTTAGGGAGAGCACTACCGTATCGTCTTGTACTACTTGATGATCCAGCGTCTTTTATTAGACGTCCTTCTCGGACGGCTTCCTCAAGACGAACTCCCATGCCCACCATCTCGGTGAAATCACTGGGTGCACTAGCAACTATTCTGTTATAGTAAAATGAGCTTAAGGTCTTTAAGAAGATCTTTGTCATCTCTTTTTCCTCAAGAGGTAGACAAATCTGAGCGGCAATTTCGCGCCATCTCTGAGCGTACTCCTTAAAGGTTTCCTTGTCCTTTTGTGACATTGATCTGAGTTGATCTCTGTCTGGTGCCATGTCCAAATTATATTTGTATTATTGGACGAAGGCAGTACCAAGATCTCTGAATGTACTAATCGTAGTACGGTTTAAACCCATGTACCATTTGAGTGCGGCACCAGTTAAACTATCCTAAAAGTAGTGAATCAGTAGGTCCTGATTCTCTGTCTGAGCTGGCATTCACCGAGCGTACATCACCAAGTGACTCTGAGGGCAAGAGTTACCCTTGTATTTTTCAAAGTCGGGCAATTGAAATTTGTGCGGAACTTTCACATTAGGGACCAGACAAAGGTCTGCGGCGTCCTTTCCAAATAGATCCTGACCGCGGATGGCCTGCAGTTCTTTCTGCATTTCCAGGAACTGTTCCTGGAATTCATCCATTCTATCGAACATAGTTTCTGTCATACCCCAAATTTTGACCACTAAGATTTCCCATCATTGTGAAAATCATCATCACAATATGGAGGAACCATCATACTTCATAAGTCTCCCCAAAGATGGGTGAGCATCCACTACAATCAAAATTAGGGTTTCAAGCCCTCTCAAAGTTCTTAGACAAAGGGTCAATCAAGGAATGACATGATCTTCAACTTGTCTAACCACTCAAACATCCATAATGGATTAAAAGGACTCCCACTTCAAGGATCAAGCACAAGGCTGCTCCCTTCTTGGTTGATCAAGTCTCAAGATCGACAGTGTCACCAAATTAGGGTTTTGGTCGACCAGGGTCTCCAGATGGAAATTTTTCATCTGGGCACAAGCCAATGATCCAAAACACAACCTAATATACTCCATGGAATCTCATGGACCCAACCATCAAGTCAATGTTACCTCAGGGGATGCATTCATAAAAAATCAGGAATTAGGGTTTCTTGACCTAATTCACCCCGAAGTTGACTTTTGGGACAAACCATGAGCTAAGACCTCAAGAGAGGGTTTGAGGTTCTCTAATGAACTATATTGATCCATTTGGAACAATGGATTAATCCAAGAAGCTTGAGCAACAAGTCTCAATTTCATCTGCACCACAATTAGGGTTTTAAGGAAAAAAGTCAACTGTAACTTTGACTTTTGACCCGGACATGCTCCCAAGCCCTAAGACATGATTCAATATACCCTATGACACCCATGGAACATGTCCATCAAGTTTGATTTAGGTCAAGGACATGATTTCCTGAAGAATTGCACAGTTTGGAATTCATCTGATAAAAAGTCAACTGTGCACAAAAGTCAACTTTGACTTTTTGAGATTTTTCACCAAAATGGATTTTTAACCCTATAATGATGTTAATGTATGATTTGAATCATCATTCATCAAGAAAAATCAAGAAAAGTTGGATAACTTGTAAAAGGGGTAACCATAAAAACTTAGAAAATTTTCTAGTTAAAAATAAAGTGACAAGGGTACCAACTTTGGAGGATCATAACTCCTAAACCACAAAGCCATTTTTCCTCATCCAAATATGGATTTGTAGCCCTCATTACCCTCTACAAAAACTTAAACTAGACCTAAGTCCAATTCATTAAGGATTTTGAGTTATGGAGTGATCAAAATGGCTGAAAAATGAAAATGTCACTTTTTCCAACACTTAGTGAAATTTTCACTAAGTCCAAATCTGTCTTCACTTTTTGCCAAATGTAGGGGGATTTTTCACTTGGATTCAAAAGATATCAAAACCAAACATGTTCAAACAGTTGTTGTATCATGTAAGGGCTTTCCAAAATGGCCAAGAACATTGCCAAATTCCATTTGGGCTATGAGATATGACATTGGGAAGTTGCCTTGCTGAAATCTGCCAAGGCAAGGCAGAATTTGCATTTTTGCTCGATTTGCCAAAATTAGCCAAATTCAAATGCTCCTATCCACTTGGACACATCAGAGGATTGAATCTAAAGGGGGCAATCACTGAGCCAAGCCTCCAAAGTCTTTGGAACAAGAAATAACATGTTGAACCTAGAATGGCCAAAATAGGGACAAGACTCCAAATTTGGATTGGAGCATTCAATGGAAGCATCAAGGTGGCATGGACTGAGCCATTTTCATTTGAATTCAGTCAAGACTTATCCAAGACCAAGGGAACCACAACCCTGTGCCTTAACCTCTAGTCAATGGCTAGAGGAGACTTGGATTTCCATTGGCCAACATTGAACAAACACCTGCTGCAGTTGCCATTCACTATTCCTTGCAAAACAAACTTGCTCTACTATAAATAGAGCTCAATTGTGATCAGTTTAAGTACACCAAAGCCATCAAACAGATGCTTTCCTCAAAATCTCTTCTTTCACTTCAATTTTGCCTTCTAAGGCAAGTCACTATCGGGTTTTGAGTTTGAGAGCTTTTCCAATCAAACCAATCACTCACACACCTCACATACATCATATAGAAGTGATCCAAACACTCACATAACATCTGGAACACAGATTTCACAAAATCACCAGCCAATTGCTCAAGTTCTTGACAGTTTTGCAGTTGAGGTGCCATCTTCAACTCCAAACCATTTCAATCCATTCCAAGCACTCAGACACATCACTTGGCACCTAGGGAAGCTATCCACATCATTGGAACCAAGCTGTAACACCTCCAACACCAAACACGATCACTAGCTGCAAGTGGTAAGCATGAGCTCTTCTAACTCTATGATCTATGCATTTTTTGCTGCACAATAATTTGGCCATATGTTCAAAATCATGCATGGAATGTTTCCCCTCAATTAATTGCATTGTTTGAATCGTGTATCAAAAATCCTAGCCTTCATGCAGAAATTAGGGTTCTTGAGGATTTTTCATGATTTCTTGTTATATGTTTAATTTAAATGGAATTAATTGACATAGACATGATCGTGAGGTTGAGACGAGCATAATGATATGTGGATTGCATGTTACAATCAAGTATTCAGTGAGATTGGAGAGAAAATGCAAATCTGGCTAAACCCAGAACACGCGCGTGTTCTTGGTGTGTTCTTGGCGCCATTTCTTTCAAATTCAAATATTTGAATTTTTTGATTTTATTTAATTGATTCAAAAATTAATTTCTCTCTGAGTTTTAATGATTTTGAGTTGATTCTTTTTTTAATAATTCACAAAAATGTTAAAATATTTTATTTTATCAAAAAATCCCAAAAATATTATTTATTTCATATAATTGATATTTTTGCAAAGAATTAATATTTTAATTGTTTTTGACATTTTAAATATTTTTTCCACATTGATTTTATAACTTTTAATGCTTTCTAATTATTTTGTAGGTCAATACTTAATTTTTGAAGCATTAATCCAATATTACAATTTGTTTTTCCTATGTTAAACAATTTTGATCATTTTAATTGAATTTTTATTCAATTAAAACACATTTTGAAAACAAATTAGGGTTTTTGGATTAATTTAACCCTCATAAATTATTTTCAAAACACTCTTGGGCGTCTAATAGAGTGTAAGATCAAATCATTTTTTGACCAAATCATTTTTGGGCCTCAGTGTATTGTATAAGTCCCGATACCGTAAAAAATAAACGGCGCGATCGTCGCCTTTTCAAAATAACCCTGGGCCTCTCCTTGAGTTATAAGACCCATTCAAAACTCTTGGGCCTCTAATAGAGTGTAAGACCCAATTCCCTTTTAACCAAAATCATTTTGGGCCTCACTTATTGTAAAAGTCCCTTCGCGTTAAAAGAAAATCTCGGCGCGATCGCCACTTTTAACGAAAAGTCAATTGGGCCTACCCTCGAGTAGTAAGACCCATTTCCTTTCTTAAAACTTTTTGGGCTTCTTGAGAGAGTGTATGACCCATCCCTTTATACAGAAAACAATTTTTTGGGCCACAGTCACTGGTATAAGTCCCTCTGTACAAATTCAAACAGTGCGCTCACTGATAAAACCCTGGGCCTCTCCTTGAGCTGTAACCCCAAATCTTTCTTTTTCAAAGCACTTTCTCCTTTGATTTTGAATATACTGTTGTTTTCAACCTTTCTTTGTTGAACAACTAACCAAACAGCATGGAAGCTCTACAACCGAGTAAGTGGTTATTGCTTTCATTTACCGCTTTCATATACATATAACTGTATTGTGGGGCTGTTTCACTGTAAGTCTTCTTTCATAAACTCATATCAACTGTGTAATAATAGTATAGATATTTAGAGTTTCCCCGGCAACTACGTCTAGCATTAAGCCCGTTGATCACTCTTAGAAATAGTCTAAACTAGATCCCCATAGGATTACCAGACACAGTCTTCCCTCCTCTTGGGGTTAAACAATACGGAGATATGAAAGGCAGCATTCTCTGTGAACCCTTTCATAGACTGTCACTCATAGAAGTTGTCAAAGAAACTCTATTCCCCAGAGATGATCTCTTCTCCGTGAATTGCATCTCTTGAGTTTCTTCCAAATTCTCGAACTTTCCTGGCTTGATCTATTCTCGGTGAATGGCATGTCTTGAACTTCTCGGGGTTTGGGGACCCACAGGCTTCTTAAAAGCACTTGTCAAGAAACTCTATTCCCCAGAGGTGATCTTTTCTCCGTGAATGGCATCTCTTGAGTTTCTTCCAAATTCTCGGACTTTCCTGACTTGATCTATTCCTTGTGGATAGCTTGCCTTGAATTTCTCGGGGTTTGGGGACCCATCGGCTTCTTAAAAGTAATCGGCCTCCTCTTGGGCATCGTACAAGGACCCACGGGCTTCCTAAAAGCAACCCCGCCTCCTCTTGGGCTTAGTACAAGGACCCTACGGCTTCTTAGAAGTATTCACAGCCTCCTCTTAGGCTTCGTATAATGATCTCTTCCTCCGGGAATGATAGCCTCCTCTTGGGCTTAGTACAAGGACCCGTCGGCTTCTTAAAAGCTTCCAGCCTCCTCTTGGGCTTCGTACAAATTGTCCCGACGACCTCCTAGAGGTATAGGAATAGAACTTAGTCATCTGCATAGAACAGTCCTTTCAAAGAGTCAACTACTGTTTCTCAAAGCATAGTACAAAAGATAATACTCTAGACTTGGACAGTCTTATCTCCTTGAGTCTCAAAGACATTCTCAAGTTACCCCCTCGTTAAATAGGAAGTAAACCCGTAGACTCGGACAGTCTCAATACCCTTCGGATTTCCCGCTTCCTTAAAGAACAGGAATAACCCGGATCCTCGAATCAAATCCCTGAGTACAACATTGCTCATATAAGAACTGATTTTCTCTTTAACAATCAGTCTACTGGACCTGTCACTTAACTGAACAGTCGCCACAGCCTCCTCTTAGGCTTTGTATAATGATCCTTCTCCAGTGAAGTTAGCCTCCTCTTGGGCTTTCTACAATGATCCTCCCCAGCGGAGTCAAACAACGTTTAGCCTCTCTCTCGGGCTTTGTACGAGACACATAAGAGACTCCCTCGTTGAGTCAATTACCTCTTTCGCCTCCATCTCGGGCTTTATACGAGATACAAAAAGGCTCTTATTGAGCCAAACAAATTTTGGCCTCCATCTCGGGCTTCGTACGAGATACAAAAAACTCTCTTGTTGAGTCAAATAGCCTCCATCTCGGGCTTTATACGAGATACCAAAAGATTCCCTCATCGAGTCAAAAACCTTTTAGCCTCTCTCTCGGTCTTTGTATGAGACACATAATAGCCTCCTCTTAGGCTTTGTATAAGAAAACCACTGGTTGATCCAATCAACCTTTTAGCCTCAAAGTTGTGCCTCGTTCACAGTACACAAACATCAACAGCTCCTTCCCCTTCATCTAATTGTTGTAACCGGCAAGCCTCTGGATCATCTACATCCATGCCATTGTCCCTCTTTTAGCATGAGAAATTCCTAAGGAAAGATGGCATTGCTCCACACTGAGTTAAAGTCTTCTCCTTCAGGTTAAAACCCCCTATAAAGGAAATTATGGCATTGCTAGGATCCGCGTATCCCGGTTAAAGTAATCCTCCCTTTATAACCAGTCACCCTACAGTTGTGACAAACAGACCCTCTTTAGAGACGAAAAATTCTCTCTAGAGTCAAACCATTTCAGCTTCACATCTTGGGCTTTGAACAAGATACAAACCACCTTTCGCTTCACGTCTTGGGCTTTGAACAAGACACCAAAACAACCATTTCCTCCCATAGAATAGGAGGAACTATGAACGCTCTGATTTCCCTGTTTCGGTAAATGGGAATACATAGGCATAAGATTGAAAGAAAAATCTTAGCGAGCACAATAAACAAAAACCCAAAATCCCATACTCTCATGTATGTATCAAAAGCATCAGTCCTAACATCCTAATCCTCGTTCCCCGCTATAAAGTCCTAGAAAGAGAAAAGAAAACCGTATTGGCGAAAATACAAATAACCAGTACAAGGGTCCCCCCCCCCCCCACATTGATAGCATTCGTATCCTAACAGACCGCTGTTTAAACTCAATATGCAAAGCAGGGTTAATTGGAGACATCTATTTCCCTTCCTTCATCAGCTTTAATAGGATAAAATATGAATCGACCTGTAGTAAGCTCAACCGCAGAGAGCGACCAGCGCTTAAGAACCGCGTCCAAAATCGCTCGCTACAGTTTCCTTCTTACCAGAAGGTATCGGTGGAAACCTGTCCTTCCGGGACAGTGTGCACCACAGGGGGTGGTACCGTGACTACGGTAGTGAATCTTGGCGTTTCCCGAAGTTTGTAACCTTCAGGAGTCTTCAGTATGCCCCTGGCATCTTTGCTTTCCAGAAGTTTGTAACCTTCAGGCCCAACGGCTTCTGTTATGATTCCCTGATCTTCAGTGATTGGCGGAACATATCCTTCCGGGATATAGTTAACAGGCATGCCCCAAGGATGATCTTTCGGCATTTGATACCTAGGATCATACTTCTCCACTATGGGCGTTGAGGTGATCTCTGAGATCACAGTTTTTTGTAGCTGAGCTTCTGCCATGGCTTGCATTTCGTTACGAAGCTTTCTCATATCCTCTCTCAGAGCGTCGATCTCTTATTTCAACTCTCTGTTTTCTTCCTCAAGATCATCCATCTTTTTCTGACGATTGGCCCGAGTATTGTACGAATGAGACAGTTTGACTCTAGAACTGAGACGCAAATGTGAGATTCGTAGGTAAGAAGAATTTGCGATGTGAGAATGATGAATGCAATGACTATATTAATTATTTTTTGGTTTAATCAAAATAAACTTCGACAATTAGATTGCAAATATCAAACAGTGGGGAAACCCCTTTTTATTGAATTCAAAGGATTACAGAAATAGAAATACAGTAGATTACAAGGTGCAGAAACAGAGGTGCAGAAACAGAAACCTAAGCTAGTGGGTCCCGAGTCCTCTCTGAAGAGAAATCGGGGTGCTGACTCCGGTACTTTCCTTTTCTTGGACCGGGGCTCTTGGACCGTTGTCGGGTTATCATTCCTTTGCCAGGTGAAAGGAGTGAGTAAATTCCTTTGGTCATCTTGATTCTCTACAGCATGTTGCTCCAGAATTTCAATCAGAGCGTCCTTTTCTTTCAGTAGTTGCTGTATTTTTGATGCACTCCACGTTGAGGGTGCGGTACTTATTCTTCCAAGACCTCCTCTCCCGTTGAACTTTGTTGAGAGTAACCTGAAGCTTTTCAGTCTCATTCATGAAGTACATGACAGACTCCCTCGGTGGAAGAACTCCATGACGAGGATAAGGCATCTTTAGCTTGAGAGCTCTAGTTTGCACCCAGTGGAGATAAGGCTTCACCGAGACACAGTCGGGTTTTTCCTAGAGACTCCCGTCCTTTCTTATGAACATGTTTCCAAGCGTTCACTATTTTTGTCTTTAGTGCTCTGTCACTTTCTCCTTCCTTGAAGAAAAGACCTTCCAGATGAACACTCCGTGGGACGTGCCCTCACCGGGTATCCAAATTGACGACGAACAAGAACTGGATGGTAATTGATTCCTCCCTTAGTTCCTATAAGGGGTACGTTGGGGAAGTTTCCACAACTTTCTATGATCCTGATTTCGTCATAAATCCTATTACACCAATCTATGTCAGAGTTGGTGAGGGACATGATTTTCTCTGCGACCAACGTAAGGCACTCTTGTGATCCCAAAAAGCAGCAGACTTAGGCAAGTGAGAGATATAAACCATTTATAAAGCAGAGGTATGCAGCATGTGATTCTCCCCTCCATTGTACAAAATTCCCTAAGTGTACAGAATGATACGCATCTGCGAGCAAAGTCGGCACAGGGTTTCCAATGAGAAAAACCTTAATGGAGTTGATATCGACGAAGTTATTAATGTTGGGCAACAGAAATAACCCGTAAGTGAGTTAAAACAAAGATTCTTTCGAAAGCAGTCACATTCCCGATACTGGCGAAGTACAGGGCTTTCTTTGTCAAGAACTGGGCTGGCAAACCTTGTATGCCACCCTTAGTGGTCATGTGAGTCCTGACCTCAGACTCGTCCAAATGAATTGCTCTTGCAATGGTCTGATTCTTTAGAATTTCTTCCAGTCCAGAAAATAGAGTTTGATCTGTAATGTGTAGATCAATCAGATGAGAACATTCCTTCAGCGTTGGTGCTAGCTGGTAATCCGGGGGGAACGTGAAACAATGATAGACCGGATCGTAGAACTGAATGAGCGCATCCATGATTCCCTCAATCACATGGACTCTTAGCAGAGATAGCAAACCTCCGTACTTGGCTCTGAAAGCCTCTTGGTTTTGTGATAATTCTCGCCAAACCTCTTAAATCCTCTAGTTTTGGAATCCTGAAGGTGTACTTATGAGTTCTCCTTCTACCGAAATCCATTAGCGTAATCCTTTTCTCTGTATTTGTAATCACAGTCTTAGTTTATTTTGAAAAAACAGAGAGACTAGAAGAGAAATTTTTTTTGAATGTTTTAATGTTTTTTAAATGATGCATGAATGCAGCACACAAAAACATAGAAAAAACATGGGGTCAAAGGGTCGTTGTCATAAGTCAAGGCTCTACCCATCCCCAAAGGTTTATACTAGGGTGATTTTTGTACCTGTACTCAAAATCATCAGCTCCTCCCAGGATAACAAACATCAAGCGGATCGTCAGCGAGCTGTATGAAATCTTAGAGTAAATGCTATTCACCGAGAATAGATCATCAGCCTCAAATGAGGGTAGTATCGCGTGACAACTATTTCTGATAGCTTGCGCACTACAAAAGGGTTGGCTCCTCAGCTTCTCAGACGTCACAATCGGCCCATTGCCTATGAGAGGGAATGGGTTGCATTGGGAAGCCTCCACTGAGGTTGATGGTCGACCTCGTCGCCATCACTTATCTTAAGTGTATACTCAATCTTTCCACATGTGGCATCACACGCATTCCCATTTACAGAAAAATAAACACAGATATCAATTAGGAAAAGCAATATATATATTTGTCCTAATATCCTAGACCTTTTAAAAGCTATGAATCTTATGTTCCTGACTGAAAATGGCTCCCCGGCGGAGACGCCATTCTGTGGTTCCTTCCCAACTTAAAGGGTTTTTTTTACCTAAGATCCTAGTAAAGTCAACAAAAAGTCCTATCCCAGAAAGAAAGAAAGACCGGCCCCACGGGGCGCCACTTTTAAGATTTCCACCTAATAGATGGGAAGAGAACAAGATCTCGTCGTCCCCAGTGAAGTCGCCATTTTTCTGTAGCGAGCGATTTTGGATGTGGTTGCGAAGCACTACCGCTCTTTGGTATCTACAGCTCGATTAATTTTTTATCCTATTAAAGCTGATGAAGGAAAGGAAATAGATGTCTCAAATTAACCCTGCTTGCAAACTGAGGTTAAACAATCAAAACTGTTGGTTTACAGATGCTACAAAGATCCGGGGTCTCTTTTAGGTTTATTTTGTTAAAAATAGTGT
Source organism: Lathyrus tuberosus (assembly GCA_022829125.1). Classification (NCBI taxonomy): domain Eukaryota; kingdom Viridiplantae; phylum Streptophyta; class Magnoliopsida; order Fabales; family Fabaceae; genus Lathyrus; species Lathyrus tuberosus. The sequence goes on along the minus strand of JALAZF010000093.1, from coordinate 14,423,323 downwards.
TTTGGGTTTTTGTTTAGTGTGCTCGCTATTTCAATCTTATGCCTACGTATTCCCATTTTTACGAAACAGGGAAATCAAAGCCCAAGACGTGAAGCTAAAGGTGGTTTGTATCTTGTTCAAAGCCCAAGATGTGAAGCTGAAGGGTCTATTTGTATCTTGTTCGAAGCCCAAGATGTGAAGCTAAAAGGTGTTGTCTTTAGAGAGAATTTGTCATCTCTAAAGAGGGGTTTGTTTGTCACAACTGTCGGGTGACTGATTTATAAAGGAGGATTACTTTAACTGGGATATGTGAATCCAGCAATGCCATAATCTCCTTTATAAGGGTTTTTGACCTGAAGGAGTAGACTTTAACTCAGTGTAGAGCAATGCCATATTTCCTTAGGGATTTCTCATGCTAAAAGAGGGACAGTGGCATGGATGTAGATGATCCAGAGGCTTGCCACTTACAGTGATTAGATGAAGGGGAAGGAGTTGTTGATGTTTGTGTACTGTGAACGAGGCACAACTTTGATGCTAAAAGATTGATTGGATCAACCAGTGGTTTTCTTATACAAAGCCTAAGAGGATGCTAAAAGGTTTCCCTTATACAAAGCCTAAGGGGAGGCTAATGGCCCAACAAGAGGGTATTTTTGATCTGTCTCGTACAAAGCCCGAGATAGAGGCTAAAAGGGAAGTGACTCGACAATAGAGTCCTCTATGGTATCTCGTACGAAGCCCGAGATGGAGGCCAAGAGTTTTATACTCAACAAGAGAGTGATTTGTGTCTTGTACAAAGCCCAAGACGGAGGCTAAAGGGTGTTTGACTCCACTGGGGAGAATCATTGTATAAAGCCCAAGAGAGAGGCTATGGTGCTGTTTCAATTGAGTGACAGGTCCAGTATGTTGGTTCAAAGAGAAAATCAGTTTTTATATGAGTAATGTACTCATGGATTTGTTCCAAGGATCAGGGTTATTTCCTGTTTCTTTAAGGAAATGGGAAATCCAATGGGTATTGAGACTGTCCGAGTCCACGGGGTTCCTTCCTATTCTTGAAGGGTGCTTGAGAATGTCTTGGAGACTCATGGAAATTAGACTGTCCAAGTCTAGAGTTTCATCTTTCGTACTATGCTTTGAGAAACAGTAGTAGACTCTTGGAAAGACTGTTCTATTAAGATGACTGATTTCTGTTCCTATACCTCTAGGAGGTCGTCGGGACAATTTGTACGAAGCCCAAGAGGAGGCTGGAAACTTTTAAGAAGCCGAGTGGTCCTTGTATGAAGCCCAAGAGAAGGCTATCATTCCCGGAGGAAGAATCATTATACGAAGCCTAAAAGGAGGCTGTGAATACTTCTAAGAAGCCGACGGGTCCTTGTACAACGCCCAAGAGGAGGCGAGGATGCTTTTAGGAAGCCTGTGGGTCCCCAAACCCCAAGAAGTTCAAGACAGGCTATCCACAAAGAATAGATCAAGCCAGGAAAGTTCGAGAATTTGGAAGAAACTCAAGAGATGCCATTCACGGAGAAAAGATCATCTCTGGGGAGTAGAGTTTCTTGACAAGTGCTTTTAAGAAGCCTGTGGGTCCCTAAACCCCGAGAAGTTCAAGACAGGCTATTCACAAAGAATAGATCAAGCCAGGAAAGTTTGAGAATTTGGAAGAAACTAAAGAGATGCCATTCACAGAGAAAAGATCATCTCTGGGGAATAAAGTTTCTTTGACAACTTCTACGAGTGACAGTCTATGAAAGGGTTCACTAAGAATACTGTCTTTCATGTCTCCATATTGTTTAACCCCAAGAGGAGGGAAGACTGTGTCTGGTAATCCTATGGGGATCTAGTTTTGACTATTTAAGAGTGATCAACGGGCTTAATGCTAGACGTATTATTACACAGTTGATATGAGTTTATGAAAGAAGACTTACAGCGAAACAACCCCACAATATAGTTATATGTATATGAAAGCGGTAAATGAAAGCATATAAACACTTACTCGGTTGTTGAGCTTCCATGCTGTTTGGTTAGTTGTTCAACAAAGAAAGATTGAAAACAACAGTATAATTCAAAATCAAAGGAGAAAGTGCTTTGAAAAAGAAAGATTTGGGGCTTACAGCTCAAGGAGAGGCCCAGGGTTTTATCACTGATCGCACTGTCGAATTTGTACAGAGGGACTTATACAAGTGACTGAGGCCCAAAAAATGTTTGTTGTACAAAGGGATGGGTCTTACACTCTCTCAAGAGGTCCAAAAGAAAAGGAGTGGGGCTTATAACACGAGGGTAGGCCCAGATGATTTTCGTTTAAAACGGCGATCGCGCCGAGATTTTCTTTTAACGCGAAGGGGCTTATACAATATCTGAGGCCCAAAGTTGTTTTGGTTAAAAGGGGATTGGGTCTTACACTCTATTAGAGGCCCAAAAGTTTTGAATGGGTCTTATAGCTCGAGGAGAGGCCCAATTGATTTTTAAAAGGCGACGATTGCGCCGTTCACTTGTACAGAGGGACTTATACAATAAGTGAGGCCCAAAATGGTTTGTACAAGGAGGTTTGGGTCTTACACTCTATTAAGAGGCCCAAAGAGTTTTAAAGAGAAGAAATGGGTCTTACTACTCGAGGGTAGGCCCAAGATTTGTTTTTCAACGGATGATGATCGCGTCAAACTTTTTGAAATACAACGGGACTTATACCATAAGTGAGGCCCAAAATAGGTTGTATTTACAAAGGGTTGGGTCTTACACTCTATTAGAGGCCCAAAAGTGTTTTGAAAATGATTTATGAGGGTTGAATTAATCAAAAACCCTAATTTGTTCTCAAAATGTGTTTTAATTGAATAAAATATTCAATTAAAATGATCAAAATTGTTTAACATGTGGAAAACAAATTGTAATCTTGGATTAATGCTTCATAAATCAAGTTTTGCCCTACAAAATGATTAGAAGTCAATAAAATCTGAAAAATCAAGAAGGAAAAAATATTTTAAATGTAAAAAACAATTAAAACATTAATTCTTTGCAAAAATATCAATTATATGAAATAAATAATATTTTTGGGATTTTTTGATAAAATAAAATATTTTAACATTTTTGTGAATTATTAAAAAAAGAATCAACTCAAAATCATTAAAACTCAGAGAGAAATTAATTTTTGAATCAATTAAATAAAATCACAAAATTCAAATATTTGAATTTGAGAGAAATGGCGCCAAGAATAGCTGAAGAACACGCGCGTTTTTAAGCTTTGCCCAGATTTGCATTTTCTATCCAATCTCACTGAATACTTGATTATATTATGCAATCCACATATCAATCTGCTCGTTTGCACCTCACGATCATGTTTATGACAATTAATTTCATTTAAATTAAGCATAAAATAAGAAATCACGATAAATCCTCAAGAACCCTAGATTTTGCATGAAGGCTGGGATTTTTGATACACGATTTAAACAAAGCAATTACTTGAGGGGAAACATTCCATGCATGATTATGAACATTTGGCAAAAGTATTGTGCGAGGAAATATGCATAGATTGAGAGATGACCAAGTTTAGGCTTACCTCTAGGTCGTGACAGCAAGAGCAAATTGATTTCTGAGTTGGAGGTGTTACAGATGAATTGTGATGATTTGAACAGCTTCCCTACACCTTATGGAGTGTGTTTGAATGCTTGGACTTGACTGAAATTGGCTGGATCACTTCATGGCATCTCAACTGCAACTTGGTTAAAACCTTGAGCAATTGACTGGTGATTCTGAGAAATCAGTGTTCCAGATGTTGTTTAAGTGTTTGATCAGCTCATATATGATGTATATGAGGTGTGTGTGTGTGATTGGTTTGAGTGGAATTGCTCTCTAATGAAAAACCCGATAGTGACTTGCTAAGAAAGGCATTTTTGAGAATGAGAAGTGGATTTTGAGAAAGGCAAGTGTTGTAGGCCTTTGGTGTACTTAAACTGATCACAATTGAGCTCTATTTATAGTAGAGCAAGTTTATTTTGCAAGGAATAGTGAATGGCAACTGCTGAGTAGGGTTGGCCAATGTTGGCAAATGAAAATCCAAGTCTCCTCTAGCCATTGACTAGAGGTTAGGGCACAGGCTGTTGGTCCCCTTGGTATTGGATAAGTCTTGACTGAATTCAGTTGCTAATAGCTCAGTCCATGCCACCATGGTGCTTCCATTGAATGCTCAAATCCAAAATTGGAGTCTTGTCCCTATTTTGGGCAATTCTAGGTTTAGCATGCTATTTCTTGTTCCAAGGACTTTGGAGGCTTGGCTCAGTGATTGTCCCCTTTAGATTCAATCCTCAGATGTGTCCAAAGTGATGACAAGGCTTGGAATTGGCTGATTTTGGCAAATCGAGCAAAAGTGCAAAATTATGCCTTGCCTTGGCAGATTTCAGCAAGGCAACTTGCCAATGTCATATCTCACGGCTCAAGTTGAATTTGGTGATGTTCTTGGCCATTTTGGAAAGCTCTTATATGATACAACAACTGTTTGATCATATTTGGTTTTAATACTTTTTGGATCCAAGTGAAAAATGTCCCTACATTTGGAAAAAAGTATGGCAAAATCTGACTTTAGTGAAATTTTCACCAAGTGTTGGAACAAAGTGACTTTTCTTGATTTTGATCACTCCATAACTCAAAATCCATGAGGAATTTGGACATAGGCCAGTATGAAGCTTTTGTAGAGGGAAATGAGATCTACAAATCAAGCTTTGGATGGAAAAAAATGGCTTTATGGTTTAGGAGTTATGATCCTCCAAAGTTGGCACCTTTGTCACTTTTTTTCATAACTTAGAAAATTTTTCTAAGTTTTTATGGTTACCCCTTTTACAAGTTATCCCATTTTCTTTGATTTTTCTTGATGAATGATGATTCAAATCATACATTAACATCATTTTAGGGTTAAAAATCGATTTTTGTGAAAAATCCCAAAAAGTCAAAGTTGACTTTTGTGCACAGTTGACTTTTTATCCGATGAATTCCAAAATGAGCAATTCTTCAGGAAATCATGTCCTTGACCTAAATAAAACTTGATGGACATGTTCCATGGGTGGTATAGAGTGTATTGAATCATGTCTTAGGGCTTGGGAGCATGTCCTGGTCAAAAGTCAAAGTTACAGTTGACTTTTCCCGCGAAACCCTAACTGTAGTTCAGATGAAATTGAAACTTGTTGCTCAAGCTTCTTGGATCAATCCATTGTTCCAAATGGATCAATATGGCATATTAGAGATCCTCAAATCCTCTCTTGAGGTCTTGGTTCATAATTGGTCCCAAAAGTCAACTTAGGGGTGAATTAGGTCAAGAAACCCTAATTCTTGATATTTGATGAATGCATCCCCTGAGGTCAAATTGACTTGATGATTGGGTTCATGAGGTTCCATGGAGTATATTAGGATATGCTTTGAAGCATTGGCTCATGCCCAGAGGAAAATTTCCATCGGGAGGCCCTGGTCGACCAAAACCCTAATTTGGTGACACTGGCGATCTTGAAGCTTGATCCACCTAGAAGGGAGCAACCTTGTGCTTAATCCTTGATGTGGGAGTCCTCTTGATCCATTGTGGAAAAGTTGAAGATCATGTCATTTCTTGATTGATCATTTGTCTAAGAACTCTGAGAGGGCTTGAAACCCTAATTTTGATAGTAGTGAATGCTCACCCATCTTTGGGGAGACTGATGAAGCATAATGACACGCCCATATTGTGATGATGATTTGCACAATGATGGGAAATCTTAGTGGTCAAAATTTGGGGTATGACATTAGGGTTTGTTTCACATGGTGATGATGATGGTGGTACATATATATATATATATATATATATATATATATATATATATATATATATATATATATATATATATATATATATATATATATATGAATTCATTCTGATAAGGTACATATATATGAATTCATTCTGATATTGTATATGAAATTTAGTTTATTAGAAACTATGTATATTGTTTGTTTCACTATCGTTTTATTGAATATGCAATCAGTTAAATTGATATAGAACATTAGTTTATTATATACTATGTATATTGTATATAGTTAAATTGAATAGTAACTAATTTTCTTCATTGCTTCCCACTTCTTAGGGTTTGTTTCACATGGTGATGATGATGGTGGTACATATATATGAATTCATTCTGATAAGGTACATATATATGAATTCATTCTGATATTGTATATGAAATTTAGTTTATTATATACTATGTATATTGTTTGTTTCACTATCCTTTTATTGAAAATGCAATCAGTTAAATTGATATAGAACATTATAATCTGAAAATTAAGATGTATTTGAAAACCAACTTTTATCATGTCAATGTTTTCCGAATTTCATCCATTTCATTCAGCATATTTAATGTTCCTTAACATAAAATTTATGGTCCAATGGTCCGTTTGCTTCAATTCATCGATATCTTTTATTATAGTTTACCTCATCGTCGTCACTAATCATCGTGGTTGTTAAGATCATGATTGTTATGATGATAAAATCGCGATGATTTTTGGCGATGATGAGGTAAACTATAATAAAAGATATCGATGGATTAAAGGAAACCGACCATTGAACCATAAATTTTATGTTAAGGAACATAAAATGTGCGGAATGAAATGGATTTAATTCGGAAAATAGTGGTGTGTTTAAGTTGGTTTTCAAGAACAGTTTAATTTTCAGATTATATAGTTCTTTTCCAATTTTAATGGTTGTATTTCTTTAATTAGGTGTATGGTAAAATAAGCAATATACATTTGTATTTAATAAACTAAGGATACATTCCACAACGGTTGAGACACATAACCATTGTGATAGTTAATATGTATGACAACGGTTGATACTCATAACCGTTGTGATAGTTAATATATATTACAACGGTTGAAATACATAACCGTTGCAATATAACGCGTACTTCCAGAATACAATAACGGTTTCCAAACCGTTGTAGAAACAGCGAACTTACAACGATAATCTACATAACAACGCCTTCGCCCGCGTCATTATATGTCATTCTCAACCGTTGTTAAATGGGTTTTTCGTAGTAGTGTATACAAATGGTTTACTTCCCATTTACCTAAGTCTGCCGCTTTTTGGGATCATAAGAGTGCTCTACATTGGTCACAGAGAATCATGGCTCTTACCAACTCCGACATAGATTGGTACACTCGAATCTATGACGGGATCATAATCATTGATCATTGTGGAAACTACCCTAATGTACCCCTCATAGGAACTAAAGGAGGAATCAATTATCATCCAGTTTTAGTTCGTCGTCAATTTGGATACCGGATGAGATATGTCCCGCGTAATGTTCATTTGGAAGGTATTTTCTTCAAGGAAGGAGAAAATGACAGGGCACTAAAGACAGAAATAGTGCATGCCTGGAAACATGTTCACAGGAAAGGAAGAGAGTCTTTAGGAAAACCAGACTGTATCTCTGTGGAACCTTATCTCCACTGGGTACAAACTAGAGCTCTCAAGGTGAGAATGCCTTACCCTCGTCAAGAAGTTCTTCCGTTAAAGGAGTCAGTCCTTTATTTTATGTCTGATACGGAAAAACTTCAGGTTACTCTCAACAAAGTTCAACAGGAGAAGAAGTCTTGGAAGAACAAGTACCGTATTCTCAATGTGGAGTGTAATAAAATACAACAACTTTTAAAAGAAAAAGATGCTCTGATCGAGATTTTAGAGCAACATGCTGTAGAAAATCAAGAAGACCAAAGGAATTTGCTCGCTCCTTTCACGTGGCAAAGAAATGACAACCCGACAACGGCTCAAGAGCCCCGGTCAAAGAAAAGGAAAGTACCAGAACCAGCACCTGAGTTCTCCTCAGAGAGGACTCAGGATCCATTAGTTTAGACATTCCTTTTTCAGTACTTTGTAAAATACTGTATTTCCATTTCCGTAATCTTTGAATTCAATAAAACGGGGTTTCCATTGTATGATGTTTGCAATCCAATTGTTGAAGTTTTTTTTTATTAAACAATTAATAACTAATATAATCATTGCATATCATTCATCATTCTCATATAACACATTCTTCTTACCTACGAATCTCACGTTTGTGTCTCGATTCTAGAGTCAAACTGTCTCATTCGTACAATACTTGGGCCAATCGACCGAAAAAGATGGATAAACTCGAGGAAGTGAATAGAGAGTTGAGAGAAGAACTCGACGCTCTGAAAGAAGATCTGAGGAAACTTCACAATGACATGCAAGCTCTTGCATCAGCTCAGATTCAAAGGATTGTGATCTCAGAGATCACATCGACGCCCATAGTGGAGAAGTATGATCCTCAGTATAACATGCCTAAAGATCGTCCCTGGGGCATGCCTATTAACTATATCCCAGAAGGATATATTCCGCCGATCACGGAAGATCCGGAAACTGCAGCAGGAACTACTGGGCCCGAAGGTTACAAACTTCGGGAAAACGAAGATGCCAGGGGCATGACAGCAACTCCTGAAGGTTACAAACTTTGGGAAGCACCAAGAGTCACAATTGTAATGACTATACCACCACCCATGGTACACACTGTCCCGGAAGGACAGATTCCACATATACCTTTTGGTGGAAAGGAAAGTATGGATGAGAGAATGAAGGAGTTCCAGGAACAGTTCCTGGAGATGCAGAAGGAACTGCAAGCGATTCGCGGCCAGGATCTATTCGGAAAGGACGCCGCAGACCTTTGTTTGGTCCCCAATGTGAAAGTTCAGCACAAATTCAAGGTGCCCGAATTTGAAAAGTACAAGGGTAACTCTTGCCCTCAAAGTCATTTGGTGATGTACGCTTGGAGAATGTCAACTCAGACAGAGAACCAACAGCTACTGATCCATTATTTCCAAGATAGTTTAACCGATGTCGCACTCAAATGGTACATGGGTTTAAACTGCACTAAGATCATCACTTTCAGAGATCTTGGCGCTGCCTTCGTTCAACAATATAAGTATAACATGGACATGGCTCCGGACAGAGATCAACTCAAAGCCATGTCGCAGAAGGATAAGGAAACCTTTAAGGAGTATGCTTAGAGATGGCGTGAAATTGTCGCCCAGATTTGTCCACCTCTTGAGGAAAAAGAGATGACAAAGATCTTCTTGAAAAACTTGAGCTCATTTTACTACGACAGAATGGTCGCCAGTGCGCCGAGCGACTTCACTGAAATGGTGAACATGGGAGTACGCCTTGAAGAGGCCGTCCAATAAGGACGTTTGGTTAAAGATGTCGGGTCATCAAGCAGCACTAAAAGATACGGTAGTGCTCTCCCTAAGAAAAAAGAGCAAGATATTGGTAATATCTCTCTCAGAAAGCAAATGCGACGGCACCAACCAGTAGCAGCTGTAACTCATGCTATCAACCCTGCGCCTGTTCCTACGTATCAACCTCAGGTTGCTCAGAGCCAACCGAATCAACAATAATTTCAGCAAAGGATACAACAGCCTCTTCAGCAGGCTTGTCCTCCATACAATAACAACCGTACAACACGACCACCAGGGTTCGACCCTATACCAATGTTGTACGCAGAACTATTTCCATTACTACAGGTCAAAGGGCACGTCCAAACCAGGGCTGCTCTTGCAATACCAGAGAATACGCCTTTTTGGTTCAAAGCGGATCAGACTTGTTCGGACCAGAGCATAACATAGAAAATTGTCTCAGCTTCAAATCCAATGTACAGAAGCTTGTTAGGAGCAGGGTCATATCCTTCAAGGATACCAATCCTAATGTTCAGACGAACCCGCTACCTCAACACGAGAAAGCTGCGGTAAATTTGATAGAAGAAGAGTCTAAGCGTAGCTATCAAATTCATTATGTATTCTTATTGGGAACCAACCTAGTCAAGATGCATTGCAGACAGAGCGGATACGGTCATGTACCGTCTCATAATTATCACCGGTGTGATATTTTCTCTAAAAATAATCAAGGATGTTCTGTGGTGCAATCCGCCCTACAGGAACAGATGGATCTCAGATGGATCCAAGATCACCGAATTCGTGAGGTCAACATAACTTATACAAATTCCAACATCATTCAGAACAACAACATCCTGGCAATGAATGTCAACTTGGTGGCAATGCACTTAAGGCAAAGCCAACATCATAATCTTCCTCGACACGATTACGATTCCTGTCCTATCTGCGCAATAAACGATCAGGGATGCTCTTTTGTACAAGAGGCCCTCCAGTGTCAGATGGATCTTGGATGGATTCAGGATTACCGTGATAGAAGTCAGTATCAAGTTAATATGATCCAAATCTTTGATATTCGCCTAATGAATACCAGCTTGGTGGAGTTACACGCTACACAAGTCCAGCTCAGTTTTCTGACTTCGCATAATTATCAGAACTGTACAGTATGCCGTGAGAGCGACCAAGGATGTGCTCTCGTTTAAAGAACACTTCAACACTTGTTAAACCATTGGTGGCTTCCGATCTATATGGATGAAGACTCCCAACAAGTCAGCATGATTAACGGGAACCCTACTCAGCATCAAAGTCAGGATGTCCGATCAATGGAAACAGACCTAGCGAGGTTACACTGCATACAAAGCAGACGCGGCCAGGTGCCACCACACAAATTTGAACGCTGTAGAGTTTGCTCAGAGGATAATCAAGGATGTTACCTCGTGCGAGCAACCCTTCAAAGTTAGTTGGACCACAAAGAGATTCGACCGTGTCCAAGTTCTGGGTCAATCAACTTGATGCCAGACTATTTCGCTGGTCGAATCAAAGACGTTGTCGTAATCTCTGATCATAAGAGGACCAAAGATGTTTGTACCATAATTCCTCTACTTGACGAATCAAGAATTCCTGTGGACAGTAGAAAAGTTCCCAACCAGGAACTGATTGAAATTACTTACAATGGTCAGAAAAATTAGAAGGCTCTTGTAGTTATCTATCTACCGGGACCGCTACCGTATAAATAAACTAAGGTTATCCCTTACAAATACGGTGCAACAACAATTAAGAATGGAAAGGAAACTCCATTACCCTCCGTCGTGAATATTGCAGACATCAGTCAAGTAACACGGAGCGGTCGAATCTTCAACCGAGGAGTTGGAGAACCCAGCAAAGAAAAGGAACCTCAAACAGAAGTTCCTAATCAACCAGTCGGTCAATCCAGTGATCTCAACCTTTCAAAGAACAACGATGAGATGCTGAAGCTCATCCAAAAGAGTGAATACAACATTTTTGATCAACTGTTGCAAACTCCTTCAAAAATCTCAGTGCTATCTCTTTTACTCAGTTCCGAAGCTCACAGGGAAGCTCTACATAAAGTCTTAGAGTAGGCCTTTGTGGAACAAGATGTGTCAATAAGACAATTTGACAACATCATCTCCAACATCACTTCCTACAACAATTTAGGATTTAGTGATGAGGAACTGCCAGAAGAGGGCCAAAGTCACAACATGGCACTCAATATTACAGTCAACTGCTAGGACGATACATTAGCCAGCGTACTCGTAGACACCGAATCAGCTCTAAATGTTATACCAAAGTCTACATTGATGTGATTATCATACCAAGGATCTCTGATGAGAGGCAGTGAGGTCATCGTCAAAGCATTTGACGGGTCCCAAAAAACAGTTATCGGCAAAGTCGATGATGCGTTGTATTCGCAAGTGTACGAATCGCGTCAGAGTAATATAAAAAGTTATCGTATCCACAGAGACCAAATGTCGATCTAACGAATTCTGTTTGTTACAGTGCTTATCTATGGCAGTTCAATTCACGGTTTACTAATGCAGAGGAAAATAAATAAAACTAAATGACGAGGTAATAAAATTCGGACAAAACAATAGGCTTGAATGTAATTCTCATAACCGATAATATTTCTATATTCAGCAACAGAACTACTTACGAACAATATCTTCTATTTTAAGAAAAGAATTCAATTTAATAGGAACTGTCGCTTTCGCGTAGTCAGAACCAAGTTTACCCTCTAAACTAACCCCTTTATTGTCACTTATAAAAAGGCGCGCATTGCGTTAGAGTCATGGAAAAATTACTTTTAAGAAATGTAAATTCTAAACTAAACAGAAAAGTATTTTGACCTGAAATCTCTAAACTAAAGAGGCTCAAAATGAACCAGATTCTAATCCCACTAACGCGTTCGAAAATAGTTTTAAAATCTCTTTTCTAAAGTGTTAAAAATCCCTACTCGATTGAGCAAAGCGCTTTCGCTGTATTTGATCAGTTGAGAACTAAACAAGTTCACAAAGGGTTGGACGGCTTTCGATCTTACCCAACATTGCTTTTAAGTACAGAAAACTTGTGTTAAAGATTAAAACATCCCTTAAGCATTTCTATTAACATATAGACGTATTACGGTGATTATGGTCTTTACATTCTTACCTATCTAAAACTTAGCCAGCCATGGTAGTTATAACAGTCATATTAATTCTTATCATGTATGGAATTAAGTCTTTTGAAAAGTAAAGTTTTGAAAAGTAAGGCAAGACAATAAATAAACAAAATAAAGCAAGTGCAAGAAATAAATGAAAGTAAATGCGATTAAAATAAAACCTGCTCCAAAGCGGAGTCTTTAAATCTGGTACAATGTACGGAAAAGAAAATGCTGGTAGGATTACTTCTACCAAAGTGCTCCAACTTGATTACAGACACTCCAAGACTTGATTACAAACTCGATCACACACAGTGCAATAACTCCTCGATGTGAGAAGATTACCGCTTTACAAGAGTGAAATTTATGCCTAGGGTGAAGTAAACTAAGTTTGGATGATCCTAAAATTCGAGTTCTGAGAGTATTTATAGGCAAAGTTGGCATGGTGCAAAGACAAAAGTGACCTTGGCTTGAAAAAATGGGCGGGAATTAATTTTGCCTTATCGCGCCCGCGACAGGCCTACCGCGCCCGCGACACGAAGAAAACGGCAAAGGTGAGTGCTTGATCGTGGGAACGTGGCAGGCGAGTTGTGGAGATCATGGGACACGTCGTCGCCTACCCTGGGGCGCCCGCGACAAGAGAAGCAACCAGAGTAAATTGCTGCCAAACTTGAATTCTAGCTCCTTTTGCATCCTTTTTTGTCTGGGACCTCGATTTTATTAAAAACCTGAAAAAAAGGAAAACATAACAATAACAAGGCATAAAAAAAATAAAAAAGACTAATATGCATGTGATATCAAAGTCGAAAATACAGTATAATTTAGTGTCATCAAATTCTCCCACACTTAGACCTTTGCTTGTCCTCAAGCAAAACATTTAAAGCTCATAGAAAAATCAGTGTCGATCGATGATTTTTGGGCAAAAAAGGGTTCTATGTCCGAGTCTGGATGCAGTGGTCGGTACTAACTGAGTGAACCAAGGGCATCGTGATGACACTAATCCGCAAATACGGACATAAACTTCGCTCCTATACTAATCAACCCATTATATCCCACAATACTTAGGCCTTCCTTTTCCATCTCTTTTGAGTCCTTTTCATTCAAGCGCAATCACATTAAGCCTGTTTTCCACACATGCTTCATGGTAGAGTGACCTGTTAGTGATTCTGATCTTTTCATACCGGATTTCTGGCACAAGGAACTGTGTAAAATCTTTTTATTCCTCTCAAGTGCAGTTGTGGGGGATCGGATCGTAATCCACCCTACCGAGTTTAGCGCCAGATACCTCTGAATCAACTGAAATGAGCAAGCTAAACATCTTATTACTTTTTTTTTTAAATGAAATAAAGCAACGGTGCAGATAAAAAATAAAGTTTTTTCTTTTTGCTTTTTTTCTTGCACTCAGATCAGTCACTTATATTCGTCGGTCTCCTACTTAGAACATGTTTAGGCCGGAGCTGATTGCTGAAATAAACTACTAAGGATGATTTTGAAATGAAATTAGGGCCATGGTACATGGGGTTTCAGGTGTGTTTTTTATATTTACGAAGTTCATGGTGTAAGGACGATACTGATGTTTCGAAGGTTCTCCCAAGTCACCGCATCCTAACCCGAACCTGTCTTAAAGTCCAGAAATTTTTCAGAAAAACACTTTTTTTTTTTGGGGTTAAAATATGTGGGAAAAAATGGAGGTGAACCAAAAAAATATACTTATGCTAATGACTATTCAAACACATGCATTTTCTAAAACAGAAACAAAAGTAAATAACTGAAGGAAAAAACAAACTACTAAAACGACGGAAATAAAAACGATAAAATCTCCTCCCACACTTAAATCAAACATTGTCCCCAATGTTTCGAAGTAAGCTAAGGAGAAAGGAACCTGGAAAAACTAGTGAGGACCGCTGGTGCCCTCGCCGCCCTGTGCTGAACGCTCGGAACGACGGGATCTGCTACGGTGATGGTCTCGCTGGTCCATCCTAGCCTGCAATTCTGACTGAGCAGCTTTCACCTCACGAAGGTTACCTAAGATGGAACCCTGAGTGGCCTCCATAAGCTGAAAGTGCTGATGGTTATATTGCTGTTGACGGGACTGCTCAGTGGTGATCGCAAACAGAGTACGGGAGATGGTCTCGTAAGATTGGTCCGCTCTCCGCTGCGACTCTTGCATAAAGCTCATCTGGTCCGCCATCTGTTGCTGAATGGAAGAGAGCAGGTCTTCATGTCGTGCTTCTCTAGCCATATGGTCTCAAGTACGGATCATAGGAGAAAGAGCTGAGGAACTCCAGAGTGAGGTTCCTATTTGAGCTGGTGGGTCAAGTATCGGACACTGGGCTCTATCCCCAAAGCTTCCATGCAATCACTGTCTGGGTAGCTAGTGGGTGCCATAGGTCTGAGTGAAAGCATCGCATAACGCTCTCTCTGGGCGTCGTCTCTAAAGGTCACGTGCATGTCGTCGACTGGTGGCATCCTGAAAGAAAAAGTTAGGAAAAACAGGCCCATGGGTTGCCTCCCATGCAGCTCTTGCTTAACGTCGTTAGCTCGACGAGTTCAAGTCATGTATCTGGTGCGAGGATAGGTGGGTCTGTTAACGTGAACCTGGAGTAGTATGCTGGAGTGTCACCTCCTTCATAATGCTTAAGCCTTTGTCCATTTACAACGAACGGACTGCAAGATTTGTTCTTAATTTCCACTGCCCCGGATTTTAGGACTTTGGAAAGTTCGAACGGGCCCGTCCATCTAGATCGAAGCTTACCTGGAAAAAGTCGCAGTCTTGAATTGTATAGAAGAACAGGGTCACCTATGTTGAAGTCTTTCTTGACGATCTTCCTGTCATGCCATGCCTTGGTTCTCTCTTTATATATGATGGCATTTTCATAGGCTGATTGTCGGAGCTCTTCTAGCTTATGTATGTCTAAGATGCGTTTCTCACCAGCTGCTAGGTAATCAAAATTTAAGGTTCTAATGGCCCAATATGCTTTGTGTTCCAATTCAAAGGGTAAGTGACATGATTTTTCGTAAACTAGTTGGTAAGGGGTTGTTCCAATGGGAGTCTTATAGGCTGTCCTGTAGGCCCACAGTGCTTCTGAAAGCTTCTGTGACCAATCCTTTCTGGATATCGAGATAGTATTTTCTAAGATATGCTTGATCTCTCTATTGGATACTTCTACTTGCCCACTGGTTTGTGGGTGGTAAGGTGTGGCTACTCTATGTTTAACACCATACTTCCTCAACAGTTTGTCAAAAATCCTAGATATAAAATGTGACCCTCCATCACTTATGACTAGCCTAGGAACTCCGAATCTAGGGAATATATTCTGCTTGAACATCTTAATCACTACTCGGGTGTCGTTTGTGGGTGCAGCTATAGCTTCAATCCATTTGGACACGTAATCGACAGCGACTAAAATATATTTGTTTCCTAAGGATGATGGAAAAGGTCCCATAAAGTCGATTCCCCAAACATCAAAAAGTTCTACTTCTTGAATGTTTCTTAATGGCATTTCATTTCTCCTCGAGATGTTTTCGGAGCGTTGACACGGGTCACACTTGGTTATATATGTATGAACATCACGCCATATAGTTGGCCATTAAAGACCAGCTTGTAAGATCTTAGCGCGAGTCTTAGATGTGCTTGCGTGTCCTCCGTAGGGTGCTGAGTGACAATGTTCTATGATATGGTGCACTTCTTCCTCTGGAACACACCGGCGAAAGATTCCGTCAGTGCCTCTCTTAAAAAGGAGTGGTTCGTCCCAATAGAAATGTTTAACGTCATTGAAGAACTTCTTTTTCTGCTGATAGCTGAGGTCAGGAGGTATTATATCTGCAGCAAGATAGTTAACAAAATCTGCATACCAAGGTACATTATTTACCGCTAAGGATTTTTCAGAATCTTCTAAGGTTTCTAAGCTTACATCTCCAATGGCATCTAGCTTAGCGATTAACCTGTCATAAGCAAAGTCATCATTTATGGGTACTACATCAGGTTTCAAGAACTCAAGCCTGGAAACGTGATCGGCAACTACATTCTCGGTGCCTTTCTTATCTCTGATATCAAGGTCAAATTCTTGCAATAAAAGTATCCACCGGAGTAATCTAGGTTTAGCATCCTTTTTATTCAAAAGGGATCGGATGGCGGCATGATCAGTGTAAACAATTATTTTGGCTCCCACCAAATAGGATCTAAATTTGTCTATGGCGAAAACTACGGTTAGGAGTTATTTTTCTGTGGTTGCATAGTTTAGCTGAGCGGCATCTAGAGTTCTACTAGCGTAGTAAATCACATGTAACTTCTTATAAGATCTTTGCCCTAGCATTGCTCCTACAGCGTAATCACTAGCATCACACATGATTTCAAAAGGTTTTGTCCAATCTGGTGGTTGCATAATGGGTGCTGAGATTAAAGCTTGTTTTAAAAGGTTGAATGCTTCGTTGCATTTTTCATCAAAAATGAACTCGGCATCTTTCATCAGAACACCTGTCAAAGGTTTAGTGATCTTAGAGAAGTTTTTAATGAAACGCCGGTAAAATCCAGCATGTCCAAGAAAACTTCGAACTTCTTTAATTGTTTTGGGAGGTTTAAGATTCTCTATCACCTCGATCTTGGCTTTATCAACTTCAATGCCTTTTTCAGAAACGATATGTCCTAGAACTATACCTTCAGTGTTCATGAAGTGACATTTCTCCCAATTTAATACCAGGTTTACTTCGACACATCTCTTCAAGATCTTTTCAAGGTTGACTAGACAGTTATTGAAATCAAATCCGCAGACTGAGAAATCGTCCATGAATACTTCCATAATTCCATCAAGATAATCAGCGAAGATTGACATCATGCAACGCTGGAAAGTTGTTGGGGCATTACAGAGTCCGAAAGGCATAAGTCTATAGGCAAAAGTTCCATATGGGCATGTGAAGGTTGTTTTCTCTTGGTCATCAGGGTGTATAGGAATTTGGAAAAAACCTGAATATCCGTAGAGGTAACAGAAGTAGGAATGTCTAGCTAGACGTTCCAACATCTGATCTATAAAAGGCAATGGGAAAAGGTCTTTCCTAGTGGCTTTGTTTAACTTTCTGTAATCTATGCACATACGCCAACCTCCTTCTATTCGTTTTGTAACGTGCTCACCTTTTTCGTTCTGTACCACGGTGATGCCTCCCTTTTTAGGTACTACATGCACAGGGCTTACCCATTTACTGTCCGAGATCTGATATATTATCCCTGCTTCCGACAACTTAAGAACTTCCTTCTTAACTACCTCACTCATTATAGGGTTAATCCTTCTTTGGTGTTCTCTCGTAGGTTTAGCATCTTCTTCAAGTGAAATCCGGTGCATGCACACGGATGGACTTATTCCTTTAAGATCTGAGATGTCGTACCCTAGTGCTGAGGGATATCTTCGTAAGACATCTAAGAGTTTATTTGTTTCATTTTGGTTCAGAACAGCACTGACTATAACTGGTCTGTCCATTTCTTTGTCTAAAAACTCATATCTTAGATTCTTGGGTAATTATTTTAATTCTAAGGTTGGTTTGCTGGGGTTTTGTATAGGATCTGGAGTTAAGGATAAACATTCAAAAAGGCTATCATCTATGTAGGGTTCCATACTGTCATCATCTTTCTCAATGGGCGTTGAAGGTAGTTTTATTCTTTCTATTGGCTCTTCCTGGTTAAGTTCACGGACACATTCATCAATGACATCAACTGCATAACATGCATCTCCTATTACTGGTGCCGTGAGAAACTTTGCTAGGACAAACTTTATTTTTTCGTTACCTACCTCAAAAGTCAATTTTCCTTTCTTGACATCTATTATAGCTCCTGCAGTTGATAGGAAGGGTCTACCTAGGAGGATTGGGATATCTTTATCTTCTTTGATGTCCATTATGACGAAGTCGGTGGGAATGAACAACTTGCCTATTCGAACTGGGATGTCTTCTAATACGCCTACAGGGTATTTTATAGATCTGTCAGCTAATTGGAGAGACTTCTTAGTAGGTTGCAAATCTCCTAGTTTTAATCGTTCACAAACTGTGAGGGGCATTAGGCTTACACTGGCTCCTAAGTCCAGAAAGGCTTTATCTATGACATGATTCCCCAAAATACAAGGTATGGAGAAATTCCCCGGATCTTTGTCTTTTTTGGCAAGTTTGTTCTCGGAAATGGAATTACACTCCACTGGTTTTGGATCGTCAAGTCTACGTTTATTGGTGAGGATGTCCTTCAGGAATTTAGTATAAGATGGTATTTGGGTGATGGCTTCTGTAAAAGGAATCTCTACATGGAGTTTTTCTATAACTTTAACAAACTTCTGGAATTGGTCATTGATCTTAGTTTGTTTAAGTCTTTGTGGATAGGGAATTGGTGGTTTGTATGGCTGAGGGGGTGTTGAAGCTTCGTCCGTAACTTCTCCTTTATCTTTGTCTTTTGGTTTCTCAATTTCTACGGGTTTCTCACCTTCGGGGGTAGCATCCTTTTTGGAAATTTCGGAGTCACTCAATGTCGGGTTTTTAGGCCCTTCATAAGTGGTTCCACTTCGTAAGGTAACAGCGTTAGCTTGCCCTCGAGGGTTCTGTTGAGGTTGTCCAGGAAATTGTCCTCCAGGAGTAGTTTGGGGTGCTTGCTTTAAGGCTACCTGAGAGATCTGGGTTTCAAGCATCTTGCTGTGGGTGGCCATTTGGTCCATTTTGGTTCCTAGTTGGGTAAGCAGCTCATTCACATGAATATTCTGATTTAGGAATTCTTTGTTTTGCTGGGCTTGTGCTGTCATAAAATCATTTAGCACTTTCTCAATATTTGGCTTAGGTGGCACTGCTTGCATAGGTTGGTTTTGTCTAGGTGCTTGATTGTTGGTTGATCTCGGAGGTGCTTGGTTTTGGATAGGGTTATTGTTTTTGTAGGAAAAATTAGGGTGATTCCTCCATCCAGGGTTGTAAGTATTTGAGAACGGGTTTCCTTGGGCATAGTTGTCTGGGTCTGGGTTAGTCTCGTTTAACAGATGGCAGTCAGCTGATTGATGACCTTTAGTACCACAAAGTTCGCAATCCGATACTACTGTTGCTGCAGCGGTTGGTTGTGCGTACATTTGATCGATCTTGAGGGCCATAGCATCCATTTTGGCTTGCATCATGTCTATAGAGCTTACCTCATGTTTACCTCCTTGGGCTTCTTTCTTTTCCACTGTTGCTCTTTCGTTTCCCCATTGATGATGGTTTTGAGCCATATCTTCAATGAGACCACAAGCGTCAGGATATGGTTTGTTCATCAGGGCACCACCAGCGGCAGCGTCGATGGACATCTTTGTGTTATAATGAAGTCCGTGGTAAAAGGTATGTATAATCAACCATTGCTCCAAACCGTGGTGTGGACAAGCCCTTAGAAGGTCTTTATACCTCTCCCAAGCTTCAAATAGCGATTCTCCTTGGTTTTGGGTAAATCTTGTTATTTGGTTTCGGAGAACGGCTGTTTTGCTTGGGGGAAAGTATCTAGCAAGGAATGTTCTCCTAAGGTCTTCCCATGTTGTTATAGAATTGGCTGGAAGGGAATCTAACCAAGTTAGGGCTTTGTCTCTAAGGGAAAAGGGAAATAGCCTTAAACGAATCGCCTCAGGACTAGCACCATTGGTCTTAAAGGTGTTTGACAACTGGATAAAGACTTTTAGATGTTGGTTTGGGTTTTCAGATGGTAGTCCTGCGAATTGGTTTTGTTGAACTAGTTGTAATAGGGACTGTTTTAGTTCAAAATTATTGGCAGGTATGGTAGGGTTAACTATACTAGAGCTCGGTTCTTCGTCAGCAGGCTGAGCGAATTCCTTAAGGGGTCTTTGGTTACGATCTTCGGCCATAGCTTGCTTAATTCGACGAAGCCAAAGTCGTGCGCGAGCGTAACGTTCTGGTTCCACTAAAGGATCTATTACACTACCGGAGCTGCGAGATCTTCGCATCGACCAGTTCGTACGACCCTAGTCTAAACGGTGATAACAAACGAAATTCGAAATTCGGCGAAATTGATCCCCGGCAACGGCGCCAAAAACTTGATGCGTTGTATTCGCAAGTGTACGAATCGCGTCAGAGTAATATAAAAAGTTATCGTATCCATAGAGACCAAATGTCGATCTAACGAATTCTGTTTGTTACAGTGCTTATCTAGGGTAGTTCAATTCAGGGTTTACTAATGCAGAGGAAAATAAATAAAAGTAAATGACGAGGTAATAAAATTCGGACAAAACAATAGACTTGAATGTAATTCTCATAACCAATAATATTTCTATATTCAGCAACAGAACTACTTACGGGCAATATCTTCTATTTTAAGAAAAGAATTCAATTTAACAGGAACTGTCGCTTTCACGTAGTCAGAACCAAGTTTATCCTCTAAACTAACCCCTTTATTGTCACTTATAAAAAGGCGCGCATTGCGTTAGAGTCATGGAAAACTTACTTTTAAGAAATGTAAATTCTAAACTAAACAGAAAAGTATTTTGACCTGAAATCTCTAAACTAAAGAGGTTCAAAATGAACCAGATTCTAATCCCACTAACGCGTCCGAAAATAGTTTTAAAATCTCTTTTCTAAAGTGTTAAAAATCCCTACTCGACTGAGCAAAGCGCTTTCGCTGTATTTGATCAGTTGAGAACTAAACAAGTTCACAAAGGGTTGGACGGCTTTCGATCTTACCCAACATTGCTTTTAAGTACAGAAAACTTGTGTTAAAGATTAAAACAACCCTTAAGCATTTCTATTAACATATAGACGTATTACGGTGATTATGGTCTTTACATTCTTACCTATCTAAAACTTAGCCAGCCATGGTAGTTATAACAGTCATATTAATTCTTATCATGTATGGAATTAAGTCTTTTGAAAAGTAAAGTTTTGAAAAGTAAGGTAAGACAATAAATAAACAAAATAAAGCAAGTGCAAGAAATAAATGAAAGTAAATGCGATTAAAATAAAACCTGCTCCAAAGCGGAGTCTTTAAATCTGGTACAATGTACGGAAAAGAAAATGCTGGTAGGATTACTTCTACCAAAGTGCTCCAACTTGATTACAGACACTCCAAGACTTGATTACAAACTCGATCACACACAGTGCAATAACTCCTCGATGTGAGAAGATTACCGCTTTACAAGAGTGAAATTTATGCCTAGGGTGAAGTAAACTAAGATTGGATGATCCTAAAATTCGAGTTCTGAGAGTATTTATAGGCAAAGTTGGCATGGTGCAAAGACAAAAGTGACCTTGGCTTGAAAAAATGGGCGGGAACTAATTTTGCCTTGTCGCGCCCGCGACAGGCCTACCGCACCCGCGACACGAAGAAAATGGCAAAGGTGAGTGCTTGATCATGGGAACATGGCAGTTGAGTTGTGGAGATCATGGGACACGTCGTCGCCTACCCTGGGGCGCCCGCGACAAGAGAAGCGACCAGAGTAAATTGCTTCCAAACTTGAATTCTAGCTCCTTTTGCATCCTTTTTCGTCCGGGACCTCGATTTTATTAAAAACCTGAAAAAAAGGAAAACATAACAATAACAAGGCATAAAAAAAACAAAAAAAACTAATATGCATGTGAAATCAGAGTCGAAAATACAGTATAATTTAGTGTCATCAGTCGACCTTCCCATAATTATCGGTCCTCACACGTTCCAAGTCACTTTCCAGGTCATGGACATCCGGGCAGCATACAACTATTTGTTAGGAAGACCTTGGATACACGAGGCTGGGGCAGTCACTTCGACACTTCACCAGAAGCTGAAGTTCGTCAAGAACAACTAACTAGCCACAGTCTGTGGAGAGCAAGCCTTGATCGTGAGCAACTTATCGTCGTCCACTTGTGTAGAACCAGAGGAGGTTGTTGGAACCCAGTTCCAGGCACATTCAGTGAGCCATGACAACCAATCAGAAAGAGGAACATCGATTTCCTCGTACAAAGATGCTCTCGAAGTGATCAAAAGTAAAAATGCAAAAGGATGGGGACAGCTTGTCATTCCTACTGATAACAAAGCAAAGAAAGGCCTTGGTTTTTCTTCAAGCTGTACCCAGACTGCTACTAAGGATGAAAGTCTTCATCCCATTCAGAACATCTTCCACGGCGGAGGTTTCCTTCACCCAGTGTCTCAAGAAGTACATACCATCAACGAGGGTGATTCCTCCGATACAGATGAAGAATGGAAGTCCTATCTCAACGAGGACGGTTATATGTCTCAGGAAGAGGTGCCTACGCCATTTTGCTATCATGCACAAAGTCCGAGATTTATACCAATGTCAGATGTCAAGATGATATGCGGAGATTGTGATTCGAAAGGATGTCGTGCTCCACCAAACTCATTAGAGGAGGACACTCTGATGAAAGATAACTTTGACCACAACTATTATGGCCCAATGGATGGCCTGCCTATGTGGCAGTCGTACCCAGGAGACCTGGGACAAGAGAGTCAGCCCAACGATGCATATCAATTGAGCATCATCAAAAATAATACTTGCGTCCCCACAGAAGCATGGAATCATCACTCATGTCATTTAGAAAATATCTAGTACAACGATGAATTTGCAACATTTGCAGGACAAGAGTTCCTTAACTATGCTTTTCCCAAGGTCAACGTCATTGAAAGAGATGACTCCTCCAGTTCCAAAGAAGTGTGGGACACCTTGGGACAACCGAGTGGCAAATACGACTTTATGGTCAAATACACCACTCCCGAAAGCTCTCGTATCAAGCTCGAAGATATCCAGCCAACTGGATGGGGAGATATACCTGAGAGCACAAGTACTATACAAGATACAGCTGAAGAATCCTCCTACGATAACTCTGCCTGGGAGACAGATTCCAATGATCCTGCTCCACCATAAATCAGCGTTATTTCTGAAGACAAGCCAAGAAAGAATGTACCAGACTTTGTGGTTCACCGAGAAGTTCTCCGCCAATGGGTTGCAGTCAACATTCTGAAAGTTGTTCATAAGTCTAAGTAATTGCCGTCTTTATCTTAACCTTTCACCCGGCCCAGGTGAAACGGGTGTTTTGATAGGGCTCACTTTCTATAAATATACCTCTTCGCTTTGCCCAAAGCAACAGAGTTTTGTTTTATAGGGCTGTAGTTTCAAGAATCGATAAGATCATAAATAAAATAACGGCGTTCTGTAATTTCTGCATTTTATTGTTGTTTTCTCTTTTCGCTTTTTCAGAAAATGGTAATCCTAAAAACAACTCAAATAATAAAAATGAGCATTTGTTCAAAAAACATTGCACACACTCTTGCATTTCTCTCTATCTCTTCTAAAAATAAATCATCACGTCATGCAGATTGCTTGTTTTAAACCCCATTGAAACATACGATCCAATGCCTTCTCCCAACTTTGAATTCCCGGTATTTGAGGCTGAAGAAGAAAATGACGAAGAAATTACAGAAGAGATCTCCCGATTACTTAGACAAGAGGAAAAGTCCATTGAACCTCATAAAGAGCCGTTGGAAACAGTCAACTTAGGTTCATAAGAAGAGAGAAAAGAAGTTAAGATTGGGGCACTGCTCAGTTCAACTGT
This sequence comes from Lathyrus tuberosus, assembly GCA_022829125.1. Taxonomy (NCBI): domain Eukaryota; kingdom Viridiplantae; phylum Streptophyta; class Magnoliopsida; order Fabales; family Fabaceae; genus Lathyrus; species Lathyrus tuberosus. The sequence goes on along the minus strand of JALAZF010000093.1, from coordinate 14,399,472 downwards.
CAAAGAAAGTTTGGTAAAGCTTCTCAAAGAATTTCCCGATGTATTCGCTTGGTCCTATCAAGATATGCCAGGGTTGGATACCAGCATCGTGGAACATCACCTACCGTTGAGATCAGAATGTCCGCCGGTAAAACAAAGACTTAGATGGACTCATCCAGACATGGCCATCAAAATCAAAGAGGAAGTACAGAAATAGATTGACGCGGGTTTCCTCGCCACATCAGAATATCCTCAATGGCTAGCCAACATAATAACAGTCCTGAAAAAGAATGGAAAGGTCAGAATGTGTGTAGACTACAGGGATCTGAACAAAGCCAGTCCAAAGGATGACTTTCCCTTACTGCACATTGACATTCTGGTAGACAGTACAACAAAGTTTAAAGTATTCTTCTTCATGGATGGATTCTCGGGCTATAATCAGATAAAAAAATGGCGCTGAAAGACATGGAGAAAACTTCGTTCATCACCCCATGGGGCACTTTTTGTTACAAGATAATGTCGTTCAGTTTGAAGAACGCCGGGGCAACCTATCAAAGGGCCATGACTACTTTGTTTCACGACAAAATACATAAAGAAATCGAAGTGCATGTCGATGATATGATTACCAAATCTAAAACAGAAGAGGGGCATGTGACCCACCTATCAAAGATATTCGAGCGGTTGAGAAAGTACAAACTCCGCTTGAATCCCAATAAATGCACATTCGGTGTCCGCTCAGGAAAACTTTTAGGGTTCATCATCAGCCAGAAAGAAATTGAGGTTGATCCTAACAAGGTCAAGGCCATTCAGGAAATGCCTTCTCCAAAGACTGAAAAACAGGTCAGGGGATTCCTGGGACGTTTGAATTACATTTCCAGATTTATTTTCCTCATGACCGCGACATGCGCGCCAATCTTCAAATTACTCAAAAAGAATCAGGAATGCGTTTGGACAAAAGACTGCCAAACCACCTTCGACAGTATCAAGGAATACCTGTTGAACCCACCGATTCTATCACCTCCCGTGGAAGGAAGACCACTGATCATATACCTAACAGTCTTGGAAGACTCAATGGGTTGTGTACTTGGCCAACAAGACGAAACCAAAAGGAAAGAGTCGGCCATTTACTATTTGAGCAAGAAATTCACCGACTGCGAGACTCGATACACTATGCTTGAGAAAACTTGTTGTGCTCTGGCTTGGGCAGCCAAACGTCTTCGTCAGTATATGATTTGTCACACTACTTGGTTAATCTCTGAAATGGATCAAATCAAGTACGTCTTTGAAAAGTCTGCTCTCACGGGAAGGATTACCCGTTGGCAGATGTTGCTATCAGAATACGACATCGAGTACCATAACCAGAAAGCCGTAAAGGGAAGTGTTTTAGCCGATCATTTGGCTCATCAACCGATTGACGATCAGGAATCAGTCGGGTTTGACTTCCCAATGAAGATGTCATGTATTTGAAAATGAAAGATTGCGATGAACCGCTACCCAGTGAAGGGCCCGAACCAGGTTCCCAATGGGGACTAATCTTTAACGGAGCTATCAATCATTATAGAAACGGAATTGGGGCAATCATCATAACACCTCAGGGTACCCATATTCCTTTCACCGCCCGACTGACATTCAAGTGTACAAACAACGAGGCTGAATACGAAGCTTGTATCATGGGTCTCGAAGAAGCGATTGACTTAAGGATAAAGAACTTGGATGTATATGGCGACTCAACCCTGGTTATCAATCAGAACAAAGGAGATTGGAACACATACCAATCAGGATTGATTCCTTACAAAGACTACGCGAGAAGGTTGTTACCATTCTTCAACAAAATCGAGTTTCATCATATCCCTCGTGAAGAAAACCACATGGCTGATGCATTAGCCACCCTCTCCTCCATGATTAGTGTAGGTCAATGGAATTACGTACCTAATATTGACATAATGCGCCTTGAATGGCCCACATACATCTTCACAATTGAAGCAGTCATAGACGACAAACCTTAGTATCATGATATCAAATGCTTCCTTCAGAAACAAGAATACCCACCTGGGGCATCCAGAAAGGATAGAAAGACCCTCAGAAGGCTAGCAGGAAGTTTCTATCTGAGCGATGATACACTCTATAAGAGTAATTTTGACATGGTCTTGCTCCGATGCGTAGACAGACCAGAAGCAAACATGCTAATGAAGGAAATTCATGAAGGATCCTTTGGCACTCATGCCAACGGACACACAATGGCGAGAGAAATTTTAAGAGCAGGGTACTACTGGTTGACCCTGGAATCCAATTTCTACAAGTACATGAGGAGGTGTCACAAGTGTCAGATATACTCAGACAAAATCCATGTACCACTAACGCATCTCAAATTTCTTTCTTCCCCGTGGCCATTTTCCATATGGGGAATCGACATGATTGGCATGATTGAACCTAAGGCTTCAAACGGACATCGGTTCATCCTGGTGGCCATTGATTACTTCACCAAGTGGGTCGAAGCAGCGTCATACACCAATGTAACCCGACAAGTGGTGGTCTGTTTCGTCAAAAATAATCTCATCTGCCGTTGTGGTGTTCCAAGCCAGATCATTACTGATAATTGATCCAACTTGAACAACAAGATGATGAAGGAGTTGTGCACTGAGTTTAAGATCGAACACCATAACTCATCTCCCTACCGACGTAAGATGAACGGAGCGGTAGAAGCGGCTAACAAGGACATCAAGAAGATTGTTCAGAAGATGGTTACAACCTACAAATACTGGCACGAGATGCTACCCTTTGTCCTTTATAGTTATCGCACATCTGTCCGCACTTCAACAGGGGCAACCCCTTTCTCTCTAGTATATGGCATGGAGGCAGTACTTCCCATAGAAGTAGAGATCCCATCAATCCGGGTATTGATGGAAGCTAAGCTAATAGAGGCTGAATGGTGTCAAAGTCGACACGAAGAATTGAATCTGATCGAAGAAAAACAAATAACGGCTCTATGCCATGGACAGTTGTATCAGCAAAGGATGAAGAAAGCGTTTGACAAAAAGGTTCGACCCCGTGTCTTCAGAAAATGAGACCTTGTGCTCAAGAAGATACAATCATTCCTCACTGATTCCCGGGGCAAGTGGACTCCGAATTATGACGGCCCCTATGTGGTCAAGAAAGCTTTCTCAAGCGGTGCCTTGAGACTCGCAACCATGGATGGAGATGAATTTGCCTACCCCACAAATGTTGATGTAGTCAAGAAATACTTCTCCTAAAAAAAATAAAAATAAAAAAAGAAAAAAAACGTCTCGGTGGATTGAAAACCCGAAAGAGCGGTCCAGGAAAAATTTAGAGACATAATCAAAAATCATCCCGATGGATTGGAAATCTCAAAGTACAATCCATGCAAAAGTTAGGGATAATGGCAAGTAACTATGTCTGATCAGGGTTAAATCCCCAGCAGCAGTCATGCCATCCATCAGGAAAACTCCAATCAAGGTCATCTTCGACGAAAGCTCAGGATGTCCAGAATTCAAAGTTGGTAGAAGGATAGCGGTTGTTATGTTTCAATGTAGCCCTTTTCCGTAAAATTACTATTTTCTAAACTTTGTAAATACTCCATGGAATCACGCGTTTGGCTGATTTCCATCCTATCAATAAAATTTGAGCCTTAGTGCTTTTGCTTGCAATTCTCATTTGTTTTAGCTTTATAGAATGATGTTTTTAACATGAATAATGATTCTTGAAATAAAACAAATAATGAATTTACTTGTCAAACTTTTTCTGCTTTTAAAATAAAGATGGCAATTTCTTTTGACTATTGAACATGGAAAGAACATCGATCGCTTCTCCAGAAGTAATCGAACCTCAAAGTGCAGAATCAAAGTACTCCTTCTGAACCAGTACGCCCGAAGGAAGGATCAGCTGTGTCAGATGCGAATATTCCATCTGACACCCTCGGCAGAGTTCTTATCTCCTAAGCCCGACCAACGTTGTTCCTCACAGGAACCATTTCTCCTAAGCAAGGCAACATTGCTATCTTGAACCAAAGATACTTCTTCGTCCCCTGCAGTGGCCGAGTATCCAGTCATGTTCATCCACTAGTTTGTATGTCGTGTCAGTTTTCTCAGCATAAACATACATACATCATGCATTATTGATTTACATTCATTGCATCACTATCACTCTAGTCAGTCTTAACTTTAGGTGGTAAAGTCCTCTTGTCAATCGAGTTGTCAGTTCTTTCCTTGTCAGGAAATGTTGCGTCTGAACAATCTTTCCTCCAGTTTATTTCTGGATTGGAGACGATCCTCAACCACTTTGATAACTTGAACCTCTGAAAGACAAGAAGACCTTCGACAAATGTCACTCTTCGCCATTGAAGATGATATCTTTGCTTTCCCGGATTAAGGAAAATGCTCAGAGAAAGCCTTTTAATCAAAGATTCGGCAATACGGCAGTTTTTCTCCGAAAGATTCGCTGACAAAAAGGTCATCAGCACCTCCAAATTGGATTACATCACATTGAACTTCTCCGAGAAGATCTCGAGGAAAAGTGTGATGTAATATCCCCCAAGCAGGAAACAGTCTCTCAAGAGACTCGTTTTCCCCAATAGAGTCAACAAATGGCGTCTCCAATAGAGAAGTTTGTACACCTCTACAGCTCAGACGAATAGGTTCTCCAGCAAGTCTGGCATCAAAACTTTTTCCATCAAATGGCATCTACCCAAGAAAATTCGGTGAGAATTTTGAGGAAGACCGCTACGAATAACGTCCCTTATCAAGAAATTTTATTGACAAAAGAAACTAAGACTAGTTCCTTGTAGGAAACCAGGATTGAGGGGAAGTTTATTTCAGAAACTGAGACCAGTTCCTTGGTAGGAAACCAGGATTGAGGGGAAGTTTATTTCAGAAATTGAGACCAGTTCCTTGGTAGGAAACCAGGATCGAGGGGAAGTTTATTTCAGAAATTGAGACCAGTTCCTTGGTAGGAAACCAGGATCGAGGGGAAGTTTATTTCAGAAACTGAGACCAGCTCCTTGGCTGAAGACCAGGATCGAGGGGAAGTTTACCTTTTCTAAGCATCATTTCTTAGCAAAAGAAGAGGGATGAGCAAACTGCCATTCACAATCACCATCAAAATTTCGGGTATTATGATATTTAATCCTCTTGCACCCCGAATGCCCGAATACCTTCGCCATTCACACCTTCGGGTCCAAGAAGATTAAATAGGGGATCTGTCATACCCCAAATTTTGACCACTAAGATTTCCCATAATTATGCAAATTATCATCACAATATGGATGTACCTTCATGCCTCATTAATCTCCTCAAGGATTGTTGAGCATGCACTACAATCAAAGATTAGGGTTTTGAGCCCTTTCAGAGCACTTAGACAAAGGATCAATCAAGGAATGACGTGATCTTCAACTTGTATAACATCTAAAACCTCCATAAAAGATCAAGAGGACTCCCACATCAAGAATCAAGCACAAAGTTGCAACATTCCAAGTGGATTAAGCCTCAAGATTGCCAATGTCACCAAATTAGGGTTTTGGTCGACTGAGGCCTCCAGATCGAAATTTTCCTCTGAGCATGAGCCAATGCTTCAAAATATAACTCAAGATACTCCAAGGGACCTCATGGACCTAATCATCAAGTCAATTTAGCCTCAGGGGATGCATTCACCAAAAATCAAGAATTAGGGTTTCTTGACCTAATTCACCCCTAAGTTGACTATTGGGACAAAACATGAGCCAAGACCTCAAGACATGATTTGAGGATCTCCAATACACTACATTGATCCATTTGCAACAATGGATTAATTCAGTAAGCTTGATCCACAAGTTTCAATTTCATCAGGACCACAATTAGGGGTTCGAGGGAAAAGTCAACTATACCTTTGACTTTTGACCAAGACATGCTCCCAAACCTTGGGACATGATTCAATACACCCTATAACACCTATGGAATGTATCCATTAGGTTTGATTTAGGTCAAGGACTTAATTGTACGAAGGATCACACAGTTTGGATTTCATCCAATAAAAAGTCAACTGTGCAAAAATCCAAAGTTTGACTTTTTGGATTTTTGGTCAAACAAGGTTACTTAACCCTAAAACAATGTTAATATGTTATTGGAATCATCACTCATCAAGAAAAATAAAATAAAGTGAGGTAACTTGTCAAAGGGGTAACCATAAAAAACTTAGAATTTTTCTAAGTTATGGAACAAAGTGGCTAGGGTGCCAACTTCCAAGCAACCATTTTGGGTGTTCCAAAGCCGGATTTATAGCTCTCATGGCATACTTTAAAAGTGTCAACTACATCTCATTCCAATTCCTCATGAGTTTTAAGTTATGGAGTGGTCAAAATGGCTAAAAACACAAAAGTGACATTTTTCCAACACTTAGTGAAATTTTCACTAAGTCAGAATCTGCCTTATTTTTTCCTAAATGTAGAGGCATTTTTCATTGTAATTAAAGTTGGTTCAAAACCAAAGTTGGACATCATGTTAAAATAGGATATGTCAGCTTTCCAAAATGACCAAGAACTCCATGAAACTCCACTTAAGCTAGGAGTTATGACAGCTGCAACATGCCTTGCTGCAAACTGTCTTGGCTAGGAAAATTTGTGCATAAGGGCTCGATTTGATCCAATTGTGCAACAACAAGCATGGTTATCCATCTGCACACCTCAAGAGGGAACAAACAAGGGACAAGCACTGATCTATCAGCCTCCAAATTCCCAAAATCTACAAGTAGCATGCCAAACCTAAAAAGCCTAAAAGAGGCAAAGACTCCAATTTTGTTTTGGAACATTCAATGGATGCTTAGAGGTGGCATGTATCAGAGCAAAGATGAACACTTCAGTCAAGCCTTATCCTTGAATCAAAGAGCCATAGTCCTGTGCTCTAATATTAAGTCAATGGCTAGAGGAGACTTGAGATTCCATTTGATCCAAATTGGCCAAAGGCCTGCTGCAGTTGCCATTCCCTATTCCTTGCAAAACAAACTCGACACACTATAAATAGACCTCATTTTTTATCATTTTGAGTACACCAAAGGCCTATAACATTTTCCTTTCTTAAAATCACACTCTCACCTCCAAAAATACCTTCTAATGCAAGCTACTATCGGGTTTTGAATTAGAATGTGTTTCCAACCAAATCAATCACACACACACACCTCATAAACATCCTATAGAAGGGATCCAAACACTTAAAAAACATCTGGAACACCAAATTCATGAAGTCATCATCCATTTGCCCAAGTTTTCAACAAAGTTGTAGCTGAGGTGCCATAATCTGTTCCAGTTCATTTCAAATCAATCCAAGCTTTCAAACACACTCCATATGGTGTAGGGAAGCTGTTCAGATCATCACAACTCATCTGTAACACCTTTAACTCAAAAATCAAATTGCTCTTGCTGCCACGACCTTCAAGTAAGCCTAAACTTGGTCATCTCATAATTTATGCGTATTTCCTCGCACAAAACTTTTGCCAAATGTTCATAATCATGCATAGAATGTTTCCCCTCTATTGATTACTTTGTATGAATCGTGTATCAAATTTCTCAGCCTTCATGTATAATTTAGGGTTCTTGAGGTTTTGCTTTGATTTATTATTCCATGCATAAAATAAATGAAATTAAAGACCATAGACATGATCGTGAGGTGAAAATGAGTAGATTGATATGTGGATTGTGTGATTTCATCAAGTATTCAGTGAGATTGATGAGAAAATGTAAATCAGCCAAGAACAGGGCACGCAGGCAAAACCAAGGTGTTCTTGGCGCCCTTTTTCAAATATTTGAATATTTGAATTTTGTGATTTTTATTTAATTGATTCAAAAATTAATTTCTCTCTGAATTTTAATGATTTTGAGTTGATTCTTTTTTTCAAAATTCACAAAAATGTTAAAATATTTTATTTTACAAAAATTTCCCAAATGATATTTTTGCAAAGAATCAATTTTTATTTGTTTTTTTGACATTTAAAATATTTTTTCCTTCTTGATTTTCCAAACCTAATTGGTTTTCAATCATTTTGTGGATAAAAACATGATTTTTGAAACATTGATCCAAGATCACCACTCATTTTTCACATGTTTTCAACAATTTTTATTAATTTTTAAACAAAATTAATTCCATTTTTAGATAAAATTAGGGTTTTGATTGATTCCACCCTCATCAATCTTTTTCACCTTCTGGGCCTCTAATAGAGTGTAAGACCCAATCCCTTTTTGACCAAAATCTTTTAGGGCCTCAGACATTGTATAAGTCCCTATGCGTTAAAAAAGAATCTCGGCGCGATAGCCATTTCAAAAGAAAATCATTTGGGCCTACCCTCGTGTTGTAAGTCCCATTTCTTTTCTCTTAAAATGCCTTTTGGGCCTCTAATAGAGTGTAAGACCCAACCCCCTTTGTAAATAAACAATTTTGGGCCTCACATATTGTATAAGTCCCTATGCATATTTCCAAAAGTTCGGCGCAATCGTCGCCTTATTAACAAAATCAACTGGGCTTCTCCTTGAGCTATAAGACCCATCTTTATTCATTTCCAAACTTTTTGGGCCTCTCCTTGAGTTGTAAGACCCAACCCTTTTGTAAATAAACCTTTTTGGGCCTTAGTCGTTGTATAAATCCCGAGACGATATTCAAAAACAACGGAGCGATCACTGCTAAAACCTTGGGCCTCTCCTTGAGCTGTAAGCCCCAACGATCTTTTCAAAGCAATTTCCCTTTTGATTTAGATTCAAATATATATGTTGTTATCAAAACATTCTTTAATTTCTTTGAACAACTAAAAATACAGCATGGAAGCTTGCTCGCCTGTAAGTTTTATCGGCTTTCTTTTACTTGCTTTTATATATATATATATAATTGTACTGTGGGAAGCTGCGCATGGTTAGTCTTCTTTCATACCCTTTTTATATACTTGTCATATATCTACTGTATATGTACTAGTATAGTTATTTAGAGTTTTCCCCCGACAACTAGGTCTAGAACTAGGTAAAGCCCTAATGGTCACTCTTAAATACAAACAAAACTAGATCCTCATAGGATTTCCAGATACAGTCTTGCATTCTCTTGGGCTTAAACAATATGGAACAAAGAGAAAGGCATTATTCTTTGTGAACCTTTTCTCAGACTGTCACCCCTAGAAATTGTCAAAGAAATTCTACTCCCCATAGGTGAACTATTCTCGGTGAATGGCGTCTCTTGAGTTTCTTCAAACCTCAAACTTTCACTAAATGATCTATTCTCGGTGAATGGAATTTCTTGAACTTCACTTGGTTTGGGACCCACAGGCTTCCTAAAAGCATCCTCGCCTCCTCTTGGGCTTTGTACAAGGACCCTCCGGCTTCTTAGAAGTTCTCATGCCTTCTCTTGGGATTAATACAAGGACCCTGGCGACCTCTTAAAGGTATAGGATAGAACTTAGTTATCCTTTACAAGACAGATAGAACATTTCCCCCGGAAAAGTCAAACTTCTAGCCTCCTCTTAGGCTTTGTATAATGATATCCCCAAAGAGTCAGTCTCTTCTTTGTCTCAATCTTGGGCTTTGTACAAGACACCAATATATACACTCTCTCGTTGAGTTGGTCTTATCCAGCCTCCTCTTAGGCTTTGTATAAAGAAATCCCCTAGCCGAGTCAATTAACCTTTTAGCTTCAATCTTGGGCTTTGAACAAGACACCAAAACATCTCTTTCCTCCCTTAGAATAGGGGGAACTACGATTGCTCTGATTTCCCTGTTTCGTTTAAACGGGAATACGTAGGCATAAGATTGTGAAATCTTAGCAAGCATACCAATCAAAAACTCTAGGTCCAGTACCTTCACACCAAAACTCAGGTCTAGTACCTTACCAAAAACATCGGGGACACCCGAACATCATTTTCTACAGAAAACAAAAACTCCCTCACTCACTCATACTTCCCAAGAAACTTTCCCAACCCATTAACAGATAAACACTATCAAGTATAAAGCGAAACCTAAAGCTAATATCCTGTGGATAACCACATATAGGATGGGTAATTGATAACTCCCTATTGTATAACCTGACCCCTGACCCCCCCCCCCCCCCCCCCCAAAATCTCTTTAAGCGTTTGTTCAGTTAAACATTCGTGTGCAAGGTTAGTTTTAGATAGCTTCCCTTTCCCTTCCCGCTTCACGGGATAAATAAGAAATCAGAAAGTAGCACCCCCTTCTCCCCATTGTGGTGAGGAAAACCCAGCGATAAGGTGGTCGCGTCACCGACAATAATCGCTCGCTACACATAGCATTACTGACACGTTAATACTGATATTAGTCATAAACGTTTTCAAAATATAAATCACATATATCAATATCATTTCGGTATCAGACATTGATATATGTTAGACATCAAATATCTTTGTTCAGAGATTTTGATACTATAAACCTAATAAGTGTGAATATCGACACATTGAATTGGATGCAATGTATCCTGAACTAAACCTGTTACTTTCCAAACGAATTGAATCAAAGTTGAATTGGGTTGAATCATAATTGATTCAACCGGCTTTTATTTATTTTTTATTTTTCCTATCACATAGTTGAATATTGAACCACGTAAATCATGATTTAGAGGTGTCACCATGTAGATCTAGATTTAAAACATTGACCATTAAATCACATACAACTGAATTTTCTTTTCCATTTTACCAAACTTTGCCACAATAGTGGTTTGATTTTTTTTCAGCATTGAGTTAATGCAAACATCAAAAAGTAAAATTTTTGAACTTCACAAAGTAATGCATCGTATCATATACACAGAGGACATGTTAATAAATTGCTCTTTAATTTCTAACTCCATTTTTCGTTGGAACAACCAGTCAACAACATCATTCTTTAAAGACAGAAGTGTATCCCTTGGGCATCTAATTAGAATCAGACCAGGTGAAAGAAAACGCTTATACTTCACAAACCCACTAAGATTCTAAGAAAAAGAGAAAAAAAAACTTGTTTTAATGATACCTCTAAATCATGTTAAATATGTTAGAAAATTAATTTAAACCGAATGGATCGAGACTAGAATCGTGAACGGAATCACTTTCCTTAAAAGTATTTCAAGCACTCTCAAATTTGTTTTAGAGTTGGAACACAGGAATACACAAGATAATTCAGTCTTATATCGAATTTGCGCAAGACCGACGAAAACTCGATTATGTAGCGAAGTGTGTCTGGAATTTTGTACAAGAGGATATTTTGTTTGTGATGTAATTTCTGAATTCCAAATAAGGTATTTATAGGCCATGCATGTGTTGTTTCACAAGGTTGCGACCCTTGATGAAACAACATCTTTTCAACATAAGATTGTAATGGTTCACCTATAGTTACATTATGCACCACTTCATGAAGTGTTGTATATTTTGAATTCGAAATTCAAACTTTCAATAGCCCGAGACAAATTTAACGGCAACTTCCACTGGTGGATGTTTAGTGGAAAAACTGACCAAAATTTCTTCAGACAGATTTGAAGGCAAATTCCACTAGTGGATATTTAGTGCAAATGCTCATCAAAATTCCTTCATACAGATTTGAAGGCAATTTTCACTTTTTTCTATGGGGCACTTTTATCCTCTTTAACTTTGTCATATTTGAACACACCCATGGGAATTAATTGTTCATTAATTTCCAACAATCCCCCACTTGTTCTAATAATGACAATTTCAATTCCAGAAATAAAAGGAAACAAAAGAATGTTAATACAGTTAAGTATCTTTCGATTTAAAACTTAACCTTAATAAAGACAACACAAAGTCTAATCAGAATGTTAGGTAGCAATGCTTTTAAACCATTAATCCATGTGAATAGACCGACGTTACCTTACACACATTCTTTAAGGGTTATTCGCCTACATTTCTCGCCTAGCACTTATTTATGGCCATATTCTTTCCTGTTTCATGAATTTTTCATGAGAGAAACTTCAACTCTCACTTTGAGACGACACCATCTCGAAATTCACATAGGTGAAGTTCATATTGTATCTTTTTCCAAGAGACACATACCCTCGGTATTGAACTTCATTAAGAGTTTAAATAAAACTCAACCCTCATTTTAAAGGTCAACATTATCACGAAATGTTCGACAAATATCCAAATCAATGACTTGTTGTAACCCATTGAATTTTTAGGTTAATGTTGTGTTAACATAAGATTGGGTTGCCGCCGCTGTCGGAACTCTTACTCAAGGAGTTTCAACCCTATGCCTCTCGAGGTTGTCTTTACTAAGTCTCTGGCCAGTGGCTTAGTAAATGGATCAAGAAAATTATAGCTCTATCGTATATATGTGAATGATTACGTCTCCTTAATCAATTTTTCTCACGAAAGAATGTCTATGTCCTACTTGCCTAGACTTTATGTTATACAATTTTTGTAAGCTCTAATTAAAGTGGTTTAACTAACGCAATGTATCAACACCTTTGAAACATTGTCTTTAGTCAATGGAACTTCCAATAGAAGGTCCCTTAACCATTCAACTTCTTCACAAGTGAAACCGAAAGCCTCAGACTCTAATTCTATGGTTTAGAGAGTGATCCACATTTGTTTCTTGCTCTTCCAAGAAATTGCACCCTCTGCTAGTGTAAATATCCACCCAAATGCATATTTTTGATATTCAATACTCGATATCTAACTCGCATTGGTATATCCTTCTAATATTACAGGAAATCTACCATAATGGAGATCAAGATTTTTTATTTTGTTTTCATAAGATAGTTGAAAATCCTAATGATGGCCTTTCAGTGCTTCACCATTTGGATTGCTTAGTAAAATCTATTCATTTTACTAATTGCAAATGCTATGTCGGTTCAAGTACATTGCATGCACTTGCATATTCCAATTAAATCACAACTCTTCCATCATTCTCTTGAAGTTTGACACTAGGATCAAATGGAGTGGTCACTTCCTTAAAGTGCAAGTGTTTGAACTTATCAAGCACTTTCTTAACATAGTGTGTTTGACTAAGTTCATAACCCCCACTATTTTGCTTTACTTTAATCCCCAAAAGTGTGTCAACTAGTCCAATATCATTTATCTTGAATGTGGAAGTTAGAAACCTCTTTGTTTCTAAAATTCCTTTTATCTCGTTGATAATAATCAATCATATAATCAATATGGAGACAAATGAATATCACAATATTCTCACACAACTTTGTGTACAAACACTTGTAACAAGAATCAGATGAAGAATGTTTTTAGATAATCATGCATAATGATGCAAGAAGATTTTAGATGAAGTGAGAGATGAAATTATGAGAAATTTAAAGTAGTATAATATAAATTACAATGAGCACCTTATTTATGTTCATTTGTCTCAAATCTTCACTTGAATTTATATGATAAACATTCTTGATCAACTTCATCATTAATGCGCATGACACATTTGGACCTTTTCTTGTTAAAATAGAACTAGATATAAGATGTATTCCTCACAATCTCCCCCTTTTGATGATGACAAAATCTTTTAATTCTTGTTTTGAAAATGATTGAAGAGTCTCCCCCTAAGTTGTGTGTCTCCCCTTTAATTTGTGAATTTTGCAATGACAAAGTCCTTTTGATGTCATTGTTTCAGTGCTTGTTTTAATCCATACAAGGATTTGAAAATTTTGCACCCTTTTTATTTATTACCTAAAAGCACATAACCTTTCGATTTCTCCATGATAATCTACTCATCGAGATCTTCGTTTTGAAATGTCGTTTTGACATCTGTTTCATGAACTATAAGATCATGCAAATAAGCTAATGCAAACAATACTCTAATTTTCGTTGTGCTTGGTACTAGTGCATTTGTGTCAAAATAATCAACATCTTCCTTTTTTCTAAAACTCTTGGATACTAATCTATACATGTAGGTGTTTAGTGTATCATCATCATGATATTTCCTTCTGAATATCCACTTGCATCCAATGAGTCTTGTTCTTTTAGTTAGATTGACAAGTCCCAAAGTGTGGTTTGACATTATTGAATCAATTTCATCTTGGATAACATCCTTCTAAAATGAGGAGTTCATTGAAGCCACTACATCCTTGATTTCACAAATATATCAACAACTATAGTGGACATTGAATTAAACCAATTTTAAGGACCTTTCTCCAACAAATAGAAAATCTACAACTTTCTATTTGCAAATACTTTTAAAAAGTACACACATTTTCTTTACAAATTAAGTCACCACACACTTGGTGATCAATTACAATACTCGAACAAATTTGAATATATAAAGTTGTTCATGAATCAATTTCAATAGATAATCGATCTTCTCTTTCAATTTACAATTCGATAATATATGAACATTAAGTGCTCAAAAAATATTATAAAACTTTTATGAATGATTTTAAAGTTATCCACAAAATTTCAACAATTTTTTTTTAAATAATATATGATGCTTATTTAATATACATAAATGTCAGTTAGTATTTCATGAATCTCATAATAATTATCCTTTGTGATATTCGGCAGTCATACATAATTTTTAATGCAGAACATTTATATGAAATAAAATGAATCTAGTAATGAACAGTAATTAACCATAATATGCATTGCTATTATAAATGAAGACAAAATGAATCCAATACAAGAACAGTAAATAACAAGATACACTGCAATTAATAATATTATAATACAAATTGATATTATCTCTTAATTATAATACCAATAGGCAATAAGTATGATTTTACCAATAATATAAAGTATGATTCTATAACTATAAAAAAATATTATATTATAATTATATACTGTACAGCCAAGAATAACAACATAACACCAAACAACAACATTGCAATTTATACGTGAATAATTCCGATAAAGCAAGATTGAATTTCGTTACGGCATCGCAACATAAATTTTAATTTATGTATCTTTTCTTATGTAAATGACAATTATAAAATTGAATGTTTGTTTTTGGCTTAATACTCTTTTTGGTCTCTTACGCATGTCTTTAGATCAATTTTGGTTCTCTTTCTTTTAAAAGTTTCAAATTAATCTCTTACGTTGTCTAACATAATCAAAATAGTCATTTCCGCCAAATATTAACAAACGGTGTTAGTTGAGATGATGTGTCAGCCGAGGTGGTGTTAGATGGGATGACATGTCAGCTGAGGTGACGAAACAGGACTACGTGGCAGAATTATTTTTTATTAATTTTAATTAAGTTTTTTAGAAAATCTATTTAAATTAAATTTTATAAACTTTAATATAAAATATTTGGGCCTGAAGCCCATGTACTTCATAACAGCCCAATAATCAAATGTTATTATTGCAATGTGAACAAACTATATAAACACATAAATCTGTTTTTGAATATTCAATGTGGGACTTCACAAACCCCATGAAAACACTTGCTTCTGTTTCTACTAAAATACCAATCACCAACTGCTTCTGTTTCTACTAAAATACCAATCACCAACTGCTTCTGCAATAGTCTGTAAAAGGTGAAATTTAGCGATGTTGCTGATTAAACATTTGCTATGCTAAAGTTCACACTTTAAATTAGTTAAAATTTTACATTCAATGAACAAGATAAGATTATCATCATGTCTTATTGTCAAAGAGATTGGTACCTTGTTGTTTATTCTAGGAGAATCGTCTCCAAACCATGTTTCTTCTGATTCACTTTGGCAATGAGCAAAACATGAATTTATGAACATTCCCCCTCTTTTCGAATAAAAGTAGAACGGTTTCACAGCTGCAAGCATGCTGAGCCTAAAACCTGAGCAAAGTGTATTGGCTTAAAAAATGTCAGTTCTATTTATAAACATTAAAAAATGTGAAATTGATGAAAGAAGAGTTGAAAGAGGAACCTTGCAATGTGTTAATTTGGGCTGGTGTGCATGTCGATATGTTCACCCTGCAGTGATTCCAGTGCCCGAGGGGATCAGCTGAAGGTGGCGCCAATATATGATGGAACTGTTGAAATTTTAAATCTATTATAATTTCATAGTTCACCAACTATGAATTTAATTGAATGTGCAACACAGAAAGTTAAGCATACTTGGAATACATCATAGGCAGAGTTCAAGATAAAATACGGTGTTGATATGTATTTCAATGCATATTGTGGAAAGAAGCACTGCATGAAAAAAATCATGACATATGTCAGAATCTTGTAATATCTTCATGTGATAATGATTAAAGCAATCAAGATTGAACATTATCCATTAGAATTAATTTTGTTGAGTTTAATCTTGAATGCAAGCATTCCCTTACATTAATTTATACAACTGTTTTTCACGGAATTATAAATAGTATCGTACATGAACTTTTGTCTCGTGATAGTACTCACCACTAGGGAAGAATCCAAGACCAAGACCAAGTCACTGCTAAAAGCAATCTGTTTCTCAGATTTGTTGACATCTGGATTTTGCCTTGTGACTCACTTACTATATCCTATTTCAGTTTTCATCTCGATCCTTTCCTCAGAGATTCTTTGTATCATAATTTAATCACACTCCTTAAAGACAAGGAAACAACATTGTAAATTACATTTTGTCTAACACAATACATTACTAACAACATGGATTACAATAATAATATAGAAAAGGACAAATATAGAGTTTCATTAAAATAAAAACATATGAAGAGTCCAATTCAAAAGCGTGTCGAACTTATCAATACGAACACAAATCCACAACTTCAACAAAAATATAGATTGCATATATAATTTACATAATTGAACACATTGAGTTTGGATCTTGGATCTTACAAGAAAACTTTAAAAAATTCAATTACAGGTCGTCTGGATTTCCTGAAAACCTTCCAAAAAGTGAAACATACCAAGTCTGGATAGGAAAGCGCACTCGTGCAGTTTTCGTTAAGGTTCTGCTCTATCTCCTAGTGTAATCAAAACAAAACAAAACATGTCAAGTAAGCATGTTTACTGTTAAGCAATTTCGTTAAGCTGACCATTGTTGAATATCTTAGCACGATGATCACCCCATGTTAGATCAAAGTCTTGGTTGAAATTAGCATAACATGTAGCTAACAAGGAGATAATAATATGTACATGAAACTGTGTTGCTTTCATGGGGTTTGTGAAGTCTCACATTGAATATTCAAAAACAGATTTAAGTGTTTATATAGTTTGTTCACATTGCAATAATAAAACTTGATTATTGGGCTGCTGTGAAGAACATGGGCTTCAGGCCCAAATATTTTATATTAAACTTTGTAAAATTTAATTTAAATAGATTTTCTAAAAAACTTAATTAAAATTAATAAAAAATAATTCTGCCACGTAGTCCTGTTTCGCCACCTCAGCTGACACGTCATCTCAATTAACACCACCTCAGCTGACACGTCATCTTAACTAACACGGTTTGCTAATATTTGACGGAAAGGACTACTTTGATTATGTTAGACAACGTAAGGGACCAATTTAGAACTTTTAAAATAAAGAGGACCAAATTGAACCCAGAGGCATACGTAAGGGACTAAAAAGGGTATTAAGCCTTTTTTTTTCTAAAAATAACGAAAGCATGGTTTTTTTTTTCAAAATATTATGAAACAATATTAATTTGTATTAGTAATATTTACCGTTCAAATCAAATAATTTCTTTTCAAATTTTCATGCCATTCCCAGTAAATCTATTATTTTGGTCAATGATGTCGGTTCTTCTTGAGTTTAAAGTGTGTCCACAACGCAACAGTTTATTATTTGATACTTGAAACGGAAATCTATGTTGCCATTATTTGAAATACTTTTAAGATTGTTAGAAAATTAATTTAAACAAAATGGATCGAGGCTAGAATCGTGAACAGAATCACTTTTCTTAAAAGTATTTCAAGCACTCTCAAATTTGTCTTAGAGTTGGAACACAGGAATACGCAGGATAATTCAGCCTTATATTGAATTTGCGCAAGACCGACAAAAACTCGATTATGTAGCGAATAATGCATGGACTTTTGTACAAGAGAATATTTTGTTTGTGATGTAATTTTTGAATTCCAAATAAGGTATTTATAAGTCATGCATGTGTTGTTTCACAAGGTTGCGGCCCTTGATGAAACAACACTTTTTCAACATAAGATTGCAATGGTTCGCCTTTAGTTACATTATGCACCACTTCATGTAGTGTTGTATATTTTGAATTCGAAATTCAAACTTTCAATAGCGCGAGACAAATTTAACGGCAACTTCCACTGGTGGATGTATAGTGCAAAAACTGACTAAAATTCTTTCAGACATATTTGAAGGCAAATTCTACTGGTGGATGTTTAGTGCAAAAACTGACCAAAATTCCTTCATACAGATTTGAAGGCAATTTCCATTTTTGTCTATGGGGAACTTTTATCCTCTTTAACTTTGTTATATTTGAACACACCCATGGGCATTAATTGTTCATTAATTTCCAACAAAATATATAATTCATTGTTTTAGAAAGATTAGATTTGATTTAGAAAGATTAGATTAGATATTTTTGGGCTTTTATAGTTTGGGTTTTAGCTTGAGATGCAAGTTAACATAAATCTATAAATAGGGAGGAACCCTTATCATTGTAATCATCAAGTTTGATAATCACGGTTTTGCAGTTGCAAAGTGATAATAAAATTCCACAGTTGTGGGCAGAGAGTTACTCTGCAGTTCATACTCATCTTCTTTAAATGTGTTCTTGTTTTTGTTCATTGTCATTACATAACAATCTTGAGATCAAGATTGAGAAGAATTCATCATAGATCGTGGTTGAATTCCAGCATCTAGTATCTAGAGCTTCATTTTTTATTCAGGGAAGAACAACTGTGATGGCGATGAATCACCAGAACTGTCACTTTCCAGTAAATATTCCAATTCTCAAGAAAGATAACTATGAGAATTGGTGCAAGTAGATTAAGGTGATTTTCTGTTACCAAGATCTTTGGGATCTTGTAAAGGAGGGATTATCACCGCTTGCAGAAACTGCGACAGATCAGGAGAAAGCAGCATATAAAGAATTGAAGAAGAAAGATTATAAGGCTCTCTTTATAATCCATCAATGTGTTGATCCAGATGACTTTGAAAAGGTTAGTGATGTAGAATCAGCAAAAGAAGCTTGGGAGATTCTTGAAAAATTGTTTGGAGGCTCAGAGAAGGTGAAAGAGGTGAGGGTACAAACTCACAAAAGGACTTATGAATTGCTTTATATGGAAGACAATGAAAGTATAACATATTTCTTCACCAGAGTTACAAAGATGGTGAATCAAATTAAGGTATGTGGAGAAGTGTTAACATCAAGGTCAGTTGTGTCAAAGATCTTGAGGTTATTGGCTCTAAAATTTGACCACGTGGTAGTAGCCATAGAAGAATCGAAAGACATGTCAGTATTGACGAAGGGAGGTCTTCAAGGGACACTTGAGTCTCATGAACAAATGATGACTGAAAGAGCTGCAGGAAAGTCGAAGAGTGACATGGCTTTACAGGCGCAGTCAGAAAAAGAAGGGAAAAGCAAAGGAAGTTGGAATGGCAACAAAGGTAGAAGAGGCTACACCAATTTGACTGGTCGAAATCAGCATGAAGGAAACTGTTCGAATAAGAGAAAACCCTGGAATCAAGGCAACCGAAGAGGTGGTGCTGCAGGTAGAGGAAGAGGTGGTGGTCAAAAGCCTGACAAAAGTCACATTCAGAGTTTCAATTGTCAAAAGAATGGTCACTATTTTAGTGATTGTCCAGAAAAGAAGAAGAATCAAGAAACTGATGCAAAGCTAGCGAAACATGAAGAAGAAGAGATGTTGTTGATGGTCACAACAAGAGAGGGAGAGATATTCTAGGACTAATGGTACTTGGACTCACGATGCTCATCACACATTACTGGAAGGAAAGATTGGTTTGTCAACATGAAGTCCTCGTCGAAGAACATGGTGAAGTTTGCAAATGATAACACTCTATCAGCTAAAGGTGTTAGTGATGTTCAGATCGTGAGGAAGAATGGCAAGAAATCAATAATTTGCAATGAGTTATACATACCAGGATTGAAAAGTAACCTGCTCAGTATAGGACAACCTGTCGAAAATAACTACAAGGTAGTTGTCGAAGACAAGATGATGAGAGTTCTCGACGCAAGTGGTAGGTTGATCTTGAAGGCTCAAATGTCTCAAGAATAGGACCTTCAAGACTAAACTCAATGTGATGGAGTACAGGTTCCTAGCAACTGCAGCCAGCCGTCTCAACTTCACTTTTGACTAAGCTGTCTCAACTTCAATGACATTAGAGAGCTAAAGAGAAGAAATATGGCTTCAGGATTACCTAAAATCGACATTCCAAGTGAAGTCTATGAAGAGTGTGTTCAGTCGAAACAACACAAGAATAGCTTCAACAAGGATGCAGGAAGGAAGTCAAAGGCAATTCTAGAAGTCATATACTCTCATGTATGTGGTCTAATCTAGGTGGATTCGATTGCAGGTAACATATACTTTGTCACGTTCATAGATGATTACAGTCGAAAGCTGTGAACTTACCTCATCAAGAAGAAAAGTGATGTGATCGAGGTATTTGTCAGATTCAAATCTATGGTCGAAAGACAGAGTGGTCAAAAATCGAAAATTCTGAGGACTGATGGTGGTAGAGAGTATGTGTCGAAAGAGTTCGATGCGTTATGTGAAAAAGAAGGGATTGTGCATGAGGTAATGCCACCCTACACTCCACAGCAAAATGGAATTACAGAAAGAAAGAACAGAACCATCATGAACATGGTGAGAAGTATGTTGAATGGAAAGCATTAACCCAAAGAATTATGGGGAAAAGCTGTTTCGACAGCAACATACATATTAAACAGATGTCTGAAGAAGAAGCTTGAAGGAATCACACCAGAAGAATGTTTGTCAGGTGTCAAGCCTAGCCTCAGTCACTTGAAGGTGTTTGGATCTATAACACATAAACATGTGCCATATCAGTTGAGAAGAAAGCTTGATGACAAGTCGAATCAGATGATCTTGATAGGATATCATTCGACTGGAGGTTACAAGTTGTTTGACCCAGTGAATTTGCAGGTAGTGATCAGCAGGGACATGATCATAGATGAGCTTAAAGAATGGGATTGGACTAAGAATGTCAAGAAGGATTCAGTGAGAATCTCTTGTGAAGAACCAGCCACTGAAGTCGAAAGAGAAGTTCGACAGGAACAAGTCAGAGATGAAGCAGGCCCAAGCAGACCTCGATGAACAAGACGCATTCTTGCAAGGTTGCAAGAATGTGTGATTACATCAGATGATGTTGTCGATGAAGAGAATGAGCTGGTACATTATGCTTTCTACGCAGATGTCGAGCCAGTCATTGCAGCTGAGGCATTGAAAGATTAGAAGTGGTTCAAAGCAATGAATGACGAGTTAGACTCCATCGAAGTCAACAACACCTGGTCACTTGTCGAATTGCCTCAAGGCAAGAAGGCAATTGATGTGAAATGGGTTTACAAGGTGAAAGTGAATCCTAAAGGAGAGGTAACTTGACACAAGGTGAGACTTGTAGCGAAAGGATTTCTACAGAAGGAAGAAATCGACTTCGATGAAGTTTTTGTACCTGTTGCTAGGATCAAAACAATCAGGTTGGTTGTTGATCTAGAAAATATGAACAATTGACATACATGTCAGATGGACGTGAAATGTGCATTCCTTAATGGCCATTTAGACGAAGAAGTTTATGTCGCACAACCAGCTGGTTATGTGAAACGAGGCGAAGAAATAAAGGTGTATAGGTTACATAAAGCTCTCTATGGAGTTAAGCAAGCTCCAAGAGTTTGAAATAAGAAGATCGACAACTTTCTAAGGAAGAAAAAATTTGTGAAGTGCACAACTGAGCATGGAGTATATGTAAGGAGAAGCGATAGTGATTTGCTTATACTATGTCTCTATGTCGATGACCTGTTGATAACAGGAAGTTGCAAAAAGGACATCGAAGATTTCAAACATGACCTAAGTGAGGATTTTGAAATGTCAGACTTGGAAAATCTCTCATATTTCCTTGGCATCGAATTCTACAAGACTGGTAGAGGTTTGATGATGCACCAAAGAAGATATGTAGGCGAAATACTCAAGAGATTTGAGATGCAAGATTGCAACCCAACTTCGACTCCAGCTGAGACCAGATTGCAATTGTCGGAGGATTCAGATGAAGATGATGTCGATCCAACCCAATATAGAAGGCTTATTGGGTCACTTAGACACCTTTGTCACACAAGGCCTGACTTAGCATATAGTGTGGGTATGGTAAGTAGATTCATACAGAAGCCAAAGGTATCACACCTAGCAACAACGAAGAGGATACTGAGGTATCTGAAAGGAACTCTCGACTATGACATTTTGTTTCCTGCAGCTGATGAAGGAAAATAATGCAAGTTAGTGGGATACACCGACTCTATTTGGTGTAGTGATGCTGAGGATAGAAAATCTACAGCTGGCTATGTGTTTATGTTAGGTGGTGCACCAGTTGCTTGGAGTTCGAGAAAGGAGCCAGTAGTGGCATTGTCGTCATGCGAAGCAGAGTACACAGGTGCTTCTCTTTTTGCATGTCAAGCAACCTGGATGGTGAACCTGGTCGAAGAGATCACAACGAAGATTCATGGAGCGATTACCATGAAGATCGACAACATGTCAGCTATTATCTTGGAGAAGAATCGAATAACACACGGTCGAAGCAAACACATCGAAATGAGGTTTCATTATCTTCGAGAACAGGTAGCAGAAGGGAAGATGAACTTGGAACACTACCGAACTGAGAATCAAATTATACACTTCATGACGAAGGGAGTGCCAGTCGAAGTGTTCAAGAAGCTAAGGTCTATGATGAATGTAGACAGATTAGACACAATGAATTAGGTGGTGTGTTAAATATGTAATTCATTGTTTTAGAAAGATTAGATTTGATTTAGAAAGATCAGATTTGATTTAGAAAGATTAAATTAGATACTTTTAGGCTTTTATAGTTTGAGTTTTAGCTTGAGATGCAAGTTAACATAAATCTATAAATAGGGAGAAACCCTTATCATTGTAATCATCAAGTTTGATAATAACAGTTTTGCAGTTGTAAAGTGATAATTAAATTCCACAGTTGTGAGCAGAGAGTTACTCTGCAGTTCATACTCATCTTCTTTAAACATGTTCTTGTTTTTGTTCATTGCTATTATATAACAATCTTGAGATCAAGATTGAAAAGAATTCACCATAGATCATGGTTGAATTCCAACAAATTACAAGTTGACATGTCCTATAGAATTTGCATTCCTTCACTGCTTGATCCTCTGCTAATAAAGATTAGCAAAAGTAAGAAAATTTTAAGGAACTAGTAGAGCATATGAAGGTGTATGTGCAATTCTGGATCAGTTTCTACTAGCTTCTCAAATAATTATTAACAAAATAATTTTTATATTGTCTCAGCCATTTTTCCATTTTGATTTTCACATGTTTGATGTAACTTTGTTTTTATTTTAACTATGAGAGTGTAATAAAACCGACTTTGACATATGTCTAATTCGATAAACGATATTTACTTATATATTCTAAAAAATATGGTTATGAGTTAAACAATATTTACTTA
This sequence comes from Lathyrus tuberosus, assembly GCA_022829125.1. Lineage (NCBI taxonomy): Eukaryota > Viridiplantae > Streptophyta > Magnoliopsida > Fabales > Fabaceae > Lathyrus > Lathyrus tuberosus. The sequence continues at coordinate 14,375,996 of JALAZF010000093.1, read as the reverse complement.
TATTCTCAGGTCACTACGCCAAACAAGGGAAAAGAGGGCGCTTTTTTTGGCCTATGACAACGCTTAAAAGCGTTGTCTAAGCCAGCGCTGTCGTAGGTAAAGACAACGTTTTTTTATTTATGAAAAAGCACTCTCTAAAATGGGACTTTAGACAGCGCTTTTAAAAGCGCGTCTAATGTATACGTATAATGATTTTTTTATATACCTTTAGAGAGCGCTTTTTCCTTAAAAGAGCTCTCTAAACGTGGACTTTAGACAGCGCTTTTGAAAGCGCTGTCTAATGTATAACCTTAGACAGTGCTTTTTTCTCAAAAGCGCTGTCTTTTGTCTACGTATAATTTTGAAGATTTTTTTTAAAAATCCTATTTTAACCATTTTTTTTATGCAGAAACCTGTATAATTCACATTTCCATAAACCTGTATAATTCACATTTCAATAAACCAGTATGGATACGCATTTCCATCAACAAATTCTATTTCAAAACTAGAATTTACATTAATGCAGAATTCGCACAAATTCTATAAACTAGAATTTGTACATTTCAATAAACTAGAATTTACATGCAGAATTCGCACAAATTCTATTGTATGGTTTCAAACCTGTATAGAATTTACATTTCAATAAACTAGAATTTACATTCACAAAACTATACATTCAAGAAAGAATTCTTCTTGCAATAAAAAATTCGCACAATTCCTCCTTAGTATCTTGCAATTGTTTCCTCGTGTAATAAGGACACACCATATCATCGAAATACTACATAACAAAACAAAATACACATTATTTAGTTAAAAGTAATAAATTATATGACATATCCGATAAATATTAAAATAAATCCTAAGTTATAAAACCATGCATACCGTAATAGGAATCTCCAATTGTCCCATTTGAAGGATTTCTCTCATGAACCTCAAAACGAAGTACCCGCAGTCTATGCCATTACGCTGACGAGGGCACTACACATAGACAAACAAATAAGAAATAATATATAGATGTTTTATGTTATCAAGTAGCATCACTAATAAGCAATATTGTGAAAATTAATATACCTCCACTTTGACCCATGTAATATTGGTAGCTCTAGCCCGTGCTACTCGTGCGTATCTTCCTGGTTACTAGACATTTGACCTGTAAGAAAGAAAAAAACAGAAATTAAATGACAAATATAAAAATCCATAATCCTAATCCATTGAATGATATAAGCTATATTGAATGATATAAGCTATAATTTTACAACTAGTACCTTTTTCACTAACGTCTCTTTCTTTTCTTGTTTGGAGTATATTCTATCTGTCTCTTAACAACACGGACGGTTGGATTGATCCAAATACCCTCATTATGATCATTTCTAGTATATGATTCATTTGCTATAATATTTTCATCTTGATCATTTCTAGTAAATGATTCAATATCAATATCAATATCACCTTGATCTCCAACGTTTTCATCAATTATTTTGTTAGATAAAAGCACTATAGACCATTTTGTACTTGTCGGATCAGTGACATAGATCACTTGTTTAGCTTGAGAGGCTAGAATAAAAGGCTCATCTTTGTACCCCACCCTATTAAGATCCACTTGCAAAAATCCTGACTTATCCATTCGTACGCCATTATTATTTTCAACCCACTTGCAACGAAATATAGGAATCTGAAACTTCTCATAATCAAACACCCAAATGCGCTCGATAACCCCAAAATATGACAGATTTGCAAATTTGGGGTTTAAGTCTTTCACACTTGAAATGTGCATTGCTTCAGCTACCACGGTGACACCACTATTTTGCATAGTACTTTTATCATCTTGCTCTTTGGTATAAAATGTGTATCCATTAATTGCGTATGCGCTATAAGAAAAAACGACCATACTTGGACCATATGCTAAACATCTCAACCTTTCTGTTATTGAATCGTGGTCTGAATAATACTTTGAATAAATATGATCCTTAAACCAAGGTATGAAACTTCGATTGTGCTCTCGTACTATCCAATTCTCATTTCTATTCGGATTTAAACCTCGGAGAACATCCTTGTGCATTTCAACATACGGCTCAACCTCATTCTCATTGTGCAGAACATACAAATGCACTTGATCCCGTTCGACCCTTGATACTGTCACAACTTCATTTCCAATTAACTTTTTTCCTTCTTTTTTTCGACAATATGAGATTTGGGGAGTCCAATTGATTGTACATTGGACAGATATTCAGTACAAAACTCAACCGCTTCTTCAACAATGTATCGTTCGGCAATACAACCCTCTGGTCGACTTCGGTTTTTCACATACCCTTTTAATATTTTCATATAACGTTCAGCAGAGTACATCCATCTCATATAAGCCGGTCCACACAATTGTGTCTCTTTCACCAGATGAACAACTAGATGAACCATTATGTCAAAAAACGAGGGAGGAAAATACATTTCAAGATCACACAAAGTAATAACTATTTCTTTTTGCAATGTTGGTAAGATCGCATGATCGATCACCTTACTGCAAATTGACTTGAAGAAAAAACACAATTTAGTTATTGCGCTTCTTACTTTTTCTGCTAGAATAGAATGTATACCTATTGGTAGAAAATGTTCCATTATAACATGGCAGTCATGTGTCTTTAAACTCTTTAACTTGAGGTCTTTCATAGACACAAGTCTTCTAATATCTGAAGAGTATCCTTCTGGAACTTTAACTTCACTTAGAAACTTACACAATACTTTTTTCTCCTTTCTAGATAGAGTATACGCAGCAGGTGGTAGATATGTTCGTTTTCCTTTCTTCAAGGGTCCTAATTCAGTTCTTATCCCCATATGTACCAAGTCCTTTCTTGCTTTAAGGCCATCCTTAGACTTTCCTGGTATATTGAGTAACGTACCAATAACATTGTCAAATACATTTTTTTCAATATGCATAACATCGAGAAAATGTCTTACATACAACGACTTCCAATATGGCAGTTCAAAAAAAATTAACCTCTTCTTCCACCCACTCTTGACAAGTGTATGTGCAAAAGGCTTTCCAAACTGAGTTCTCACATCTTTCACCTTTTCAAAAATTTGATCACCTGTCAATATAGTTGGAGCTCTACCATGTTCTGGCTCTCCATTGAATGCTTTTCTCCACCCACGATAGTGATGATTAGAATTTAAGAATCTACGATGACCGAGAAAGACATTCTTCTGACCAAACTCCAATCGCGTCCAATCTGTTTTATCTTCACAAATAGGACACGTACATTGACCGTTTATGCTGTACCCTGATAGATTTCCGTATGCTGGAAAATCATTAATTGTGCCAAACAACATCGCCCTCAAGTTGAAACTTTCTTTCCTATACCCATCATAAACCTCAACACCGTTCTCCCACAAAAATTTTAAATCTTCGATTAAGGGTGCCAAGTATACGTCTATGTCATTCCCTGGTTGTCTAGGCCCAGAAATTAACATAGATAACATCACGTACTTACGCTTCATACATAGCCATGGAGGTAGGTTATAAATCATTATGATCACAGGCCAAGTGCTATGTGAGATACTTTGAATACTGTGTGGGTTCATTCCATCAGTAGATAATGCCAAGCGAAAGTTTCTTGCTTCTTTTCCAAATTCAGGATAATCATCATCAATTTTCATCCACTGTGGTGAATCTGCCGGATGTCGAAACTTTCCATCAATAATTCTTTCATCTGCATGCCAAGTCAAGTGTCTTGAATCGGTCTCACTACGAAACATGCGTCTAAATCTCGGAATTATAGGAAAATACCATAAGACTTTTGCTGGAGATAACTTTTTCTTATATCGAGAGACACCGCATTTAGGACACTCATTTAACTATGCATACTCATTTCGAAACAATACGCAATCGTTTGGACAGGCATGTATCTTATCATAGCTCATGCCAATAGAGCACAACATCTTTTTGGCCTCATATGTTCGATTGGGAAGAGCATTATCCTCTGGAAGCATATCTTTCATAAGGGCCAATAATTTTGTGAAACTTTTATCCGACCATCCATTGCCCGCCTTTAAGTTGTACAACTTTAATACCGCAGACAATCTTATAAATTTGGTGCAACCATTATACAACGGTTTCTCTGCATCGCTTACCAACCTCTCAAACATTTTGGTACAATCCTTAAGATCTTCTTCAAGTGCTTTTGCAATCTCTTCGACTCGATCAGAATCGTATATATCTGTGCCATTGTCGTATGAAGCGTAGGTCGTATTATCCCCCGATTCAACATTCCCGTTAATTTTCTCACCATGCAAATTCCAACATGTATAACTTCTATCAATTCCACTCCTCAATAAATGCGATGCCAACTGAACCGCGTCAACCCGACTCCCAAAACAGCAACCCAAGCAAGGACATATCATTCGACTGGGGTCTTTGGCGTGCGCAACAGCAAACTTAACGAATTCCGATACCCCATTGTCGTACTCTTTCGACAATCGACTTGAAGACATCCATTTCTTATCCATAGTTATACTAATTAAACTAAACAAAAACAAAAAGAAAAAATGTTATACCTGTAGGGAAACGATCCGACTTTCACACTTTGAACACAAGTAACCCCTATACATGTATCATAAAATGAAATATCATTAATTGACCAATTATGAGTCATAACTTGATAAGTGGCAACATGTAATCACAAACAAGCAACAATTAGAGGTAAACACCTACATATTCCAAGTACTCAAGAGCAAAATAAATACTTTAGAATCACTAAGTTTAAAGAACAGATCAAAATACAAGAAGAAAGGTGAGAGACAACCATTAATATAGGCTCATTGACTTATAATATAACTTTAAAAACCACAAAAAATTATAATTTAAAGTATCAAAAAAATTCTCTCCTCAATAAGTATAAAGTAGACAATTAACTTATAACAAAAAGTCACAAGTTCTAGAAAATAAAAGAAATAAACTTGGAAAAAAGGATAGACCAAACACAATCAATTGGAAAAACAGTACAACACAACTAACGAAATACAATTTCAATCAATAATAGGTTGTTTATACTAATCAACTTTGCCAAATATACAGTAGAAAATATTTAAAAGCAACCTTCCACAAAACTAGGTTGTATCATGAAGTATCTTTTCAATAATAGTCATCGTTGTGAAGATACTTTAATATTAGTTTCCTTATGAAAATACCTTCCACAAAACTAGGTTGTATCATGAATGCATAACACAATGAGCTTATTATAAAAAAAGAGGGACATTTGTAAAAATAAGAGATGAAAGATTAAGGATTGATACTTTGCCAAATATACATGAAAAATAAAAGCAAAAAATAGGTTCGATTCTGCAACAATAAAAGAGGGAGCTTTTATCCTTATCGTGAAAACTTTTTCAGCATAAAAATCAAATTAAAAACAGAGAAATGAATAATAAAAGAGTAACAACATACCTTATTCGTTTTCAGAGGATAAGAGAATAAGAACAACAACAACAACAACAACAACGTTTTCACGAATGGAATGCAACAATGACGGCAACGGTGACGGCAATGACAATGAAAGAACGACAGCAATGGCAATGCAAGAACGACGGCAAGGGTTTAGAGAAACGGTCGAGAGAGAAAATGAATAGAAGTGTCGCTGAAAATGTTTAGAATTGTTTTATATTTTAATTAGTAAAGGACTTTAGAGAGCGCTTTTCTTAGAAAGCGCTTTCTAAAGTGAAAATAATTAGAGTCCTATAAGAGCGCTTTCTGAAAGCGCTTTCTAAGGTTGCCTTTAGACAGCGCTTTTTAAAAGCGCTCTCTAAAGTAATACCTATAGCAGCGCTTTTTGGAAAGCGCTTTCTAAGGTGGTCTAAGGTGACAGTCTTTTACAGCGCTTTTGAAAAGCGCTTTCTAAAGCCTTTCTTTTAAGGCGCTTTTTTTTAGCGAAATTTTTTTATTCTTTTTAGCAGCGTTTTTGTATAAAAGCGCTGTCTTTTAGGTGCCGTCTAAACATATTTTTGGCGTAGTGGGTTTGATGTAACTTGCCATGTAGCTTGTGATGCTGCAATATATTTTGCAGTATAGGATGGTAAAATCAATAAATCTTGTTTCTTAATAGTCAAATGTATTCTCTCTAATATTCTCTTCTTCATAAGTGTTTAAAAATATAATTAAATAAGAGATAGAAAAAGTTAGTTCATTTTAAAAACACATATTTTTAAACGTTAAAGGGTAGAAAATCATTGGCGGATACACTTTTTGAGGGGTGCAGTTTTTTTACTTCAATTAATATATATATATATATATATATATATATATATATATATATATATATATATATATATATATATTAATTAAATATAGAATATAAAATTTTAACTTTAATGTTTAGAGCAATGCTATAAATGCTATAATGACTCCAAAACCTACGTCTAAATCTAATACCACAATTTTGTATTTGCTTTGCACGTATTTTAAAGCACCAATAAAATATTAAACAAACCTAAACATTGGATTTTAATTTATACTCCCTCCATTGTCAATTTAGTATATTCTTGAGCAAGAGCAATGCTATTATTACATTGATTTTCTTATACTGGATATGACAATTGAGTTTATACTATAAAGAAAATATGGCTTGACATAGATTTCAATATAATAAATCATTAAAAGACACAAAATATATATTAAAATACGGTCTAAGTGTTAAAAATGGGTGTCAAAATAGTTTCTCTCTTAAAACAATGCGACACCAAAACTTACGTCAATATCTTACACCATAATCTATATTTACACGTATTTTAAGGTACCAATAAAATATTAAATAAAACTAAAACACCGTCTTTTAATGCATTGTGAATTTAATGATGTTTAATATTGTATTGGTATAAGTGCAAGGTCCAGGGGCGTCATGAGTCTTTTAGGATGGACGATATGGTATGTTGTTCTTGCGTAAGATCCATAACCGCCTTGTTTGAAATGTATGTCCATTTTTTTATTGTGTCGCTCGTTTTATGGATCGCTCGTCCGTATGTGGGAACTTGGAAAGTGATGTGCCTTTTGTCCATAAGGGTATGAGAAAGGGAGTCAAAAGAAGACAAACACATTCTCCTAAGAAATAAAGAAAGTAACCATCCTCTTCTATAGCGCTTGAGAGTGAGTATTACTTTCTTGGAGTTAAAGACCTAGGCCTAAGAGAATACTATAGATATTTTAACCTTGAGGTCAAGGTTGAAGAGGATTATTCAATTTATTATGCAAAATACCACATATGTAGCTCCTTATCATACTTGTATGAGCTTGCTTTAACACCACAATAAGTCTAAAAACCTCTGACAACTCTATACATAAAAGGGTTCCCACGTATAGAAGGTATAATTGGCGCCCACTGTGAGCCGGTAAAACTAACTTGTGCCACACTCATCGTTACTCACCACTTATTTTTTCCATTTTTGCATGGAGGATGCAAAACCAAAGTCCCATCAACATCATTGTCAGAGGTTTCTCCGGTGAAGGAGATTTCAGTTCTTCCCGCAAGAAATATGCAAGGTAATTTTTTATGACAAACGTCATACCTGTTGTTATCATGGGAACCCTGGAGAGAGAACCAAAGTTCAAAATCACCTTCTCCAACAAGGATGCCATTAGCAATATCCCTCACAACGTTAATCTCATATGGTTATCACGATGCAATATGATGACTAAAATTTGAAGCGAGTGTTTATTGACCCTGGTAGCTCAACCGATGTCTTATTCTAGGGCACATTCCAACGGCTTTAGATTGACCCTGACGATATCTGAGCATTCCAAGATTCTCTAGTTGGTCTATCGGATGAATATGTACAGGTCAAAAGTCACATAACGCTCGAAATAACATTTTGCTCAAAAGCAAGCGGGAGGGAAATTAAAGTAAAATATCATGTGATTGATGCTTTGTCCCCATACAACGCCTTCACGGGGAGGCCCGCTCTTAACTTGTTAGGGTGGTCCTATTTACCCTTCATTTGAGCTTGAAGTACATGTCACTTAATAAGAGAGTTAGGGTAGTTCAGGGGGACCAGGAGGTCGCTCAAGAATGTTATTAGAACAACTTAGAAATGAGAAGGGAACACGCCACCGCAAACGATGTCTGTCATCCAGAAGAAAAAGAGGTAGATGTTGCATACCGGGACCCTAGATTGAGAACTGAAAGCGAAAGGTTTATTCCTATAAAGGACCTGAAGGAAGTCCAAATTGGGCCTTTGGACCATCATTTCGCAAATCTAGGTACCTCCTTATCTGATTTTAAGGAGGAGGAGGATGAGTTGGTCGGCTTGTTAAGAAGAAACATAGGCTTGTTCACATGGGCACTATCTAACATGCCTAAAAATGATATAATAGTGGTCTGCCACCGCGTCCACATTGATTCCACAGTGAAGCCCATGTCCCCAGGGAAATGCATGAGGGAAACCTAGTACATAGAAAAGTTGTTGTACCCATCCAACAGGGGAAACTACAACCCAATTAAGAAGGGTCATACAACATTTGTTAGAAGGTACCTCACAGAGCCTATAAGCTTGAAGAGTTGAACAGACGACTCATCACAAGGACATGGAACTCAATTAACCTAAGATATTATTATATTTAATTATTTTTCTATTATTTGTTTAAAGGAGAAAGGCGGATAACCACCCAATGTACGAATCTCTTTGAATGTTTTTTGTTATCGTATAAACATTGGGTTATTCATTTTGTTAATCAATATAAATTTTGTACTTCAACTGAAAGATTCTTGTTGCTCTCAAAGGGTATTATAGATATTTTAATTCCACTAGAAGATGCTTGCTGCTCTCGAAAGGCAATGTAAAGCATCAATTTAAAGTCTCGCCTAAGGGAATCAACTAAAGTCTTGCTTGAGATACTCAACTTAAAGTCTCGCCTAAGGGAATTAACTAAAGTCTGGCTTGAGAGACTCAACTTAAAGTCTCATATGATGGACTCGACTAAAGTCTTGCTTGAAGGACTGAATTAAAGTCTCGCATGAATGACCCAACTAAATTATCGCTTGAGGGACTCAAGTAAAGTCTCACATGAGGGTCTAAACTAAAGTCTCACCTGAGTGACTAAACTAAAGTATCTCTTGAGCACTACTACAGAAAACACCTATCACAACGGTTCAAAATGGGAAACCACCACGCTGATCCAACTGTTTTGAGGTAAGTTGTGATTGTACGTATGATGCTTTCCACCACGGACGTGTGATCATGGTTGTATCTACGTAGTGCGCTACCTACTACAACATTTACTTTAAACAACTGTTGTGATATCCTTTAATGCAACATATTTAACAACAGTTGTGGTAAATAAGCGTTGTGATATATAGACCTAAGTTTATCATAAATTATGTGGAATCACTACTACAAAAAACCCCTTTAACAACGGTTGGAAATGACATAGAATGACGTGGGCGAAGGCGTTGTTATGTAGAGTGTTGTTGTATATGTTGTACGTACAATGAAGGCCCAGTAACCGTTGTAAAAAAATGGAAAATGCGCTACCTATAATGATAGTTATTTTAAATACCCGTTGTTGTATGTCGTTTAATAAAATAAAAAAATATAGCATTAGAACTACCTATAATGACGGTTATTTTAAAAAAAACGTTGTTGTATGTCTTTTAATAAAATAAAAAAAATTGCAGCATTAGAACAAGAACAACAGCAAAAACATCAAGAACAACAATAAGAACAAGAACAACAATAAGAACATCAAGAACAACAATAAGAACAACAACAACAACAACACCAACAACAAGAACAACAACAAGAACAAGAACAAGAAAAAGAAAAAGAATCAGAACAAGAAGAAGAAGAAGAAGAAGAAGAAGAAGAACAACAACAACAACAACAATAATAACAATAATAACAACAAGAACAACAACATCAACAAAAACAACAACAATAATAACAATAATAACAACAAGAACAACAATATTAAAAAAGAATAACAAGAACAAAAATAATTAAAAAAGAATATCAATACCTAACATTGCTAACTCGAGTTCTGAAATTTGGTTTAGTGGAGAAATAGAGTATCGTAACTGAAAGATGATGTTTGGAGGTAGAAGATGTAGTTCGTCTGAGTTTTAGGTTTCACGCGGATCACTAATAGTAGTGTCTTGGCCGTTGATAATCACTAAATGGACGACCAAGATTTGTTTAAGGATAGTGAATAAACTCAATATGCGCGCCACCTATAATGTTGGTAATGAGAATTGAAAAAATAAGTAAAAAAAGCTACCTATTACAACGGTTGGTTTAAATACCCGTTGTGAAAGGTCTGTCAGCATTTTGAAAAAATAGGAAAAAATGATTAAAATAAATTCAGAAAAATCTAAAAATATGAAATTTAATCTAATTAGGTAAAATAAGAATTTTGAGAATTTTTTTAGAATTTTTTGAGACTATGAAAACAGTAAAAAATTCATTAAAAATAGAAAAAAGATGAAATTGGGGTTTTGAGGGTAAAGTCCCGTAACTCTTCCAGAGTAGGGGACTAATGACCGCATGATTTTTCTACTTTAGATGCACGAAACAGATCTAAAAAAGGAGATGATTTTCCCTAAAACCGATTTTTTGAAGTGCAAGATCTAAAACTAAATTATTGGCTATAATGACGGTTGAAAACATACCAGTGGTGAAAGGATGTGGGCATTTTGAAATAATACGTAAAAAACCATAAATGTTGGTGCTGGGAATTGAACCCATGACCATGTGCTACCTATAATGACGGTTGAAAACATACCCGTCGTGAAAGACCTCTCATTTCACCACGGTTTGAATATTAACCATCATTAAAAGCCTTTTAACAAGATTAAAAAAAAGCGCACATCTATTGCAACGGTGTATAGGCAATCCGTTGTAAGACTGGCGTTGTTGTTTGCGCGTTTTGTAGTAGTGAATGCTTATTTCGCCAATGCTCACTAAACATATATTCTTTCAATCTGCACTAGAACATTATAATATAACAAATTAAGCTATATTAGAAGTACACGTTCACATTCAATGCTAGACAATAGTTTTTCAACACCTTATCTGTATTTTGTTCTTTCATAGTAAGAACTTAGTTTAATGATCCTAGTTCTTCAACCGCCCCTGCCTTCACCTCTAGTTCTTTTTGCAAAATATTATCTACTTTGCAAACAATATTAGAGGTGGAGTGAGAGGCGGTTGAAGACCTACAATCATTAAACCAAGTTCTAACTGTTAAATAACAACATGCAGTTAACGGTGTGAAGAATTTTCGTCAAGAATTGAATGTGTACTTGTTTTCTAATAAAACTTTATCTATCATATCATAATTTGCTAATGCAGTTTGGAAAGTTATATATTCGGTAAGGGATTGGAAAAACACTCAAACCATATAATATATAATAAACTCATATTTTAAACATACATTAACAACAACATTCATCAACAACAAACCATAAACAACAAATGCAACAAATATATAAAGTCATAGAATGCTTCAGAAACGTACCATACATGTCCCATAATGGCATGTCCACAATGAAATAAGGATGAAGCTAAAGTTAGAGCCGCAAACTTAACATCCCAACCTACAATTTTAAAGCGCTAACTTTAGCTTTATCCTCTTTATTGAAACAAGCATCCCTACCTACAAGTCAAAACAAGAAGAAAGTTCAAATATCATGAAACAAGCTATTGAATCATATTTTGAAAAAAATAAATACATAGAAAATGAACCTGTAAATACCCATTGGCTATGATTTGATGTTATGGTTTTGTTTTGGGGTTTCCATATGAGAGAGACGAGTGACGAAGTGGTTAGGGTTTCGTTTGGAGAGAGACGAGTGAAAGAGTTGTTAGGATTTTTTTAGAAAGACAACTGCTATATACTGAAGCGAGAGATAATTTTTCTTATATATAAATAATTATCACTTTTCATCACAGTTTGTAATAAAAATCGTGGTGATATACATGGTCAATCATATTTTATCATGATAAATGGCTAGTTGTTGGTGCTAGGATTTAAACGATTCCACCTTGTGCACCTTTCACCCAATTGCTTCATTTGACCATTGTGACATGTCTTTTAGTAAATACCCAAAAAAAGCGCCCAGAAATAAACTATTACCATAGTTAACACTATGACCATTGTAAAATTGGTGTTACGAAAGGTCTATTTTGTAGTAGTGGAGGGACTAAACTAAAGTCTCACATGAGAGACTCAACTAAAGTCTCTCCTAAGAGACTTTACTAGAGTATTTTCTAAGGGACTCAACTAAATTTTTACTAAAGGGATTTGACTAAACTCTCTCTTGAGGGACTCAACAAAAGTTTTACTAGAGGAACTGAACTAAACTCTCTCTTGAGGGACTCAACTAAACTCTCTCATGAGTGAATAAATTAAAGTCTCTCTTGAGAGAATCGAATTAAAAGTCTCACTTTTGTGGTTTCAAGGTCCATTGAATGTCCCTTCTCAACCAGATGACTCGGGTATTTATAGGAATATCTTGGGCCTAGATCTTAGGATCAAGAGAATGGTTACTATATTCTTTTCTCAAGAGCATGGAAACTAGAACTGTTATTTTCCTAATTATCCTGAAGAACAAGTTTTGCTTCTTTGACCAACCTTCTCATACAGTTACTCTTTAAGGGTGCATCACTCCTCATGTTTTTATAAGTGGATGAGTAATGTAACCAATAGAAAAACGTTTCTACCAGTGGGCGAATAGAAACATAACCTCGGGCAGTAAGTGGCGCGAGCTTGATAATCGTTCGAAGTCAACGTGCCTAAGTCATCTTACTTCCTTTTGGATTATCTTTTCATATGCAAAATGAATTTTCTCAATACACAAACCCTCAATAACAATGTCTTATAAATAGTGAAGTGATTTAGTTTGAGTCTTTGACACGTTGGTAGCAAAAGTAAGTTTTACAATTATCGTATCCACATATATCAATGGTTTTAAAGACAGCGTTGCAGTGATTTATTATCTTAAGTAAGAAAAAGATTTGTGTTTGTTTAGATGCGGAAATATAAATAATACAAAACAACTAACATAAAGTAAAGTTTGAGATGTCTGTTTTAATAGTGAGAATGCATGTTGGGGGTAGACTTCATCATTATGTATCTATCATGCACATCTATATGTCAGTAATATGCTCATATACTTAGCATATAATAATACCACCTATTACGCTTACTTGTATTTCCTTTTGGTCTCCACGCCATGAGGTCAGTGTATTACTCAAGAGAATGATATCCATTACTACTAACCAATACATAGCATTAAGTCCTAACAGTCGTAGAATGGCGAGACTCCACACCGATCCTGCAACTACGTGTGACTATTGAACCTATTCCTTGTGAGAAGATATTCATTATCTAACTTTGTTTAGTTTTGATGAAGACAAAAACTTATCAAAAAAGAAAAAGTTTAAAGTCAAAGTTCAAGTGATCATAAGCTTTGGATATCAAAGAAACTTTTTTGGATAATTGATCATGATTAAATTATGCATTATAATTCACAAAATATATCTTATGATGCTCAAGAAAATCATATGAATCTTCATCTATAAAATCCATGAACATCAAGCATGAAAATCTTTGAAACTAAGCCATAAAAAGTTCATTTATGCACTTTTTAAATTAGGTAATCAATTAACTAATTAAACTAATTTCTTACATGTTAATTATGTTTCAAATTTTTAAACGTTGAAAAAGTGGTACCGGTAACGCTCTGTTGGTAATCATTTATTGTCACACCTCGAAAAAAAGAGAATGACCTCGTGGAGCACAATCGCACGCTCGCGGGATGGACTTAACATAGTTGCCATCAATCTTTATTTATTCCCATATAGGGAAAGGGAAATTATCGAAGAAATAGTTGAAAGAATTACTTGAGAAGAGGTTTCTTCAACCAAGTGTTTCTCTGTGGGATGCACCTGTGTTGTTGATTATCAAGAAGGATGGAAGTATGAGGTTATGTGTTGACTACAGGCACTTGAATAAGGTGATTATCAAGAATGAGTATCCACTTTCGAGAATTGATGGCTTGATGGATCAATTAGTTGGTTCCTGTGTTTTCAGCAAGATAGACTTGAGGTTTAGTTATCATCATATTCGGGTTAAACCAGATGATATTCAGAAGGCAGATTTTAGGACTCGGTATGGACACTATGAGTACTTGGTGAATGTCGTTCGGCGTCTCTAATGCACCAGGTGTGTTCATGGAGTATATGAATCGGATTTTTCATGATTATTTGAATAAGTTTATCGCGGTCTTCAATGATGATATTCTGATCTACTCTAAATCAGAAGGAGAGCATGTTGAGCATTTGCGAATTGTGTTGCAAGTGTTGAAAAAGAAGAAGTTGTACGTAAAACTGTCAAAATGTGAGTTCTGGTTGAAGGAAGCGAGTTTCCTTGGCCGTGTGATATCTAGTGGTGGAATTTCTATGGATCCTTATAAAGTTGATGTTGTGTTGCAATGGGAAACTCTGAAGTTGGCTACTGAGATTCAAAGTTTTCTTGGTTTGGTTGGTTATTATTGCAGGTTTATTGAGGGTTTTTCTAAGTTGGTGTTACCGTTGACTCGAAAGGTTCAAGCTTATGTGTGGGATGTTGTGTGTGAAGAATGTTTTGTGAAATTAAAGAAGAAGTTGACGACTGCTCTGGTATTGATTTTGCCCAATTCGAGTGAGTCCTTTATGGTATATTGTGATGCGTCGAAGATGGGACTTGGTGGTGTGCTGATGAAGAATAGTCAAGTAGTTGCTTTTGCTTCTAGACAACTGAAAGTTCATGAAAGGAATTATCCTACGCATGACTTAGAATTGGCAGTTGTAGTGTTCGTGTTGAAAATTTGGAGAAATTATCTTTTTGGCTCTAAATTTGAGGTGTTCAGTGATCGTAAGAGCCTGAAGTATTTGTTCGATCAGAAAGAGTTGAATGTGAGGCAGAGAAGGTGGCTTGAACTTCTGAAATATTATGATTTTGATTTGAATTACCATGTTGGTAAAACAAATGTGGTAGCTGATGCTTTGAGTAGGAAGTCCTTGCATATGTCTATGCTTATGGTGAAAGAGTTGGAATTGATCGAGCAATTCAGAGACACGAGTTTAGTATGTGAGGAGACTCCTAACTGTGTGAAGTTGGTTATGGAAACTAACTAGTGGTATTCTAGAAGAAATCAAAAGAGGTCAGAAATCTGATTTGAGGTTGGTTGATCAATTGACCTTGATTAACCAAGGTAACGGAGGTGAATTCCGAGTTGATGAGAATGGTGTGATGAGGTTCAGAGATAGAGTGTGTATTCCAGATGTTCCAAAAACTAAGAAGATTATTCTTGAAGAAGGACATCGAAGTAAGTTGAGTATTCATCCCTGTGCTACAAAGATGTATCAGGATTTAAAGAAGTTGTTTTGGTGGCCAGGTATGAAGAAAGATATTGCTGAATTTGTTTACGCGCGTTTGACTTGTCTAAAGTCAAAGATTGAACATCATAAGCCTTTGGGTATAATGCAACCGTTGAATATTCCAAAATGGAAGTGGGATAGTATTTCCATGGATTTTGTGTCAGGTTTGCCGAAGACTACGAAGGGGAATGATTCAATTTGGGTGATTGTGGATAGATTGACTAAGTCAATTCAATTCTTGCCGATGAAGATTAATCATTCTATGCAGAAGTTAGCTGAGATGTACATTGAAGAAATTGTGAAGTTGCATGGGATACATTTGAGCATTGTATCAGATAGAGATCCGAGATTTACGTCGAGGCATTGGGGAAGTTTGCAGAATGCCTTGGGTACTAAGTTGAGGTTGAGTTCTGCATATCATCCATAGACGGACGATCAAACAAAGAGGACCATCCAGTCTTTGGAGGATTTGTTGAGGGCTTGTGTGTTAGACCAAGGAGGATCTTGGGATAGCCACTTGTCGTTGATTGAGTTTACGTACAACAACAATTTTCATGCTAGTATTGGAATGGCACCATATGAAGCATTGTATGGTAGGAGGTGTGGAACTCCATTGCGTTGGTATGAGTCAGGCGAGAGGGTTGTACTCAGACCTGAGATTGTGCAGGAGACGACTAAGAAGATCAATATGATCCAAGATAGGATGAGAGCTTCACAGAGTCGTCAAAAGAGTTATCATGATAAGAGGAGGAAAACACTTGAGTTTCAAGAGGGAGATCATGTGTTTTTGCGGGTTACGCCGATAACTGGTGTTGGTCGAGCTTTGAAGTCTAGAAGGCTTACTCTGTGCTTTGTTGGTCTGTATCAGATTATGCAGAGGATATGCGAAGTCGCCTATCGGATTGCTTTGTCGCTGCCGCTTGCGAATCTTCATGACGTTTTTCATGTATCACAATTGAGAAAATATATCCTGGATCCTTCGCATGTGATCCAAATAGATGATGTACAGGTGAGAGATAACCTGACAGTTGAAGCATCACCCATGCGGATAAAAGGTCGGGAAGTGAAGCAATTGCAGGGTAAAGAGATTGCCTTGGTGAAGGTAGTTTAGGGTGGACCAGCTGGTGAAAGTATGACTTGGGAGTGTGAGGATCAAATGAGAGATTCATATCCGACTCTGTTTTCCTCAGGTAATTTTCGAGGACGAGAATTCTTTAAGTGGGGGAGAGTTGTAACACCCCAAAAATTTAGAATTATTTATCTAAATGAATTGTTTGTGATTTATTGAGGAATTATGTGATGTATGATGAGGTGTGATGAAGCATTGTTGTGAGAGAGTCGATTATTATAATTATTTATATTTAAATAATTTAGTTATATTATTTAGATTTATATTAATAATTAAAAATAAAAATATTAAAGTGAAAATAAGGATAAGGGCATAGTGGTAAAAGTGTGTGAGTTAAGTGAGGGCATAAGAGGCAAGCCATAGAAAGGGTCATAGGGTTAAACAAGTAAAACAAGGAAAGAGAATTCATTCTATACGATCATAACATTTGAGAAGAACGGAAGAGAGGCTAGGACTTACTGAGAACCAAGAGGAGAACTCGGTAGAACGCGAAAGAAGAGAGTCAATCGCTAGGAATCGAGGTAAGGGGTGTATTCCTGGTTATTTATGATCGATAGGCTATTAAGATAGATGTAGGTTTTGTCTTGTATGATGAATTGATAAAAGTATGATGAAAAGTATAGCGAAATTGTTGATGTTGATTTGTTGCAATGTCGATCCTTGATGAATTGGTGCAATGGTTATGAATTGTTGTTAATCTTTGATACTATACCATAATAAGTGATTTTAGAATGATTAGATAACATAAAAATTAAAATAATTATGAATCTATACTTGAGAAATTGATGAATAATATGTGTTTAATCCCCTTGGATGATGTGTTATATGTTATGATATGTTTTGGGGTTGTTGGAGGTCAAAATATGGGGGTTTGAGTCTGTTGCAAGGCTGAAAAATAGAAGAGATCGCACAAAATCGCGAGAAAATTGGGGTTTTTTGGGCTCTGCTACAGGTGGCCGTAGAAGCCCCCTGGATTGTGGCACTAGAAACGTGCCCAAAGTGAGTTTTTGGAGAAGGCGTGCTACGGGTCGTAGCCTCTGCTACGGGCGGCCGTAGTAGGTCCCTGGAATTGGCACTGGGAAAACGTTTTTGCCATAACTTTGTAACCGTAAGTCCAAATCGAGTTTCGTTCGAAGCGTTGAAAAGCTAACGCGAATTACTATCAAATGAAATTACTTCCAGAGGCTGATCATGATAATTAGTTGATACTTTTGATAGTTGTAAGAAATGTTGAACTTGAAACTTGTTTATCTTTCGACGATTTTTGTTATATCTTTTTAACCGTGTGTCTAATTGATGAGCCGTTTGAAGTGTTAGAAAGCTAAAGCTCAAAGCTATAACATAGTAGTAATAAGTGAAATGTTTAAATATTATTTCTATGCCTAATGTATTGATGAAGTGTTAGTTTATATGTTCGGACAATGCATCGTTGTATTGTTGTGCTAATATTATGTGATAATGATGTTGCTATGTTGATACTATTATGACGATGTTGTAGAGATGTTGAATTGATGAAGTTTGAAGTTGTTGTTATGATGAAGTTTGGTGTTGTTGTTATGATGTGATGTTGATGATGTTGTTAAGATGTTGATGTTGGTGATGTTGCTATGATGATTGAAATTGATGATGTGCATGTTTAATATGTATACATGCTATGTGATGTTGAATATATGATGAATACGTGAATGATGATGCAATTGACTAGTTGTGGTCGAATTATTAATGTTGTTATGCATCATGCATTCATAGCATTTTGGACGTTGGTCCGCCCGTGTTTTTTGGACGTTGGTCCGCCTGTGTTATTTGAACGTTGACCCGCTTATGTTGAGCCTTAATCCCATTGTGCGGATTGGGTGCGTTTATGTTGTGCTCCGGTCCCAAGAGGGAATTGATCCTATTGTGGGGATCTTTGGAGGGTGATGAACCAGGTGTTCATAAATAATTTGGTACCACATGCATTGAGTTAGTGTTGTGCATTAACATTCTATATGGCAATTGCACACGTTTTGTTGATGAGATGTGATATGATGATATTTGAGACTATGTGATTATATGATGCTTTATGACGAAAGATGCATAAGTGCTATTATGGTGTGTAGGTGCGAGTATGATTTGTTTATAAATGATTATGTGTTAATATTATGATGTTGTTACTACTAAGTCTTTTCCTTATATCTTTTATAATGAATTGTGATTACTCACCCTGCTTGTTTGAATGTTTCCTCCACGTGGGTAACGTGCAGATGCTCCAGAGTAGCTTGTAGAAGCATTTAAGATAGCTTTGGAGTATTTTTTTTAGTTTTTGTTAATTAGAAGGTGTCTTGCTCTGATATGTAACATCAGGTTAAGAACGCTAGTTATGTGAATGTTGTGTTTCCTTGACTAATATATTTTATGAGGATTTTGAATATGTAGAACTATTGTAATTCCAAATTGGATGGGACTAAAATTATTATGAGCTTGTTTTATCGAGGAGCTTATTATGATGATGATTCAGCTGCGATGTTTTTTATTTTTAAAAGATATGTTGATCTATAATAAGTTGTTATTTCTACATGATGTAACCTGTGTTACGGAGCGGGATGATAATTATGATGTTTCTATGAAGTGTGACACCCTTGAGTGATGATTTTGTTTTATTTAATTCCCATATGTTACGAGAAATATATGTTGGGTTAGAAGGGTGTTACACTCGACAGTTACTGTATTATGCCTGGTATTGTAAAGCACAAGACTACTGTGGGTACTCCTCATTAAAATGGCGTGGCTGAGAGATTCAATAGAACAATCTTGTAAAGGGTTAGATGCGTGTTGGTTATTTCTGGATTGAAGAATGTGTTTACGGATGAGGTTGCTATGACTGCAACATACCTGATAAATATATGTCTCTCGACTTCCTTGAGGATAAAGACACCTGAAGAAGTTTGGTCGGTTCATCCACCATATCTCGACAAACTTGAAATATTTGGTTGTGTAGCCTATGCTCATATTAGGCAAGACAAGGTCGAACCTAAAGCTCTGAGATGCATATTCGTGGGGTATCTTGACGGAGTAAAAGCCTATACGCCATGGTGCCTAGAACCAGGTCTCAAGAGGTGTATCACAAGTTGTGATGTGGTATTCAATGAAGTAGAAATGGAATTCAATAAAACTGATGATGTTGGTCGAAATGCAAAGATCTAAGAAGAAGAGCTGGAACAGGAAGAGATTCTTGTTGAGGTGAAGCATATTGATGCTGAATTGCATAACCCAGATGAAGTCAAAGAAAAATCACAAGTTGTTGTTGAAGATGAGGAGGTTGATAGTGACTACCTGCTGGCAAGAGACATGTCGAGAAGAGTCATATCAAGCCCCCTCACATACTTAGTTATGCAGATCTCATAGTGTTTGCATTAATCTCTGCTAGTGAGGTACTTGATGAAGAACCTAGAGATTACAAGGAAGCTATGAGGAGTCGAAACAAGACTGAATGGCTAAAAACCATGGATGATGAGATAACATCTCTTCTTGATAACTACACTTAACAGATAATCGAGAAACCTACTTGAGCCAGGTTAGTCAGCTATAAGTGGATTTTCAAGGTTAAGGAAGGAATCAAATGAGTGATATCGAAGAGATTTAAGGAAAGGTTGGTTGCTAGAGGCTTTACTCAGAAAGAAATAAGCCAACTTTAATGACGTGTTCTCACCTATTGTAAAGCATATATCCATTAGAATGTTGTTAGCCATGGTGACGAAGTTCGATCTAGAACTTGAACAGATGGATGTGAAGACAACTTTCCTGTATGGTGATCTAGATAAAACAATCCCGATGAGGCAACCTGAAGGGTATGGAGAAAAGAGAAATAAGAGGTATGAAATGTTCATGGCACACATAGGATAGATGTGAATACAACCTTCTTGTGTGGCCTGAACAATCCCCTTGAAAGTGGAATATGAGGTTTGACAAGTTCATGGCACACATAGGTTTCACTAGGAGCCAATTTGACCACAGTGTTTACTTCAGATTTCAACCTAGAAGTTCACTTGTTATTTTGTTGCATTATGTGGATGACATCCTCGTAGGAAGAAACAGTGTCGAGGATGTAATGAAGGTGAATGTTAAACTCGATAAGGAGTTCGACATGAAGGATCTGGGAGCTGCCACCTGGATTCTTGGGATTGACATCTAGAGAGATAGAAAACATTTGAGATTATGCTTATCTTAAGAGACATACGTGAAGAAGATTCTCGACAAATTTGGTATGTGGAATTCAAAGCTTATTGTAACACCGATAAATCTTTAATTCAACCTGAGTACAACTCAAAGTCCTAGTACTGAAGTCGAAAGAGACTATATGAATAACATTTCGTATGCTAGTATAGTATGTTCTTTTATGTATGATATAGTTTGTACGAGGCCAGACATAACGTACGGAGTGAGCCTTGTAAGCAAGTATGTGACCAATCTTTGGAAGGCACACTGACAAGCTTTGAAGTGGATTCTGAGATACATAAAAGTATCCTTGAGTAAGGTCCTAGTTTATGGTAGAGCCATGAGTGATGGTGAAGCCAAAGTCAGAGGATTTGTCAACTCTGACTATGCAGGATGTATGGATACCAGAAAATCTCTTTCTGGATATATTTTCACTATGTTTGGTACATCATTAAGTTGGAAAGTTTTTCTTTAGAAGGTTGTTGCCTTATCAACCACTGAAGCTTAATACATTACCCTCACATAAGCTATGGAAGAAGTATTGTAGCTTGAAGTGTTTGTTAAGGAACTGAAACTTCAAGGTCGAATTACCATTGTTAACTGTGATAGTCAAAGTGTCATACATCTATTGAAGAATTCAACCTATCATTAGAGAACAAAAAACATTGATGTTAGACTGCATTTCGTCAGGGAGAAACTCGAAAGTGGAGAAGTCAAATTGACGAAGGTTTCGACATATCACAATGATGCATATATGACCATCAAGTCATTGTCAAGTAGCAAGTTCCTCCACTGTATGCAGTTGATAAAGCTGCATGATGAAAGCTAGTTTGTTCTCTTAATGTTGTAGAGTTTATTCCAAGGTGGAGATTGTGGCATTTTGGATCAAACTCCAGTCTTGATAGGGATAACTTCATGTTTTGACAGAGTTGTGCGTATGTAGTTAAAGTATATTCAAGCAGACATGAGTCAAAGATGTGTGTGTTGTAGTCAAAGCATGTTCTAGCATGCAGTTGTATAAGTTAGCTTGTTGTATAAGTTAGTGTAGTACTTAAATTAGTTTATAGTATATAAATAGGCTGCTCTCTCAAATTATTGAGGGATGGTTAAACGTTGATTGTTGTTAGTCACTTGTAACCTTTTTCCTTAATTGAAAAAGTGAATAGATAAAATGGTTTAAACAATTCTTGTTCTTCTTCTTTTCACTTCTATCTCTTTCGTAAAACTAAAAAGGTTTCTTTTGTTTGTTAAAAAAAACTCTCTTTCTCAAAGAATTACGTCGTGGGTGGCATTTGTCACAATAGATTGCAATTACAACGCCGTAACCTCATCTGCAATTTAAAACTATAGTTAGCATATACACTCAGAAAAAGTGGCCTTTTGCATGAAGAAAAGTATAATTTATAGATGTTAGGTGATGATATGAAAATGCTCATTCTAAATAATGAAGTCTAGTAGAACATTGTTAATAGAAGAAGCAGGTAGTCTAGTGGACTGAACTGTCAAATTTGTTTCATCTATTGTTGTGTGTAGACACCAATGAATTCCATAAAAATATTGAACACATTTCACTTAGATTATATTTAAACTAAGAGAAATGATATTCCTACATCTACACCGTATTTTATTGTTCATCAATACGGTGAAAAGTAAAATGTTATAATAATTTTATTTTTTATTTTATTTTTTTATTTTTTATTTTAATTTTTTATTAAGGAGATTTGATATAAAATTGTGTGATTAACCAACTTTATAACTTCATTAACCAATCTTTTGCATCGTATTAACCAACTTTAATTACTGTTAAAAATTATTTTTAATATCTGAATGTTTATTAACCAACTTCATATCTGTATTAACCAATTTTTTTATTTCCATTAACCAACTTTGGTTCACAACTAAAATTTATTTTTAATATCTTGACGTTTATTAACCAAGTTCATCACTTCATTAACCAACTTTGTTTCATAATTTTAAAGTAATTGTTCATGGGTACTGTTCACGGGCACTGTTCAAACACGATTCACGCACTGTTCATTTACTGTTCAAATTTTTTTTTTTTTTATTCTATAAAACACTGTTCACCGTATTTATACAGATTGGTGTAAAAAAAGTGTAGGAATAGCAATGCTATTAAACTAATATATAGAGTACCACACTATTCACACTTAAATTTAACAATGTTATTCAATGACTTAATATATATTTTATGAAAAATACTTGCGTAGGAACGAACATAACATGTGTATTTACAAACAATCAATAATATTTTTTTTATTAAAAAATAAAATAATATTTTTTTCTCTCCTGTATAATAACTACCACCCATGATTCCACTTAAAATCAAAATTAAATTTATAATAAATTAAAATTTTTCTCTCTTTTCATTGATTGTTCTCAACAATAAGGATTTAAGTGCGTTCTCATATAAATTTTTCTCATATTTTATTATCATTGGTTAACACCTCACACACAATCAATCTACAAAAGTAGGAAAGTAAAGACAAATAAGAGCGTGAAGATGGAGGAAATCATCACTAAATTAAAGATTTTTAATAGCAAATTGGCAATATGTTATTGTAATAGATTAATTAAGGCAAGTGGCCATGTCTTCTCTGCCGCCGGATATAAAATGAAATGAAATCTACAACAAGCATATAGTAATTTCTAAAGCCACACACATGATGAAATATAATCTAATCTCACCATTTACGATCTGCGCCACATTTTTCTTTATCTTTACTATATTTTGGCTACGGATCAGAAGCCGTGTAGCTAAAAAAGCACCACCGGAAGCGAGCGGCGCATGGCCTTTAATCGGCCATCTTCATCTCTTAGGTGGATCCCAACCACCTCACGTCTCCTTAGGGATAATGGCTGAAAATTTTGGACCCATCTTCACCGTTCGTTTGGGTGTTCACAAAACCCTAATCGTAAGCAGTTATGAAATGGCAAAGCAGTGTTTCACCGTAAACGACAGAGCCTTTGCTTCCCGTCCAAAATCAATAGCCTTTGAAATTCTGGGTTATAATTTTTCCATAATAGGTTTCAGTCCCTACGGTACCTACTGGCGCACAGTGCGCAAGATAGCAACGCTCCATGTTCTCTCCGCCCAACGAATAGAGATGCTGAAGCACGTGATGGAATCTGAAGTGAAGACAGCAATGAAAGAGAGTTATGAGTTTTGGTTAAAAACAAAGAAGCAGAAAAGTTGTGAAGAAACTGAAATGAAGATGGAAGAGAGGAGGAAATGAAGAAAACGGCGAAAGATTTGGATGATTTTGCTACGATTTGGCTAGATCAACACAAACGAAGTACTATTCCTGGAAGTCAACGTGACTTCATGGATGTGCTTCTTTCCAACGTTGATGAAGATGGTGTTGACGGTCGTGATGCCGATACCACAATTAAATCAACATGCCTGGTATATCTTTTTAGAATAATATTATTCTAACACCAATTTCTATACTCAAAATTTAGAATTTTTTACGTAAATACCCCTAATTTTGGAAAAAATTCCCTAAATAACCCATGTTTCAAAAATATTTTCAAAATATCCCCATTAGGGTTTTGGTTTGAATTATGTCGCCAATGGAATTGGCGACTCCCTTGTAGAGGTTGAACCATGTCGCCAATTATACTGGAGACACCCAACCAAGTCTCCAGTGCAATTGGCGACACAGTGTAATGCTTGAACTATGTCGTCAATCCAATTGGAGACACAGTGTAAAGCTTAAATCAAGTCGCCAATCCAATTGGAGACATGGTTCAAACTGAAAATTTTCACTATAAATAGGGGTGTTAAGCTTGGTTTGTTCCACATCTCTTCTCACAACTTTGTTTTACTCATAAAATGTATCGTCGTCGTTGGGGTAAAGTTATTTTTTCGCGAGACAAGGCACCGATCGACATACAAGGTATCAATCAACTTATTGTTGTATGTTGTTTAAATTGTTATAACAAAGAGAAATGCATTAATGAAAACATTTGGTTACAACAAACGAAAAGATAAGATAAATTATGATGCAGATGTTCCTCCAACATTGGGACAATGTTTTTTGTTGTGGCCGGGTTGACGACAGATACTGCATAGTCGTATCATTTTATCACCGATATCCATTTCGGTTCTTATACGCTTGCTGTTTGGGCGCCCTTTTTTCTTTCTTCTCATTTCATTGTTGTGCCAAACTATTTCACCTTGGTATGGAGGCCAATAATCCTCCATTGGTAGCACTGCGAAGCCTTTGCTGTATACATTCATAACATTAACCACCCTGTAAACATCAGATAGATAGCCATAAGCATCTTGACGAGCATGTGCGCATGCTGCAATGGCATGTGAGCAAGGTACACGGAGGGCCTGGAACTTGCCACAATCACACCAACCTCTGTGTAGCCTGACAACATACGATAAATTGGGCCTCTCCTCATTAAAATCCATTGTTTCTTGTACACTGAATGATTGTCTATGTCGGTCAAAGATTGTAACTGCATGTGTACTGGCTTTGATAGCATCCTCCTTCATCAATTTCATAACGCTCTCACTATATAATTGACCAGATGCTAACACTGCACTCCATCTTTCGCCTCTTGTTGCGAAAAGTGATGCCAACCTATAATAGGTTGAACTCACCAAAGCAGTGATTGGAAGGTTTCTTATTCCTTTGAATACCCCATTCATGGACTCCACAAGGTTTGTTGTCATGTGACCCCATCGACAGCCACAGGCTAGATCTAGGGACAGTCGCCCTTATGACTGGCGACATGGTTCAGAATTTGTTCATGCTCGCCAATTGGAATGGCGACATGGTTCATGCAGCATTTCTTCAAACAATCCATCTGAAGCCTATATATAGATAGCATATGGTTTGCAGAGAAAATCATCCGAGAGCTATTTGTAGCACTGATACATAATATACAAAGTAAATCATCTGTCTCACATATGATCATTTGAAATGGCTTTGTTGACAATGGGTGAAACACATAGAGGGACCGTCACAAATATCGCCTCTTATGTAAGCATTACGTTTGTGTATCTAATTATTATTTTGTATTCTTTGTTATTTTAAATTTATATTTTGGTCTCTCTAATTATTTTATTTCTAAATCTATAATTACGCAGGAAGTTTCTAGATTTCGGCCTCGTTCCCATGAATATGTTGCACCCGACGAATTAATACAACCGTATATTGATTTCGCCGGTTTCGGACATGTAAGCAAAATAATGTCTTATTCGGTAGATGCAAAGTTTATACTAGCTTTGCAAGAAAGGTGGCGGCCGGAGACACACACCTTTTTTCCAACCGGTGAATGTACGGTGACTCTACAAGATGTGTATATGTTACTCGGTTTGCGTATCGATGGTAAGGCAGTCAATGGAAGTACAAACATTGACTTATCAATTTGTGAGGAGCTTTTGGGTGCCGACTTGCTAGATGCTTCATCGAGAGGCCAAAGTCTCTTCCTCTCGCAACTAAAAGCATGGTACGCCGGTTTTACTTTAACTGAAGAGTCTACAGAAGAAAGGAGGCTACAGAAAACCAGGTGTTACCTTATGCTTCTTATTGGTTTATTTTTATTTCCCGAGGGTATTGGTTCTTCTATGCACATTATGTACTTACCCTTATTGAGAGATCTAAATCAAACAAGACAGTATAGTTGGGGTTCTGCTTGTCTGTCTTATTTGTATAGGTCTTTGTGTAAGTGCGCCAAAAAAGATGCATCTACTTTTTTTGGATGTGCTGTTTTGCTACAAGCTTGGGGCTGGTCTAGATTGCCATCCCTAGCGCCTGTCAACGACAACGACTTTTCCTTCCCGTTTGCACAAAAGTACGTTATTAACTTAATTTTTTTTATCCTTTATCCTTAAAAATAATTGTGTCTAACATTCTCAACTAAAAAATTATTTTTTTTTAGATGGTCGGCTAAGGGAATGAATTACAATAGATGTCCCAAACATTGTATCATTCAATACCGTAATCTTTTGGATCATCTAACACCCGCAGATGTAAGTCCGCCTATAACATTTCTCTTCTTTTATTTCATATATTTTACTATCTAATATTTTTCTATTCTGCAGTTCATATGGCGTCCATACCTAGGCATGGAAGACCTACATGAAGTCAGCGACGAAGATGCTGCCATTTGGACTGCATGTGTCCCGATCATCAGATTCACAACTGTGGAGCTGCACAATAGTTACCATGTCAAACTACAATTTGGAATGCATCAAGACATCCCAGATCCGCCTGCTGACATCAGTAAATGGCATCTAAAAAGAGTTAGTGATCAATGGGAGTTTGATAGTTGGAAGGATTTTGCAAAGACTGAGCGTCGTAAATGGATGCACCGCAGCAACTATGTCTTACGTGAGCCGGTGATGCCAACCTCATCTGTACCAACAAATAATTACATGGCTTGGTACAGATCGGTTGCAACTGGGTTTGTCTCCGAAGACAGGTATTTATATGACCCGCGCCAGACCACCTACACACAAGAAGCCTCAACTTCTAACCCACCTCCAAGGCCATGTTACTCACAACCCCCTACCCAGCAAAATTACCAACCCATTATCCATCCAAACATGCCATACACCCAACCACAATATCAAGAACGTCCCCCATATCATCTTCAACAAAATGATTATTATCAAGAGGGTACATCATACCATAGCCAAATTGGGCAAACATCTTTTCATAGCCCAAACGCCCAAACATCATACCCTAGCCAACCTTCTCAACATCCTTATGGCTTTCAAACACCATTTCAACCTTTCATCAATGAATCCTGCACACCAATGTCTCCCTTCAATCGGGCTGTCCGCACACCAATCACCCCCTCAAACTATAATGGCATGGGTCGCACGCTCAGTTTCAGTCCCCAAGATTTCACGGGAATGCAAGACATCCTAAGGGAACCATCTAGGACTGCTCCTGAGACTTCGACCCCTCAAACACCTGGCGTAAATCAACAACAAGGGGAACAAGGGGGGCGAGTACAACGAGCACAACGACTGCAACGAGTGATGGTCCCTAGGGGATGTGGAACTGGTGGCCGGTTGGATGCACCCGGTCACGAAGATTAATTAATGTAATATTTTATTGAATTAATGAAAATTTTATATCATTGTGCAAACAAAATCAATATAATATTCCAATATTTAAAAAAAAAACACAAAACACACCATGTCTCCAATTGGATTGGCGACTTGATTTAAGCTTTACACTGTGTCTCCAATTGGATTGGCGACATAGTTCAAGCATTACATTGTGTCGCCAATTGCACTGGAGACTTGGTTGGGTGTCTCCAGTGCAATTGGCGACATGGTTCAACCTCTACAAGGGAGTCGCCAATTCCATTGGCGACATAGTTCAAACCAAAACCCTAATGGGGGCATTTTGGGAATATTTTTGAAACATGGGTTATTTAGGGAATTTTTTCCAAAATTAGGGGTATTTACGTAAAAAATTCCAAAATTTACATCATAATATTTTTATTTTTTATAAATAAAAGAATAATTTTATTTTTAAAATTATTTTTATAGCATAAATATAAAATTTATTATTAATCAATTTTATTATTGCATTAGTTACAAAAATATAGATTATTAATCACATATTTTTTTATAATTTATTAATAAAATTTACTACTTTATTAACTAATAGATTACATAATATTGACCAAATTCTAATATTAAAATTTGAAATATAATAATCTTTCTTTACACTCTATTGAACAATCTTATTTGTGTTATTTCATATATTTCGTAACTTAATATCAAAAACTTGGTTAATAGAATGTAAAAATTAATTCCTATGTTTCATGTGAGAATTTAATTAGTATTGTGTAGTTTATTAAATAATAAAATAATAAACTTAGTTAATGAGTTATAAGTAGAATATGTGATTAATAACCAATATTATTGTAGTTAATGTAATAAAAAAAGGCTTAATACCCTTTTTGGTCCTCTAACTATAGGCCTAGGTCTAATTGTTGGAAATTCCCAAAATCTATGGAGAATTTCAATCAATCTTGATGAACAAGATTGTTGCACAGCGGAAATTAAAAGAAAAATTGAGAAGAGAAAGTGTTAGGGTTTAAAGAAGAAGAAGAAGAAGAAGAAGAAGAAAAAGAAGATGAATATTCTGCAGAGACCTCTCTGCTCACAAACTGTGAAAATTATGTTATTTCACTTTGCAACTGCAAATCTGTGAATTACAAGAATGATTAGTTAGTTACAAAATAAGGGTTTCTCCCTATTTATAGATTTAGGTTAGATTGCACCCCAAGCTAAGGCCCAAAACTATAAAAGCCCAAAATAGCTAACATTACTAAAATATACCTAAATCGAAATCCTGTGTGAAGCAACCTGCTTCGACACTTCGACACATTAGACACACCCATATTATAGCAGTTCAACTAATCCTTGTTTCCGTCAAGCTACACAAATTCGAAACAAGGAATTACAACTCAACACACCACCTAATTCATTGTGTCTAAGCTATCTATATTCATCATGGTTCTCAGTCTTCTAAACACTTCGACCTGCACTCCCTTCGTCATGATATCTGCAATTTGATTCTCAGTTATGCAGTGTTTCAAGTTCATTTTCCTTTCTGCTACCTGCTCTAGAAGATAATGGAACCTCATTTCGATGTGCTTGCTTCGACCGTGTGCTATTAGATTCTTCGCCAAGTTGATAGCTGACATGCTGTCGATCTTCGTGGTAATTGCTCCATGACTCTTCCTTGTAATCTCTTCGGCCAAGTTCACCATCCAGGTTGCTTGACATGCACAAAGAGAAGCAGCTATATATTCTGCTTCGCATGATGACAATGCCACTACTGGCTCCTTTATCGAACTCCAAGCAACCGGTGCACCACCTAACATAAACACATATCCAGCTGTGGATTTTCTATCCTCAACGTCACTACACCAGCTAGAGTCGGTGTATCCCACTAACTTGCATTCTTTCCCTTCATCAGCTGCAGGAAACAAAATGCCGTAGTCGAGAGTCCCTTTCAGATACCTCAGTATCCTCTTCGTTGCTGCTAGGTGTGATACATTTGGCTTCTGCATGAATCTACTTACCATACCCACACTGTATGCTAAGTCAGGCCTTGTGTGACAAAGGTATCTAAGTGACCCAATAAGTCTTCTATATTGGGTTGGGTCGACATCATCTTCATCTGAATCCTTCGACAGTTGCAGTCTGGTCTCAGTTGGAGTCGAAGTTGGGTTGCAATCTTGCATCTCAAATCTCTTGAGTATTTCGCATGCATATCTTCTTTGGTGCATGATCAAACCTTTACTAGTCTTGTAGAATTCGATGCCAAGGAAATATGAGAGATTTCCCAAGTCTGACATTTCATACTCCTCACTTAGGTCATGTTTGAAATCTTCGATCTCCTTCTTGCAACTCCCTGTTATCAACTGGTCATCGACATAGAGGCATAATATAAGCAATTCATTATTGCTTCTCCTTACATACACTCCATGCTCAGTCGTACACTTTACAAATTTCTTCTCCCTTAAGAAGCTGTCGATTTTCTTATTCCAAGCTCTTGGAGCTTGCTTAAGTCCATACAGGGATTTATACAGCCTGTACACCTTTCCTTCTTCGCCTCGTTTCACATACCTAGCTGGTTGTGCGACGTAAACTTCTTCATCTAAGGACCATTAAGAAATGCACACTTCACGTCCAACTGACATGTGTGCCAATTGTTTATATTTGCTAGACCAACAACCAATATGATTATTTCGATCCTAGCAACAGGTGCAAATACTTCGTCGAAGTCGATTCCCCCCTTCTGAAGAAATCCTTTAACCACAAGTCTCGCCTTGTGTCGAGTTACTTCTCCTCTAGGATTCACATTCACCTTGTAAACCATCTTCACATCAATTGCCTTCTTGCCTTGAGGCAATTTAACAAGTGACCAGGTGTTGTTGACTTTGATGGACTCTAACTCCTCATCCATTGCTTTCACCCACTTCGAATCTTTCAACGCCTCAGCTGCATTGACAGGTTCGGCATCTGCGTAGAAAGCATAATGTACCAGCTCACCCACTTCATCAACCATATCATCTGATGTAATTACACATTCTTGCAACCTAGCAGGCATGTGTATTGTTCGTCGAGGTCTGCTTGGACCTGCTTCATCTATGACTGGTTCCTATCGAACTTCCCTTTCGACATCGGTGGTTGGTTCTTCACAAGAGATTCTCACCGAGTCCTTCTTGACTTTCTCAGTCCAATCCCATTCTTTAAGCTCATCTTCGATCACGTCCCTGCTGATCACTACCTGCTTATTCACTGGGTCGAACAACTTGTAACCTCCAGTCGAATGATATCCTATCATGATCATCTAATTCGACTTGTCATCAAGCTTCCTTCTCAACTGATCTGGCACGTGTCTATGTGCTATAGATCCAAACACCTTCAGGTGACTGAGGCTAGGCTTGACACCAGACCAACATTCTTCTGGTGTGATTCCTTCAAGCTTCTTTGTCGGATATCTATTCAAAATGTATGTTGCTGTCGAAACCGCTTCTCCCCACAATTCTTTGGGTAAATGATTTCCATTCAACATACTTCTCACCATGTTCATGATGGTCCTGTTCTTTTGTTCTTCAATGCCATTTTGCTGTGGAGTGCAGGGTGACACCACCTCATGCACAATCCCTTCTTTCTCACATAATGCATCGAACTCTTTCGACACATACTCTACACCACCATCAGTCCTCAGAATTTTCAACTTTCGACCACTTTGTCTTTCGACCATTGATTTAAATCTGGCAAATACCTCGATCACATCACTTTTCTTCTTGATGAGGTAACTCCATAACTTTCGACTATAATCATCTATGAATGTTACAAAGTATCTGTTGCCACCAATTGAATCCACCTGGATTGGACCACATACATCAGAGTATATGACTTCCAGAATTGCTTTTGACTTCCTTCCTGCATCCTTGCTGAAGCTATTCTTGTGTTGTTTCGACTGAACACACTCTTCACATACTTCACTTGGAATGTCGATTTCTGGTAATCCTGAAACCATATTTCTTCTCTTTAGCTCTCTGATGTTATTGAAGTTGAGATGGCCTAGTCGAAAATGCCATAACCACTCATCTTTGTTGGCTTCAGTTGCTAGACACTTGTGCTCCATCATATTGAATTCAATCTTGAAGGTCCTATTCTGAGACATTGGAGCCTTCAAGATCAACCTATCACCTGTGTCGAGGACTCTCATCAACTTGTCTTCGACAACTACCTTGTAGTTCTTTTCGACCAATTGCCCTATACTGAGCAAATTACTCTTCATGTCTGGTATGTACAACACATTAGAAATTGTTGACCTCTTGCTATCTTTCCTCATAATCTGAACATCACCAACACCTTCAGATGCTAGAGTGTTGTCCTTTGCAAACTTCACTATGTTCTTCGATGAGGGCTTCATGTTGACAAACCAATCTTTCCTTTCAGTCATGTGTGATGAGCATCCTGAGTCCAAGTACCACTGATCTTGGAATCTTTCTTCATCTCTTGTTGTGACCATCCGCAACGTCTCTTCTTCTTCATGTTTCGCCAGCTTAGCATCAATTTCTTGATTCTTCTTCTTTTCTGGACAATCACTAAAATAGTGACCATACTTCTGACAATTGAACACCGAATGTGACTTTTGTCAGGCTTTCGACCACCACCTCTTCCTCTACCTGCAGCACCACCTCTTTGGTTGCCTTGATTCCAGGGTTTTCTCTTATTCGACTAGTTTCCTCCTTGCTGATTTTAATCAGTCGAATTGGTGTAGCCTCCTCTACCTTTGTTGCCATTCCAGCTTCCTTTGCCTTTCTTTTCCTTTTTTGACTGCGCCTGCAAAGCCATATCACTCTTTGACTTTCCTGCAGCTCTTTCAGCCATCCTTTGTTCATGAGACTCAAGCGTCCCTTGAAGCTCATCCTTCGTCAATACTGACAAATCTTTCAACTCTTCTATGGCTACCACTACGTGGTCGAACTTTGGAGCCAATGACCTCAAGATCTTTGCAACAACTGATCTTGATGTCAACACCTCTCCATATACCTTGATTTGATTCACCAGCTTTGTAACTCTGGTGAAAAAATCTGTTATACTTTCATTGTCTTCCATCTGAAGCAACTCATAGGTTCTCTTGTGAGTTTGTAACCTCACCTCTTTCACATTCTCTACGCCTCCAAATGACTTTTCAAGAATCTCCCACGCTTCTTTCGCTGACTCTACATCACTAACTTTTTCAAAGTTATCTGGATCGACACACTGATGGATTATAAAGAGAGCTTTATAATCTTTCTTCTTCAACTCTTTGTGTGCAGCCTTTTCTTGATTCGTCGCTTCTTATGCAAGCGATGCTACTCCTTCCTTCACAAGATCCCAAAGATCTTGATAACAGAAAACCACCTTGATCTGCTTGCACAAATTCTCATAATTGTCTTTCTTGAGAATCAGAAGGCTCGCCGGAAAGTGCCTGTTCGGATGATTCATCACCATCACGATTTTCTTTCCTTGAACTCATAACCGGAGCTCTAGATACCAGATGTTGGAAATTCCCAAAACCTATGGAGAATTTCAATCAATCTTGATGAACAAGATTGTTGCACAGCGAAAATTAAAAGAAAAATTGAGAAGAGAAAGTGTTAGGGTTTAAAGAGGAAGAAGAAGAAGATGAATATTCTGCAGAGACCTCTCTGCTCACAAACTGTGAAAATTCTGTTATTTCACTTTGCAACTGCAAATCTGTGAATTACAAGAATGATTAGTTAGTTACAAAATAAGGGTTTCTCCCTATTTATAGATTTAGGTTAGCATGCACCCCAAGCTAAGGCCCAAAACTATAAAAGCCCAAAATAGCTAACATTACTAAAATAGGCCTAAATCGAAATCCTGTGTGAAGCGACCTGCTTCGAGACTTCGACACACAAGACACACCCACATTATAGCAGTTCGACTAATCCTTGTTTCTGTCGAGCTACACAGATTCGACACAAGGAATTACAACTTAACACTAATTTGGTCCTTTTTCTTTTAAAAGTTCTAAATTGGTCCCTTACGTTATTAAATAGGTACATAGTGATCATTTCCGTTAAATAAAGGCAAACGGTGTTAAATTTGATGATGTGTAATCTGAGTTGGATGGATGGTTTGCACAGTCAGCATCTCCTTCTTCCTTGAATCTGATATTGTTATAAAACCACCCCCAATTGCAAACCCTAGGTCACATATTTCCCAAAATTAACCAAATTAAAACGAAAACCGTCTTCCAATCATGAGTAATAGCAGTACTGGTATTTTCGATCTCTATCAAAGCTTTGTATAGTTCCTCTGTGTGAACTATACGAACATTTGTTGAACCAGTATCGTCCGTAACACGCTCCATAGATGCATTAATTCCTATTTTTGATAATGTAGCTAGGAATTTATTTGAATATAGTAAACCACAACGTAATAAAGAACTATTTCTTGAGGGAGTTTTTTTGTCATTATCTAAGAACAAGTGGTGTCTACCATTTTTCATTAATAGCTTCCCCTTTAATCTTGTGATATTGATTTCTTCCTTTTTAAAGGTTTTCCAATAAAACTGAGACGCCAAATCAGCCGCAATTTTTATCTCTGAGCTGTCCTTTTGACGTGATAATTTTAGAGTCTCGGCTTCGGCATAATACGAAACTGAGAAAGACTTTTCACATGAGAAATTTGTCTTCAATCTCAAATCTTCAGGGAACTGCAGAATAAGAAATTAAAAAGAAAGTGGATCATAAGTTCATCACATGATGTACTATCTTATAAAACAACATAAGTGTATACAAGTACATTTGTACAACTACCAAAACAGTCTTTGGTTGCAATGTCTTGAGTAAAAGTTAAACTTTCTGCAACCTGCAAATATCGAGAGGAACAACTGGACCCATACGAAGACAGAATCAGACGTGGTGGTGGTCCTAAAATAGGACTTGTTGAAATACAACTCAGGATTGAAAAATAAAAATCGTGCCACGTCCCCATTCACTAACATACACATAAGCTGAATCAATCCACGTCATCAACCTTTTAAGTGAAATTCTAACTTTTCTAACGGTGAGGACAAACGTATACCTATTTAATAACGTAAGGGACCAATTTGGAACTTTTAAAATAAAGAGGACCAAATTGGACCCGGGCCTATAGTTAGAGGACCAAAAAGGGTATTAAGCCATAAAAAAAATTATTAATTACAAATTTTATATTTGTGTTATAAAAACAATTCTAAAATTAATTTTTTTATAAATATTATTTTTTTAATTATAAAAATAAATAAAAATATTGTTCACCGTATATAAATACATTGAACAATGTTTAGTGTAAGTATTTGGTGTAGGGGTGTTTGCGGTGCAGTTTGGGCGATTTTTACGATAAAAACCATCCGAACCGTAAGAGAAAAAAACATGCGGTTCAATTTGGTTCGGTTGATTTTTATAAATAAAATCAAACCAAACCAATGCGGTTTGGGTTGGTTCGGTTTTTAATAAGATTTTATTGAGTCATACATACACAAATAGAAAACAACATAACTTTGTGTTTGTTCATTCATACATTACCAAATAACATAAAAACCCATCATATTTAGACAAAAACTTCTCATTCAATATACAAAAATCATATTAAACAGAAGTGGAATAAAAAATATAAAATATTAGCATAAAACAATATCAAAGACATTATAATATGACATAAAAAAACAGATGAGATGAGAGATTAGAGATGATAAAAAAATAAATAACATAAGAGATGCGAGAATAGATAAGAAAAGGTGTGATAAAAACATAATTGGAAGAGAAAACATAAACATAAAAATGAGAAGATGAAAAGTAAAAAACATAAGAGATGAGAGATTAATTTATTGTCTTGTTTTGTGGAGCTGCTAAAAATTTTAAAAGTTGTTTCTCCTTCTCCTCCAACTGGTGCTTCAATTTCCTTTAGGTGGAGAGATATCGTGGATGGTGGATCCTCGGTTAAAAGTTGTTATTCCAAGCTGAATATGAAGGTTCAGGAGGAGATAGTTGAAGACGACGTGTTAAAGATGCAGATTTGCTATCTTGTTCTGTGGAGCTGCTGGAAATTTTGAAAAATGTTTCCCCTTCTCCTCTAACTGGTGCTTCAGATTCCTTTAGGTGGAAAGATGTCGTGGATGGAGGGTTCTCGGTTAAAAGTTGTTATTCCAAGCTAAATATGAAGGTTCAAGAGGAGATGGTTAAAGACGATGTGTTAAAGGCTTTGAAGAAGGTTTAGAGTTCTAAAGTTCCCTCGAAAATTAAGATTTTTTCTTAGAGAGTTTTGTTGGATATAATCCCAACTAGAGAACAATTAGGAAGGAGAGGAATGATTCATTCTATGCAGGATTTAATATGTGTTTCTTGTTTGGGCGACATCGAATCTAGTTTTCATTTGTTTTTCGATTGTTGTTTTAGTAAAATAAAGGTGTGGGCGAAGGTGTTTTCTTGGATAGGTTTGGAGGTTTTGGAATCCTTTTCTTGTGTTCGTAATTTCATTGTTTTTCACAAGTTGGTGGGCAAGAAGGCTAAGAGTAACGTTGCAAGTTCGATTTGGATGGCTATTTGGAGTTTATGGCTTATCGGGAACGCTTTATTGCTTAATAAGATAGTGACCTCGATATGAGATGTTGTGTTTAAGATTAAGTTTCTTTCTTGGTTTTGGTTGGTGTTTGGTTGTAAAACGAGGGTGATTCTCAATTATTATTCGTGGTGTGTGTACCCATGGGAAATCTTAAACTCTTAATTTGTATCGGGTTTGAGTACCCCTTGTGCTCATTTTTATTTTGATTATTAAAAAAAAATATATAAGAAGTGATATGTACTAGACAAAGAAGATGAGAAGAATATACGATACTAATAGGAGAAATTTGAGAAGGCTGAAATTGAAACACTTAGTGTGAGTAAAAAAAATCGCTCGTAATTGTAAGGTTAACACATAATAGGTTTGAGTTTTCGTGTGAAGTGGGATAAGTGAAGTTCTGGTTGTAACATAATACGATTTGGTTTGATTTAGTTCGGTTTTCAAAATATAAACCACAAATCAAATCGAACCGCGCGGTTTTGTTAAAAAAATGACACAAACACGTCCAAATCAAATACGATTTTTTATAGTTTCGATTTGATTTGATTTTGTTTACGGTTTTTTATTAGGTTAGTTCCGTTTTGAACACCCCTAATTTAGTGTACATTATAGTATTACTCATCTTTTTATTTTCTTGATCCATTTTCATTTAATGTATATTAGAATTTCTCATATTTCAAAAACCCTTCTTATAACTTTTAAGAGATTTCTAAAACAAGAACATTATATTAACTTTTTTTTTTTGGCAGACACTAATTTTAGCAGGTACAGACACTACAACAGGAACGTTAACTTGGGCATTATCTTTACTTCTGAACAACCGAGAAATCCTAAACAGAGTTGTACATGAATTAGACGCACAAATTGGTGACAAAAATATGGGAATGGATATAGATTTTACAAAATTGGAGTATCTTCAAGCAATTATCAAGGAAACATTACGTTTGTACCCACCCGCACCACTCAATTTAGCTCACGAGTCCATTGAAGATTGTATCGTTGGTGAATATCATATACCTTCTGGCACACGTCTCTTAACCAATATTTCAAAACTACAACGAGATCCTATGTTATATTCGAATCCATTGGAGTTTTGACCAGACAGATTCCTCACAACACACAAGGATGTTGATGTTAAAGGACAACATTTTGAGTTGATTCCATTTGGTGCAGGTAGAAGAATATGTCCCAGAATCTCATTTAGTCTTCAACTAATGCAATTAGCACTTGCTTATTTGTTGCATGGGTTTGACATCGTGACTCAAGATGGAGGAGAAGTTGAAATGGCTGAACTAAGTGGACTCACCAATGTCAAAGCTTCTCCTCTCCAAGTCATTCTCACTCCTCGTCTCTCAGCTCAAGTTTGCAGTCAAAATTAATACTCAAGACTAAGTTCCAGTTCTGGATAAATAAACATGGTGATGCAATTACTAGTTTGTCTTCATAATTAAAATTTTCTAGTTCTCATGCTTTATCGTTGCTATTGAGGACTTGCTCGGTAAAAAAGTAAATTGTGTTTGTATGATGTAATTTAAATATTAATTGAATTTAAAATTTAATAAAATTTCAAATGCTTCATTTTAATTTCTTCATTTACAAAATTTGTTGTGTGAATGAACTAGTTGAATTCTTTTTATTTGTAAAATTTGATATTTTGATAAAGTTATTAAAGTAGTTAATTTAAATTTATTTTCTCATAATTTCTTTTAGTTTTTGATTTTTTCTACTTTAATATTTTTTTATAATATAACTTAAAATACAACATTTTATTGAGGGTCAGATGGCAGACTTTTGTTCAGATGTTGCGACGTGGGAAGTACTTCACAACATCTTAAAGACTCTAAAATTGCGTGGTTGTTTTCACACCGTAAGTTGCATGGTTGTTTTCACACCGCAACGTTAATTATATGTCTTATTATTTATATATCCCACCTCTTCATTCATTCACTTAGACCACTTCACCTCTCTTCTTCGCCTCTTCGTCTCTTTTCCTCACCACTTCTTCACATCTTTTTCCTGAAACTCATTTGTGAATAAGTGGTGAAATAGTCCCACATTAGATAGGAATGTGGTGACTTAAGCATTTATAAGTGGGAGAACTCACTCACCTATCACCTTAAGGTTTTAGGTGGACAAGTGGTATGTCTCTCACAAATGTGCCTAGTCCTACACTATGTATCAATGTTCCCTAGTAGAAATCTCCCCTCCAACAAATGGAAATGCCCAAGAAGTGGTGTATATGTGGACAAAAGAGTTTCCATATGAGGGGGAGCATTGTGGACTCACACTTGAGGGGAAGTGTTAGAAATAATATAGCATTTATATGTGGGAGAACAAGTGGACAAGTGGTGTGTCTCTCACAAATGTGTCTAATCCTACACTATGTATCAATGTTCCCTAGTATGAAACTCCTCTAACAAAACTAACTCTCCGATTTTTAACAAAATCAAAACCAAAACAAAAACTTACCATTTTTCAAAACAATAACTCATTTTCTCTTCAACAATACAATCAATTTTTTAAATTCTCAAAACAAAATCTCATCAAAAAATTAAATTTTCAGATTTTCTTTTGGAAACTTGGGTTGGATTTGAATTTACTTCAAGATTTCCATCAAATTCGTTTATCTCTTCATCTTTTTAAAATACACGTCTCAAATTAATTTTTTTTAAATTTATATTTGGTTACATGTGGTAGCTGATGTAGAAATTTTTGCATTTGTTTATGTTTGTGTGTTTGTTGTTAGAAAATTTTGTTTATGTTAGATATAAAAATATTGAGTTGTGATTATTTATTTTATCTAAAAAATTATTTTTGTGTTTATTAATTATATTATATTAATATTATTTTCGTTTATAAAAAAAGGGCATGGTTAATATATATATATATATATATATATATATATATATATATATATATATATATATATATATATATATATATAGGGAACGTATCATATGAGAATGTCATTTTTATGTGAGAACATGAGAATAAATCTGAACCATTAGATTTTATAATGAATGGTGCAGATTATGTGTCAATTTTTTTTCTCTTTCCTCCCTCATTTATTTTATTAATGGAGGAGAGAGAAAAACAAAAATCATACTTAATCTCCACCATTTATTTTAAAATCTAATGATTCAGATTCATTCTTATGTTCTCACATAAAAATGACATTCTCATAGGATATGAACCCTATATATATATATATATATATATATATTATTTTAATTATTTTTATAAACCAAAATAAAAACATAATTATTTATATTTTAATTTGAATTTTGTTAGAAAGGAAATACATATAAGAATTTTTTATATATTAGTTAATAAAAATATTATTATATTAAATATATTATATATCATAAAAGTTGTTGCGTGAATTACACTTTGCTAGTTGCGGCATGAATATCATCCTGTTATCAACGTCAGACCTACACACTTCCATCTATTATGGTTACTTGCCTACAGACAGTTGCATCGTGAATTTCACCCAGCAATATTGCGGCGTGAATATCACTAAGCTGTTAGACGATAGGCTTAGATCTAGAGGGAAGGTGAATAGATCAAAAATTAAATACAGAACTTTTTGTAAAAATTGTTTTCAAAAATTTTATGGCACACTAGAAATGACCCGAATCGAATCGTCTAACTGAACTTACTATCGAAAAGCTCGGATATGCGTAACGTAAACCAATTGGATGATAATGAACACAAATTATTTAACAACGATTAATTCACAAATCAATTAAATGCTAAGCTATGCATAAAGGTTATTTCTAATGAACAAAAATCAATTAAAATATTCAAAGTCAATTTATCGAACACTTTGTGTGTGATTGATAAAATTTGGAAATTCAATTTGTTTTGTTGATGTTAAAAGTTAATCACAATCAAACTGATTATGATTATATCAACAACAACACTTTAAAAGATAATTGAAAAATATTTTCCAATCGAATTGATCAAAAGAACAATGAACTCAATAAATTACAATAACAACAATTATATATATATATATATATATATATATATATATATATATATATATATAGAGAGAGAGAGAGAGAGAGAGAGAGAGAGAAACACAAAGATTTGTTTAAACAGTTCCCCAATCGGCCTCGCTATGGGTAAGTTTGCCCTCAATTCGAAATCGAATTGAGATACTTGCAATTAACCTTATCTTTTCAAAAATGTTTATAAACAAACCTTATGGTTTGTTGTTGATTCTACTACCTCTAAACCCTTGATCAAAGTTTGATCAAGGCACCAACAATGCTACTACAATCCAATTGTTCTTGACTACGTGCTTGCAAGACCTCCTCGTCTTCAAGGTTTTTGTCCGGTCGAATTAATCCCTAGCACGCACGTGTTGAACCTAAGATTCATGAACACGATCCACCATCTCCCGCTACTCCCTTGCAAGAAACCACCTTGTCCCAAGGCCTTCACTCGGTCGAATTCGTATTTGCGTGATCTTGTCCAAAACCTTCAAATCCCAATGATCTTGAAGGAAAATCCCAGGTTGGTTTTCTTATTTGAAAGACACAAAGATCACAATCCAATATTCTCGGTTACACGAACCTAATTGGATGTTATCAACCCTAATCACTACAAGAAAATCGGCAAGTTGCGACGGTTAATATTGGCAGATTACGGCGGTTTGAACCGCCACAATTTACTAGTCGCAACAGTTTTGCTTCTGTCGCGAAAATGTGTGTAGCCAGGCTATATCACGACGGTTCCTAAAACCGCCACTCCAATCGTCGTCGTTCTATGTTGCGACGGGTAAGGAACTGTCGTAAATTGAAAATTGCAGCGGTTAAAACCGCCATAAATAATTGTTTTTGTCATCCAAATATAAAAAACCATAGGTATTTCTAAAGGTAAATCCGCAGGAAATGTAAAATCCGCAGGTAATTCCGCAGCTAATATATTTCTAAAATTAAAAAAAAAAATCAAATGAACTTTTAGCGCACACAGAGCATTGTTTTCATTTAAAAAAATAATCCATACGAATAATGTCAAGGTTTTATTTACATAACCTTATCAGAGAATTTATATATGGGATTTGATACATCTGACCGACTCCATTGATAATTACCAGCTCCTTTGATTAGATTTTGAAAGACATTGATTTTTATTCACAAACAATAATTTCTATGTTGCTGTGTATGCTCCTAATCACCCCGTGAACAAGAAATTTAAATCATCCACTGTAAGCCTACTTTGAGGACCACCAGTTTCATCCTCTCCAAGCGCAGATGCAACCATCTTTCGCTTCTTTTCCTGCATATATATATATCAAACATCATATCTTCAACTCTCCACAACCCATATATTTCCGTGACGACAATGGAACCAAGAAAAATACATGCAGTGCTAAAATGCGGTCTTCAATCATATTTTTAACAGTTAAATGCAAAACTTTAACCGGACGAGTCTGTCCAATTCGATGAGCTCTGTCTATGGCTTGATCTTCAATTGTAGGATTCCACCATAGATCTAGCATGACAACATAGCAGGTTGCCACCATGTTCAGACCAAGATTAGTAGTCTTCAAAGACATTATCATAACTGTTACCTGAAACATATATGTGAGGTTGGCTTAGTATCAATACTCATCAGTACATGAAAAATCTAAATATGACTTTACAAACCTCAGGGAGTGTGTTAAAATCCTTAACAACATTATCTCTTGCATTGACATACATCGTTCCATCAAGTTTTTTATACTGAATATAAGAATCCTTTAGACCCGCTTCAAGTAAATCTAGCATCCTTGTCCACTGAGAAAACACTATAGCTTTCTCCCCTAGAGAACCAATTGCACGACTGTCATCAGATGTGGAGCTGCAATCCTTAGAAGTGCTCGCCACACAGTTTTCTTGGGAAGTACGGTGTTGTCGCTTAGACAATGACTGCAACGCCTTAAGTGCCAATTCCAATTTTGAAGAATTATATGGCTTAGTCGGATAACAAGGTTCAGAATCCTCGCCCTCAGAAAACTGATTAGAACTATTCAGTGTAGCTTCGAAAAACACTGAAGACATGCTAAGTTGAGTTTTGCAGTTTGTAGAAGGGCACTGATTGTACTCGCCAGTTAGATGTTCACAGATGCACTGGTTACAGAAAACATGACCACAGACTGAAACAACAGCATCTTCAGGAGCATCCTGCACAGAATCATGTAATAAGAATGTTAAAGCAGAGAAGATAATTTACACTCTGTCAAGAGATGTGGTCTCAATCAAGATGATGTATATAAAAGCATGAGCAAACATACATTATAGATACCACAGAGAGTCGAGGAAGCCTCTAAGCATTTCAATTTTTTCGAGAAAGTTTCATGGCCGTCTCAGCTGAAGATTTCCAGAGAGTAGAAGAATTGTAAGGCTTAACAAGCTGAGGGTGGTTGCAAGCTTGTATAAGGCGCAAAATCAACGATAAAATGTGGACATAGTTTTGCTTCACTGTACCAGCATTGACGTATTCCTATAACATGCATGCAGAAATAGAAACTCATTAAGGGTTTCGAATATACTTAATTAATTTATTCCTTTGAAAGTGTTGCATTTTGTATACTTAATGCTTGCGATCAGCAACTTATGAAGCGTTGTGGACAACAGTTAGATAATCCTTAAGAAATAGGGCATCAGGCATATCATTGTAAACCTTAAGTGTTGTAGTTTGATAACAAAGATCCTCTACAAAACTAGAGAGTCCTTTGTGCTTAATGCTAGAAGCGAGATGAGATTTACAGTTGTTCTACCTGAAGGAACTTAGGGATATAAATCTGTCAAAACTCCACAATCTGCACCCAAGGATACAAGGACAACAATTGTCCCTCTCTGGAAAAAAAGAAGAAGACAAAAGATATATGAACTGGTTTAAGTTTTGATTTGAATTTGGACAGGTTAATCATTTCAGTCTTAAAAAAGAAACAAAATAGCTCATATTATTTAGGTTTATTTGAGTGAAAGTACAAAACTAATATATTTATAGGAGAGATTTCAGTCATTCATTCAACCATTTACTTCTTATGAAAAAGGTATGGATTTCCCAATTATGTGACTAAAGCTGCTACGGTTAGCTGAAACTGTCGTAGCACGTGTCGTTAAATGTGAGTTAGGATGGTTTTGTTTGAACTATCATAAATATGAGGAAAAGAATCTCAAACAAGTAGTCTTTCCCTATACCATCAAAATTAGTTCATAGCGGCAGAGCTGCAAATATAAACTAGAAAACATGTATACATACACACACTGACCATATCAGAAGACCACACCCAAGGACATACAAGTTCTTAAGCTCCTTATTGATGCCAATATCTTAGAGTTCATACACCAAGACTGCTAATCCAAAACAAATCTACCATGCCTGATACAACAAAATACCTGACCCTTAGCCGCATAGTTTAAGAAAACAAACAGCTAGATAACACCCATACCTGCCAAAGCTCAGACTTTGATTCTACCCAACCAGTTTATCGAGGCAGATTAAAAGACGCATTAGACTCCATAACCAACCGGTTAAATGTAGCAAGTATGGAATTCATGTACCATTGAGATACATTTCCCGTTCAGGCATATAGATTTTGAGTTAAGCCAGGTCCATGAATTCCTTTGCACAAATTCAAACATTTGCTACTTAACAGTAAAGATGTCATTTGCTGCTTCCGTGACTACAAAAAAAATTGATTAGTTAAACTATGTATCTCTCTTTCTTGGAATGTAAATAATTCAGTTTCATTTAAATCATGTCAAATTAAATAATATTCATGCCAGGCTACTTTTTCTACCCATCAAAAGAACTAACCTGTATTTGTGTTTTGCAATTACCCCAAACCAAAACATTTTTTTTGGAAAATTTGAAGACTCTAAACCATTCATAGGAATAAAATTTTCACTTTCTGATGAAACTAACACATTGGTCTCTTCAACATTTGAAGTACTATTTGGTTTAAAGGATTCATTAGAAACTAGATTTCTACAAAGAAGACAAGTGGAATAAGATTGAAACCATATATCAATGCAATCTAACTGAAATTCATGGTTGCAATTTGGTAAAATTCTAGCTTTTTCTCCTGCAATAACAAAAACGGTGTCCTGCGTGCTTCTCAATTACTTTTGCACCTTCGTGAAGGCCACGTGCAAGACTACCATATACA
This sequence comes from Lathyrus tuberosus, assembly GCA_022829125.1. Lineage (NCBI taxonomy): Eukaryota > Viridiplantae > Streptophyta > Magnoliopsida > Fabales > Fabaceae > Lathyrus > Lathyrus tuberosus. Next base: position 14,331,485 of record JALAZF010000093.1, on the reverse strand, counting down.
TATATGCACAAACAAAATAATGAAAAAAATTATTACTGAAAAAGCCTACAAAAGAATCACTTTCATACATTGAAAAATAAGTATAATAAGTAATTCCATTATTTTAAACTATGTATTGATCTCTAGTTAATTCGAAAACATACTACTAAGAAACTTCTAATAATGCAGAGCAAAATTTGAATGTTTTTTAGATTTTGAAATAGAGCCTTTACTTGGCGGAAATGGTGATTAAAGTGACTCCCAGCTGCATAATGAAAAATCCCAGTGGCACCTGCATTTTGAGGACTGAAAAGCTATTGCCACCAGAAAAAAATAATAATAAACTATGTAGTCAACACAACTTATAATGAATTTTAATTTCTACCATAGAAAAATACAACAATAAAGTCATATGATGATTTCAAAATCCATCTAATGAGAGACCAAATGGCTAGAGTCATATATTGCTCTATTATCTACAAACGTTTTCCACCTGCACTTATAATGTCATATCATATCATACATAAAGAACAACTTAAATGAATGATTAATTCAAGACTTCATGACATTAAAGTTTTAACTAACTAATTTAGTCAAAACCACCAACATTTAAAAGAATCTGGCATACCCCAAATTTTGACCACTAAGATTTCCCATCATTGTGCAAATCATCATCACAATATGGATGAACCAACATGCCTCAATCAATCTCCTCATAGATGTTTGAGCATTCACTACTATCAAAGATTAGGGTTTCAAGCCCTCCCAAAGCTTTTAGACAAAAGATCAATCAAGAAATGACATGATCTTCAACTTGTCTAACCTCTCAAACACCCATAAAGGATCAAGAGGACTCCCATATCAAGAATCAATCACAAGGTTGCAACATTCCAAGTGGATTAAGCCTCAAGATCGTCAGTGTCACCAAATTAGGGTTTTGGTCGACCGGGGCCTCCAGATGGAAATTTTCCTCTGGGCATGAGCCAATGCTTCAAAGCATAACTTAAGATACTCCAAGGGACCTCATGGACCCAATCATCAAGTCAATTTAACCTCAGGGGATGCATTTGAAAGCTCCTGTGTGAAATTCTGGTACAGATATGTGATGTCTTATGCAATGTCACAACATCGCAATCTGCTGTAAGAACAAGGCACTAAAAAGAACTGTGATGTTATGTGTGATGTTACAGCAACACACTCTGCAATGTAAAACAACAGAAAACTACAGAATTGCACACACAAGGATTGTTCACCCAGTTCGGTTCAACAACCTACATCTGGGGGCATACCAAGCCAGGAAGGAAGTCCACTATTAGTAGTATCAAATTACAGACTCAATAGACCAGTTGACGATCTACCTAATTTAATCACTACCCAATGACCCTTCTACCTAAGTCTTCCCTAGGTAAGAGACTCCATATCACTTCCTATCATCACTATGATGTCTAGCAGTCAACTACACCGTCACTGCATCAACAACTTGATTACCAATAACTGTACAACCATAGAAGACACCCTTCCATGACACCCTTTGGAGTTGCTTCAAAGCTTCCTCTGAGAACAATACCAAACTCATTACCTACAGGTTTCTGAGTTAAACACAGTGACCATCTCACAACCCGAGTGGTTCACTTAGATAAAGCCCTAAAGATCTACATCTTGGACCCGTGCCAAACCTAGATTACAAGCATTCTATTTATAACCTTTTTCCTACTGGATATGGGCCTTAAAATCCTAGTAAATCTTCTGCTACAAATCTCCAAAAGATTCTGCAATAAAATAGATCTTCAATTAAATCTTCAATCAGCTCTTCATAATTAACTCTTAATTATTCTTCATATCTTTTAGCCTTAAAAACATCTCCACATAATATTTCCAGGATATTATGTATCTTTTAAATCTTCACTTTTAATTCAGCTGCAAGATCTTCTCCACACAAATAGGCAAGATCTTCTCCACACAAATAGGCGAGATCTTCTCCACACAAATAGGAACAATTCTCCATGTCTATTTGCATGAAAATAGCAACAAGATCTGCTCCACATTTGATTGTAACAGAATATATCTATTCCATGATATTCTCCTGCAATCTCTCAATCAGATCTTATCCTTAACATACTTGCACATGCGCAGCCCTAAAACTTACCAAACTGATGTTTTGTCATCTGATGTTATGACATCGGGTTTGACATCAGCACAAAACTGCAACCCTTAAAAACTTAACATAACCAGAAACTTAACTAAACATAACAAGGCTGTTAAAAACTTATGTTGAAACATCAACCATGACATTAACATTGTTTTACCAAAATTCTAGCCAACTACAAGAATTAACAATCTCCCCCTTTGGCTAATTTTGGCTAAAATAATTTCATCCTACATCAGAACAACTTGCAGCGACAACTACCCCTCAAAACTAAAACAGCTGCACAAACTACACGTTCCCTCTCCAGCCTAGAACCACAACAGACAACTAGGCAACTTCTAGGCTAACCGCGTGCCAACAATATTCTATCAACAGACAACTAGGCAACTTCTAGGCTAACTCTCCCCCTTTTTAGCCACAATTGGACAAACTCTGAATCTGCCAACCAACATACTCAGAACAAAATCCAGACTCAATAGCTCCTATTGTACATTCTCTCCCCCTTTTTGGCCAACAATTGACAAAGATTTGGGTAAATGTATACTTCTGATTCAATCCATTGACACACCATGAACTTCACCAAAATATCCAAAACAAAAGATCAACTCCCCCTATCTAAGATAACCAGTGCTAATTTGCAAGAAGAACACCTTAAATGAATGGAAAACATAAGACTCATCTTCATGTCTTCAAGAGCGCACCCTCTGTTCAACACACCTGCTGAACGCATTCACTTAATGCTTCACCCTCAAATAATCCAAATACCAAAACTCACATCTTGCCAAGTTGATCAACTTCTCTATACACAGGTATGATCACAATGAACTCCTTGATCATAAAATTTGAAAAATCCAGTCAAAGTCTTCATTCATCCAATCAGGAATGCTTCACACAATCATCCACAAGTTATGAAGCACACACACAATGCCTTCCACTGAACTCTAAGTCAACTCCTCACACTTAGAATAACACGCACTAAGACAAGTGTACAATCTATTCAAGGCCATGATTCAATCTTGTCTTCAGACATCTCCTCAGAAGCATGTGCGCATATGATTCAAACAATTAGCTTCACATGGCTAAAACCATTCATGTCTGTAATACCCCAAATTTTGACCACTTAGATTTCCCATCATTGTGAAAATCATCATCACAATATGGATGTACCTTTATGCTTCATTAGTCTCCCCAAAGATGGGTGAGCATCCACTACAATCAAAATTAGGGTTTCAAGCCCTCTCTGAGTGCTTAGACAAAGGATAAATCAAGAAATGACATGATCTTCAACTTGTCTAATCTCTTAAACATCCACAATGGATCAAAAAGGACTCTCACTTCAAGGATTAAGCACAAGGCTGCTCCCTTCTAGGTGGATCAAGTCTCAAGATCGACAGTGTCACCAAATTAGGGTTTTGGTCGACCAGGGCCTCCAGATGGAAATTTTCATCTGGGCACAAGGCAATGATCCAAAACATAACCTAATATACTTCATGGAACCTCATGAACACATGCATCAAGTCAATTTTGCCTCAGGGGATGCATTCATCAAAAATCAGGAATTAGGGTTTCTTGACCTAATTCACCCCTAAGTTGACTTTTGGGACAAACCATGAGCCAAGACCTCAAGAGATGATTTGAGGGTCTCTAATATACCATATTGATCCATTTGGAACAATGGATTGATCCAAGAAGCTTGAGCAACAAGTCTCAATTTCATCTGCACCACAATTAGGGTTTTAAGGGAAAAGTCAACTGTAACTTTGACTTTTGACTTGGACATGCTCCCAAACCCTAATACATGATTGAATATACCCTATGACGCCCATGGAACATGTCCATCAAGTTTGATTTAGGTCAAGGACATGATTTCCTGAAGAATTGCACAGTTTGGAATTCATCTGATAAAAAGTCAACTGTGCACAAAAGTCAACTTTGACTTTTTGAGATTTTTCACCAAAATGGATTTTTAACCCTAAAATGATGTTAATGTGTGATTTGAATCATCATTCATCAAGAAAAATCAAGAAAAGTGAGATAACTTGTAAAAGGGGTAACCATAAAACTTAGAAATTTTTCTAAGTTAAAAATAAAGTGGCAAAGGTACCAACTTTGGAGGACCATAACTCCTAAACCACAAGGCCATTTTTTCTCATCAAAAGATGGATTTGTAGCCCTCATTATCACCTACAAAAACTTCAACTACAAGTCATTCCAATTCATTAAGGATTTTGAGTTATGGAGTGATCAAAGTGGCTGAAAAGTGAAAATGTCACTTTTTCCAACACTTAGTGAAATTTTCACTAAGTCAGATTCTGCTTCACTTTTTGCCAAATGTAGGGGGATTTTTCACTTGGAATCAAAAGAGATCAAAACCAAACTTGTTCAAACAGTTGTTGTATCATGTAAGAGCTTTCCAAAATGGCCAAGAACACTGCCAAATTCAACCTACACCATGAGATACAACATTGCCAAGTTGCCTTGCTGAAATCTGTCAAGGCAAGGCAGAATTTGCAACTTTGGTCGATTTGCCAAAATCAACCAAATTCAATTGCTCCAATCCACTTGGACACCTCAGAGGATTAAATCTAAAGGGGACAATCACTGAGCCAAGCCTCCAAGGTCCAAGGAACAAGGAATAGCATGTTGAACCAAGAGTTGCCAAAATAGGGACAAGATTTCAAATTTGGAATGAGGCATTCAATGGAACCATCAAGGTGGCATGGACTGAGCCATTCTCATATGAAATCAGTCAAGACTTATCCAAGACCAAGGGGACCAAAGCTCTGTGCCCTAACCTCTAGTCAATGGCTAGAGGAGACTTGCATTTCCATTGGCCAACATTGAGGAAACCTACTTACCAGCTGCCATGCACTATTCCTTGCAAAACAAACTTGCTCTACTATAAATAGAGCTCAATTGTGGTCAGTTTGAGTACACCAAAGCCATCTAACAGATGCTTTCCTCAAAATCTCTTCTTTCACTCCAATTTTGCCTTCTAAGGCAAGTCACTATCGGGTTTTGAGTTTGAGAGCAATTCCAATCAAACCAATCACTCACACACCTCACATACATCACATATGAGCTGATCAAACACTTAGATTACTTCTGAAACATCAATTTCACAAAATCACCAGCTGGTTGCTCAAGGTTTTAACCAAAGTGCAGCTGAGGTACCACAAAATGATCCAGCCAATTTCAATCAAGTCCAACCATCCAAACATAATCCATAGGGTGTAGGGAAGCTGTTCAGATCATCACCACTCATCTGTAACACCTCCAAATCAAAAATCACTTTGAACTTGCTGTCACGACTTGGAGGTAAGCACATACTTGGTCATCTCTCAATCTATGCATATTTCCTTGCACAATAATTTGGCCATATGTTCATAATCATGCATGGAATGTTTTCCCTCAATTAATTGCATTGTTTGAATCGTGTATCAAAAATCCTAGCCTTCATGCAGAAATTAGGGTTCTTGAGGTCTCTTCGTGATTTCTTGTTGTATGTTTAATTTAAATGAAATTAAAGTACATAGACATGATCGTGAGGTTGAGGCGAGCATAATGATATGTGGATTGCATGATATGATTACGTATTCATGGAGATTGGATAGAAAATACAAATATGAGAAACCAAGAACACGCGCGTGTTCTTCAGCCTGTTCTTGGCGCCATTTTCATATATTCAAATATTTGAATTTTGTGATTTTTGTTTAATTGATTCAAAAATTAATTTCTCTCTGAGTTTTAATGATTTTGAGTTGATTCTTTTTTTAATAATTCACAAAAATGTTAAAATATTTTATTTTATAAAAAAATACCAAAAATATTATTTATTTCATATAATTGATATTTTTGCAAAAAATTAATATTTTAATTGTTTTTGGCATTTTAAATATTTTTTCTACATTGATTTTGCAACTTTTAATGCTTTCTAATTATTTTGTAGGTCAATACTTAATTTTTGAAACATTAATCCAAGGTCACAATTTGTTTTCCATGTCTTAAACAATTTTTGATCATTTTAATTGAATTTTTATTCAATTAAATACATTTTGAAAACAAATTAGGGTTTTGGATTAATTCAACCCTCATAAATCATTTTCAAAACACTTTGGGCCTCTTGAGAGAGTGTAAGTCCCATCCCCCCTTGTACAAAAACTTTTTGGGCCTCACTCATTGTATAAGTCCCTCTGTACAAGTAAACGGCGCGATCGTCGCCCGTTTAAAAATAAAAATCATCTGGGTCTCTCCTTGAGCTATAAGACCCATTCAAAACACTTTGGGCCTCTATTAGAGTGTAAGACCCAATCCCCCTTTTAACCAAAACATTTTGGGCCTCACTTATTGTATAAGTCCCTCTGCGTTAAAAGAAAACCTCGGCGCGATCGCCATTTTTAAACGAAATATCATTTGGGCCTACCCTCGTGTTATAAGCCTCACTCTTTTTTCTTTAAACCTTTTTGGGCCTCTTGAGAGAGTGTAAGACCCATCCCTTTGTACAGAAAACCTTTTTGGGCCCCAGTCACTTGTATAAGTCCCTCTGTACAAATTCAACAGTGCGCTCACTGATAAAACCCTGGGCCTCTCCTTGAGCTGTAAGCCCCAAATCTTTCTTTTTCAAAGCACTTTCTCCTTTGATTTTGAATATACTGTTGTTTTCAATCTTTCTTTGTTGAACAACTAACCAAACAGCATGGAAGCACTACAACCGAGTAAGTGGTTATCGCTTTCATTTACTGCTTTCATATTATAAACTGTATTGTGGGGCTGCTCACTGTAAGTCTCCTTTCATAAACTCATATCTACTGTGTAATAATAGTATAGATATTTCGAGTTTCCCCGGCAACTACGTCTAGAACTAGGTGACGCCGTTTCATTTATTCGTAGAAATAGATGCCTAGATCCCCAATAGAAGCACCAGATACAGTCTTCTATTCGGCTGTCCTCCTTAGGAATCGTCAAGAAGCTCTACTCCCCAAGATGAATGTATTCTCCGTGAATGGCATCTTTGAGTTTCTTCCAAATTCTTGAACTTTCCTGACTTGATCTATTCCTTGTGGATAGCTTGCCTTGAGTGTCTCGGGGTTTGGGTACCCACTACGGTCATAATCTTGGACCTTAACTAAGGAACCCTCTTTAAAAGCTAAAAGTCGCTGGATAGTAAACCTCGCATGTTTACCAGTGGTTTTTATCTTTAAAAGAGTTATCTCTCCTAATGGAAAGGAGATGATAGACCCACGGGCTTCTTAAAAGCATCGGCCTCCTCTTGGGCATTATTCAAGGACACTACGGCTTCTTAGAAGTATTCACAGCCTCCTCTTAGGCTTCGTATAATGATCTTTTCCTCCGGGAATGATAGCCTCCTCTTGGGCTTCGTACAAGGACCCGTCGGCTTCTTAAAAGTTTCCAGCCTCCTCTTGGGCTTCGTACAAATTGTCCCGACGACCTCCTAGAGGTATAGGAACAGAACCTAGTCATCCTCATAGAACAGTCCTTTCATAGAGTCTACTACTGTTTCTCAAAGCATAGTACGAAAGAAAAAAAAACTCTAGACTTGGACAGTCTAGCTTCCTTGAGTCTCAAAGACATTCTCAAGTGACCCCTTCGTTAAATAGGAAGGAAACCCGTAGACTCGGACAGTCTCAATACCCTTTGGATTTCCCAAAGAGAAGGAAATATCCCTGATCCTCAAATCAAATCCCTGAGTACAGTGTTGCTCATATAAGAACTGATTTTCTCTTTTAAAATCAGTATATTGGATCTGTCACTCAACTGAAACAAACCTTTAGCCTCCATCTCGGGCTTCGTACGAGATACAAAAACACTCTCTTGTTGAGTATCAAAGACTCTCTTGTTGAGTCAAACTTTTAGCCTCTATCTCGGGCTTCGTACGAGACACAAAGACTCCCTCGTAGAGTCAAACAAACAATAGCCTCCATCTCGGGCTTTATACGAGATACCAAAAGACTCCATCGTCGGGTCAAAAACTTTTAGCCTCTCTCTCGGGCTTTGTACGAGACACAAAATAGCCTCCTCTTAGGCTTTGTATAATGATTTTCCTAGAGGAAATTAGCCTCCTCTTAGGCTTTGTATAAGAAAACCACTGGTTGATCCAATCAACCTTTTAGCATCAAAGCTGTGCCTCGTTCACAGTACACAAACATCAACAACTCCTTTCCTTTCATCTAATCGCTGTAAGCGGCAAGCCTCTGGATCATCTATATCCATGCCACTGTCCCTCTTTTAGCATGAGAAATTCCTAAGGAAAGATGGCATTGCTCTACACTGAGTTAAAGTCTTCTCCTTCAGGTTAAAACCCTTTCTTCGGAAATTATGGCATTGCTCGGATCCGCGTATCCCAGTTAAAGTAATTCTCCTTCCCCCTCTTTAGAGATGACAAATTCTCTCTAAAGTTGAGGTCTTTCAGCTTCACGTCTTGGGCTTTGAACAAGACACAAATAGACCTTTCAGCTTCACATCTTGGGCTTTGAACAAGATACAAATCACCTTTCGCTTCACGTCTTGGGCTTTGAACAAGACACCAAAACACCCATTTCCTCCCATAGAATAGGAGGAACTACGAACGCTCTGATTTCCCTATTTCGGTAAACGGGAATACGTAGGCATAAGATCGAAAGAAAAGATCTTAGCGAGCGCAATCAACAAAAAACCCAAATCCTATATCTCCATCAATTAAAAGCAGTATTTCAAAAGCACCAGTCCTAACATCCTAATCCTTGTTCCCCACTAGAAAGTCCTAGAAAGAAAGAAAACCGTATTGGCGAAAATACAAATAACCAGTACAAAGGCCCCCCACATTGATAGCATCCGTAACCTAACAGACCACTGTTTAAACTCAGTATGCAAGCAGGGTTAATTGGAGACATCTATTTCCCTTCCTTATTCAACTCACAATAGGATAAAAATGAATCGACCTGTAGTTTTAAGCTCAACCGCAGAGAGCGACCAGCGCTTAAGAACCGCGTCCAAAATCGCTCGCTACAGAAAAGTGGCGCCCACCGTGGGGCCGTTCACTGACTTTCTTAAAATTTAAGGTTTAAACCTTGGGTAAGTCATTTTCATGGCGGTGGCCGCCAACAGGAAAAGTGGCGCCCACCGTGGGGCCCTTGTTTTTCTTTCTTTCTGTTTTCCTTGTAAAATGGCAACTCTGCTGGGGAGTCTTTGCCAAGATCTTTTTGCCTTAGGGCATCATCCCCGTTTTCCACGGAAAATGGGAACTCTACCGAAGAGAAAGATTGACCTATGCTGGTCCATCTCTTAGGCAGGGAACCACAGATTGGGGCTTCCGCCGGGGAACTCATTTCTGTCAGGAACTTAGGAATCGTAGCTTTATAAGTCTAGGATGATTAGGACAAATATATATACTGCTTTTCCTAATTGCTATATGTGTTTATTTTTCTGCTACTGGGAATGCGTGTGATGCCGCATGTGGTGAGATTGAGTATACACTTAAGAAAAGCCAACCTTTTTCATAGTGCGGAAGCTATCGGAAATAGCTGTTACGCGATACTACCCTCATTTGAGGCTGTTGATCTATTCTCGGTGAATGGCACTTACTCTAAGATTGCACACAACTCGCTGGCGATCCGCTTGTTGTCTGTCTTCCTGGGAGGAGCTGATGATAATGAGTACAGGTACAAAAATCACCCTAGTATAAACCTTTGGGGATGGGTAGAGCCTTGACTTCATGACAACGACCCTCTGACCCCATGTTTTTTCTATGTTTTTGTGTGCTACATTCATGCATCCATTTAATAAAACATTAAAACATTCAAAAAACTTTCTCTTCTAGTCTCTCTGTTTTTCAAATTAAACTAAGACTGTGATTGCAAATATCAGAGAAAAAGATTACACTAATGGATTTCGGTAGAAGGAGAAATCACCAGTATACCTTCAAGGTTCCAAAACTAGGGGATTTGAGAAGGTTAGCAAGGATGATCGCTAACCCTGAGGCTTTCAGAGCCAAGCACGGTGGTTTGCTACCACTGTTAAGAGTCCATGTGATTGAGGGAATCATGGATGCGCTCATTCAGTTCTACGATCCGGTTTATCACTGTTTCACATTCCCGGATTACCAGCTAGCACCAACGCTGGAGGAGTATTCTCATCTGACTGATTTACATATCACTGATCGAGCTCCATTTTCTAGACTGAAAGAAATTCCAAAGAATCAGACTATTGCAATAGCAATTCATTTGGACGAGTCTGAGGTCAGGACTCACATGACCACTAAGGGTGGCATCCAAGGTTTGCCAGCCCAATTCTTGACAAAAAAGGCTCTATACTTCGCTAGTATAGGGAACGTGACTGCTTTTGAAAGCATCTTTGTCTTGCTCACCTACGGGTTATTTTTCTTTCCCAACATCAATAACTTCGTCGATATCAACTCTATTAAGGTTTTTCTCATTGGAAACCCTGTGCCGACTTTGTTCGCAGATGCGTATCATTCTGTACACTTAGGAAATTTGTATAGCGGAGGGGAGATCACATGCTGTGTACCTTTGCTCTATAAATGGTTTATCTCGCACTTGCCCAAGTCTGCTGCTTTTTGGGATTGCAAGAGTGTCTTACGTTGGTCGCAGAAGATCATGTCTCTCACCAATTCTGATATAGATTGGTGTAATAGGATTTATGAGGGAATCAGAATCATTGACCGTTGTGGAAACTTCCCCAGCGTACCCCTCATAGGAACTAAAGGAGGAATCAACTATCATCCGATATTGGTTCTTCGTCAATTTGGATACCCGATGAGACACATCCCACTGGGTGTTCATCTGGAAGGTCTTTTCTTCAAAGAAGGAGAAAATGACAGAGCACTAAAAATGGAAATAGTACAAGCTTGGAAACAGGTTCATAAGAAAGGACGAGAGTCTCTGGGAAAACCGGACTGTGTCTCGGTGGAGCCTTATCTCCATTGGGTACAAACCAGAGCTCTCAAGCTAAAAATGCCTTATCCTCGTTACGGAATTCTTCCACCGAGGGAAACTGTCATGTACTTCATGACGGAAACTGAAAAGCTTCAGGTTACTCTCAACAAAGTTCAAAAGGAAAGAAAATCTTGGAAGAACAAGTACCGCACCCTCGACGTAGAGTGTAGCCAAATACAGCAACTACTAAAAGAGAAAGATGCTCTGATTGAAATTTTGGAGCAGCATGCTGTAGAGAATCAAGATGACCAAAGGAATTTGCTCACTCCTTTCACTTGGCAAAGGAATGACAACCCGACAACGGCCCAAGAGCCCCGGTCAAAGAAAAGGAGGATACCAGAGTCAGCACCCGGTTTCTCCTCAGAGAGGACTCGGGACCCATTAGTTTAGGTTTCTGTTTCTGCACTTTGTAATCTACTGTATTTCCCTTCCTGTAATCCTTTGAATTTCAATAAAAAGGGGTTTCCCCACAGTTTGATATTTGCAATCTAGAGTCAAACTGTCTCATTCATATAATACTCGGGCCAATCGTCAGAAAAAGATGGATGATCTTGAGGAAGAAAACAGAGAGTTGAAAGTAGAGATCGACGCTCTGAGAGAGGATATGAGAAAGCTTCGTAACGACGTGCAAGCCATGGCAGAAGCTCAGCTACAAAGAACTGTGATCTCAGAGATCACCTCAACGCCCATCATAGAAAAGTATGATCCTAGGTATCAGATTCCGAAAGATCGTCCTTGGGGCATGCCTGTTAACTATATCCCGGAAGGATATGTTCCACCGATCACTGAAGATCAGGGAATCGCAACAGAAGCCGCTGGGCCTGAAGGTTACAAACTTCGGGAAAGCGAAGATGCCAGGGGCATACTGAAGACTCCTGAAGGTTACAAACTTCGGGAGGCGCCAAGACTTACTGCCGTAGTCACGGTACCACCCCCTTGTGGTGCACACTGTCCCGGAAGGACAGATTCCACCAACACCTTCTGATAAGAAGGAAACTATGTTTGACAGAATGGAGGAATTCCAGGAACAGTTCTTAGAAATGCAGAAAGAGCTGCAAGCCATTCGCGGTCAGGATCTATTTGGAAAGGACGCCGCAGACCTCTGCTTGGTCCCAAATGTGAAAGTCCCACACAAATTTCAAGTGCCCGACTTTGAAAAATACAAGGGTAACTCTTGCCCTCAAAGCCATCTGGTGATGTACGCTCGGCGGATGTCAGCTCAGACGGAGAATCAGGACCTGCTGATTCACTACTTCCAGGATAGTTTAACCGGTGCCGCACTCAAATGGTACATGGGTTTAAACCGTACTACGATCAGTACATTCAGAGATCTTGGTACTGCCTTCGTCCAACAATACAAGTACAATTTGGACATGGCACACGACAGAGATCAACTCAGATCAATGTCGCAAAAGGAAAAGGAAACCTTTAAGGAGTATGCTCAAAGGTGGCGTGAAATTGCCGCTCAAATTTGTCCACCTCTTGAGGAAAAAGAGATGACAAAGATCTTCTTAAAGACCTTAAGCTCATTTTACTATGACCGAATGGTCGCCAGTGCACCCAGTGATTTCACTGAAATGGTCGGCATGGGTGTACGTCTTGAGGAAGCCGTCCGAGAAGGACGTTTGGTAAAAGACACTGGATCGACGAGCGGTACTAAAAAATACGGTAGTGCTCTCCCTAAGAAAAAAGAGCAAGATATTGGGAATATCTCTCTCGGAAAGCAAAGGCGTCGTTATTAGCCAGTAGCAGCTGTTACTCCTGCTATCAGCCCCGCGCCTGTTCCTATGTATCAACCTCAGGTTGCGCAGAGCCAACCTGACCAACAAAGGACACAACAGCCTCTTCAGCAGGCTCGTCCTCCATATAACAACAACTGTATAACACGGCCACCAGGATTTGATCCTATACCCGTAACGTACACAGAACTGTTTCCGTTACTGCTGGCTAAGGGGCACATTCAGACTAAGTCTCCCCTTTCAGTTCCGGAAAATCCGCCTTTTTGGTTTAAAGCGGATCAAACATGTCCTTATCATCAAGGAGGTTCAGGGCATAACATTGAGACTTGCCTCAATTTCAAATCCGACGTGCAAAAGCTTGTTAGGAGCGGGCTCTTATCTTTCAAAGATACGAATCCCAATGTTCTCACGAACCCGCTGCCTCAACATGAGAAAGCTGCAGTCAATCTGATTGAGAAAGAGACTAACGATGTCTATCAAATTCACGATGTACTCTTATTGGGGACCAATCTGGTCAAGATGCATTGTAGACAGAGTGGATATGGCCATGTGCCACCTCATAATTATCACCAGTGTGATGTCTGCTCTAAAGATAACCAGGGGTGTTCTGTAGTGCAAGCAGCTCTACAGGAACAAATGGATCTTGGATGGATCCAAGAGCACCGAGTTCGTGAAGTTAACATGGTTTAAACGAATTCCAACATCATTCAAAACCACGACATCCGTGCGATGAATGTCAACTTGGTGGCGATGCACTCAAGGCAAAGCCAGTATCATAATCTGCCGCAGCACGATTACAGTTCCTGTCTGATTTGCTCGGTAAACAAACAGGGATGCTCTTTCATACAAGAGGCCCTCCAGCGTCAGATGGATCTTGGATGGATCCAAGACTACCATGATAGGAACTCCTATCAAATCAACATGGTTCAGATCTTCGACATCCGCGTAATGGATACCAACCTGGTAGAGTTACATGCTGAGCAGGTCCGACTTGGATTCTTAATATCACATGACTATCAAAATTGTAAAGCGGGTTGCGAAAACGATCGAGGTTGTACCCTTGTCCAGGAGGCACTTCAGCACTTGTTAAATCACTGGTGGATGCCAATCTATATGGACGAAGATACTCAGCAGATTAGTATCAATAACAGGAATCCTACTCGTCGTCAAAGTCAGGATGTCCGATCAATGGAAGATGACCTAGTGAGGTTACATTGTATTCAAAGTGGGCGTGGCCAGGTGCCACCACACAACTATGACAGTTGTAGCGTCTGTTCGGAAAGTAACCAAGGGTGTTACCTTGTGAGAGAAGCTCTTCAGGGTCAGGTCGATCATGGAGAAATTCGTCCATATCCCGGTTCAGGACCCATCATTTGGTCGCCGAACTACCTTGCCGAGCAAGTTGAGGATGTTGTCACGATCTCTGGTCATCACAGGACCAGTGATGTTTTTGCCATCATCCCTCTACTTGACGAATCTAGAGTTCCCAATCGGGAACGGATCAAGGTTACTTATAATGGTCAGAAAAATCAGAAGGTTCCCATAGTCATTTATCTACCGGGGCCACTACCGTATGAATCAGCTAAGGCAATCCCTTACAAATACGGTGCAACAATAATCGAGAATGGAAAGGAAATTCCATTACCCTCCGTCGTGAATATTGCAGACATCAGTCGTGTAACACAGAGCGGTCGAATCTTCAACCAAGGGGTTGGAGAATCCAACAAAGAAAAGGAACTTTAGGCAGAAATTCCTGATCCACCAGTCAGTCAATCTGGTAATCCCGACTTTTCAAAAGACAAAGATGAGATGCTAAAGCTCATCCAAAGGAGTGAATATAACATTGTTGATCAACTGTTACAGACTCCTTCAAAGATCTCGGTATTATCACTGTTACTCAGTTCAGAAGCACACAGAGAGGCTCTACAGAAAGTCTTGGAGCAAGCCTTTGTGGAACAGGATGTAACAATCAGAAAATTCGATAGCATTGTCTCTAACATCACTTCCTGCAATAATTTGGGATTTAGTGATGAGGAATTACCTGAAGAGGGTCGTCGTCATAACATGGCGCTCAACATTACAGTTAACTGCCAGGGCGATGCTTTAGCCAACGTACTGGTAGACACAGGGTCAGCCCTGAATGTTATGCCGAAGTCCACCTTGATGCAATTATCATTCAAGGGCCCTCCGATGGGAGTCAGCGAGGTCGTCGTCAAAGCATTCGACAGATCCAGAAAAACGGTTATCGGCGAAGTTGATCTTCCCATAACTATTGGTCCTCACACTTTCCAAATCACTTTCCAGGTCATGGACATCTGGGCAACGTACAATTGTTTATTAGGAAGACCTTGGATACATCAGGCTGGAGCAGTTACTTCAACTCTCCACCAAAAGCTAAAGTTCGTTCAGAACGATCAACTTATCATGGTTTGTGGGGAACAAGCCTTGCTTGTGAGTAACCTATCATCATCTACTTGCGTGGAACCCGAGGAGGTTATTGGAACTCAGTTCCAAGCACTATCGGTGAGCAAGAATGATCAATCCGAAGAAGGAACTTCAATTTCTTCAAACAAAGATGCTATCAAAGCGGTCGAGAGTACCGATACGACAGGATGGGGATGGCTTGTCATCCCTATTGACAATAAAATAAAGAAGGGTCTTGGTTTTTCTGCAACCTGTACTCAGACAGCCGCCAACGATGAAAGTCTTCATCCCCTTCAAAACTTCTTCCACAGTGGAGGTTTTCTTCACCCAGTGTCTCAGACAGTTCATGCTATCAATGAGGAAGATCCCTCTGACACAGATGAAGAATGGAAGTCCTACCTTAACAAGGACGGCTATATGTCTCAGGAAGAGGTGCCTATGCCTTTTTGCTTTCCTACAGAAAGTCCGAGATTTATACCAAGATCAGATGTCGAAATGATCTACGGAGATTATGATCTGGAAGGATGTCGTGCTCCGCCAAATTCATTAGAGGAAGACACTCTGATGAAAGACAACTTTGACTCTACCTACTATGGCCCGATGGATGGTCTGCCAATGTGGCAACCTTATCCAGGAAACTTGGGGCAAGAAAGTCAGCCGAGTAATGAAACTCAGCTGAGCGTCATTGAACAGAATACCTGTGTCCCCGCCATGTCATGGGATCAACACTCAGGTCATTCGGAAACTACTCAACATGAAGATGAATTCGCAATGTTTGCAGGACTTGAATTCATCAACTATGCTTTTCCTGAGGTCAACGTCATCGAGAGGGATGACTTCTCCAGTTCCAAAGAAGTTTGGGACACTATGGGACAACCAAGTGGAAAATACGACTTTATGGTCAAGTACACTGCTCCCGAAAGCTCTCGTATCAGACTCGAAGATATCCAGTCAACTGGATGGGGAGATACAGCTGAGAGCACCAATGCTATGCAAAATGCAACAGAGGAATCCTCCTACGACAATTCTGCTTGGGAGACAGATTCCAATGATCATACTCCACCAGAAATCAGCGTCATTTCTGAAGACAAATCAAGGAAGGTGCCAGACTTTGTGATTCACTGAGGAGTTCGCCGCCAATGGGTTGCTGTCGATATTCCGGAGGTCGTTCGTCAGTCAAAGTAATTGCCATCTTTAACCTTTCACCCTGCCCAGGTGAAACGGATATTTTGATAGGGCTCGCTTTCTATAAATTTCCCTCTTCGCTTTGCCCAAAGCGACAGAGTTTTGTTTTATAGGGCTGTAGTTTCAAGATTCGACTTGTTCATTAATAAAATAACGTCGTTCAGTAATTTCCGCATTAATTGCTGTTTTCTCTTTTTGCTTTTTCAGAAAATGGTAATCCTAAAAAACATTCAATAATAAAAACAAGCAGTAAAATCAAAACACTGCACACACTTGCATTTTCTCTATCTCTTCTAAACACGAATCATCACGTCATGCAGATTACTTGTTTTATACCCCGTTGAAACATACGATCCGATGCCTTCTTCCAACTTTGAGTTCCCGGTATTCGAGGCTGAAGAAGAAGATGACGACCAAATTCCAAAAGAGATCTCCCGACTACTCAGACAAGAGCAAAGGTCCATTGAACCTCACAAAGAGCCGTTGGAAACGGTAAACTTAGGTTCAGAAAAAGAGAGAAAAGAAATCAGGATCGGAGCACTGCTCAGTCCAACTACCAGAGAGGGTTTGATAAAGCTTCTCAAAGAATTTCCCGATGTATTCGCTTGGTCCTATCAGGATATGCCAGGGTTGGATACCAGCATCGTGGAACATCACTTACCGCTAAGATCGGAATGTCCGCCAGTAAAGCAAAGGTTGAGACGCACTCACCCGGACATGGCCATCAAAATCAAAGAGGAGGTACAGAAACAGATCGACGCGGGTTTCCTCGCTACATCTGAATATCCTCAATGGTTAGCCAACATCGTACCCGTTCCCAAAAAGGACGGAAAGGTCAGAATGTGTGTTGACTACAGGGATCTGAACAAGGCAAGTCCAAAGGATGACTTTCCTTTACCACACATTGACATGCTGGTTGACAGCACAACAAAGTTCAAAGTATTCTCCTTCATGGATGGATTCTCGGGCTATAACCAGATCAAAATGGCGTCGAAAGACATGGAGAAAACTTCGTTCATTACCCCATGGGGTACCTTTTGTTACAAGGTAATGCCGTTCGGTTTGAAGAATGCCGGGGCAACCTATCAAAGGGCCATGACTACTCTGTTTCATAACATAATACATAAGGAAATCGAGGTATATGTCGATGATTTGATTGCAAAATCAAGAACAGAGGATGAGCACGTTGAACATCTGTCAAAATTGTTCGAACGTCTAAGAAAATTCAAGCTCCGCTTGAATCCCAACAAGTGCACCTTCGGTGTCCGTTCAGGGAAACTACTAGGGTTCATCGTCAGCCAGAAAGGAATTGAAGTTGATCCTGACAAGGTCAAGGCCATTCAAGAAATGCCTTCTCCGAAAACTGAAAAACAAGTCAGAGGATTCCTGGGACGTTTGAACTACATCTCCAGATTCATATTCCTTATGACCGCGACATGTGTGCCGATTTTCAAATTACTGAAAAAGAACCAGGATTGCGTTTGGTCAGAAGATTACTAAACCGCCTTCGACAATATTAAGGAATACCTGTTGAATCCGCCGATTCTATCACCTCCAGTGGAAGGAAGACCACTGATCATTTACCTCACAGTCCTAGAGGACTCAATGGGATGTGTACTTGGCCAACAAGACGAAACCAAACGGAAAGAGTCTGCCATCTACTATTTGAGCAAGAAATTCACCGACTGCGAGACTCGGTACACGATGCTCGAGAAAACTTGTTGCGCTTTGGCTTGGGCAGCCAAACGTCTTCGCCAGTACATGATTCGTCATACTAATTGATTGGTCTCCGAAATGGATCCAATCAAGTACGTTTTCGAAAAACCTGCTCTCACGGGAAGGATTGCCCGTTGGCAGATGTTACTATCAGAATATGACATAGAGTACCACGCTCAGAAAGCTGTTAAAGGAAGTATTTTAGCCGATCATTTGGCTCATCAACCGATTGACGATCAAGAATCAATCGGGTTTGACTTCCCAGACGAAGATGTCATGTATCTAAAGATGAAAGATTGCGATGAACCGCTACCCAGTGAAGGGCCAGAACCAGGTTCCCAGTGGGGACTTATCTTTGACGGAGCAGCCAATCATTATGGAAACGGAATTGGGGCATTCATTGTTACCCTTCAGGGTATCCACATTCCTTTCACTGCTAGACTTACGTTCAAATGTACGAACAACGAGGCCGAATACGAAGCTTGTATTATGGGTCTCGAAGAAGCGATTGATTTAAGGATAAAAAACTTGCACGTATATGGCGATTCAGCCCTGGTTATTAACCAGATAAAAGAAGATTGGAACACATACCAATCGGGATTGATTCCTTACAAAGACTATGCAAGAAGGTTGTTACCGTTCTTCAACAGAGTCGACTTTCATCACATCCCTCGTGATGAGAATCACATGGCTGATGCATTAGCCACTCTCTCTTCCATGATTAGTGTAGGTCGATGGAATGACATACCTAAGATCGACATCATGCGCCTTGAACGGCCCGCTTACATCTTCGCGATTGAAGCAGTCATAGACGACAGACCTTGGTATCACGATATCAAATGCTTCCTTCAGAAACAAGAGTACCCATCTGGGGCACTCAGAAAAGACAGGAAAACCCTCAGAAGATTGGCTGGAAACTTCTTCCTGAGCGGTGACACTCTTTATAAGAGAAATTTTGACATGGTCTTGCTCCGATGCATCGACAGACCAGAAGCAGACATGCTCATGAAAGAAATTCATGAAGGATCCTTTGGCACTCATGCCAACGGACACACAATGGCCAGAAAAATTCTGAGAGCAGGGTATTATTGGTTGACAATCGAATCTGACTGCTACAAGTACATGAGGAGGTGTCACAAGTGTCAGATATACTCCGACAAAATTCATGTACCGCCATCACATCTCAAAGTTCTTTCTTCCCCGTGTCCATTTTCCATATGGGGAATCGATATGATTGGTATGATTGAGCCCAAGGCTTCAAACGGACATCGGTTCATCCTGGTAGCCATTGATTATTTCACCAAGTGGGTCGAAGCAGCGTCATTCGCCAATGTAACCCGACAAGTGGTGGTCCGATTTATCAAAAACAATATCATCTGCCGTTATAGTGTTCCAAGCGAGATCATTACTGATAATGGATCTAACTTGAACAATAAGATGATGAAAGAGTTGTGTGCTGAGTTCAAGATCGAACACCATAACTCATCTCCCTACCGACCCAAGATGAACGGAGCGGTAGAAGTGGCTAACAAGAACATCAAGAAGATTGTTCAAAAGATGGTTGTAACCTACAAAGATTGGCACGAGATGCTACCCTTTGCTCTTCACGGTTATCGTACATCTGTCCGCACTTCAACAGGGGCAACCCCTTTCTCTCTAGTATATGGCATGGAGGCAGTTCTCCCCATAGAAGTAGAGATCCCATCAATCCGGGTATTGATGGAAGCTAAGCTCACCGAAGATGAATGGTGTCAAAGTCGACACGACGAACTGAACCTGATCGAAGAAAAGAGAATCACGGCACTATGCCATGGTCAGTTATATCAACAGAGAATGAAAAGGGCGTTCGACAAAAAGGTCCGACCTCGTATTTTCAGAAAAGGAAACCTCGTGCTCAAGAAGATACAATCATTTCTCACTGATTCTCGGGGTAAATGGACCCCAAATTATGATGGCCCCTATGTGGTCACAAAAGCTTTCTCAGGCGGCGCCTTGAGACTTGCAACCATGGACGGAGAGGAATTTGCCTACCCCACGAATGTTGATGTAGTCAAGAAATACTTTGCCTAAAACTAAAAATAAAAAAAAAACGTCTCGGTGGATTGAAAACTCGAAAGGGCGGTCCAGGCAAAAGTTAGAGACATGAAAAAAAAATCATCATCCCGATGGATTGGAAATCTCATAGTACAATCCAGGCAAAAATTATGGATAATGGCAAGTAACTATGTTCAACAGAGGCAAGTCCCTCAGCAGCAGTAGCATCATCTATTGGAGGAAATCTCCAATCAAAGGTCATCTTCGACAGAAGCTCAGGATGTCCCGAATTCAAAGTTGGTAGAAGGATAGTGGTTGTTATGTTTCAACGTAGCCCTTTTCCCTGTAAATTACCATTTTCTAACTTTGTATATACTCTTTGGAATCACGCGTTTGGCTGATCTTCATCTTATCAATAAAATTTGAGCCCTTGTGCTTTTGTTTGTAATTCTTTACTTGTTTTAGCTTTACAGAACGACATTGTTTAAACTTAATCAGCGATTCTTGAAATAAAACAAAAATGAATTTACTTGTTAAACTTTTTCTGCTTTTAAATTAAAGATGGCATTTCTTTTTACTGTTGAACATCAGAAGAACATCGATCGCTTCTCCCAAAGTAAGCGAACTTCAAAGTGCAGAATCAAAGTACTCCTTCTAAGCCAGTACTCCTGAATGAAGGGATCAACTGTGTCAGAGACCTTGTTTCGCCTGACACGCCTCGGCCGAGTTCTCATCTCCTAAGCCCGATCAACATAGCTCCCAATGGGACTATCTCTCCTAAGCAAGGTGGAATTGCTATTTTGAATCAACGGTACTTCTTCGCCCCGCGATGGCCGAGTATCCAATTGTGTTCATCCATTAGTCTGTATGTCGCGTCTGTTTTGTCAGCATATACATACATACATCGTGCATTTTTTTATTTACATTCACATTTCATATTGCATCACTATCACTCTAGTCGGTCTTGTCCCCTAGTGGTAGAAGTCCTCTCA
This sequence comes from Lathyrus tuberosus, assembly GCA_022829125.1. Classification (NCBI taxonomy): domain Eukaryota; kingdom Viridiplantae; phylum Streptophyta; class Magnoliopsida; order Fabales; family Fabaceae; genus Lathyrus; species Lathyrus tuberosus. The sequence continues at coordinate 14,310,319 of JALAZF010000093.1, read as the reverse complement.
ATCGAGTTGTCAGTTCTTGCCTCGTCAGGAAATACTGTGACTGAACAACCTCGCTTCCGGTTTAATTCTGGAAAGAAGTTAGTCCTTGACCACTTTGATAACTTGAACCTCTGAAAAGCCAGAGAAAACTTTCAATAAGCATCACTCTTCGCCATTGAAGATGATATCCTTGCTTTCCCGGATTAAGGAAAATCCACAGAGAAAGCCTCGTGATCAGAGATTCGACAGCACGCCAGTTTTGCTCCGAAAAACCACTGATGAGAAGGTCATTGGCACCTCAAAATTGGACCCCATCATATGGCGTTTCTCCTGGAAGATCCCGAGAAAAGTATGATGAAAGATCCCAAACGAAAACAGTCTCTCAAGAGACTCACTTTCCCTAGTAGAATCGACGAATGGCATCTCCCCAGGAAAATTCGGCGAGAAGTTTGAAGGAAAGCCGCTACGAATAGCGTCCCTTGTCAGTAAAGTTTATTGACCAAAAGAAACCAAGACCAGTTCCTTGGTAAGAAACCAGGATCAAGGGGAAGTTTAAATCAGAAACTAAGACCAGTTCCTTGGTAAGAAACCAGGATCGAGGGGAAGTTTAAATCAGAAACTAAGACCAGTTCCTTGGTAAGAAACCCTGATCGAGGGGAAGTTTAAATCAGAAACTAAGACCAGTTCCTTGGTAGGAAACCAGGAACGAGGGGAAGTTCATTTCAGAGACTGAGACCAGTTCTTGGTAGGAAACCAAGAACGAGGGGAAGTTCAAAAGAAACCAAGACCAGTTCCTTGGCTGAAGACCAGGATCGAGGGGAAGTTTACCTTTTCTAAGCATCATTGCTTAGCTAAAGAAGATGAATGCGTAAGCTACCATTCATAACCACCATCAAAATTTCGGATATTCCGATATTTAATCCTCTTGCACCTTCGGGTCCAAGAAGATTAAATAGGGGCATCTGTAATACCCCAAATTTTGACCACTTAGATTTCCCATCATTGTGAAAATCATCATCACAATATGGATGTACCTTTATGCTTCATTAGTCTCCCCAAAGATGGGTGAGCATCCACTACAATCAAAATTAGGGTTTCAAGCCCTCTCTGAGTGCTTAGACAAAGGATCAATCAAGAAATGACATGATCTTCAACTTGTCTAATCTCTTAAACATCCACAATGGATCAAAAAGGACTCCCACTTCAAGGATTAAGCACAAGGCTGCTCCCTTCTAGGTGGATCAAGTCTCAAGATCGACAGTGTCACCAAATTAGGGTTTTGGTCGACCAGGGCCTCTAGATGGAAATTTTCATCTGGGCACAAGGCAATGATCCAAAACATAACCTAATATACTTCATGGAACCTCATGAACCCATGCATCAAGTCAATTTTGCCTCAGGGGATGCATTCATCAAAAATCAGGAATTAGGGTTTCTTGACCTAATTCACCCCTAAGTTGACTTTTGGGACAAACCATGAGCCAAGACCTCAAGAGATGATTTGAGGGTCTCTAATATACCATATTGATCCATTTGGAATAATGGATTGATCCAAGAAGCTTGAGCAACAAGTCTCAATTTCATCTGCACCACAATTAGGGTTTTAAGGGAAAAGTCAACTGTAACTTTGACTTTTGACTTGGACATGCTCCCAAACCCTAATACATTATTGAATATACCCTATGACACCCATGTAACAAGTCCATCAAGTTTGATTTAGGTCAAGGACATGATTTCCTGAAGAATTGCACAGTTTGGAATTCATCTGATAAAAAGTCAACTGTGCACAAAAGTCAACTTTGACTTTTTGAGATTTTTCACCAAAATGGATTTTTAACCCTAAAATGATGTTAATGTATGATTTGAATCATCATTCATCAAGAAAAATCAAGAAAAGTGAGATAACTTGTAAAAGGGGTAACCATAAAACTTAGAAATTTTTCTAAGTTAAAAATAAAGTGGCAAAGGTACCAACTTTGGAGGACCATAACTCCTAAACCACAAGGCCATTTTTTCTCATCCAAAGATGGATTTGTAGCCCTCATTATCACCTACAAAAACTTTAACTACAAATCATTCCAATTCATTAAGGATTTTGAGTTATGGAGTGATCAAAGTGGCTGAAAAGTGAAAATGTCACTTTTTCCAACACTTAGTGAAATTTTCACTAAGTCAGATTCTGCTTCACTTTTTGCCAAATGTAGGGGGATTTTTCACTTGGAATCAAAAGAGATCAAAACCAAACTTGTTCAAACAGTTGTTGTATCATGTAAGAGCTTTCCAAAATGGCCAAGAACACTGCCAAATTCAACCTACACCATGAGATACAACATTGCCAAGTTGCCTTGCTGAAATCTGTCAAGGCAAGGCAGAATTTGCAACTTTGGTCGATTTGCCAAAATCAGCCAAATTCAATTGCTCCAATCCACTTGGACACCTCAGAGGATTGAATCTAAAGGGGACAATCACTGAGCCAAGCCTCCAAGGTCCAAGGAACAAGGAATAGCATGTTGAACCTAGAGTTGCCAAAATAGGGACAAGATTTCAAATTTGGAATGAGGCATTCAATGGAACCATCAAGGTAGCATGGACTGAGCCATTCTCATCTGAAATCAGTCAAGACTTATCCAAGACCAAGGGGACCAAAGCTTTGTGCCCTAACCTCTAGTCAATGGCTAGAGGAGACTTGCATTTCCATTGGCCAACATTGAGGAAACCTACTTACCAGCTGCCATGCACTATTCCTTGCAAAACAAACTTGCTCTACTATAAATAGAGCTCAATTGTGGTCAGTTTGAGTACACCAAAGCCATCTAACAGATGCTTTCCTCAAAATCTCTTCTTTCACTCCAATTTTGCCTTCTAAGGCAAGTCACTATCGGGTTTTGAGTTTGAGAGCAATTCCAATCAAACCAATCACTCACACACCTCACATACATCACATATGAGCTGATCAAACACTTAGATTACTTCTGAAACATCAATTTCACAAAATCACCAGCTGGTTGCTCAAGGTTTTAACCAAAGTGCAGCTGAGGTACCACAAAATGATCCAGCCAATTTCAATCAAGTCCAACCATCCAAACACAATCCATAGGGTGTAGGAAAGCTGTTCAGATCATCACCACTCATCTGTAACACCTCCAAATCAAAAATCACTTTGAACTTGCTGTCACGACTTGGAGGTAAGCACATACTTGGTCATCTCTCAATCTATGCATATTTCCTCGCACAATAATTTGACCATATGTTCATAATCATACATGGAATGTTTTCCCTCAATTAATTGCATTGTTTGAATCGTGTATCAAAAATCCTAGCCTTCATGCAGACATTAGGGTTCTTGAGGTCTCTTCGTGATTTCTTGTTGTATGTTTAATTTAAATGAAATTAAAGTACATAGACATGATCGTGAGGTTGAGGCGAGCATAATGATATGTGGATTGCATGATATGATTACGTATTCATGGAGATTGGATAGAAAATGCAAATCTGAGAAACCAAGAACACACGCGTGTTCTTCAGCCTGTTCTTGGCGCCATTTTCATATATTCAAATATTTGAATTTTGTGATTTTTGTTTAATTGATTCAAAAATTAATTTCTCTCTGAGTTTTAATGATTTTGAGTTGATTCTTTTTTTAATAATTCACAAAAATGTTAAAATATTTTATTTTATCAAAAAATCCCAAAAATATTATTTATTTCATATAATTGATATTTTTGCAAAGAATTAATATTTTAATTGTTTTTGGCATTTTAAATATTTTTTCTACATTGATTTTGCAACTTTTAATGCTTTCTAATTATTTTGTAGGTCAATACTTAATTTTTGAAACATTAATCCAAGGTCACAATTTGTTTTCCATGTGTTAAACAATTTTTGATCATTTTAATTGAATTTTTATTCAATTAAATACATTTTGAAAACAAATTAGGGTTTTGGATTAATTCAACCCTCATAAATCATTTTCAAAACACTTTGGGCCTCTTGAGAGAGTGTAAGACCCATCCCCCCTTGTACAAAAACTTTTTGGGCCTCACTCATTGTATAAGTCCCTCTGTACAAGTAAACGGCGCGATCGTCGCCCGTTTAAAAATAAAAATCATCTGGGCCTCTCCTTGAGCTATAAGACCCATTCAAAACACTTTGGGCCTCTATTAGAGTGTAAGACCCAATCCCCCTTTTAACCAAAACATTTTGGGCCTCACTTATTGTATAAGTCCCTCTGCGTTAAAAGAAAACCTCGGCGCGATCGCCATTTTTAAACGAAAAATCATTTGGGCCTACCCTCGTGTTATAAGCCCCACTCTTTTTTCTTTAAACCTTTTTGGGCCTCTTGAGAGAGTGTAAGACCCATCCCTTTGTACAGAAAACCTTTTTGGGCCCCAGTCACTTGTATAAGTCCCTCTGTACAAATTCAACAGTGCGCTCACTGATAAAACCCTGGGCCTCTCCTTGAGCTGTAAGCCCCAAATCTTTCTTTTTCAAAGCACTTTCTCCTTTGATTTTGAATATACTGTTGTTTTCAATCTTTCTTTGTTGAACAACTAACCAAACAGCATGGAAGCACTACAACCGAGTAAGTGGTTATCGCTTTCATTTACTGCTTTCATATTATAAACTGTATTGTGGGGCTGCTCACTGTAAGTCTCCTTTCATAAACTCATATCTACTGTGTAATAATAGTATAGATATTTCGAGTTTCCCCGGCAACTACGTCTAGAACTAGGTGACGCCGTTTCATTTATTCGTAGAAATAGATGCCTAGATCCCCAATAGGAGCACCAGATACAGTCTTCTCTTCGGCTGTCCTCCTTAGGAATCGTCAAGAAGCTCTACTCCCCAAGATGAATGTATTCTCCGTGAATGGCATCTTTGAGTTTCTTCCAAATTCTCGAACTTTCCTGACTTGATCTATTCCTTGTGGATAGCTTGCCTTGAGTGTCTCGGGGTTTGGGTACCCACTACGGTCATAATCTTGGACCTTAACTAAGGAACCCTCTTTAAAAGCTAAAAGTCGCTGGATAGTAAACCTCGCACGTTTACCAGTGGTTTTTATCTTTAAAAGAGTTATCTCTCCTAATGGAAAGGAGATGATAGACCCACGGGCTTCTTAAAAGCATCGGCCTCCTCTTGGGCATTATTCAAGGACACTACGGCTTCTTAGAAGTATTCACAGCCTCCTCTTAGGCTTCGTATAATGATCTCTTCCTCCGGGAAGGATAGCCTCCTCTTGGGCTTCGTACAAGGACCCGTCGGCTTCTTAAAAGTTTCCAGCCTCCTCTTGGGCTTCGTACAAATTGTCCCGACGACCTCCTAGAGGTATAGGAACAGAACCTAGTCATCCTCATAGAACAGTCCTTTCATAGAGTCTACTACTGTTTCTCAAAGCATAGTACGAAAGAAAAAAAAACTCTAGACTTGGACAGTCTAGCTTCCTTGAGTCTCAAAGACATTCTCAAGTGACCCCTTCGTTAAATAGGAAGGAAACCCGTAGACTCGGACAGTCTCAATACCTTTTGGATTTCCCAAAGAGAAGGAAATATCCCTGATCCTCAAATCAAATCCCTGAGTACAGTGATGCTCATATAAGAACTGATTTTCTCTTTTAAAATCAGTATATTGGATCTGTCACTCAACTGAAACAAACCTTTAGCCTCCATCTCGGGCTTCGTACGAGATACAAAAACACTCTCTTGTTGAGTATCAAAGACTCTCTTGTTGAGTCAAACTTTTAGCCTCTATCTCGGGCTTCGTACGAGACACAAAGACTCCCTCGTAGAGTCAAACAAACAATAGCCTCCATCTCGGGCTTTATACGAGATACCAAAAGACTCCATCGTCGGGTCAAAAACTTTTAGCCTCTCTCCCGGGCTTTGTACGAGACACAAAATAGCCTCCTCTTAGGCTTTGTATAATGATTTTCCTAGCGGAAATTAGCCTCCTCTTAGGCTTTGTATAAGAAAACCACTGGTTGATCCAATCAACCTTTTAGCATCAAAGTTGTGCCTCGTTCACAGTACACAAACATCAATAACTCATTTCCTTTCATCTAATCGCTGTAAGCGGCAAGCCTCTGGATCATCTATATCCATGCCACTGTCCCTCTTTTAGCATGAGAAATTCCTAAGGAAAGATGGCATTGCTCTACACTGAGTTAAAGTCTTTTCCTTCAGGTTAAAACCCTTTCTTCAGAAATTATGGCATTGCTCGGATCCGCGTATCCCAGTTAAAGTAATTCTCCTTCCCCCTCTTTAGAGATGACAAATTCTCTCTAAAGTCGAGGTCTTTCAGCTTCACGTCTTGGGCTTTGAACAAGACACAAATAGACCTTTCAGCTTCACATCTTGGGCTTTGAACAAGATACAAATCACCTTTCGCTTCACGTCTTGGGCTTTGAACAAGACACCAAAACACCCATTTCCTCCCATAGAATAGGAGGAACTACGAACGCTCTGATTTCCCTGTTTTGGTAAACGGGAATACGTAGGCATAAGATCGAAAGAAAAGATCTTAGCGAGCGCAATCAACAAAAAACCTAAATCCCATATCTCCATCAATTAAAAGCAGTATTTCAAAAGCATCAGTCCTAACATCCTAATCCTTGTTCCCCGCTAGAAAGTCCTAATAAGAAAGAAAACTGTATTGGCAAAAATACAAATAACCAGTACAAAGGCCCCCCACATTGATAGCATCCGTAACCTAACAGACCGCTGTTTAAACTCAGTATGCAAGCAGGGTTAATTGGAGACATCTATTTCCCTTCCTTATTCAGCTCACAATATGATAAAAAATGAATCGACCTGTAGTTTTAAGCTCAACCGCAGAGAGTGACCAGCACTTAAGAACCGCGTCCAAAATCGCTCGCTACAATGTCTACACCAACATGTCATCCAACAGCCTAATGTCATAACATGTTATCTGACATTATCTCCTCACAAGAGGCAACCAATCTCCACAAGCTTGATCAACATGCAAGCTTCACAATATATGCACCTTTGCTACAGAATCCATAGACAATTACTCCCCCTGTCATGGTTAACTAAGGCTTTAGATGGAGATGAACATTTGAGCACACTTGCTGAGCACTTTCACATATTGTACTTCCACTCTTGGAGAGCACATTCAATTATCCTGACTGGTATGATACTGCTCACAGACTCCACAAATTATCAGCTTTACTGAGATCTAATCTCTTCAAGAGACACTTGTAGCAGAAAAAGAACAACTCTTTTTAAAAAAACTTTCTGATCAGATCACATCATATGACACAATTTCTCTGCCATTACATTCAAAAATTAGTAGTCATGCTTTTCCAGAACATACTACTACAAACAAGCTCAGAATCTCCACATTCTAATCCACATAGTCAGAAACACCTCTTTTGACAATAATGCTTGAGCATCCATCTCCACATGAAGTTACCATTAGGCTATTCGTGAGGAACATAAGAATCACCATCCTCCTTCAAACAAACTGTTAGATAAGGATCAAAGTCACATAGATCCCCCAACTCTCTAAAAGCAGTCATTCCATATCATACTCTTCATCTTCAGCAATCAATGCCTGATCTACTTCAGTCTTCTCTACATTCTCCATCCAAGGCAGACCTTCTACTTCTACATTCTCCCGTATGACTATGTAGACGCTCCTTAGGCATAATGTATGCACCAAGCTCCTGAATTAGAGCATAATCATCCTTCATCAAGGATATTCAACCAGATAATGTCCCAACACAAGTTAGAACATCTGCCACACACCAAGATATCATCACCATGATTCTTGATATGCTCCACCAACTGGACTTACTATTGTATAGTGATCCAAAGAACTAGAGAGTTAACTTCTCATCCACCTTCAAGAAGACTAATCTCCTTGAGTCTTCAACTCATCACCCTTCTGTCCAAGAGTAACTTGTTCCAAGACAATCCTCAATAATAACCAGCTGCCACACTCTAATTATATTGATTCTTCGAATCCACTACTGAGATCAACCAATAACCATAGTTTGATCACCTCATTCACGAATCCTCATATGAAACCAGCCAAATGCCACATTTTGACCTTTTTCACGTTTGTTAGAACTCTCACAACGATATCGTGTCCACCAAGGAACCTTGATCTTCAAGTCCCATGTTCCTCTTGCCCAAAAGCAACCACACTTAGATTCCCTAAGCCATGGTCATGTAACATCTTCTCCTTCCAGCAGCTCCCGCAAACTGCTATGAGAACGATCTTTTTGAAGCATCTTTTTGTTCATTCCTGTAGATCACCCTATCATTAGGTGCCACATCACCAGCTGAGACTCCTGATGTTAAGCTAGATGTCAAAACATTATGATATCTAACTGTTGAATTCAGCTCTTCCTTCTGCCACTTAGAAGAACCTCTTCCCTTTGCAGAAACAGATTTCCATGCTCTCATAGACATGATTCAACAATCAAGTTTGAGTAGACAACCTCCATCCTGCTTAGAAACTCCAAAGACTTCAAACCTCCCACATCTGAATCTTCAGAAAATAAGTAGTCCAAGACTACCCCATAACAATACTAAAGAAAGTCACTTCCCTTAGTAGAGCCGTCAGTAGAAAGCCAGAGATAACTGCCACTTATCCTCGACCTTCACAACCAGGGCAAACACCATTCTCCAACCTGATCCAAGCTGTAACCACCAAGATGTGATGTCTTCATCAGCACCAATAAAGAGCCACACAGAGAAAAGTATATTCTCAACACTTCAACAGTCCTGCAACAGACATGTACATAGTCTCCCGTCTATGTATTTTGTCATTAGTTGCAAGCACATCCTCAAAAGCAGATAAATACTCAACTCCAGTCAAGGTAACTGCCATCTGCTGAATCTTCTCATCATGACTACCACAAAACTCTTCCAGATAAGGTCAGTGTCTTGATCTTTTACTCTACTCTGAGCAAAGAACTGAAATGATGTTTCAACATCAGTTCTGACATATCTCCTAATCGTATTCATTCACACATATCTCTTTGCTGGGAACATACGAGAGCATATCAGCATCTTCCAAAAATAGACCTACAAAACTGCAGTAACTTGCATAACACACTCTTCCAGATGCTTCTTCTAATAAGTACAAGGTTCAGACCTTCTAACCAAGGAGTAATAACTGCCATACCAACGACTACCTGCTACTTTGAATCCTTCAAAGCACAATACTGAAAGAGCTCAAACAACCACCAATTGACCACCGACTGAATTGCCTGCTACTGCACTAACTCTTGGATGCCTTCTCCCTTCTCTTCAACTAGCATCAAAAAATGTTCAACTTCACAGCTTCAGTGATTCTTCAAAACAGCTACAATCTAATAGGTCCTTGACTTAGTATTTACAATAAACTGCTCATGTGTAGCGCGATGTCGAGACATTAGAATTGACATATTAAGCTCAGCTTCTTTCTTGATGAAACTTCCTCCTCATTCGGTCATCACAACTAAGCTTAAGAGATAACTTATCAAGATCTTCACTCCCGCATGAAAGATTTGACAGTGATACTCTTTTGCTTTGTCTCCACCCTCTTCTTTCATTGTTAAAGAAGGAATCAATGTTCTGGACAGATTGGTCTTCAATACCTGATTTAAAATATATTCTTCTTCAAGAAAAACTGAAACTTCTATGTCATACAATCTTTACTAAGATACATTCACCTTTTGATTACTTCTTTCCCAAAACACAGATAAGAGATAATCCTCATGTAAACTTCAACATCATAGAATATCCTGCTGAGGAGACCAAACCCTAATGTCTTTCCAAGAGCATACCTTCCTAGAATCTCACCACCAGAGATACAAGAACCAACTAGGGTTACATCAGATACCATGCAGCGGAACACACAACAACTCCTCAACAACCTTCAGGCACTACTTGTAACGCCCCAGTTTTTGTGAGTTTTATTTAATCGAGTTTAATTGATTATTTTATTATTATATTATTTTATTTTCGACTTTTATTTAGAAAAATGTTATTTTTCATCGTTATTATGTTTTATCGCATTTTGAGAGCGTTTGCGAGATATTTGAGTGTAGGGGTATTTTGGTCATTTGGGTAGATATTTTGTTTAAATAGAATAGAAAGATAGAAATAGAGAGGAAAAGAAAACAGAAAAATAGAAAGAGAAGAGAAGAGAAAAGAGAAGGAAAGAAGGGAGAAGAGGAAAAGAGAGGAAAAGTCGAGAAAACTCCGTTTAAAGCGCGAATAATCGGGTAAGGGTGTGAAATATTGTTATTATAACTTTGTGTATGATTATGTATGAGTTTTGTATGAATATTTTGGTTGGTTTTTATATGTTTCCGTTTATGCCGTATCGGACGAAATCGATAGAAACCGATGTTTCTACGGTCGGAAAGTCGTATAAATACATGTGTTGGTTGGTTATATGTATGTGAGCTGCTGTTTGAAGTTTCATTAAGTTTGGTTATGTTTCGGTTAGTTTTCGGTATGTTTCCGTTGTTGTTTCCGTTTAGGTCGAATTATAGGAAATTGATAGAAAACGATGTTTTCACGGTTAGAATTCGAAATAAATTACGTAGTTGTATCGAGGAAGGTTAGGTCGTCGTATGTCGTGCTTTTTATTCGATTTGGCGAGGTTTGAAAATTCTGGTTTTTGAACGGTTGAAATTTAATCGAAAAATCGAACGTCGTAGAAATTTCGTTTAGGTGTTCTAAATTGTTCTTATGTATTGGGTGGTTGGGCGTATATGTTTGTTTCGGTGAAATTATTCGATTTAGTCGAGTTTTCGGACATTCCGGAAAAATACAGCATAGGTGTAATTGAGAAAATCTGGTTTTTTGTGAAAAACAGGGTTAGGGATCGATACATAATCCCAGGGATCGATCCCTACTGTGAAAATTGGGAAAAATGGAATTTTTACTACAGCAGGGATCGATACATGCGAGTTAGGGATCGATACCTACTGTGCTGAAGCAGAAATTCTGGTTTGTCGGGGAAACTTCGGAAATTCATATCTCTTGAACCGTAAGTCGGTTTTGATCCCCGTTTGAAGCGTTGGAAAGACAACGAGATGTTCTTTCTAGGAAAAATAGTTTTGGGGTCTGAACTTGGTCCAATCGGTACAGTTTTTACGAACCGTTTCGTAGTGTCGGGCGTCCGGTTTACGTTTTCGCATTATTTTGAAATATTCATATCTTGTTAACCGTTTATCGTATTTAAGAGTTCTTTATACCGAATCGAAGCTGTCGATGAGTACTTTTTGATGATGATAGAAAATATTATTTTTGGCCGACTTTTAGCCGACTTTTTCGGAAAACCGAATAATGGAATTTTGAGTTATTTTTCAATATTGTAAGACATATTATGATATGTTATGAGATGGCTTGTGTGATGATTCTTTGATGGGAATTTGATGTTGTGGAATGGTATATTGGTGTTTGTGGCCATTTTGGGCAATTGTGTGCATTACTTTATATGTACTTGAAATACATGATTATTGTTAATGCATGAGCATTTGATGTTGGCATGAGTCATTAATGTGTCAAGTATCATGATATGCATTCTTGCATTGGAAGATTCATAGATGAATCAGTTTTATCGTCTTACGCCCTGAAATAATGGTAGAAGCGATTAATCACAAATGATTGTGCGTCCTGAAATAGTGGACTATGGCAATCGGATTGTGCGCCTTGAAATAGTGGTCGAAAGCAATCCATAAACGTCGTTCGCCCTGAAATAATGGTTTATAGCGACGGGGAACATCGTAGGCCCGACGGGGAGTTACTCTATGTAACAAGCGATGATTCCAAGAGTTCCTGGGGGACTAATGAATTACGAGGTTGAGTCGGTACCGCATTGCATTTGCATAGAGTCGTGAGTCGGTCTCTATGATTTGCATTGGTCATCTTTGTATATGTGCATTGATGAAGGAACCTGAATATATGTATTTATGTTGAATGATAAGCATTGTGATGTATATGCTTGGTTTTGTATATATATATATATGCCTTGCGATGTATATTGAGTAAGATGTGATGAATGGCGATAAGAGTTGTATCTTTGTAATGATACATTGGTGAATAAACATGTATGTGTGTTGTGTTGAATGTATGGTGATGAATTGAGATGTATTGGGGATACATGTATTTGAGCATGAATGAATATGCCTATGTGAAGGATGCGTTAATTACGGATTGTTATGCCGTGTATTTGATTTATGGTATATGCTTGGTGTTATATGTATATATATATGCATAGTGACGAGTTGTGGTGAGAATGTGGTATATGTGTATTATATGTTGAGATATATAATTATATGCAACGTTATTATGATAATATTTCTCACCCTTCTGCTGGAATATGCTTTTTATGGCATAGTGCAGATTGTCAGCTTTAGAGGCGTGGAGGCTTTTGTGAAGATTAGTCCTCCGTTCCGTTGTCGGTCTTGGTGTCTGCTCTGATACGTAGCACGGGAGTCGGGGAACGATTATGTTTATATGTATATAATTGTTGAATATATTTGGTAGTACTTTTGTATATAGTAGAGGTTCTAAAACAGTTTATTTTGTAAAACAAGTCGGTTATGGATCTTTCCGCTTTATTCCATAATTGACCATCCTTTTGTAAGGAAAAGTTTCCCTTTGTGTTATGTATCAAAAATGTTGAGCAGGGATTGTATTTTGTTCATTTAAGTGTGACATCCCTGTTTCCTGTCGGAAAAAAATAAATTTTTAGTTACTCTGATTTTATTAATTGTTATTTATTCGCGATGGGAATTGGGGTGTTACAAAGTGGTATCAGAGCAGGTCGGTCCGTCCGGCCAAGCTATTGAGTCAGTTGGTGTGACAGTTGAATACTGTCGTTGTTGTTTATCTCTTAGTACGTGATAGGTGTGTGGAACACTGTCAGTACTTTTTGGGTTTTCTAATCCTTTGTTTTCAGGATTGAGTTTGAGATAAGTGGGGGAGAAGTTGGTACTTCTCCATGTTGCTTCAGGTGTGGAGCGTTGGCTCAGTGTATTGTGAATTGCAAGATTGTAAGTGTTGTTCGGACAGTGTTGTTTTCAGTTACGAAGGGGATGCGGAGGTAAGGTTTATGTCAACTAAGGATTTGTGCCTTAGGTAGTTTTGTGTACAGGATGTAAGAAATATTATTATAGTTTGGTAAAGACGGTTTATGCCCCATCATGATTGTCGGCTGTCTATTGACAAATTGAGGAACTTATCACCCTTAATCTCTTGTTGATAGCAGACGGAAATTATGTTGGATGGAATAGGCGGGTCTTTCCGGCTTTGATAGTGTGTGAAATGAGTGTTTGGAATTTAAGGAAACGATTACAGATTGTTTTGATGAGTCGATGAAGATGCTAATATCGGAAGATGAAATGGATTAGAGGTTTTGGTATGTTGGTCCAGTTGGGAAGTTTTGAGAGAGAATGATTGGGCATCGTTAATGGTTGTTCTCAGAGAGAAAAGTGTGAACTCAAATTGGACGAAGGTAAGGATTTCAGGTTTGGATCTGCTAAGTAAGTAGAAGAACTGTTAGGACGTGAAACTAAGATGTTGTTATGTTTGTGGTGATAGTTTTCTAGGAATTGGCAGGAAGGGCACAGTGATGAGCTACCGGTTGTGCGTGATTTTCAGATGTATTCCCAGATGGAATATTGGATGTTAGCGTTAGAGGTACCCGAACTGATAGAGCAGTTGGAAGATTTACTGGAAAGGAGAATTGTGAGGCCAAGTGTGTCGTCTTGGAGAGCTCCAGTATTGTCGGTAACAAAAGGAAGGATGATATAATGGAATAACAAGTATAATGGTATTGAGACTATGGGAAGCGAAACTTAGAGTTCCGAAGAGGGTTGGAGTTTTTGGAATTTTAGAGCATTAATGGAAATTTTGAGAAAACCTTAAGTGGGGATGTATTATTTAAGAGTTCTTTTTGGTTGATTGTTGCTACATGTTGGGATTTATAGAGTTTGGATTGTTAAGAGGAGAAATTGTGTATGGATTACTAACAGCGGATAAGGTGACAATTGAGAATAAGTGTTCACTTTCGGGAATAGATAATTGGAATGGTTTGGTTGAGTTTTAGTGAAATTGCAATTGTTTGAAATGTTTGATAAGAATGGTGAATTGTGTGAGTTAAGGCTTTGATCGATTTGATGTGACTAGTTATGTTGTTATCATCGGAATAGACTGGTAATTACTCAGTTAAGCTTGTGTGTGTGAGTAGCCAGTTACCCAGTGCAAGGTTTTGCAAAAGCTTTAAGAATTTATATCTTTTGGAATTTGGTTGGACATTGCAAAGTACGGTGATGTTGCTTGGTGCTAGTAATGTGTCCGTAATGTTTGTGAAATATATGAATCGTATCTTCCATATTTAATTGGATAAGTTGTAGTGGTTTTAATCGAGGATATTCGAATCTGTTATAAACTCGGAAGAAGAACAGGTAGAGTGTTTGAGATTTGAATCACAAGTGTTGGAAAGAGACGAAGTTTTATGCTAAGTTATTCGAGTGAGAATTTTGGTTGAAAAGGTTAGTCTTCTTGGATATGTTATTTCAGGTAATGGTATTGTTATGGATCCATAGGAAGTAGATCTGGTTTTACAATGAGAGGTTCCGAAGTTGGTTAAGGAGATTAGAAACTTTTGGGCTCAGTTGGTTGTTACGAAAGGTTATGGAAGACATTGCTAAGTTCGTACTTCTGCTATTTCAGTTGGCTTGCCAAGGATGAGTCATTTGTTTTGGATGTTCATTGTGAGGAAAGTTTCAGAAAGCTGAAGTAGAATTTGTCTACGGCTGCAGTTTTGAGTCTGTGTGATCCTGTTCAACCGTTTGTGAGGTATGAGGATGTGTTTTGATAAGTTTAGGCAGTGTGTTAGTGCAAGAAAGTAAATTTGTGGCTTATACTTTACGACCTTTGAGGATTCATAGAAGGATCTATACTATTCAGGATTTGGAATTGGTTACGGTTGTATTGTGTTGGAAAATTTGGAGGTATTATCTTTATGGTTTTAGGTTCGAAGTGTTTAGTAATCACAAGAATATTGAGTACCTGTTTGGTCAGAAGGAATATGGTATGAGACAGAGAGGATGGTTGGAATTTGTGATGAGTTATGACTTTAGTTGGAATTATCCCATTGGTGAGGTTAATGTCGTGCCTGATGAGTTAAGTCGAAAGTTGTTATGCATGTCTGTTCGTATGGATGAGAATTATTTGAGCAGTTCAGAGACTGGTGTCTGGTGTGTGAGATAACACAGTAGAGTGCGAGGTTGGGTATATTAAAGGCGAACAATGATTTTTGGTGATTATGAGAAAGAGTTAGACCTTGGTCGTGAGATTGGTAGTTTTGATGGTTTCGGGTAATCAGAGTGCGCATCGGAAGCGTGATGTGGCACAATTCATATATGTGTGTGTGACTTGTAAGATTTCGTAGGTGGAACATTGGGAATATGTAGGACTGATGAGACCATTGGACGTTTCAAAATGGAAGTGATAAGTGAAAGGTTTAAATGTTATCCATGGGCTACTATGTAGATGGATGTTTCGGTTATATGTTCGATTGGTGAATCGTAGCATTGTTGTAGTATGGTTGTGTGGAGGTTGTTTAAACGATGTTGTATCGTGGAACTTTATATTCTTGTTGTGTTGTTGCCTCGTTTCCATGGTGATGGTTCGAGCGTGTGTAGCTAATTCCTGTGTGGGGAATTAGGGGAGTGTTACCTATGGTAGGGTAACGATCTTGTTGTGTTTCGGTTCTAGAGTGAACCTGTGTGTTGGTATCGTGGTTTTCCTTGAGTTGTGAGTTGGTCGTCAAGTGCATTGTATGGGCTTTGCATCTTGTCGTTGTAGTTGTCGTCGTATCGTGTTGTTGTAATTACGGTTAGCAAGGTGTTTGTCTGTTGTGTTATTCGTGGTGTGCCTTTTGTTGGCATGTTGGTTTGTTCGTCGGATGCGAGAGTCGTGTCCGGAGTTGTTCGTCTCGGTTAGATTTTCGAGGACGAAAATGTCTAAGTGGGGGAGAATTGTAACGCCCCAGTTTTTGTGAGTTTTATTTAATCGAGTTTAATTGATTATTTTATTATTATATTATTTTATTTTCGACTTTTATTTAGAAAAATGTTATTTTTCATCGTTATTATGTTTTATCGCATTTTGAGAGCGTTTGCGAGATATTTGAGTGTAGGGGTATTTTGGTCATTTGGGTAGATATTTTGTTTAAATAGAATAGAAAGATAGAAATAGAGAGGAAAAGAAAACAGAAAAATAGAAAGAGAAGAGAAGAGAAAAGAGAAGGAAAGAAGGGAGAAGAGGAAAAGAGAGGAAAAGTCGAGAAAACTCCGTTTAAAGCGCGAATAATCGGGTAAGGGTGTGAAATATTGTTATTATAACTTTGTGTATGATTATGTATGAGTTTTGTATGAATATTTTGGTTGGTTTTTATATGTTTCCGTTTATGCCGTATCGGACGAAATCGATAGAAACCGATGTTTCTACGGTCGGAAAGTCGTATAAATACATGTGTTGGTTGGTTATATGTATGTGAGCTGCTGTTTGAAGTTTCATTAAGTTTGGTTATGTTTCGGTTAGTTTTCGGTATGTTTCCGTTGTTGTTTCCGTTTAGGTCGAATTATAGGAAATTGATAGAAAACGATGTTTTCACGGTTAGAATTCGAAATAAATTACGTAGTTGTATCGAGGAAGGTTAGGTCGTCGTATGTCGTGCTTTTTATTCGATTTGGCGAGGTTTGAAAATTCTGGTTTTTGAACGGTTGAAATTTAATCGAAAAATCGAACGTCGTAGAAATTTCGTTTAGGTGTTCTAAATTGTTCTTATGTATTGGGTGGTTGGGCGTATATGTTTGTTTCGGTGAAATTATTCGATTTAGTCGAGTTTTCGGACATTCCGGAAAAATACAGCATAGGTGTAATTGAGAAAATCTGGTTTTTTGTGAAAAACAGGGTTAGGGATCGATACATAATCCCAGGGATCGATCCCTACTGTGAAAATTGGGAAAAATGGAATTTTTACTACAGCAGGGATCGATACATGCGAGTTAGGGATCGATACCTACTGTGCTGAAGCAGAAATTCTGGTTTGTCGGGGAAACTTCGGAAATTCATATCTCTTGAACCGTAAGTCGGTTTTGATCCCCGTTTGAAGCGTTGGAAAGCCAACGAGATGTTCTTTCTAGGAAAAATAGTTTTGGGGTCTGAACTTGGTCCAATCGGTACAGTTTTTACGAACCGTTTCGTAGTGTCGGGCGTCCGGTTTACGTTTTCGCATTATTTTGAAATATTCATATCTTGTTAACCGTTTATCGTATTTAAGAGTTCTTTATACCGAATCGAAGCTGTCGATGAGTACTTTTTGATGATGATAGAAAATATTATTTTTGGCCGACTTTTAGCCGACTTTTTCGGAAAACCGAATAATGGAATTTTGAGTTATTTTTCAATATTGTAAGACATATTATGATATGTTATGAGATGGCTTGTGTGATGATTCTTTGATGGGAATTTGATGTTGTGGAATGGTATATTGGTGTTTGTGGCCATTTTGGGCAATTGTGTGCATTACTTTATATGTACTTGAAATACATGATTATTGTTAATGCATGAGCATTTGATGTTGGCATGAGTCATTAATGTGTCAAGTATCATGATATGCATTCTTGCATTGGAAGATTCATAGATGAATCAGTTTTATCGTCTTACGCCCTGAAATAATGGTAGAAGCGATTAATCACAAATGATTGTGCGTCCTGAAATAGTGGACTATGGCAATCGGATTGTGCGCCTTGAAATAGTGGTCGAAAGCAATCCATAAACGTCGTTCGCCCTGAAATAATGGTTTATAGCGACGGGGAACATCGTAGGCCCGACGGGGAGTTACTCTATGTAACAAGCGATGATTCCAAGAGTTCCTGGGGGACTAATGAATTACGAGGTTGAGTCGGTACCGCATTGCATTTGCATAGAGTCGTGAGTCGGTCTCTATGATTTGCATTGGTCATCTTTGTATATGTGCATTGATGAAGGAACCTGAATATATGTATTTATGTTGAATGATAAGCATTGTGATGTATATGCTTGGTTTTGTATATATATATATATGCCTTGCGATGTATATTGAGTAAGATGTGATGAATGGCGATAAGAGTTGTATCTTTGTAATGATACATTGGTGAATAAACATGTATGTGTGTTGTGTTGAATGTATGGTGATGAATTGAGATGTATTGGGGATACATGTATTTGAGCATGAATGAATATGCCTATGTGAAGGATGCGTTAATTACGGATTGTTATGCCGTGTATTTGATTTATGGTATATGCTTGGTGTTATATGTATATATATATGCATAGTGACGAGTTGTGGTGAGAATGTGGTATATGTGTATTATATGTTGAGATATATAATTATATGCAACGTTATTATGATAATATTTCTCACCCTTCTGCTGGAATATGCTTTTTATGGCATAGTGCAGATTGTCAGCTTTAGAGGCGTGGAGGCTTTTGTGAAGATTAGTCCTCCGTTCCGTTGTCGGTCTTGGTGTCTGCTCTGATACGTAGCACGGGAGTCGGGGAACGATTATGTTTATATGTATATAATTGTTGAATATATTTGGTAGTACTTTTGTATATAGTAGAGGTTCTAAAACAGTTTATTTTGTAAAACAAGTCGGTTATGGATCTTTCCGCTTTATTCCATAATTGACCATCCTTTTGTAAGGAAAAGTTTCCCTTTGTGTTATGTATCAAAAATGTTGAGCAGGGATTGTATTTTGTTCATTTAAGTGTGACATCCCTGTTTCCTGTCGGAAAAAAATAAATTTTTAGTTACTCTGATTTTATTAATTGTTATTTATTCGCGATGGGAATTGGGGTGTTACACTACTCAATAATCCTTGCACACCATAAACCAAGTGCCAACAAATCAAACTCACGACAGCAGTTCTCCTGATAACAACAGACATACCCTGTCATGAATAGTCCATCCTTCACTTCAAGGGATCATACAAACAACTATATGAACTGACCAAGTCCATAACTCAGCAAAACTATCTTCCTTGCTCATGAACCAGAAAGTATCTTCCCAAGATCTCATCCAAAAACAGACAGGATGCCTGCTCTGATATCAATTGAAATTCTGGTACAGATATGTGATGTCTTGTGCAATGTCACAACATCGTAATCTGCTGTAAGAACAAGGCACTAAAAAGAACTGTGATGTTATGTGTGATGTTACAGCAACACACTCTGCAATGTAAAACAACAGAAAACTACAGAATTGCACACACAAGGATTGTTCACCCAGTTCGGTTCAACAACCTACATCTGGGGGCATACCAAGTCAGGAAGGAAGTCCACTATTAGTAGTATCAAATTACAGACTCAACAGACCAGTTGACGATCTACCTAATTTAATCACTACCCAATGACCCTTCTACCTAAGTCCTCCTTAGGTAAGAGACTCCATCTCACTTCCTATCATCACTATGATGTCTAGCAGTCAACTACACCGTCACTGCATCAACAACTTGATTACCAATAATTGTACAACCATAGAAGACACCCTTCCATGACACCCTTTGGAGTTGCTTCAAAGCTTCCTCCGAGAACAATACCAAACTCATTACCTACAGGTTTCTGAGTTAAACACAGTGACCATCTCACAACCCGAGTGGTTCACTTAGACAAAGCCCTAAAGATCTACATCTTGGACCCGTGCCAAACCTAGATTACAAGCATTTTATTTATAACCTTTTTCCTACTGGATATGGGCCTTCAAATCCCAGTAAATCTTCTGCTACAAATCTCCAAAAGATTCTGCTATAAAATAGATCTTCAATTAAATCTTCAATCAGCTCTTCATAATTAACTCTTAATTATTCTTCATATCTTTTAGCCTTAAAAACATCTCCACATAATATTTCCAGGATATTATGTATCTTTTAAATCTTCACTTTTAATTCAGCTGCAAGATCTTCTCCACACAAATAGGCGAGATCTTCTCCACACAAATAGGAACAATTCTCCATGTCTATTTGCATGAAAATAGCAACAAGATCTGCTCCACATTTGATTGTAATAGAATATATCTATTCCATGATATTCTCCTGCAATCTCTCAATCAGATCTTATCCTTAACATACTTGCACATGCGCAGCCCTAAAACTTACCAAACTGGTGTTCTGTCATCTGATGTTATGACATCGGGTTTGACATCAGCACAAAACTGCAACCCTTAAAAACTTAACATAACCAGAAACTTAACTAAACATAACAAGGCTGTTAAAAACTTATGTTGAAACAACAACCATGACATCAACATTGTTTTACCAAAATTCTAGCCAACTACAAGAATTAACAATGTGGTTTGACGAAATTTTGGTAAAACATGATTATGATAAAGATGAAGAAATATGCTCAAGATTAAAGATGTCGACAAAGATGTTCTAACATCTTACTAATACAGCAGGTTTAATTTCTTAACAAATCTCTCAAAAGATTTGGTGCAAATTTGCAGAGTGGATAAAGGATCAAAGATTGAAAGCCCAAAACAACAAAAGACTATATAAGGAGACTTAGACCTAGGGTTAGAGAGAACTGTACGTTTTGTATCACTTGTAACTTTGTAACCTAGTTCCTTGGTGTTGAATAAGGGTTTAGGGTTTGAGAGTCGTTGACTCTCTTAGGATTTGTAACTCTCCACTCTGTATTATGGGATGCAGGGTGGAAGGCATAGGTACAGGGACACAACCAGAAACCTGTAGGTAATGGTTGTTGTATTGTTCTTGGACAAAGCTTTGAAGCAAGTCCAAGATAACTTGAAGGTCAAGAAACTGCGACAATTCTGAATTGGTAGAAAACATAGATAGCACAGGTTGTGATTAGGGTGTGAGTGGGGTATCTCATATCAAGGTTGTAAATCATGGAGTTTAGCCTTGGTAAAGATGTTCATGGGGTAGATGTTAGGGATAACGTTGTAAACGTGGGAGTTTAACTTTGTAACAGTCTACACAATAGTGAAATCTTTATCCTGGATTGGTATCCCCCAGATGTAGGTGAATTGCACCGAACTGGGTTAACAATTACTGTCTTATTTAACATTCTGCAGTTTACAGTTTTGTTAATGTTCTTGACTGACATGTTGGATCAGATGTTGTGACATCTGAGAGTGTGCAGTTCTGATATTCAAGGTATCAGTCTGCAGTTGCGCCTCCAAGTTTAAGAGATTATGCAGCACAATGTATTGATATTTGCTAGGACATCTGCATAGGCCAGAATTTCAATTGGTATTAGAGCAGGCATCCTGTCTGGTTCTGGATAAGATCTTTGGGAGATACTTTCTGGCGTTTAAACAAGGAGGAGTTTTGAAGATCAGATCAATCAACTCAGACATACTCAAGGGTATTAATGGATGAGATGGATGTTCTGGATCGAAGGGAGTAACCCGGAGGTTGTTCATGTTGCTGAGGAGATTCTACAACAACTACATGAGAAGTGGCTAGTTCTCTTGTTAGTGTGTCTTATAAGATGTTGTGACATCTTATTAGGGCAAGCAGGATCTGTTCCTTGGTGGTTCTGATGGAAGAGCTCTAGAATTATGGGATTCTGGAGTTGTTACTGAAGACAGTTGGTGGAAGGGCTCAATCGTTGGCCTCTTTATAGTTGAAGATATCTGTGTTCTTTTATTCCAGAGTCGGGAGAGTGACACCCCCAAATCTACACCCCGAGCAATTGAAGCGATAACAAACAATCAGAGTATAATTAAAACATTCATGGCATAGACGGGAGCATCACATCAAAGTAATTAAATATAACAGCCTGCTCATATAGATATGCAACAATCAGGTAGCAACATAAACAGAGGAACTCAGTTCCTAACACCCACAATTCAGATACAGAATAAAAGTGGAAAATCTGCAACTAAAATCTCATATATAAATATAAAAGTTTGTCTGTCATATACAGAGCCATGCATGTACAATCCAAAAAGATATATATACACATAATCACATAACGATCTCCCCGACTACCCGGTGCCACATATCAGAGCCGACCGACAAAAGAATGAAGACATAATCTTCACAAAAAGACCTCCAGCATCTAATCTGCAATGCCTCATAGGGCATTCAAAACAGCAGAAGGGTGAGAAACACAATTATAATATAGTTGCATACAATTATGTAATAACATAAAATACGCATGCAAAACATTCTCACCACAACGTACACCATAGTTCAAATACAAAACAAAAAAATTCATAATTAATGCATCCATCACAAAGGCATATCAATCATGCTCAAAACATTTATCACCAATATATATATATCAACTCATCAATCCCATTCACAATTCCCACACATAATCAATCCATTCATGACTTATGGAAATGCACAGAGACCGATACAACGACTCTATGCATGTGGTACCATTCTATCCATCATTCTCATCATCATTAATTCACTCAGGAATTAATGGAATCATCGCTTGTTACTTAGTTTAACTCCCCGTCGGGCAAACGATGTTCCCCGTCGCTTTAGGTCCTCTTTGTATAAGGTACACGACGTTTATGGATCGCTTTAGGTCCTCTTTGTATAAGGCACACGATCTGATCGCTTTAGGTCCTCTTTGTATAAGTCACACGATCGTCTATAACGTCACTTTAGGTCCTCTTTGTATAAGGCACACGATCGTTACAGCAGATTCCCTCTGGAATCATTTCGTTGCTCACACCCCACAAGGGCACACGATATCACATGGTGCATATCATGATGCATGGCATACTAATGACTTATGACAATCAAATGCACATACATATATAACCATGTGAACCATCTCAACATCAATAATCATGCATTGCAATCAAACCCAAAACAATGCATTTATTTGCCATAAGGCCACAAACCATCATCACAACATTTCATCACATGCATTCACATCATATAACAGCACACAAGCTATACTTTATATATATATCAAAAACATATCGCATGATAACACATCAATCGCACACAATTACGACGATAAAAGTCGACAAAACGACACGTTTCCAAATTCCCGACACAATTAAATCGGCCACCAATCTCAAAACCCTTTTTTATAAGAAAGAACATCTCCTTTGCTTTTCAACTGTACTAAGAACTTCTCCATCCGAGTTACGGATCAAAAGTTATGAATTTATAAAAAAACAGTTTTATTTTTGCTCCAGATCGCGCTAAGCGGGCTCCACCCCGCGCTAAGCGCGCTCCTCACTGCCTGGAGAGGTTGCAAATTCTCCAGACCGCGCTAAGCGGGCGTCTGCGCGCTAAGCGCGCACTGCGATTTTTAGAAAAATACCCCTTCGACAGTCCTTCCCAAAATCACCATTTTCATCTCAAATCAGTTCCAAACAGCATAACAAGTATCAACAAATGTTCATATGCATAGTGTGATCATTCAACACAGTTTATATAGATTTCCGACCGTGAAAACATCGATTTCTATTCATTTTGCTCAATTCGAACTAGAATTGAAAAAACTAGGAAAAGCAAGAGAACATTCAAACACACACATACATATTCATACACAAGCATATAGTAATCGAGTTTCGCACCCTTACGCGATTAATCGTGTTTTGAAGTGTCGGTTGAATTGGTTTCTTAAACTCCAAGTTTTCCTCTTTTTCTTCTTCTCACTCTCCTTTTCTCTTCTCTTTCTTTTTCTCTCTTTCTAATCTCTATGTTTCTATTTAATGAAAAACAACAATATCTAACCAAGAAAAATGACCAAAATACCCCTACACTCAATTCCTCGCAAACGTTCCCAAAACGCGATAAAACATAATAACGATAAACATAACATATTTACCAAATAAAAACCAAGAATAAAATAATATAAAAACAAAAATAATTAAATCGACTCGATTAAATAAATCTAACAAAAACCGGGGCGTTACAACTCTCCCCCACTTAGAAATTTTCGTCCTCGAAAATATTACCTGAGACGAACAACTCCGGATACGATTCCCGCATCCGACTCTCCAACTCCCAAGTCAAATTGCCCTCAGCAGCGCCTCCCCACGCTACTTTCACAAGCACAATATCTTTGCCTCTTAACCGCTTCAACTCGCGATCCAAAACCCTCATCGGTAATGCCTCAACCGTAAGGTTCTCCTTTACCTCAACCTCATCCATCGGAATCACATGCGATGGATCCGGAACATACTTCGGAAGCTGTGAAACATGGAACACATCATGTAAATTCGAAAGATTCGGTGGCAGCGCCACCCGATAAGCCACAACACTCACTCTCGCGGATATCTGATAAGGACCAATAAACCGAGAAGTAAGCTTCTTCGACTTCAATGCACGTCCAACACCCGTCACCGGCGTAACCCTCAAAAATACATGATCGCCTTCTCGAAACTCAAGATCTTTCCTCCTTCGATCATGATAACTCTTCTGCCTACTCTGAGAAGCCTTCATCTTCTCACGAATAAGTTTCACATTTTCCGTAGTTTGTTGAACTAACTCCGGTCTGTAGCGAGCGATTTTGGACGCAGTTCTTAAGTGCTGGTCGCTCTCTGCGGTTTGAGCTTTGACTACAGGTCGATTTATTTTTTATCCTATTGTGAGCTGAATAAGGAAGGGAAATAGATGTCTCCAATTAACCCTGTTTTGCATACTGAGTTTAAACAGCGGTCTGTTAGGTTACGGATGCTATCAATGTGGGGGCCTTTGTAATGGTTATTTGTATTTTTGCCAATACTGTTTTCTTTCTTTTTATCTAGGCAGAAGGTTTCTGGCGGGGAACAAGGATTAGGATGTTAGGACTGATGCTTTTGAATTACTGCTTTTGATTGATGGAGATATGGGATTTGGGTTTTTTGTTGATTGCGCTCGCTAAGATCTTTTCTTTCGATCTTATGCCTACGTATTCCCGTTTACCGAAACAGGGAAATCAGAGCGTTCGTAGTTCCTCCTATTCTATGGGAGGAAATGGGTGTTTTTGGTGTCTTGTTCAAAGCCCAAGACGTGAAGCGAAAGGTGGTTTGTATCTTGTTCAAAGCCCAAGATGTGAAGCTGAAAGGTTTATTTGTGTCTTGTTCAAAGCCCAAGACGTGAAGCTGAAAGACCTCGGTTTTAGAGAGAATTTGTCATCTCTAAAGAGGGGGAAGGAGAATTACTTTAACTGGGATACGCGGATCCGAGCAATGCCATAATTTCCGAAGAAAGGGTTTTAACCTGAAGGAGAAGACTTTAACTCAGTGTAGAGCAATGCCATCTTTCCTTAGGAATTTCTCATGCTAAAAGAGGGACAGTGGCATGGATGTAGATGATCTAGAGGCTTGCCGCTTACAGCGATTAGATGAAGGGAAAGGAGTTGTTGATGTTTGTGTACTGTGAACGAGGCACAGCTTTGATGCTAAAAGGTTGATTGGATCAACCAGTGGTCTTCTTATACAAAGCCTAAGAGGAGGCTAATTTCCGCTAGGAAAATCATTATACAAAGCCTAAGAGGAGGCTATTTTGTGTCTCGTACAAAGCCCGAGAGAGAGGCTAAAAGTTTTTGACCCGACGATAGAGTCTTTGTGTCTCGTACGAAGCCCGAGATAGAGGCTATTGTTTGTTTGACTCTACGAGGGAGTCTTTGTGTCTCGTACGAAGCCCGAGATAGAGGCTAAAAGTTTGACTCAACAAGAGAGTGTTTTTGTATCTCGTACGAAGCCCGAGATGGAGGCTAAAGGTTTGTTTCAGTTGAGTGACAGATCCAAAATACTGATTTTAAAAGAGAAAATCAGTTCTTATATGAGCAACACTGTACTCAGGGATTTGATTTGAGGATCAGGGATATTTCCTTCTCTTTGAGGAAACGGGAAATCCAAAGGGCATTGAGACTGTCCGAGTCTGCGGGTTTCCTTCCTATTTAACAAAGGGGGTCACTTGAGAATGTCTTTGAGACTCAAGGAAGTTAGACTGTCCAAGTCTAGAGTTTTTTTTTGTACTATGCTTTGAGAAACAGTAGTAGACTCTATGAAAGGACTGTTCTATGAGGATGACTAGGTTCTGTTCCTATACCTCTAGGAGGTCGTCGGGACAATTTGTACGAAGCCCAAGAGGAGGCTGGAAACTTTTAAGAAGCCGACGGGTCCTTGTACGAAGCCCAAGAGGAGGCTATCATTCCCGAAGGAAGAGATCATTATACGAAGCCTAAGAGGAGGCTGTGAATACTTCTAAGAAGCCGTAGTGTCCTTGAATAATGCCCAAGAGGAAGCCGATGCTTTTAAGAAGCCCGTGGGTCTATCATCTCCTTTCCATTAGGAGAGATAACTCTTTTAAAGATAAAAACCACTGGTAAACGTGCGAGGTTTACTATTCAGCGACTTTTAGCTTTTGAAGAGGGTTCCTTAGTTAAGGTCCAAGATTATGACCGTAGTGGGTACCCAAACCCCGAGACATTCAAGGCAAGCTATCCACAAGGAATAGATCAAGTCAGGAAAGTTAGAGAATTTGGAAGAAACTCAAAGATGCCATTCACAGAGAATACATTCATCTTGGGGAGTAGAGCTTCTTGATGATTCCTAAGGAGGACAGCCAAAGAGAAGACTGTATCTGGTGCTCCTATTGGGGATCTAGGCGTCTATTTCTACGAATAAATGAAACGGCGTCACCTAGTTCTAGACGTAGTTGCCAGGGAAACTCGAAATATCTATACTATTATTACACAGTAGATATGAGTTTATAAAAGGAGACTTACAGTGAGCAGCCCCACAATACAGTTTATAATATGAAAGCAGTAAATGAAAGCGATAACCACTTACTCGGTGTAGTGCTTCCATGCTGCTTGGTTAGTTGTTCAACAAAGAAAGATTGAAAATAACAGTATATTCAAAATCAAAGGAGAAAGTGCTTTGAAAAAGAAAGATTTGGGGCTTACAGCTCAAGGAGAGGCCCAGGGTTTTATCAGTGAGCGCACTGTTTGACTTTGTACAGCGGGACTTATACAAGTGACTGGGGCCCAAAAAGGGATGGATCTTACACTCTCTCAAGAGGCCCAAAAAGTTTTAAAGAAAAGAGTGGGGCTTATAACACGAGGGTAGGCCCAAATGATTTTTCGTTTAAAAATGGCGATCGCGCCGAGGTTTTCTTTTAACGCAGAGGGACTTATACAATAAGTGAGGCCCAAAATGTTTTGGTTAAAAGGGGGATTGGGTCTTACACTCTAATAGAGGCCCAAAGTGTTTTGAATGGGTCTTATAGCTCAAGGAGAGGCCCAGATGATTTTTATTTTTAAACGAGCGACGATCGCGCCGTTTACTTATATAGAGGGACTTATACAATGAGTGAGGCCCAAAAAGTTTTTGTACAAGGGGGGATGGGTCTTACACTCTCTCAAGAGGCCCAAGAGGTTTTTAAAGAAAAGAAAATGGGTCTTACTACTCGAGGGTAGGCCCAGGTGATTTTTGAAAAGGCGACGATCGCGCCGTTTATTTTTTGACGGTATCGGGACTTATACAATAAGTGAGGCCCAAAGATGATTTGGTCAAAAAAGGATTGGGTCTTACACTCTAATAGAGGCCCAAAATGTTTTGAAAATGATTTATGAGGGTTGAATTAATCCAAAACCCTAATTTGTTTTCAAAATGTATTTAATTGAATAAAAATTCAATTAAAATGATCAAAAATTGTTTAACACATGGAAAACAAATTGTGATCTTGGATTAATGCTTCAAAAATTAAGTATTGACCTACAAAATAATTAGAAAGCATTAAAAGTTGCAAAATCAATGTAGAAAAAATATTTAAAATGTCAAAAACAATTAAAATATTAATTCTTTGCAAAAATATCAATTATGTGAAATAAATAATATTTTTGGGATTTTTTTGTGAAAATAAAATATTTTAACATTTTTGTGAATTATTAAAAAAAGAATCAACTCAAAATCATTAAAACTCAGAGAGAAATTAATTTTTGAATCAATTAAACAAAATCACAAAATTCAAATATTTGAATTTCTAAAAATGGCGCCAAGAACAAGCTGAAGAACACGCGCATGTTCTTGGTTTCTCAGATTTGCATTTTCTATCCAATCTCCATGAATACGTAATCATATCATGCAATCCACATATCATTATGCTCGCCTCAACCTCACGATCATGTCTATGTACTTTAATTTCATTTAAATTAAACATACAACAAAAAATCACGAAGAGACCTCAAGAACCCTAATTTCTGCATGAAGGCTAGGATTTTTGATACACGATTCAAACAATGCAATTAATTGAGGGAAAACATTCCATGCATGATTATGAACATATGGCCAAATTATTGTGCGAGGAAATATGCATAGATTGAGAGATGACCAAGTATGTGCTTACCTCCAAGTCGTGACAGCAAGTTCAAAGTGATTTTTGATTTGGAGGTGTTACAGATGAGTGGTGATGATCTGAACAGCTTCCCTACACCCTATGGATTGTGTTTGGATGGTTGGACTTGATTGAAATTGGCTGGATCACTTTGTGGTACCTCAGCTGCAACTTGATTGAAAATTTGAGCAACCAGCTGGTGATTTTGTGAAATTGATGTTTCAGAAGTAATCTAAGTGTTTGGATCACTTCTATATGATGTATGTGAGGTGTGTGAGTGATTGGTTTGATTGGAATTGCTCTCAAACTCAAAACCTGATAGCTACCTTGCTAAAAAAGGCATTTTTGCCAAGAGAAAGAGATTTTGAGGAAAGCATCTGTTAGATGGCTTTGGTGTACTCAAACTGACCACAATTGAGCTCTATTTATAGTAAAGCAAGTTTTTTTTGCAAGGAATAGTGCATGGCAGCTGGTAAGTAGGTTTGGCCAATGTTGTCCAATGAGAATTCAAGTCTCCTCTAGCCATTGACTAGAGGTTAGGGCACAGAGCTTTGGTTCCCTTGGTCTTGGATAAGTCTTGACTGATTTTAGATGAGAATGGCTCAGTCCATGCCACCTTGATGGTTTCATTGAATGCCTCATTCCAAATTTGAAGTCTTGTCCCTATTTTGGCCATTCTAGGTTCAACATGCCATTTCTTGTTCCATGGACTTTGGAGGCTTGGCTCAGTGATTGTCCCCTTTAGATTCAATCATCTGAGGTGTCCAAGTGGATAGGAGCAATTGAATTTGGCTGATTTTGGCAAATCGACCAAAGTTGCAAATTCTGCCTTGCCTTGACAGATTTCAGCAAGGCAACTTGGCAATGTTGTATCTCATGGTGTAGGTTGAATTTGGCAATGTTCTTGGCCATTTTGGAAAGCTCTTACATGATACAACAACTGTTTGAACAAGTTTGGTTTTGATCTCTTTTGATTCCAAGTGAAAAACCCCCCTACATTTGGCAAAAAGTGAGGCAGAATCTGACTTAGTGAAAATTTCACTAAGTGTTGGAAAAAGTGACATTTTCACTTTTCAGCCACTTTGATCACTCCATAACTCAAAATCCTTAATGAATTGGAATGACTTGTAGTTGAAGTTTTTGTAGGTGATAATTAGGGATACAAATCCATCTTTGGATGAGAAAAAATGGCCTTGTGGTTTAGGAGTTATGGTCCTCCAAAGTTGGTACCTTTGCCACTTTATTTTTAACTTAGAAAAATTTCTAAGTTTTATGGTTACCCCTTTTACAAGTTATCTCACTTTTCTTGATTTTTCTTGATGAATGATGATTCAAATCATACATTAACATCATTTTAGGGTTAAAAATCCATTTTGGTGAAAAATCTCAAAAAGTCAAAGTTGACTTTTGTGCACAGTTGACTTTTTATCAGATGAATTCCAAACTGTGCAATTCTTCAGGAAATCATGTCCTTGACCTAAATCAAACTTGATGGACATGTTACATGGGTGTCATAGGTATATTCAATCATGTATTAGGGTTTGGGAGCATGTCCTGGTCAAAAGTCAAAGTTACAGTTGACTTTTCTCTTAAAACCCTAATTGTGGTGCAGATGAAATTGAGACTTATTGCTCAAGCTTCTTGGATCAATCCATGGTTCCAAATGGATCAATATGGTATATTAGAGACCCTCCAATCATGTATTGAGGTCTTGGTTCATGGTTTGTCCCAAAATTCAACTTAGGGGTGAATTAGGTCAAGAAACCCTAATTCCTGATTTTTTATGAATGCATCCCCTGAGGCAAAATTGACTTGATGCATGGGTTCATGAAGTATATTAGGTCATGTTTTGGATCATTGCCTGTGCCCAGATGAAAATTTCCATCTGGAGGCCCTGGTCGACCAAAACCCTAATTTGGTGATACTGTCGATCTTGAGACTTGATCCACCTAGAAGGGAGAAGCCTTGTGCTTAATCCTTGAAGTGGGAGTCCTTTTTGATCCCTTGTGGATATTTAAGAGATTAGACAAGTTGAAGATCATGTCATTTCTTGATTGATCCTTTGTCTAAGCACTCAGAGAGGGCTTGAAACCCTAATTTTGATTGTATTGGATGCTTACCCATCTTTGGGGAGACTGATGAAGCATGATGGTTCATCCACATTGTGATGATGATTTTCACAATGATGGGAAATCTAAGTGGTCAAAATTTGGGGTATTACACGGTCCAACCACCAAACTCTCACCAGATTCATGCCAACACAAAGGTGTTCGACATCTTCTTACATACAACGCTTCAAAAGGTGCCATTCCAATACTCGAATGGAAACTGTTGTTATACGTGAACTCAACCAACGAAAGGTAACTATCCCAAGCACCACCTTGCTCAAGAACATAAGCTCTCAGCAAATCTTTCAATGACTGAATAGTTCTCTCAGTCTGACCATCCGTCTGAGGATCATAAGCAGAACTCAATCTCAACTTGGAACCTAACGCCTTTTGCAAACTTTCCCAAAATCTGGAAGTAAACCTCGGATCTCGATCTGAAACAATACATAATGGAACACCATGTAATCTCACAATCACACGGATATAAATCTCAGCCAACCTTTCCAAAGAAAAACTGATGTCAATCGAAATGAAATGCGCCGATTTAGTTAGCTTATCCACAATCACCCAAATGGCATTATGTCCCCTCTGAGTATTCGGCAACCCTATCACAAAATCCATAGAAATGTTGTCCCATTTCCACTCGGGAATATCCAACGGTTGTAATAATCCACTAGGCTTCTGATGTTCTACCTTTGACTTCTGACACGTCAAACACGCATAAACAAACTGAGCCACATCCCTCTTCAATCCGGACCACCAAAAGTTCTTCTTCAAATCTTGATACATCTTATTAGCTCCCGGATGTATACTCAAACTACTCCGGTGTCCTTCCTCTAAAATCATATTTTTCAATTTCGAATCATCAAGAATACAAATTCTACCACGGAATCTCAAAACACCCTGATCATCCACTTTAAAGTCACCATTCACACCTTTACCTTCAATCGTCATCAAATCAACAAATTTCACATCCAGCCTCTGTTTCTCGCTAACGGTCAACAGAAAATCATTAGTGACCTATAACATACCAAGCCTCACGCTATCAGATGTCAATTCACACACCAAACTCAAATCTCTAAATTCTTCCAAAATTTCCCACTCTTTAACCATCAAAGCAGACATATGCACAGATTTCCGGCTTAACGCATCGGCTACCACATTAGCTTTACCAGGATGGTAATTCAAGCTAAAATCGTAGTCCTTCCAAAATTCCAACCATCTCCGTTGCCTCATATTCAACTCTTTCTGATCAAACAAGTATTTTAAACTCTTATGATCACTAAAGACATCGAATCTTACACCGTAGAGATAATCACTACAAGAAAATTGGCAAGTTGCGAAGGTTAATATTGGTAAATTACGACGGTTTGAACCGCCACAATTTGCTAGTTGCGACAGTTTTATTTCTGTCGCTAAAACGTGTGTCGCCAGGCAGTATCGCGACGGTTTCTAAAACCGTCACTCCAACTGTTGTTCTATGTTGCGACAGGTAGGGAACTGTCGTAAATTGAAAATTGCGGCGGTTAAAACTGCCATAAATAACTTTGTTTTTGTTATTGAAACATAAAAATCGTACGTATTTCAATAGGTAAATCCGCAGGAAATCTTTAATCCGCAGGTAATTCCACAGCTAATATATTTCTAAAATTAAAAAAAATTCACATGAACTTTTAGCACACAGTATTCCATAAAATAAACCTATATTAAAGAAACAACAAAGAACTTACATACAGAAAATTCAAATGAACTTTTAGCACACATCATTGTTTTTATTTACAAAAATAAGAACTAGAACTAGTAACAAGTAAATCATATGATCCTTCCACTAAATTTATATTTAACGACACAATAGAATAATTACATCATTTAATCAAAGGTTAATTTGATACTGGTATTATGTTATCTGATATACAATGATATACCGATATGGCTAAAGAAGAAATGTCTCTAATGTTAACATCAAACTTCCAACACAGCACACGATAATCTAGATTATTGATGAAAATATATGCCAATGCACAAGTACATAATAAAAATAGGCACTAAAACCAAACTGTGAAAGGTCTAAATACAAGGCGTCTTACTAGTACTAGTCAATACAAGTTTGTATAATTTTAAGGTATGCAAATGTAACTAAAGATTTGTACATAAGCTTATAATTGTGCTTAACTGCTTCTCTCTTAATCTCAATCTTTGTGTACTAGGTGCCGTGCCGCCCGAGAAGAAGAGTAAGTTGTGATTGCAGAGCCAGTAACACTCAATGAGTGTTTGGCCAACCCGAAGCTCTTCCTAGTTATCAGCCACACAGCATAGAAGAATTCAATCCACCCTGGTTCACATTGATTTTCATGTCCAAGAAACATTACACAATGTTATCCACAGAACAAAAAATGAAACAGATCCATAAACATTATAGAAATTCATCAAGGAATGAAAGATTGCAGTTAAGTTATAGATGCCAGCCTTATGGCTATCTTCTCGTAAATAGTATATGGTACAAATTTAGTGGAAGTATTGATATCTCATAAGAACTAGAACATGTAATCTCAACATTTGGATTTGTCTATAAAATAAGAAGCTGTCAACATTAAGATTTCTAGACTAGTGCATCAACCTTATAATTATATTTAGTATGATGCTTGGTTTAGAAGATGGAAATTTGAAGCTTACTTTATAGGATACTTGTAGTTTGGATATATGCTCTTCAATTTCTCTGCCAAATCTCGCGTTGTGAAAGCGTGTGAAGTACATATATACCTCCCTTCTTCATGATTCTCATAAGCCAAAACTAATGCACTGACTACGTCACGAACGTCAACTATCCATCGTTGTTTATTCTCCAATGAATCACTGCCTTTATGTTCAAGACATATAAAAAAGAAAGTAGAATAACATGAAATATGATTTTAATATCTATATAAGTATATACCTTTTAAAAGTTTGATGAGAAACAAGCTACTTACATTGGTGGTTGACTGCAAAATTGGCCCCAAAACTAAACTAGGACAAATGCTCACCACGCGAAGCCCGGCTCTGTTTGCAAAGTTCAGCGCCTGCTCTTCCACCTATGTCTTCGCAAAGCAATACCAAATCTAGATGATATGCAAGTTGGAGAGTAAAAACTATTAAAATTTTAAAGAGTTCATTGATCATCGGAATAAAGAATTTCAAAGCAATACCAGTTCTAGATGATATGCAAGATGGTATCATATGATGATATTGTCATCACTAATCAGCCAAATTTCACTAAATTTAATCAAAATCTTAAGAACTTTTAGAATGGATCACAGCGAAACTCAACATTTATGAAAACGACTGTGACATATTGGTATCGGAAGGTGCCGATACCGAAAGTGTCACATTCTCGAATAACTTCGGAAAAGAGCACAACCAAATGGTATACCTTTTGTAGTTTCATTAGAACAGAATCCTCAAAAGCTTGGTAACCAGACCCAACTAGCTTACTCGGCACATCAGGTTCAACAGACTTCGGAGAACCCCAAGAATCTGCACGCATTGCAGGCTTAAGAGGTAAAACCAACAATGGATTAGCAAGATGACCAATCACACTTCCAATTGTAGCAGCCTGGAAAAAGCCACAATCACAAATCAGAAAATCACACACACAAATCATTACAAATTACAATCATTCAAATATAGATAACAACAAATGTTCCATGATAGATATCTTACCAAAGAAGTGGATTGTTCAGATGTTTAAACTAGATATTGGGTCAGCAATGCACTGTCAAAGTAACACTTGTCAAGTCGAGATGAAATTACATTCAATCTTGGCCGTTTGATAAAAGGAAATTCTATTCAACATCCATTGGTATGAAAGAAAAGATAAATATTTACCGAGTTTATTTGGGAAAGTGCATTTGTTTCACCCATTGCACGAAGATGTTCTATAAGTTCTAGGGTTGTACTACAGAGAGATAAGAACAGCCATTACAAAAATGAATCAAAAGTGTAAAAAATTATTAAAGCTGCGTACATTATAAAGAAACGGTAACAACTTGAAAGAATTTTATCATAAAGCCACCATACTCAAACCAGTAAATAAAGCTGTTTTTATTAACTTTGAGTTTGGTCATCAACCATAATTAGAATTTCAAACTAAGGAAGAATCTACTAGCTAAAGTTTAGGAGAACTCAACTTGATTAATTTATGTTGCATTTATAATAATTCAATGACAGAACCAGGTGGAAACCCTCACCACTTCCATATTTAACTGTATACTCATCAACATCAACACCTGGTAGGTTGAATCCTGCCCTAGTAAAAAGATTCCCAGCATCTCGAACCTAAAAATGGAGGACAAAAGGTGTTCATAGTTCCAGCTTTAGATTTTTACTCATAAAAAGTATAACTCTCGTCTTTACAAGCATTAAAGTTAAATCTAGCCAGAATAACCAACGGATCATAAAGTGGTATAGAAGACTAATGTTACCATAACAAAAACGTGACAATGAAACTTATGAGAAATGATATTTTGACACAAAAATTTGACAACAAATTGCGAGAAAATTATAGATGGTTAACGCAAACCAATTATGGGAATTATTATGTGTTGCAACCCATTAACCAACTACTAAACGTAATTAACCACGATTTTTAACGTCATTAACCACAACTTTTAGGTGTTCATCATATACATCATATTTATAAATTGTGTTCAAATATACATGTTTTCATGTGTTCAATTATACTATCGATTGACCACGACTTTTAGTACTATGGATCAGGGATCTAACAGAACCACATTATGCTATTGGAAATAAGAAACACCATTACATTCATTCAAAATGCGAAGGATCTTGTATACTACATAAATAAGTTTTGCAACAATGCATACCTGTGCTAAAGGTGAAACTCGGGGACTGATCCCTCCTTCGCGTTCCATTTGTGCTACAGTACAAGCTATTTTGAGTTCCCTGATTGCAGCAAAAATTTCATAAAAAATGCTTCACGCATACATTGGTATTCTAAATAAATCTCTAAAAATATAATAATAGTCACCTTAATGTTTCTCCTCCGAGGATAGCTGCTAAAAACAGGTCATCTGGCTTCAATGCCAACATAGACTGCCAAACATAAAAGATCACATTAGAATAATAATAAATGACATTATAACTGAAATTTGGATAAGGTGAAAGAAAGAAGATTTGCACATTGACTAGATCGTGTTGGGAAAAATGAAGCCCTAAACTTTATTCATACTAATACTAAACTCCTAGTTGTAATTTAAATTAAAATTAAAATTGTCAAATATAAGAAACATGGAAACCAATCGTAAAAAGCTAATCTTAGATGTTCTAAATTACACTAAGACCACCCAAATATTATGACAACACGAAATTGCCCTTTTAACAACTATAAAATTGATTTAACAATCAAAATACTTGAAGACAAAAAAAAAAATCATGACAACACAACTTGTGACTTTGATGTGCTATGAGTGATTCCACCAAATTCCTAAAGAGACAAAAAATAAATCATTGAACAGCTTGAATGAAGGAGAGATTGAAAATTTCTCTCAACCTTCGTTTTCAATTGCGTCTGCCGGAAAAAGATACGATGGTCGACGGCTAGGTTGCCATACAAAATTCAGCATCCCATACAAAATGCCCATTATGCCATTACATTTCCATACAACAAATTGCAAAAATAAATAAATAAATAAATAAATAAAGACCTACAAGCTCATCAAGCCAAAACACAGGCTGCACAGCAACAAGCACATGAGCAAGAAAACACTACTTCACAAAGCCAAAAGCAAGTTATTACATATGAGCCAAAATGCAGACGCGCAAGAAGCAAAACAACAGCAGCAAAACTCTCATCCAAACTCAATTTCAGCTCACAATTCATGCCAATTTCCTATAAATAGAAGCAATCACCTTCACTTCCATCAAGCTTTTCACAACCAGACTCACTCTGCCAAATTCACCTCCAAACTTCCTTCAATCTTCTTCTTAAACCTTCATCTATATTCTTCTTCGAGTTTCAATCCAACCTTCAAAAATTTCAAAAGCAATTCAATCTCATTCATCTTCAAGCTTCATAATCATCAACTCCAATCACAATAGCTTACAACAACTTCCAAATTCAACAGCAACCATCAATATCCGCTTCAACAAAATCACACGCAAACACTTCGCAACAAGCAATTTAGGCAAGTAGAAGTTGGAAGAGAAGAATATTTGTGTACGTTCATACCTGAAGGTTGTGCTCTGACTCCATTGTAATTGTTGTTGTTTCGATTTTGAGTTTCGTTAGCGCTTGATTCCTATTCGTGCCATGAGTGAAGAAATTATTAAGAACTGTTGTTGAAATTGGAAGTATTAGTGAAAGAGGCACATTTTGGTGGAGAGGAGGTCACCGCGGTCGCCGCTGTGAGGCGTGCCAGCGCGGCGACGAGATGTTTGTTCACCAACTATTGACGCGGTGGGATGATGAGAAGCATGAATATGGTCATCTTCTTCGATTTGGGTTGTGGAGAAAGGAGATAGATGGAGAAGAAAGGGCGACGACCATTAGGGTTTGAGAGGGAGGAAACACATTTTGCTCTCTTTTTCTGAAGAAGGAAAAATGACCACACGTGAGAGTAATGAAAAAGTGGAAAAACTTTGTTTTTTTAAGAATATATTATTTTGTGTTAAAAATTTTGAGGCAGTCGAATTTAACCGTCGTGATAACTGTCGCAAATAGGAAATTACGACAGTTTTTACACAAGGGTCGCAATCTATGTGTCGTAAAATAGATAATTTCTTGTAGTGAATGTCTCCAAATTTTCAATACAAAAACCACCGCAGCTAATTCCAAATCATGGGTAGGATAATTATTCTCATGAATCCTCAATTGTCTCGAAGCATAAGCCACAACCTTACCTTCTTGCATCAACACTCCACCTAAACCACTCAAAGACGTATCGCAATACACCACAAACGGTTCACTAGGATTCGGTAAGATCAAAATCGGAGTTGTAGTCAATCTTCTCTTCAGCTCACTAAAACTTTCCTCACACTGAATATCCCAAATAAACGCCTTACCTTTACAAGTCAGTTGGGTCAATGGAAGTGGTAACTTGGAAAAGCCTTCAATGAATCTTTGATAATATCCAGCTAAACCCAAAAAGCTTCTAATTTCAGTAATAGATCTAGGAGCCTCCCATTGTAGAACTGCATCTACTTTGGATGGATCCACAGTAATACCATTACCTGAAATCACATGCCCAAGAAAACTCACTTCTGACAACCAGAACTCACACTTGGACAACTTGGCATAAAGTTTCTTTTCCTTCAAAATTTGCAATACAATACGCAAATGTTCCGCATGTTCCTCCCGAGACTTAGAATAAATCAAGATGTCATCAATAAACACAAC
Source organism: Lathyrus tuberosus (assembly GCA_022829125.1). Lineage (NCBI taxonomy): Eukaryota > Viridiplantae > Streptophyta > Magnoliopsida > Fabales > Fabaceae > Lathyrus > Lathyrus tuberosus. The sequence goes on along the minus strand of JALAZF010000093.1, from coordinate 14,272,494 downwards.
AACAAATTGATCCAAATGCTCATGGAATATGCGATTCATATATTCCATAAACACTCCCGGCGCATTAGAAACCCCGAACGGCATCACGGAATATTCGTATTGTCCGTATCGTGTCCTAAAAGCCGTCTTCTGAATATCTTCCTCCTTCACTCTAATCTGATGATAGCCTGACCTCAAATCTATTTTACTAAACACACACGCACCTACCAACTGGTCCATCAAATCATCAATTCTCGGAAGAGGATACTTATTCTTAATCGTCACCTTATTCAACTGGCGATAATCAATACACAATCGCATACTTCCATCTTTCTTCTTCACCAATAAAACTGGAGCACCCCAAGGCGATACACTCGACCTCACAAACCTCTTCTCCAACAATTCATTCAACTGCTTCTTCAACTCAACCAACTCAGATGCCGACATACGATATGGTGCCATAGATACAGGTCTAGTACCAGGAACTAGATCTATAGAAAACTCCACCTCTCTTTCTGGCGGCACATCAAAAATATCCTCCGGAAACACCTCCAGAAAATCACACACGACTGGAAACACATCAATTACAACTTGACTATCCACAGTCAACGATGCAAACAACCCGAACAACTGAGCTTCATCCGCCAAAAGTTTCTTCAACTCTTTGGTAGATAAGAAACTCGATTCCTCGTCTTCTTCAAGAGAAGGAAATATTACCAACTTATGATAACAAACGATGTGAAATCGATTGAACTGCAACCAATTCATTCCCAGAACTACGTCTAAACCCTCCAACGACAGACACACCAAATCCATATCAAAATCCTTACCATAAATGGTCAAAGGACAACTTAAATAAAAAAGAGAAGTAGTTACCGACCCCAATGTTGGAGTATCGATAACCATCTCTCCACCCAATGACGACAACAAAAGATTCAAACACCGCGCACACTCAGACGAAATAAACGAATGAATTGCTCCGGTATCAATAATAGCAACTAAAGGCGTACTATTAATAAAACAAGTACCTCTGATCAGACGATCTACACTAGTAGGCTGAGCTCCTGCCAATGCAAATACTTTCCCTCCAGCTTGAGCTTGTTTTGGTTTCAGACACCTCGTACTAACATGACCAGGTTCACCACAATTGAAACACTTCACCACATTCCTCTTACAATCAGCTGCGACATGTCCTATACCTCCGCAATTGGAACACTTCCTCATATCCTTTCTACATTGAAACTGACGATGTCCTAATTCACCACACTTAAAACATCTCGGAGGATTATACATACCTCCCCCACTTGGCCTTTTAGCAAAATTAGCCCTTCGCTTTCCCTTGTCAGCTGGTGCCACATAAGGACCACCACGAAACGGTTGCTTTCCTTACCTATCGTTCACACTCTTATAATGAATAGAACGAGCTTTGCTATCCTCCTCATAAATTCTACAACAATCCACCAAATCTGAAAACCTCCTAATTCTTTGATAACTAATTGCCTGTTTGATCTCGGGACGCAACTCGTCCTCAAACCAAGTGACAACTTCACCTGTAGCTTCCCACACATGACGCATACTAACCCACCAATCATCAGCCTCCTCCTGCAACATGTGAGTACCCAGTCTCACCTTCTGTTCCTCAGTACAGTCCATCACTCGAAAAATTCTTTCAATCTCCTTAACCCAAATCTGAGCACCATCAGGATCATGTCTCCCTTTGAAGACAGGCGGTTTGTTCTTCCTGAACTCATCATTTCCACCAGAATTAGGTGCATTCCGCACAGCCTGAGCCCTAGCTTACATAGCAGCATCAAGAGCAACATCATTCCTACCAGCCATATTCTATTCATATCCAATAACAGTAACTATGGTTAAACAATCAACTCGCCAGAACACAACTGTCGAACAACAAACAACTTGGTCAAAATAACCGACACGAACTGGCTCTGATACCACTTATTGTGACACCCCCAAATCTACACCCCGAGCAATTGAAGCGATAACAAACAATCAGAGTATAATTAAAACATTCATGGCATAGACGGGAGCGTCACATCAAAGTAATGAAATATAACAACCTGCTCATATAGATATGCAACAATCAGGTAGCAACATAAATAGAGGAACTCAGTTCCTAACACCCATAATTCATATACAGAATAAAAGCGGAAAATCTACAACTGAAATCTCATATATAAAGATAAAAGTTTGTCTGTCATACACAGAGTCATACATGTACAATCCAAAAAGATATATATACACATAATCACATAACGATCTCCCCGACTACCCGGTGCCACATATCAGAGCCGACCGACAAAAGAATGAAGACATAATCTTCACAAAAAGACCTCCAACATCTAATCTGCAATGCCTCGTAGAGCATTCAAAACAGCAGAAAGGTGAGAAACACAATTATAATATAGTTGCATACAATTATGTAATAACATGAAATACGCATGCAAAACATTCTCACCACAACGTACACCATAGTTCAAATACAAAACAAAACAATTCATAATTAATGCATTCATCACAAAGGCATATCAATCAAGCTCAACACATTTATCACCAATATATATATATATATATATATATATATATATATATATATATATATATATATCAACTCATCAATCCCATTCACAATTCCCACACATAATCAATCCATTCATGACTTATGCAAATGTACAGAGACTGACACAACGACTCTATGCATGCGGTACCATTCCATCCATCATTCTCATCATCATTAATTCACTCAGGAATTATTGGAATCATCGCTAGTTACTTAGTGTAACTCCCCATCGGGCAAATGATTTTCCCCGTCACTTTAGGCCTCTTTGTATAAGGCACACGACGTTTATGGATCGCTTTAGGTCCTCTTTGTATAAGGCACATGATCCGATCATTTTAGGTCCTCTTTGTATAAGGCACACGATCGTCTATAACGTCGCTTTAGGTCCTCTTTGTATAAGGCACACGATCATCTATAACGTCGCTTTATGTCCTCTTTGTACAGCAGATTCCCTCTGGAATCGTTTCGTCGCTCACACCCCACAAGGGCACACGACATCACATGGTGCATATCATGATGCATGACATACTAATGACTCATGACAATCAAATGCATATACATATATAACCATGTGAACCATCTCAACATCAATAATCATGCATTGTAATCAAACCCAAAACAAGGCATTTATTTGCCATAGGGCCACAAACCATCATCACAACATTTCATCACATGCATTCACATCATATAACAGCACACAAGCTATACGTTATATATATCAAAAACATATCGCATGATAACACATCAATCGCACACAATTACGACGATAAAAGTCGACAAAACACCACGTTTCCAAATTCCCGACACAATTAAATCGGCCACCAATCTCAAAACTCATTTTTATAAGAAAGAACATCTCCTTAGCTTTTCAACGGTACTAAGAACGTCTCGATCCGAGTTACGGATCAAAAGTTATGGATTTAAAAAAAAAACAGTTTTATTTTTGCTCTAGGTCGCGCTAAGCGGGCTCCACCCCGCGCTAAGCGTGCTCCTCACTGCCTGGAGAGGTTGCAAATTCTCCAGACTGTTCTAAGCGGGCGTCTGCGCGCTAAGCGCGCACTGCGATTTTCAGAAAAATACCCCTTGGACATTCCTTCCCAAAATCACCATTTTCATCTCAAATCAGCTCCAAACAGCATAACAAGTATCAACAAATGTTCATATGCATAGTGTGATCATTCAACACAGTTTATATCGATTTCCGACCGTGAAAACATCGATTTCTATTCATTTTGCTCATTTCGACCTAGAATTGAAAAAACTAGGAAAAGCAAGAGAACATTCAAACACACACATACATATTCATACACAAGCATATAGTAATCGAGTTTCGCACCCTTACCCGATTAATCGTGTTTTGAAGTGTCGGTTGAATCGGTTTCTTAAACTCCAAGTTTTCCTCTTTTTCTTCTTCTCACTCTCCTTTTCTCTTCTCTTTCTTTTTCTCTCTTTCTAATCTCTATGTTTCTATTTAATGAAAAACAATAATATCTAACCAAGCAAAATGACCAAAATACCCCTACACTCAATTCCTCGCAAACGTTCCCAAAACGCGATAAAACATAATAACGATAAACATAACATATTTACCAAATAAAAAACAAGAATAAAATAATATAAAAACAAAAATAATTAAATCGAATCGATTAAATAAATCTAATAAAAATCGGGGCGTTACAGGGAGCAATGGAATAAAGGGAGTTGTGGTTAGATATCTGGTATGGTGACTTGGTACTTAGAAGCTTGGGTTCTTAGTGCAGTTTGAAGTCAGTTAAAGAGGAGAGGAGTTGAGTTAAAGTTTATCAGGTTCTTGCTCTAGGAGTTTGATGAATATTTGGTTTGCTAGGTTGTCAAAGATACTTGAGAATTCTCTCAAGTCCACTCATAAAGACATCTATGTCGTGTATCTGGAGTCTTCTAGTTACTCTTCTGACTAGAAGGTGTTTCTTTGAAACACGATCTGAAGAAAGTGGAGGTGATTTATTTTCACCATCCAAAAATAGCAAGGAAGAATTCATCTCTCTTAACCCTAAGAGTGGATCCAATCAGATTGAAGAGTTGTTGAGGTAAATAAGACTTGTTCAGAGAAAGTCTTAGTTACTTGAGTCAAGGGTGGCAGCCTTGGTATCTCAACATTGTCCTTTGAAGAAGATACTTGCAAAATGGATTGAATACTTTATAAGTGTTCATGACATGATCTGGTGGAGCTCAGCTACAGTAGTGAAGAAGGGTTATTGTACAAGGATTTAAGATCAATTGCTATTTGTGGAATCCACAGGTATTTAATTGATTATCCTTGAAAGTCAAGATTGAGGATGTTCTGTCAGATGTTCTAACATCTTTTCATCAGAGGTTTGGAGAATCATGGGAGGGGGGTTCTGCATTCGCTCAAAAGTCACCTAGGTGTTGACCAGGGATTATTGGCTTAGCATTTGTTTCCTGGAAAGTATTGTGAATGACATGTCCAGATGGTGATGTTGTTGAAGATGGAGATGGAATACTATGAAGACATCATAATCTTGATGGTTACAGCTTGGGTCAGTTTACTTCTGATCTAGATGCTTTAGAGCATAGTGTTTGCTCTAGTTGTAAAGGTTGAGGATAAGTGGCAGTTATCTCTGGCTTTCTATTGATGGCTCTACTAAGGGAAGTGGCATTCCTTGGTATTCCTATGGGGTAGTCTTGGACTACTTATTTTCTGAAGATTCAGACGTGGCAGGTTTTAAGTCTTTGGAGTTTCAAAGCAGAATGGAGGTTGTCTACTCAAAACTTGGTTGTTGAATCAAGCCTGTGAGAGCATGGAAATCTGTTTCTGCAAAGGGAGGAGGTTCTTCTAAGTGGCAGAAGGAATAGCTGAATTCAACAGTTGGATGTCATAATGTTTTGACATCTAGCTAGTGATGTGGCACATCATCTTAAGATCAGGTGATCTACAGGAGAATGGGAGTGATGGATTCTTCAAAAAGGTCTATCTCATGTAGTTTGTGGGAGCTGTGGATAAGAAGATGTTACCTGACTAAGAGGCTTGGTGGATCCAAGATGTCTTGCTATAGGGAAAGTAGTTCGTGTGACTTGAAGATCTGGTTTCATTAGTAGATCAGGGTATCTTGTGGGAGTTCTGAAGATGAGTGAGGTCAATCAAAAGGTGGCATTTGATTGGTTTCACAATGTGCGTTCAAGCAGGATGCTTGAAACTGATTGCTCTTTTGTAGAAGAGTAGTTAGTTGAAATTATTGAAGGTTCTGGTTCTCTGGGAGCTTGTGGCAAAAGTTCTGGGTTGAGAATGGAAGCATACCTTCTTGGTGGATGAGAGTTTATTTCTCTCTGGGTTTCTGAAGTCTTCTTTGTTCAAGCTGGTGGTGCAGTGTTGTGTGAAGATCTTCAGTGTGGATTACTATGCTGATAGTAAGTCCAGTAGTGGAGCATATCAAGAACCATGGTGTGTGGTGTTTGTGATGTGTGGAAGATGTCCTAGCTGATGTTAGAACATCTTTGGGTTAGTTATCCTTGGTGAAGGATTTCAGGTTCTGTGATGAACTGGTTAATTTCATTGTGTCCAAGAAGTATCTATAGGATCATCCGGGAGAATGATGGAGTAGAAGGGTCCCTTGGAAGGAGGATGTAAGTATTTGTGAAGACTAAAGTGGATCATGTGTTGATTGCATGGAAGTCTATTTCCTAAATGCATTCAGAAGCGGAGATTTACCATAAATCAGAAGTATTCCAGGTTATCATATGGGAGAATGATAGTGTTAGTTCTTGGATTGGCTGGAATTTTGGTAAAACAAGGTATGTTCAATGTTGATGTCAAGGTGCTGATGTTGCAACATTGAAGTCTTAACACTGGGTTGTGTTAAGTAATTAATTGCTGAAGTTGGATGTCTGATGTCACATGGCGATGTTGTAACATCAGATCTGCAGAATTAACAACAGCAGGCTGTGATGTTGTTAGGGTTGCGTATTAGCTGGAATTGTGGAGAGTAAGCTGTCTCATTGGATGCGAATATCTTGGGATAGATATTTGCTGCTGCATAGGAGATCTGGTGCAAATTTGTAGGAGATTTAAAAGGTTGAAGATTTAAAAAGATTTTAGGAGAAAATCTGTTTTAAATATTCAGTTTTAAATAACAAATTTGGGAGATATTGTAGCAAGTCCAAGACCAATTCAAGGAGCTATATAAAGCGTACAAGACCAAAGGATAAAGCGACAGAAATACAAAGAGAAGATCAAGAGCATAGGCTGAGTGTCTTGAGTATTTTGTACGAGTTGTGTAACCAGAATTCTAGGGTGAATTGTTGTGTCGTATTCTATCCTCTCTAGAAGCTGTGAAGCAATAGAGAGTGGTTGCTTGATCGAAGCTGTGAAGTAAGATCAAGGTTACTCAAAGTGGTCTCTTTGAGTGTTTGTAAGGGATTGAGTGGTGTTCTCATACCTAAGTGGGTTCTTAGGTAGGAAGCCATTAGTTGAGTATAAGTTTAGGAGATTGTCAACGGGTTGTTGAGTCTGTAAATTATATCTACAAGTAGTGAATTCCATCCCTGGCTTGGTAGCCCCCAGAGTAGGTTGGTTGTAACCGAACTGGGTCAACAATTCTTGGTGTTATTTTACTGTTATTGATGTCCATTGTGTAGAGTGTGTTGTTGTGACATCACACGTCTGATACCAGAATTTCAATTGGTATCAGAGCAGGCATCCTATCTATCTCTGGGTGAGATCTAGGGAAGTTACTTTCTGGTGTAAAGATGGACAAAGAAGTTGGAGGATTCATCAACAGACCCCCTATTTTGGATGGATCAAATTATGACTATTGGAAGCCAAGGATGACCACTTTCTTAAAATCCTTGGACAGTAGGGCTTGGAAGGCTGTTATTAAAGAATGGAAAGCTCCTGTCATGTGTGAGGAGGATGATGCTGGCAAAGATAAAGAAGGCACCTCTAAGCCAAAGCCTGAAGAAGAGTGAACCAAGGAGGAAGATGAGCTTGCCCTTGGAAATTCCAAAGCTCTGAATGCAATCTTCAATGGAGTGGATAAGAATATCTTCAGGTTAATCAATACCTGTGAAGTTGCTAAGGAAGTGTGGGATATCTTGCAGGCTACACATGAAGGAACATCTAGAGTTAAGATGTCGAGACTTCAGATTTTAACATCAAAATTTGAAAGCCTGAAGATGAAGGACGATGAGACTATTCATGATTTCCACATGAGTGTTCTTGAGCTGGCCAATGCATCTAGTGCTCTTGGAGAGAAAATGTCAGATGAAAAGCTTGTAAGGAAGATTCTTAGATCCCTTCCTAAGAAGTATAAGATGAAGGTTACTGCCATTGAAGAATCACAAGACATCAGCAAGATGAGAGTAGATGAGCTCATTCGATCTCTTCAAACTTTTGAGCTGGGGTTGAATGAGGAAGAACCAGAAAAGAAGCCAAAGAGTATAGCCTTGGTGTCAACTGATGCAGAAGAAAAAGGAAAGAGTTCTAAATCGCAGGAGGATCTATCTCAGGCCATAGTGATGTTGGGAAGACATTTCACCAAAGTATTCAAGAGAATGAATAATAACTCCAGGCCTAATGTCAAGAACATGACTTCTGACACCAGCAAGAAGGATGAAGAGAAAATTACCCAAGATAAAGGAGTTCAGTGCTTTGAGTGTGAAGGGTATGGACATGTCAAGAAAGAATGTCCCACCTTCTTGAAAAAGCAGAAGAAGGGCATGACAGTTTCCTGGTCTGACTCTGATAGTGAAAGTGAAGGAGAGTCAGCAAAGCATGTGAGAGCTTTAACAGGAGCTGTGGTTTCTGATGATGATTCTAGTGATGGAGAAGTAACTTATGAGGAGTTAGCTTCTACCTATCAAGAGCTGTGTTTAAAAATGCTAAGATTTGTCAAGAAAACAAGTGCCACAAGCAACAAATTGCTCAGCTAGAGAATGAAAAGACTGATCTGGAAAATGAAGTGGTGCTTGTTAGAGCTCACCTTGATCAAATGACCAAGTCTGTTAGAATGTTGAGCTGTGGTATAGACACACTTGACAAGATCCTTCAGTCAGAAAAGCTACTGGAGACAAAGCTGGGATAGGTTATGTGGCTGAGGATAAGGGAACTTCAGAAGAAAGCACTTCAAGTTCAAAGAAGGAAGTGTCACAACTTTCATCTCAACATCAGCCAAAGAAGCAGGATCCTACCCCTAAGAAAGCTGATGTTTCACAACCTAAGAAGATTGAGAAGAAGACTGATCCTTATCAGAAGAGAAAGCAGCCACTAGGAGCTAGTCAGTATATGCCCCCACAATACCACAAGAGCATGCAAGCTGCTCAGTTCAAACAGCACATGCCTCATCAGGTGTCTCAACATCAGGACAACTGGTATGGTTATGGATATGGATACACCAATGTTGTTCCTAATATCTATGGAAGAAGAAAGCCACACCATCATGGGAGACAATCCAGGAAACAGCATTCTCAGCCTTCTTATGGGAGAAGATACCAGCATAATAAATGGCAGGCCAGTTATGGTAGGAGGAGACCACATTATGGATGACAACCTAAGCAATCTCATCAGAGCAGAAGATTCAGAGATGAAAGGGTGAGATGCTATTATTGTGGAAGGTTTGGACATATGCAGTACTCTTGCTACAAGCTGCATGGATACCCTCAACCTCAAAACAGATGGAGAGAGTACAGGCCCAAAGTTGTTAAACAATGGGTACCTAAGGAGAAGGTGAAGTGCTTATTGGCTCACATGGCTGACAGAGAGTTTAAAGAAGGAACATGGTATTTTGACAGTGGGTGTTCCAAACACATGTCTGGATGTAGATCCATGTTCGCTGAATGTAGTCCTTGCCCCTCTCCTGAAGTTGTTTTTGGCAATGGAGAAAAAGGTGTTGTTGCAGGAGTTAGGAAGGTGCAAGGTGATGGTAGACCTGAACTTGACAATGTTCTGTTTGTCAGTGGTTTAAATGTAAATTTGATTAGCATAAGCCAGTTGTGTGATGAAGGGTACAAGGTAAACTACACTAAGCATGAGTGTGTAGTATCTGATGAACATAATCAGGTTGTTATGAAGGGTGTCAGAACCAAAGACAACTGCTATCAGTGGATTTCTCTTGAAGGAAATTCAACTAATGATGTTCAAGTTGATGTTATAACATCAGACTATGACATCAGGATGCTGAAAGGTCACTCAGAGTTAATGAGTCCTGATGTGAATTGTTTAAAAGGAAAATCTTTATGGATGGAGAAAATTAGTAATTGGTCTTTAAAGAGTATATAAAATCTGGCGCCTTACCTCAGACCCTCATTTCCTATTATAGCAAAATCACAGTTCATCAAAACTCGTATCTCTCTTCTGTAAGTCTCCTTCAACAAGAAGAATCATCTCAATATATACTCCCTCAAAGGAACCATGTCAAAGCAGACATCTTCTCCCTCAAAAGGTTCATCGCGGAATAAAGCTAGGGTTTCTACAGATGATTACTCTGAAGACGAAGCTCTGAATATACAACCCATCTCCGTAATGTTACCAGCGTCAGGTAAACCTAGACCATCTAAACTTGCTTATAAAAGGGCCGCAACTACTTTTAAAAATACCGAAACAAAGAAGCTGGTTACCAGTATCCTATTTAGTGATAAATCAACACCTAGGTCATCCACGTCTCAAACTGTGGTAGAAAAGTTTGATGTTGACAAGAGTATGGGTAATCTGGAAACCAAAATACTGGACAAAGGAATACCTGTGAAAGGAATTTCTGTACCGTTGAATCAGATGCCAGCAGAAAAGGTAGACATGCAAGGAGAAGAATCCGATCTTCATAGACTTGTCGTGTCTGTCATTGAGGATTCTGAACGAGGAGGAGAAGAAGAAGATGTGCATGAGGGTATTAATGATAGAACTACTCCTGAAGAAGAAAAGAGTGAGGACGTGATCAATGTGGATGACTTATCTGACAATGAAGTCATTGGAAATGTTGTTCCAAGTATTTCCAAGAGACTACAGACAAGGAAAGGAAAGACCAATGAATCCTCTCCTAAGAAGCCTACTGAAGGAAAGAAAACTGTTGTTGGTCCCACAAAACCTTGGAGCAAGGTTGTTACACCTTCCAAAAAGAGAAAGGTTAGAGAAGAATTTGAGTCTGAGGATGAAGTTGAGGAAGATGTCCATGACATCACACCAGTCAGAAAGACCATTCAAAAGAGAATTTCTGATAAGGTCCCTGAAGTTCCAGTGGACAACATATTCTTCCATTATGCGAGCAGTGCATCCTTGTGGAAGTTTGTGTGCCAAAGGAGGTTAGCTCTGGAAAGGGAGCTTGGAAAAGAGGTATTGGAGATGAAAGAAATTATGGACCTCATTCATGGAGCTGGACTTCTAAAGACTATGACCAGATTCTCCAAGTGCTATAGTGGACTTGTTAAGGAATTTGTTGTCAACATTCCCATAGACATTTCTGACAATAGAAGTGTGAACTACATGAAGGTGTTTGTTAGGGGACAGTGTATTGATTTCTCCCCTAGTACTGTCAATAAATATCTGGGAAGAGATGAGCAAAAGGAGTGTGAGCTGGAGGTGACTGATAATGAAGTGTGTAGAGAGATCATTGCTACTTAAGTTAAGAAGTGGCCACGGAAAAATTAATTAACAGCTAGCAAACTCAGTATCAAGTATGCTATATTGCACAGAATTGGTGCGGCCAACTGGGTACCTACTAATCACAAAACCACTATAACTGTGGGATTAAGAAGGTTCATCTATGCTGTAGGGAAAAAGGTCAAGTTCAACTATGGAAGCTATATAATTGATCAAGTAGTGAAGCATGGTGCCACCAATGCCATCAAAATGCCTATATCATTCCCTTCCCTTATCTGTGGAATGATCTTAGATCAACATCCTGGAATTTTAACCAGTTCAGAGGTAGCATGTAAGAGGGAGTAAGCTTTATCTTTGCATCCCAAACTGTTTGCTGGGAGTCATGTTCCAGACATTGTTACAACATCAAGTTCTGGGATTAAGAAGGTCAGTACAAAATCTGAGCGGATTGAAGAATTAAAGGCAACCTGCAAGGATCTTGATATGGTCATCAAGACCAGCACTGACAGGAAAATGAAGATTGAGCAGATGATTAAAGACTTGGAACAGGGGGAAGATAATGGGAATGGCGACACTGAGGATTCCAGGTCAGATGAGGGTGATGAAGATGCTGATGGTACCGGCTTGGATGAAGACTAACCTCCTTCTGCTATTTTTAGATAGTAGTTTCTGTTTTTAGTTTTTGCTGTGCTGGTTATGTAATTTGAATATTGTGCTGTTATATGCACTAGTTTTGTTTTTAGTTTTCTTCTATGATTTGTTTTGCCTGGTTGCTAACTGTGAGGCTAACAATGAGAGCTAGGGTGTACTGACTATAGTTAATAGGGCGTCTAACTGAAGTTTGCCTAATTGTGGCTAAAAAGGGGGAGAAAATAGCTAAGAGAGTCAAGAGTGTTACTGCCAAATGCTACTGCTAATGTGATATTATGGGGGAGATAAACTGATGCTGCTAAAAGTAAAAGGTGTTTAGTTGAAAAGTGGTAATGCAGTTATTGAGGGGGAGTTTAGACTGAGCTAGTGATGCAGATATCTTAGAATTTGAAGAGTGCATCCAAGCAGACATAAAGGGGGAGAAAAGTGCTGCACATTGTGAGCTACTGAACAGCTGTGATGCTGGTTCATATTCTTGAGGGGGAGTACCAATTGGCTGTTGTCAATAATGAAAATGGTGCTGCAGCAGATCAAGTGATGAAGACTATGAGTATTGTCAAACTGCTGCTGATGGAGTTTCAAATTTTTGAAGTTTTTCCGCTGCTGAAGTCTCTGAAGATGCAGAGTGCAGAGATTGTTTTAGCCAAAATTAGCCAAAGGGGGAGAGATAGGAATGGCTGTCTTGGATTGTGGGGTTTATCTCTATTGCTGGCTAGGTGAGGTCAGTGGAAAATCTTGCATACAGCATTGGAGCCCTTGGAGCAAGTCATGCTAGTAGTGGATCAGTTTAGCAGCTGTGCAGTTCTGGAGCATGCATACGATAGCTGACATCGTTATAACAAACTAAGAGGCCCTGTGCGTCTCTTTGAGGTATGTGAAGCATTCTGATTCAATTGGTTTGTGCCTCAAGCAGCTGGAGGTCTATACATGAGAATTCAAGAGGAGTTCGTGTGGTGTGTAGATGGTTGCAGGATGGGGGGGATCAATGGGACTTTGATCTTAAGCCTAGAGTTCGTTATGGTTAGTTTACACTTCCTCATGGGTAGCATGATAGTGATCATGTGTGAGTGATTATTGTTTCTTGTCAGAGGGAACAATAAGAGAGTTAATGGTTACGTTCAGCAGGTGTGTTGAGCAGAGGGTGCGCTCTTGAAGACATGAAGATGCGTCTTATGTTTTCCAGTCTTTAGCTTGGGTGTTCAGTAGAGGAGCACCAGTTACCTTAGTTAAGGGGAGAGGCCTCTTGATCTAAGATGAAGTTCCAGTTTGCATTTGTGCGTCAAGCAAACTGAGATGTCAGGATGGCTTGGCATTATTGTGGAAAATCCAGTTTGCATTTGTGCGTCAAGCAAACTGAGATGTCAAGGAGGATGGCTTGACATTATTGTGGAAAGTCCAGCTTTCATTTGTGCGTCAAGCAAACTGAGATGTCAAGGGGGATGTCTTGACATTAGAGTATCGTTGCAAGTTGTGGGAAACTTGGAAATGCATACTTGAATGGTTCTTATTGGATGCTTAAGAATCATTGACTGAGTCTGGGAGAATTTATTTTTCTCTTGCAGACTGGGATCATATATTTGTGAAGAAGTCTCTGTATGGTCGAATCAGAAGAAAAACCCGGGAAGAATAGACAGTGTCTGACATGATGTCAGGACATTGTTATAAAACATGCTGCATGTAATAGGTTTGTTGGTCGGTGTTTTGTAAAAGAAGGAACAATCAACAGTCTTGGCCTGTGGGCATTTAGTGGAGTGAGTTTCCTTAGTTAATGGATCTTTGAATTGACCAGAGTTATTTCATGCGGTTCGTTACTTCCTAAGGAACTTGCTTGGCTATAAATAAGACCATATCGATTTATCCTAGTCTCATTCTTCCTGTTTAGTGATCGATGGAATTCTTCAAACTCTGGGTATGTTGTATCTCAATTTGGGGTTGTCTTGGTCACTTTTACCAAGTTTTGGCTAAAAAGGGGGAGAAGAAGAAAGTCATTTTTTCTGTTGCTTTCTGAGTACATTCCTGCAGGTGAGTTACATATTATATGTACTCCATGTCACGACTGTTTAAGCTCATTCTGGAATTCAGGAAGAAGATATCAGAAGGGTAACTCTCAAGATGAATGGACTCAAGGACCTTTGTCAACCTCGCTCATCCAGCACAGAAGGGAATGTTTTAGCCAAAATTTGTCAAAAGGTGGAGATTGAAAGCTCTTGTGGTTTGGCGAAATTTTGGTAAAACATGATTATGATAAAGATGAAGAAATCTGCTCAAGATTAAAGATGTCGACAAAGATGTTCTAACATCTTACTAATACAGCAGGTTTAATTTCTTAACAAATCTGTCAAAAGTGGATAAAGGATCAAAGATTGAAAGCCCAAAACAACAGAAGACTATATAAGGAGACTTAGACCTAGGGTTAGAGAGAACTGTACGTTTTGTATCACTTGTAACTTTGTAACCTAGTTCCTTTGTGTTGAATAAGGGTTTAGGGTTTGAGAGTCGTTGGCTCTCTTAGGAGTTGTAAGTCTCCACTCGGTATTATGGGATGCAGGGTGGAAGGCATAGGTACAAGGACACAACCAGAAACCTGTAGGTAATGGTTATTGTATTGTTCTTGGACGAAGCTTTAAAGCAAGTCCAAGATAACTTGAAGGTCAAGAAACCGCGACAATTCTGAATTGGCAGAAGACAGAGATAGAACAGGTTGTGATTAGGGTGTGAGTGGGGTATCTCATATCAAGGTCGTAAATCATGGAGTTTAGCCTTAGTAAAGATGTTAATAGGGTAGATGTTAGGGATAAAGTTGTAAATGTGGGAGTTTAACTTTGTAACAGTATACACAATAGTGAAATCTTCATCCTGGATTGCTATCCCCCAATTGTAGGTGAATTGCACCGAACTGGGTTAATAATTACTATCTTTTTTGACATTCTGTAGTTTACAGTTTTGTTAATGTTCTTGACTGACATGTTGGATCAGATGTTGTGACATCTGAGAGTATGCAGTTCTGATATTTAAGGTATCAGTCTGTAGATGTGCCTCCAAGTTTAAGAGATTATGCAGCACAATGTCTTGACATCTGCTAGGACATCTGTTGTATGCATAGGCCAGAATTTCAAAATTCATAAAAAATCAGGAATTAGGGTTTCTTGACCTAATTCACCCCTAAGTTGACTTTTAGGACAAAACATGAGCCAAGACCTCAAGAGATGATTTGAGGGTCTCTAATACATTACATTGATCCATTTGCAACAAAGGATTGATCCAAGAAGCTTGATCTACAAGTTTCAATTTCATCAGGACCACGATTTTAAGGGAAAAGTCAACTGTACCTTTGACTTTGGACAAAGACATGCTCCCAAACCTTGGGATATGATTCAATACACCCTATAACACCTATGGAACATGGCCATCAAGTTTGATTTAGGTCAAAGACTTGATTTCACAAAGGATCGCACAGTTTGGAATTCATCTGATAAAAAGTCAATTGTGCACAAAAGTCAAGTTTGACTTTTTGAGATTTTTCACAATTATGGTTCTTTGACCCTAAAATGATGTTAATGTGTGATTTGAATCATCATTCATAAAGAAAAATCAAAGAAAGTGAGATAACTTGTAAAAGGGGTAACCATAAAAACTTAGAATTTTTCTAAGTTATGAAATAAAGTGGCTAGGGAACCAACTTCCAAGGATCATAACTTGAGATCCAAGCAACCATTTTGGCTGGTCAAAAATGGATTTGTAGCTCTCATGGCATACTTTAAAAGTGTCAACTACACCTCATTCCAAATCCTCATGGATTTTAAGTTATGGAGTGATGAAAATGGCTGAAAACACAAAAGTTACATTTTTCCAACACACAGTGAAATTTTCACTAAGTCAAAATCTGCCTTATTTTTTCCCAAATGTAGAGGCAGTTTTCATTGTAATTCAAGTTGGATCAAAACCAAAGTTGGACATCATGTTAAAATAGGATATACCAGCTTTCCAAAATGTCCAAGAACTCCATCAAATTCCATCTGAGCTAGGAGTTATGACAGCTGCAACATGCCTTGATGCAAACTATTGTGCAAGGCAGATTTGTGCATTAGGGCTCGATTTGATCAATTTTTGCAAACCACAAACAATTTTATCCATATGAACACCTCAGGGGGAGACCAATGAGGAACAAACACTAATCCATAAGCCTCCCAAATCTTTGGAACTACATATAGGTTTGGCACCCCTAAAAGCTAAAGATGCCTCAAGACTCCAATTTTGTTTTGAGGCATTCAATGGATGCTTAGAGGTGGCATATATCAGAGCAAAAATGAACACTTCAGTCAAGCTTTATCCTTGAATCAAAGAACCATAGGCCTGTGCTCTAATCTCAAGTCAATGGCTATAGGAGATTTGAGATTCCAAAATGATCCAATTGGCCACAGACCTGCTGTAGTTGCCATACACTATTGCAGCCAAAACAAACTTGGTACACTATAAATAGACCTCATTTGTGATCAGTTTGAGTACACCAAAGCACCCAAACTGGTGCTTTCCTCAAAATCACCTCTTTCACTCCAAGTTTGCCTTCCAAAGTAAGTCACTATCGGGTTTTGAGCTTGAGAGCAATTCCAACCAAACCAATCACACACTCACCTCATAAACATCATATAGAAGTGATTCAAACACTTAAACAACATCTGGAACACCAATTTCACAAAATCACCATCCAACTGTTCATAATCATGTATGGAATGTTTCCCCTCAATTAATTGCTTTGTATGAATTGTGTGTGGAATTTCTGAGCCTTCATGCAGAATTTAGGGTTCTTGAGGTTTCTCTTTGATTTCTTATTCCATGCTTAAAATAAATGAAATTAAAGACCATAGACATGATCGTGAGGTGAAAACGAGTAGATTGATATGTGGATTGTGTGATTTCATCAAGTATTCAGTGAGATTGGTGAGAAAATGCAAATCTGGGCAAAACAAAGCACGCGGGCAAAACCAGGGTGTTCTTGGCGCCCTTTTTCAAAATTTCAAATATTTGAATTTTGTGATTTTATTTAAATGATTCAAAAAATTAATTTCTCTCTGGATTTTAATGATTTTGAGTTGATTCTTTTTTTAATAATTCACAAAAATGTTAATATTTTATTTTACAAAAAAATCCCAAAAATATTATTTATTTCATATACTTGATATTTTTCCAAAGAATTAATTTTTATTTGTTTTTTAACATATAAAATATTTTTTCCTTCTTGAGTTTCCAAACTTAAATGGTTTTCAATTATTTTGTGGATAAAAACATGATTTTTGAAACATTGATCCAAGATCACCACTCATTTTTCACATGTTTTCAATAAATTTTATTAATTTTTAAACAAAATTAATTCCATTTTAGACAAAATTAGGGTTTTGATTAATTCCACCCTCATCAATCTTTTTCAAACACTCTTTGGGCCTCTAATAGAGTGTAAGACCCAATCCCTTTTTAACCAAAATCAATTTTGGGCCTCAGACATTGTATAAGTCCCTCTGCGTTAAAAAAATCTCGGCGCGATACCCATTTCAGAACGAAAAATCAATTGGGCCTACCCTCGTGTTATAAGTCTCATTTCTTTTCTTCAAAACTTTTTGGGCCTCTTGATAGAGTGTAAGACCCAACCTCTTTGTAAAATAAAATAATTTTGGGCCTCAGTATATTGTATAAGTCCCGATACAGTTTCAGAAATTCTGACGTAATCGTCGTTTTAAAACTTTTTCAAACTAGGCTTCTCATTGAGCTATAAGACCCATCTTTATTCATTTTCAAGCTCTTTAGGCCTCTTAAGAGAGTGTAAGACTCATCCCTTTGTACAGAGAACATTTTGTGGGCCTCAGTCACTTGTACAAGTCCCTGTACAAATTCAAAACAACGGTGCGATCACTGTTAAAATGTGGGCCTCTCCTTGAGTTGTAAGCCCCAATCTCTGTTCAAAATATTTTCTCCTTTGATTTTGAATCCAAATATATAGTTGTTATCAAAACTTTCTTTAATTTCTTTGTTGAACAACTAACAAAACAGCATGGAAGCTCTACAACGGGTAAGTGTTTATCCGCTTTCTTTAATCTGCTTTCATATACATAACTGTATTGTGGGAAGCTGCGCATGGTTAGTCTTCTTTCATACCTTTTAAAATAATTGCCATATATCAACTGTATATATACTAGTATAGTTATTTAGAGTTTTCCCCGACAACTAGGTCTAGAACTAGGTAAAGCCCTGTTGATCACTCTTAAATACAAACAAAACTAGATCCCCATAGGATTTCCAGATACAGTCTTCCCTTCTCTTAGGGTTAAACAATATGAAACAAAGAGAAAGGCAGCATTCTTGGTGAACCTTTTCTCAGACTGTCACCCTTAGGAATTGTCATAGAAATTATACTCCCCGGAGTTGATCTATTCTCTGTGAATAGCATCTCTTGAGTTTCTTCCAAACCCTCGAACTTTCATGGAATGGTCTCTTCTCTGTGAATTGCATTTCTTGAACTTCTCTTGGTTTGGGGACCCACAGGCTTCCTAAAAGCATCCCCGCCTCCTCTTGGGCTTTATACAAGGACCCTTCAGCTTCTTAGAAGTTCTTATGCCTTCTCTTGGGATTAATACAAGGACACTGACGACCTCTTAAAGGTATAAGACAGAACTTAGTCATCCTTTGCTAGAGCAGTCTTTCTAGTGTTAGACCTCAGGCCACTTTAGGGTTGATTCTCATCCCTTAATGCCCGTGCTTCCTCTTGGAGACATCATACAAAAGATAAAACTCTTCCACACCAATAGACTTGGACAGTCTAAATCCCCTTGAGTCTCAAAGACATTCTCAAGTTCCTTACAACTATAGGAAGAAACCCGGGTCACTCTGGGTCAATCACCAGCAGAAACCCAGTCTCTCTCATGAGAGTTCCCCAACCAGGGTCAGCTCATCCCAAATCAGAACCTCAAGGCACCTGATACCTCAACTCTTCTGTAATCCTCAGCAAGAGTTGACTCCCCACTTGGACCTGCCTAGGGATATCAATAATCCTCAGCAGTAAGATAGCCTCCTCTTAGGCTTTGTATAATGATCCTTCCTCAGCGAAGTCAGCCTCCTCTTAGGCTTCGTACAATGATTCTCCCCAGCGGAGCTAACCTTTTCAGACTCTCTTGTTGATTCAATCACCTTTTCCAGACTCTCTTGTTAAGTCAATCACTTTCCCCACTCTCTTGTTGAGTTGCACCTCCTTGTAGCCTCAATCTCGGGCTTCGTACGAGACAGCAAATCACTCTCTTGTTGAGTATAAAAGACTCTCTTGTTGAGTCAATCACTTTTTCAGATTCTCTTGTTGAGTCGACCTTTTTTAGCCTCCGTCTTGGGCTTTGTACAAGATAGATAAAACACTCTCTTGTTGAGTTAACCCTTTTAGCCTCCTCTTAGGCTTTGTATAATGATTGTCCTCAACAGACACCCATACAAGTACTCTCTCGTTGAGTCAAATCCCTTTTAGCTTCTATCTTGGGCTTTGTACAAGACATAAATCTCCCTCTCTTGAGCTTGGGACATATATCTTCCCTAGCAGAGTCATTTCCTCCCAGCCTTCCTCTAGGCTTTGAGGTATGATTTTCCCCAAGCAGAGTCAAAACGCAGTTCAGCCTCCATCTTGGGCTTTGTACAAGACACATAAAATATCCTCACCAGAGTCAGATAAATTTCCTATTTCAGCCTCCGTCTTGGGCTTTGTACAAGACACATACAAAATCTCCCCAATGGAGTCAAAAAGCTCTGTATAAGCATTTCCCCAACGAAGTCCATTCTTCTTAGCTTTCTTAAAAGCTTTGAGAATTAAATTCCCTTTAAGCAGAGTCAAAACCCTTTTAGCCTCAATCTTGGGCTTTGTACAAAACGGATAGAGCATTTTCCCCGAAAAAGTCAAACTTTTAGCCTCCTCTTAGGCTTTGTATAATGATATCCCCAAAGAGTCCGTCTCTTTTTTGCCTCAATCTTGGGCTTTGTACAAGACACCACTATAGACACTCTCTTGTTAAGTCGATCTTATCCAGTGTCCTCTCAGGCTTTGTATAAAGAAATCCCCCAGCCGGGTCAATCAACCTCTTAGCATCAACCTTGTGCTTTGATCAAGGCATACGAAAATCAATAGTTCCTCTTTAGAGATAACAAATTCTCTCTGAAACCTTTTAGCTTCAATCTTAGGCTTTGAACAAGACACAAATAACCCTTTATCTTCATATCTTGGGCTTTGAACAAGATACCAAAACATTTCTTTCCTCCCTTAGAATATGAGGAACTACGATTGCTCTAATTTCCCTGTTTCGTTTAAGCGGGAATACATAGGCATAAGATTACGAAATCTTAGCGAGGATACCAATCAAAAACCCTAGGTCCTGTACCTTCATATCAATCAAAACCTTAGGTTTCATACCTCAAGCCATCATCATCATCATTTTCCACAGAAAACAAAACTCACTCTCCCTGTCATACTTTCCCAAGAAACTTTCCCAACCCATTAACAGATAAACACTATCAATTACAAAGCGAAACTCTAAAGCTAATATCCTGTGGATAACCACATATAGGATGGGTAATTGACAACTGCCCATTGTATAACCTGACCCCGGACCCCCCAATCTCTTTTAAGCATTTGTTCAGTTAAACATTTGCGTGCAAGGTTAGTTTTAGATAGCTTTCCTTTCCCTTTCAGCTTCATGGGATAAATAAGAAATTAAAAAGTAGCACTCTTTCTCCCTGAGGAGGAAAACCCAAACTCCAGTGATAAGGTGGTCGCATCGCCGACAAAAATCACTCGCTACAGAATCCATAATTCCCAAGTCTATATCACAACACCATCCGTGAGAGCCAGCGTCCTGGTGGCTGCACTCTACGATTCTTTACTTGATTAGTCCGATCAGCCCCTTTGTAGGCAACCTTTTACAAGCAACCAATAACCGGCTTTGATGTCAATTGATAATTATGTTCGCACTTGGGAAACCCTCCCTTAAAGGTAGCTATCAAGGGGGAAGAAACATCTAAGCCACTTGAATACTCATTGAGCACCCTATACTACACAATGTGAGACTTGGGTATCCCATAATACCCAAATCCAATATCATTCTTTTCCATTTGAATAGTATGGCCTATGATCCTGTCTCCTGACCTTACCCACATACAATATCATTCTTTTCTAGTGAAGTCAGTTAAAGGTATCACATAAACAACTTATGGTGTAATTATTTCTTATATAGATTAAGGCATATCCAAAATCTAGTCACAATGCTTTGTTACAAAAAATTATAGCTTGAGAAATCACAAAGATAAGGTATAATCCAAACACAATCGAGTTGAAACAATAACCAATAATTAACTTCAATTAATGATACACTCATTTTCTTCTTCAATTCCTATTATGTAAAGCTCTCTGGATGAAGCCTAAAACCTAGGAGATCTTGAAGAAAAGCATTCATGTATCCTATCCTTTGTAGTCCTAAACAAAAGAGCTAAGAGTAATGATTGCACAACAAATATAGGAAACATATACTACTGAACCAAAAAAAACATATATCTTAGGTGCTTAAAAGTAAGATACAACATAACTGAAGTAAATCAAGAGAAACACAAAAAAGATGCACCTTCTCCCACTCTAATTTGCCAACTGCCAATAATATCTAGGCATCAAACAAAAATGACCAAACTAGGAAAAATCATCCAACCAACCCCTACACCAGGTCCACCCTAAACCAGTGCCTAAACTAATGTAACATATCAGAATTTAGGAGAAAACATCATACTTATGCTTTAAATAATAACTCGTTGTTGTTAAAAACCAGCCCAGCCAAAAGCGCATCAAGCCATCGAAACTACAACAGGAAAAAAATGCCAAATTAGATGAAAAATTGTGAAACTAAAATAATGACCAGTAAATAAACTCTTCTACAATGAAAACAATATCTATAAATATTGAATCTTATAAGAGGCATATTCCCTTTTCGGATTGCGGTACAGAAACTCATTGGTGGAAATGTAGGTGAAAGACGACCTTTGGGAAACTGCAGTGCAAAAAGCAAAGTGTATATCAGACAGCAAGGAAGATTAAATGACATTTCTAAGAGCCTGGAAGTCTAATTTCAATGTTAGTTATGTTAAAAATAATAATAGTAACACTTTCTAGCTAATACCACACACCCATTAGTAGTCGATATTCCAATTCCTTATAATTTTTGGAGTCGTCTCGTACATCTTCTTCACCAGATGCATATGATAATCCTAATTCTGCATTAATCTCTGCATTTGATTTTTCTTGAGGAATAGCACAGTCAGCAAAAGCTTTATCACCGCTGTCCTTGCAAGTCCCTTTGTAATGTTCATAAATTAATGGAAGACATGTTTTCACTCTTTACCTATACCATCTGACTTGTTAGTTGTTTTGAGTGTAAGATAATATTACCATGTTTAGATCAAATTACTTCATGGCCATTAGAAGAGTATAAGGGAGAAAATGCAGAAACTAACCACACGGAACTATCAGTGACAAATTACTACGAGATGTTAGTTACGCCAACTCGGTTGTTAATTACTGCCAGCTCAGTAGTTAGTGCAGGATAACTTATCCACTTCACAATTTGTACAGTATATCCGGGGCAGAATAATTTAGTATTCTACTATTCCTAGTAACAGGTATGGGGCATCTCCCACTGATATATATTACGGGAGGCATATGGTATTCGTCAGCATATGCTTAACCAAACGAAGTTCAGGCTATTACCTTACATTTGTTGTAGCACAATTTACAATGCTATTAAGTTAGGTGCAACTTTTTCTGCTGGTTACTTAGGTAACCAGCTCCTACTTTTCCATCTTGGGAAATAACAAGCCATAATTTTGGTGGATCTGTAAATCATTATTTGTCAATTAATTGACAATGTTATCTATCTACGAAACATACAAGCTATTTGATAATCCATTCTTAGAAAAAGTTGATATTGAAAATGAGAATACGTAGAGAATATAGAAGAAAACTTGCTTAGTAAATCTTTCCTGTAGTTATGATATTATCACGGATCAAAATGAGGACATGGTTAAGCAATCAGAACATAGTGCCACTGTAGACAAGACTGGCTTCGATAGTGCAACTTCAACAAAAACAACTTTACCTAGAAATTTGACTAGATAACCAATAAAAATAAAAAAGATTCCACTAGGAATATCACTGTAACTCAAATTGAAATCGAAACCTGGAAATTGAAATACCTTCAAATTGAAATCAAAACCTAGAAATTGAAATACCTTCAAATTGAAATCAAACCCTGGAAATTGAAATACCTTCAAATGTAATTTGAAACCTGAAAATGTAGTGAGTTATAAATCAAAATCGAAACTGATATTGAAAATGAAAGAGAAACTTGGAAATGTAGTGTGCACAAAATCGAAATCGAAAATGAAATTTGAGATAACAAGAACTATCAAGTCAAGGGTTTTCCAATTGTAGGGAAGGAAATCCTTCGACGCCTGAATTAATTCAATCAATTAATCCAAAGTATCAATTGGTTCTATGGACGAGAGAGTTTCTTCAGAAGTCAAGCGTCAATCTCCTCTTGCAAAAGCTCGAGAACTCTTGCACACGACGGGTTTTTCAATTTCAGAGAAAATGGAATACGATTCAAATTTAGGGGAAAAGGAAAGGGTTTCAAGAACGAGGGAAATGAAAATTTTATGTAAAAATACTTGAAAGGATGAATGTGAGGGAGGTTACAGAAACATAATTTGGAATGTAATTGGCGTGAGGGTAGATACGGAACTGTCGCAGCCTTAATTTTTAAATAGGATTCTCCATTTCTAGAAAAATTAGTTGAGGCGGTTCTCCATAATTGTCGTGACACCTGTCGTAAATGGTAAATAAGGACAGTTTATATGTAACCATCGCAACTCAACTGTCGCAAATCAATAAAATTCTTGTAGTGAATCTAGATGGTCACCTAATCAAAAAATGATTATGTGTAGTTTGATTGTGTGTATGTATATAAGAGAGGTTGAAGATGATGGAAATGCTTTGTAATTCTGGTTTTGTTTAGGTTTTACACTAGTACCTTACTAGAAAAAATGCATGTATGAGTATATATAGGTATGGGAGATAATGAGCAAAAGGAATGCAAATGGGTAGAGTAAAAATAATTTTTTTGAGATGGGGCATCGTATGTGTCGGCCTATTAAAGCAATAGGTCAGCCTATCAAGGTACTCAGGTCGACCTATGAAGGTTTCAGGTCGGCCTGTGAAAGTCTTGTGTCGACCTAAGTGAGGCGACTTGTGGGCAATGGCTACATGTTTTAATATTGATCAGTGAGAGTCGACTTAAGATGACCATGTGTCGACCTATACTAAAGTTGAAACTTCTATAGGTTGACCTGTTCACGCATGTGTCTACCTAAAATGTATTGACAACCTAAAAACTTGTTTTTCAATGTATTTTTTACAAAAAATAAGTTTTCAATGCATGTATGATGTAAACCCCTTTTCTAAACCATTTGAATGCTTCCTAATACTTAGATGCTCATCTAGAATAGGAGGATATCGTCCAATATACAAAACACTACATTATCCTAGTTTTGACATCATTCAAAATCCAAAAGTACACTCACATACTCCCCCTTTTTTATGATGGCAAAACATGAGACGATGTGTTTTGTGACGTTGTTGTCTTTATGAAGACTCCTCTGAATATGTGCATCCAACTTCATCTTGTGTATACTTTTCCCCCTTTGATAACATCAAAATGAGAACAAGTAAAATGTGAGAAGTATCTTTAACCACATACAAACAAACTACACAGAGGCAATTTGCAAAGGAAAAGACTATCAACATGATAGCACTCACATAAAATGATATGCACATTGAAAAAGAATGCCTAAACATAAATACAAGCATATCAAGCAACAATAGAACATAATTGCCACAATTAAATGCCAAATAACATAACACAAACATGAACAATGAAAGATACAATGCAATCACAAACTTTTGAGTTGCTACAAAAGCGACACGATTACGTGACATATGCTTTTGGTGCTTCTGAAGTGCTGCACACGCATGTGCTCTAACAAGGCGATACATAACGTCATCACCACTCAAACCAAAAACAGAGATGTTATCATAACAATGACACACAACAAGAATTTATTCAGCATCATAACATGTTCAACCATAGTTCATGCAAGAATACATAACAAGCCGAATGCGCTAAAAGTATAGAAGGAATAACACAACTGTAATACCCCAAAATTTACTCTCCCTCTTTGGCATCATAGCATAGCATTATCATATATCATATCATATCCATCTCATTAACATTTGCATTACATCTTCAACATAGAAAAATGAAGCATAGCATCCTTCTTACCATCAAGACATGTGATCAGGTGGAAGATGGACAATCAAGGGATCATTCAAAGCACAAAAGGTCAAACAAGTTCACTCAAGGCAAGCCAAAGGTCTTTCATGTCTCATACTATCTCAATTGATCATCCAAAACCTCAAGAAAGTGAAATTCAACAGGAGATTTGAGCACTACATCTTTCACTATGCAAAAGGTCAAAAATGAAGGAAAAACCCTCAAAAGAGATAGGTCATTGGTTCAAAATCATCCTCAAGTGGCATATTTCATCATCCTTTAAGAGGATACACAACATACTCTGAGGAATTTGAAATTGAAGACTGCACATTTTTCTCCTAGGAGGTGGGTACCTAAACTAGGGTTTCCAATTAAATCAGGGTATCTTTGATTTTTTGGACAAAACTTGATGTCATGGTATTCTACATGTTCTTAAATGTATGTATGTGGAAAATTACATCTCAATTGGTTTTAGAAGTGGTTCAATTGGAAGAAAGATCAAAAACCAGGAAATTTGGGGCAAAGTCAAATAATCAGAGAAAAAAGTCAACTTTTGACTTTTTGAGCCCAAAATCATGAAATTCATGTTATATGTGACCAATGTACAAAATTTGATCAAGAAATCCCAAAGGAATCATGAAAAATCAAGAATTTGAAGAGTTGCTATTTTTGGAAGAAGTAGGGTTTCCAAAAATAGTAATTTTGAGCTATTTTGCATCAGAGTTTGAACCAAGGCTATTCAAAATTGGAGCATTAAATGGAAATTCCACTCGGTCACAACAAAAGATCTTGTTTCTAGCTTCAAATCCATGTGTAGAACATCTCCATTGGATAAAAATTGAGTGAGATATGATTGATCAAAGTTTGAGCAAAGTAGGTTCAAAACTAGGTCATGACCAAGGATTTTCAGGTCACGCGCATGTCATTTCTACAAACAGTTGGTGTGCCAAATGTTTGGGCAATATCTCAAGGTTAGAGGCCTCAAATGAAAAAATTTTCAACATGAAAGTTGTTCCTCTATGTGAGATCTTCAAAATTGATGTTCATGGTTTTTTCATTTGACCAATGGATGAGAAGTTGTGATGGCTCAAAGTAAGGTCAAGATAACTGAAAAGTTGGTTAGGTCACAACCAGGTCATGCCACGTACGCGTGCATTATGCAGCATTTCAGGTCAGTTTTGAGGTTATATGTTTGAAGCACATTTCCAAGGTGTTGCAAGTTTCATTTTCATTTCTTTTCAACATCAAAGTTGTTGTATCATGTACACACTTTGTAATGATACCAAGATCATTCATGTCCATGGCTTGAAGTAAGAGATATCCATGCGTAAACATCACCATTTCCAAATTTTGAATCACATCAGAATTTGTAGTTTGGTTCAGACATCCATCAAACAATTCATGCACTTTATTTCCACATTAAGTCAAGCACATATCACCCACACCATGCACATTAGCACGTGCCTTGCATGAAAATAGAAGGAACAACTTGCTGAGCAAGTTTCTACTACACAAGCCGTGCCATTTCACTTCTCTTTACCTCCACCATAGCTTACCATGAGTTGCCATCACCATAGCTTTGCTCTCCCTAACTAACTTGACTCAGTTAGTTAGGGATGACTCACTTAACTCAACTGTGACTCACTTGACTCACTCATTAAACCATGGTTAGCTCACACTATAAATAGAAATCTCACTCTCAAATTTCAGAACTAACTTCATTTTCTCATATGCATCTCAAAAACTCTCTCCACTCTCTCTCTGATTCTCTCATTCTTCTTCCATTTCTACATTCGTCTTCCATATTCAACTCAGAATCACTCTTCTTCTCTCTCAATTTCTCCACATGGCAACTGGTGTTTGAAGCTTGGTTCTAATTTCTCTCCACTGAATCACCATCAACCACTTCAGCTAAGCCTTTATTTGGCCAAGTTAAGCTCAAGGAAGAAGCATTTGCCTCTGGTATTCTTGTGTATTCAAAGCCTCATCAATTTCAGGTTTGAGTTCTTGAACTTTGATTGCACGTTTTCTGTTCATTTTCACATGTTTCTTGTTGATATGAGCTCACTAGGAGCATTTCTTACTCCGACTAGTTGATAGGCCTTGTAGAGGTTTAGATCCAAAACTTAGGGCATGATTTGATCCTCTCTGTTCTCTTTGTACGTTTTGGTTCTATGGAAAATATTGGTGTATTCATGATCTCCATTGCTTGAGCTTCATTTTGGTATGCGATTTGTGTGTTTTGGTGAACATGTGATTTTGCAGGTGGTGGCTGTTGGCCGGAGAAGATGACCGGAGGTTATCTCCGGCCGGTGATCTTGAATGTTAGGGTTTATGCATGTTTTAATCGTGTCCGTTGATTTTTCATCATCGTGTGGTTAAAAAGCTGCCAGCGCATTAAAATGCACATGCCTTGCACGTGTTTTGTATTTTAATCAGAGTGACATGCGTGTGGTGTAGTGCATGGTATGGTGTGTGGTCCTTCATGTGCATGCATTGATTCTAGTTACTTTGACTTGGCTGTTGACTTGACCTGATCCAAGGGTTTTCCTTGCTTTGACTTGCTTTGACTGAAATTCCATGCTAGCTATTGTGTTCTGCACGCTTAGTGGACCTAGGATAATTGCTATTCATACCCTTGCATCTTAAAGCCCATTTAATCTGAACTGAATAATTGCTATGCATGCACCCCCTCCTTTATTTCCATTTCATTTTATTTTCTTCATTTTGCACGTTTGCTTTTTATTTTCTAAAAATACTAAAATACATCATAAAATTCTATAAAAATTCATGAACATCATTAAGACATTTATAAAATTTTTGACATTTTTATTTCATGATTTTATGACATTTTTGCCCCTGTTGCACAATTTTCTTTGAATTTCCATTTGTGTGCTTTCTAAATGTGGTGCATGAATTTGTATAATTTTGTTCTTGCTCATTATAAATGGTTTTAATTTGGTTCTTTTTGAATTGATTCATTAACACTTTGAAGCATGTTAGAGGATTTTTGTTTGATTTTTAGGTCATTTTATGGCATGTTTTGATGCTCATTTTTGCACTACTTTGCATGATGTTTCAATTTGACCTAATTGCATTGTTTGACATCATTTTGCCTTGAATTTTCACATGCTATTTTGATATATGAATCACTTATGATTTAGGCATTCCAATACCATGCTTTAATAATTTTCATAAATCCATTTTATTTTTGTTTGATGCATTACATTTGAAGTATAGTAACATGTCTTATCATTTCAATTTTTGTGCATGTTTACATGATTTCTTGTGTACATATTTGTATGATCATTTGCATATTGGGTGAGCTATTCTTGTGACATTATAGATCCTAGGTACACATTATAGGTCATCTTTGCATGTTCATTTCCCATTGAACTTTGTGCATCCTTAACATGTATTGGTTTGCATCTTTTCTTTTGAACTTCTATTTCAATTCTTCTTCTTATATTACTTCTTGAATGTCTTGATGTTTGCTTCATGGATACTTTGAGATGTGTATAAGCCATTTTCCATTTAGTTTCAATTCTGATCCTTGTATTACATGTTCCATTTATGCATGTTTCTTCTCTTTCTTTTCATCTTTCATCTATCTTTTCTTATGGAAACATGTTGAATGTTAATGGATGGTGATTGTTGCTTATTCATTTGAATTGATAGGATGATATTCTCTTGTTATTCACATGATGCACATTCTGGTTGTGATCTTAAGATTTGATTATTCATCTTGTTCTTTTGAACTTTAATGTGTATTAAGTGTCTTTTTACTTCCTATACATGTTTCTATGTTTACTAACCATGTAGGGGCTTTGGTAAGTTGAAATTGAGTGTGGATAAGGAATCCACATTCAAACTTCTTTCCTTTTATCTTTTACAATTCAATCTTGTATTTTGTTAAGCACTTATGTGTTTCCTTTTATTAACTCATTACTTTCCCTTTTGGGTTACAATTCATCTTCTACTTTAGAAGTGAATTGTTTAGCTCACTCTTTCTTTAGACTTTAGGTTTTGCAACCTCACAAACCATTAGGATCACTCCCTTAACTAATCAATTAGGATTGAGTCTTAGTTCACATAGATTTTTACCTTTTTCCTCTCTTGAGTCTTTCATCTTCTCATCTCAAAGGAAATTCAAAATATCTAATAAAGGTAAGCACTTATTGCATTTAGGCCTTTCATATAAAGAAAAGATTATAAGGGGTCTTCTCTTATAATCTTAGAATGTGTAGCATATAACCCATCTTCGGTCAATGTGTTAAACATTTGATCTTGTATGAGGGACTTAAATGCAATACTTGTTGAAGGTACAAATAAAAAACACTTCTTCATTTCATAATCCACAAAAACACTTAATAAACACAAGTATGCTAGTGTGTTTGAACCTTGACAATTGGAACTAAGTGTGAGGGTTTTCTTCACCCTTAGTGTGCTTTCTTACTCATTCCATCTTGGAATGTGAGGATGTATACATTCCAATGATTAAGATTTAGATACACTATCATATGCAAACAAGTAAAAAAAAACTTTCTAAAAAATAAAAACAAACAATCACGTATTTCCTTCGGGAATTCTTTCCTCATCTCCTTCATTCATTCCTTAAGGATGCGTCATTTCCGTTCTACCGCAAACAGGTAACGCCTAAGTCTCCATACAGCGAGCCGCAACACCTAAACTACTGGGACGCGAACGTTGACGTATTCCAATAAAAAACACAAATAATTCATCCCTAGTGAGGGGAACTACGTCGCTCTGATTCTCATGATCCCGATGAGATACGTAGGCAGTGGGGTAGGGCCCATTCGAGCACTTCTTTTATTTTCCCTACATTTGTTTCTCTTTCTCTTTTTCCTTTTCTAGTTCTCTCTTCGTTCTTTTTCCAATATCTTCTTTACACCCTTTGATCGATACAAGCAAGCGTGGATCCCATCGGGTACGATGGACGCGTGGGGGTGCTAATACCTTCCTCTTGCGTAACCGACTCCCGAACCCAATTTTCTTAGTCGCAAGACCATGCTTTTTCCCTTCCTTCAGGTTTATGCGGTGTTTCCTTTTCCTCTCGTGGGATAAATACACATTGCTGGCGACTCTGTTCGGTGCTACTTTCGCGTTTGTACTAGGATGAAAATCCCGGGAGCGACAGCTGGCGACTCTGCTGGGGACAGGTTGACCTATTGCTGGTCCATCCTAAGCGAGTCAATCCTATCGCTTGTTTGCTTTTCTTTCATTGGGTGTTTACTGTTGTATTGTATTTGTTGTTTACTGTATTTTGTTACTTGTACCATATTTACAGCATGTTAGCACTTACATTTCATATATTACACTGTGTTGTACTATTCTGTCCGTTTGGTGGGATGGGATTTCTGAGAGATGAGCCCAGTACACAGGCTTAAGTATACACTTAGATTTAGAGTGGAGAGTAGTGGGACCTACGTGCCATCTGTGTACGTTGGGTAATCACGAAATTCACAGCTAGACGAGGCTATCTTGGGACCCATCATGGCGTACGCATCTTGCGTATTCCAGGATGTCGATCTAGAGAGTCGTCGACTCTAGTGACCGATCATGAGGACCTTAGTGGAAACATCTCTATTTAGTGGTGACAGTGGCAGACCACATTCTGTGGCAAAACCCACTCGCACCCGAGGGCCCACTTTGGAACTTGCATAAGATGACCTTTATTTTCTAAGGTGAGTCAGTGGACGACCTCTTTTATTGGCATAGCATTGTATCCTACGGGCTGAATGTGTTATCGCTTCTCAAACCTCCGAAGCTGACAAGCCTTGTTTTCTAGGAACTACATGTGAGCATGGGTGGGATGTTTACAGGTTTGCAGGTAACCTAGCCTCCTACATACCTTACTTGTGATTCTATGATTGTTACAGGCAGTGTATCCTATGACAGTGGTTTGGGTATTCATCTCAGAAATATGGCCAGATTCAGTACATAGACACAGTGCACACAGTTCAACACAGACACAGACACCTGGATACCTGATCACATGCCTTTTGCATTTGCATGCTCATATCATAACAGGTTATGTTTGTCATTTTCAGGTACTTACCATATTGTCTGATTCCAATCATGAGTTCCCAAGAAGCTGAGGTTAAAAGGAAGAATAATGTGTCATATAAATTCCCTGATCCTAAGCTGGGTTTATTGAACAAGATGATAGGTATGGCTGATTCCGGTGTTCTTAACACTTTTCAGAAGGAATATGGAGAGCTGATTAAAATGGTACGTGCATTCACAAAGTATGAGAAGGATGGGTTGCACACTTTCTTGCAGTTCTATGAACCATCAATGAGATGTTTCCTGTTCCCTGACTACATTTTGATGCCCACTTTGGAGGAATTCTCATTTATTTTGGGAATTCTAGTCACGTCTTCTATACCGTATTTTTTTGAAGGTGTTCTTACCCCTAAAGTAATTGCTGTTGTTCTACATCTGGACCTGTCTGTTGTGAAAAGTGGCCTGATTAGACTTAAAGGAGATGAAGGATTTCATTTGGAGTTTCTTTTCCATCAAGCACAGGAAGCTGCCAAGGCTAAAAATTGGACTACTTACAATGCTGTGTTAGCTCTTTGTATCTATGGTTTGGTGCTTTTCCCCGGTCAACCTGATTTTGTTGATATGCAGGCAATGAAAGTGTTCGTTTCGAAGAATCTGATTCCTACCCTGCTAGGGGATTTTTATCACTCAGTACATTACAAAAATGAGAAAGGAAGAGGAAGTCTGGTTAGTTTCTATACCCAATTATTATGTCATTGGCTCTTCAAGCATTTACCTCGAACTGGTGCGTTTGTAGAAACTGCTGAGATAATGAAATGGTCCAAAAGACTGATAGGTTTGACTGCCAATAACATCATTTGGTTTGATCCCAAATTACTGACAATAGAGCTTACTGTCAAATGTGGAAGTTTTCCGAATGTGCCTCTACTTGGAAGAAGAGGAGGGATTAATTACAACCCGGTGTTGGCTGTTAGACAATTTGGTTACGCTTCCAGAAATCCTCCCGCTGATGAAATGATTAGTGCTTCTCTGTTTTTCGTAGGAACCAAGAATGAAAGAGTGCTAGGAGTAATAAACGCCTGGAAATTTAGGCAAAGAGAGGGAAAGTTAACTTTTGGCAAAGGAGACTGTAGATCATACCCTGCTTATGACGCTTGGATTGAGATGAGGGTCAAAGAGTTGTTGATACCCTTTTCCAGAGAGATTCTCTTATGTACAGATCATCACTCCATGGTACCGGCTGAAGAGTGCGAGAAATGGAAGAAAATAGTTAGAGAGTTGCAGATAGAGAACTCTGGAATGAGCAGATGTCTTCAGAAAGCTTTGGCTGACAACAAAGAGTTGGAGAAGAGAGCATTGAAAGCGGAGAAAACCTTGGCAGACAAAGAAGAAGATTTTGATGATAGAGCTCGGTACTTCCGGAAACTCACTTTAGGAGCAGATGATACTAGTCAGGCTCACAGGGCTACAAAGGATTCATTAGCTAAACTCCGTCAAGCTTGGGATGAAGTCAGAATTTAAAATTCTGAATTGCTGACCCAGTTAAAAGATAAAGATGAAGAGCTGAAGAAAACACATGAAGCAAGAAGAAAGTATCGAGAGGACATGGGCAAAAGCCAAGAACAGGTAAGAAACGCTGAGGATAAACTGAAAATTGCCAACAAAGAGCTTGAGGATGTCACGGCGGATCTGAAGCTGGTTAAAATTCAAGCTGGAATTAAGAGGCACAAAGGATCCGGTGAAGATGAAGCCTTGCTGATGCACATGGGTTCGTTAGAGGATGCATTGGAAAAAAGGGACGTCGTAATCAGAGAGCTGATTGAGAAGCCACATCATCAGCGTACCCGTATCCTGTTCGAGGAGATTAAGTATTCCAGCCAGAAGCTGAAGGACGTAGAGCTGTCAGATTAATGTTGTTGTCATTTCTTTGTAATTTGTAATGGTTACCATCATAATTGTTGATGGATCCATTTGACTGCTTGTTTCTTATTCTGTTGCTG
The DNA here is from genome assembly GCA_022829125.1 of Lathyrus tuberosus. Lineage (NCBI taxonomy): Eukaryota > Viridiplantae > Streptophyta > Magnoliopsida > Fabales > Fabaceae > Lathyrus > Lathyrus tuberosus. Next base: position 14,239,284 of record JALAZF010000093.1, on the reverse strand, counting down.
AAACTATGACAAATGTACTTGAAAACTTTTGGGAATTTGTATGAAATGAGCTATTTCCGTTCACAATTTCTGGTCTTCAGATACATGTGATGTGATAAGATATCTGCACACTGGCACACTACAAAATCACTATTTCTGGTCATCAGATATTTGTGATTGGTTTATATGAATATCTATTCAAGGCAAAACTCACTAATCATGATTTCTGGTTGTCAGGAATTCATGGTTACGATTGGAATCAGGATATGAAAAGTATTTTGAAATGACAAACATAGCTGTGCATTTGCATTTGCATAGCATATCATTTTGCATTGCAGGTTTTCTTTTTTGCAGGCACCTTCTAACCTTTATTTGGTTTTCAGGCACGATAGCTGATACCCCAGTCCACCGATATTCTACCCGACGTAATCAAGCCAGAGTAATGGAGCAAGTTCAGACTGAGTTAACTAATTTGAGGGGAAGAATGGAACAGTTCATGAACCTTATGCAGGGTATTGCTCAAGGTCAGCAGGAGCTGAGGGCCAGTCAGGAAACCATGAGGATTGGTCAAGAAACTATGAGGGTGGGTCAAGATGCCATGAGAGCCACTATTCAGAGACTGGAGACTGAAATCCCAAATCACAGTGTGCGCACTCCCCCTGTTGGCAACATCTCCACTGGTGGGGTACATCTGGGATTTGATGATAATGGTTTGGAGGATGGTCCGGAGGATCAGTTTACCACATTCAACAATGACCGGGGTTTCAACCATGAAGACCGGAAGTACGAAGGGTTAGATGAAAGACTCAAGGCTATTGAGAGCCAAAATCCTCTGGGGATTGACGTAGACGACATGGGTCTCGTGCAGGGTGTGAGAATCCCTCCCAAGTTCAAGCTTCCTACCTTGGATAAGTACAATGGCAGTACCTGTCCCAAAACACATTTGGAAGCTTACAATCGCAAGATTGCAGCTTATACTGAAGACCAAAAGCTATGGATGTATTTCTTCCAGGATAGCCTATCAGGCGCTTCCCTGGAATGGTACATTAAGCTGGACAGGGTTCATATAAAGAGCTGGAAAGATTTGTGCGCTGCGTTTCTAAAGCAGTATCAATATAATTTGGACATGGCACCTAATCGTACTCAGCTGCAGAGTATGACTCAGGACCAGAAGGAGAGCTTTAAGCAGTACGCACAGAGATGGAGGGAATTGGCTGCTCAAGTTCAACCACCTTTGGCTGATCGTGAGATGGCTGATATGTTCATGAGCACACTCCAAGGGACGTATTTGGATAGATTGGTTGCGTGTCCTTCTACAGGGTTTGCTGACATCGTTATTGCTAGGGAACAAATAGAGAGTCTGCTGAAGTTGGGTAAGATTCAAGATGTCAGCGGGACTGGTGCCGCGAGTTCAAAGAAGCCCTTTGCTAACGGACCAAGAAAAAAAGAAGGGGAGTCCAGTGCTGTGCATAGAGGACAGGGCAGAGGCAGGAATCAATCCTATTATCAGGTAGACGCTGTAACCATTCCGGTCCTAACAGGACAGTAAGCTCCAGATCAGCAAGCTAGACCCCGATTCCAGACTAATAGACAAAGGGACCGTAAGTTTGATCCCTTGCCTATGACATATGCTGCTTTGTTACCACAATTGCTCAAGGAGAAGTTGGTTGAACTTAGGACCATGAGGCCGTCAGATACGGGGAGATTGCCTCAAAATTATGATGCTAATGTTCGATGTGAATTTCATTCTGGTGCACCAGGTCACTCGATAGAAAAGTGCTGGACTTTTCATCATAAGGTTCAGGACCTGATTGACGCAAAAGCTATTAACTTCTCCAATTCGCCGAATGTTCGCGATAATCCAATGCCTCATCATGGAGATGCAGGCGTGCATGCTATTTCTGAGGGTGAGAAACTGAATCTGATTACTGATATTAATTTGGTAAAGACTCCGCTGTTGATTGTAAAAGAGCGTTTGTTAAAAGGAAAGGTATTTCCTGGATGTGGTTCTGATTGTGAGGATTATTCGAGACAGATTAATGGCTGCGGTAAGTTGAAAGTTGGACTGCAGGATCTTATGGATGAAGGAAGCCTTCAGCTTGATAAGGTTGAGAAGGGCAAAGATGTTTCTGCCGTTACCATTTTTTATAATCCAGTTGAAATACAGGTTCCTGTTGAAGATCCTGTTGCTATCATCGTGCCGGAGAGGCCGAGACCAGTTACGATTATAGTTCCTGAATCTGCTTCTTATGTGTCTAATCGGGCAGTTCCATGGCAATATGGAACTGATACTTATCAAGGAGGAAGTCAATAAAAAGCAGAGGCTGTCGGTACCAGTGTTAAGAATGTCAGTGGACCAAGTGGTTTCACCAGAAGTGGTCGACTGTTTGCTCCCCAGACTCTAAGGAATGATAAAGAAGATGAAGCTGCTGCAAGAGCGAAAGGAAAACAGGTTGTTGATGACAAGGTGCCTGCTCAGGAAGAGGACCCTAAAGTCAATTTTGATAGTGATGTTGAGGAATTTATGAGGATTATCAAAAAGAGCGATTACAAGATCATTGAGCAGCTCAATCAGACACCCTCTAAAATCTCAATATTATCCTTGTTAATGAGTTCAGACGCGCACCGGGCTGCTCTGTTGAAATTTTTGAATATGGCTTATGTTCCCCACGAGATTACGGTGAATCAGTTGGAGGGAGTAATTTCTAATGTCAATGTGAGCCACGGGTTGGGGTTTACAAATAGGGATTTGACCCCAGATGGACGTAATCACAACGAGGCATTGCACATCACACTTGAATGCAAAGGAGCTGTTTTGTCGCATGTGCTGGTCGACACAGGCTCTTCCTTGAATGTGTTACCCAAAAAGGCCCTGATGAAAATTGAAGTAGATGGATTGGTTCTTAGACCCAACGATCTGATTGTGAGAGCTTTTGATGGATCCCAAAGATCGGTGTTCGGGGAGGTAGAATTACCAATATAGGTTGGTCCACAGGTATTCAAGACAATCTTTCATGTTATGGATATTCAGCCCGCTTACAGCTGTTTGTTGGGCCGACCGTGGATTCACGCAGCAGGCGCAGTGACCTCCACACTACACCAGAAGCTCAAGTATGTGTTCGAGGGTCAAGTGGTTACCGTTTGCGGTGAGGAAGATATATTTGTGAGTCATCTATCCACTTTCAAATATGTGGAAATGGATGGAGAGATTCACGAGACCCTGTGCCAGTCTTTTGAAGCCCTGAATTTCAACAATTTCCCAGGATCTACTACAACAGCAGCGATGTCAAATGTGCCAGTTGGGCCGAGTACATCAATTATGTCCTACAAGCAGGCCAAAGAAGTGGTTGAAAGCGGAAATGCCCAAGGTTAGGGTAAAGCCATTGACGTGTTCGTGAAAGAAGATAAGTTCGGCGTTGGATACCAACCGGGCCGGGCGCCAGTTCCCCGATTCCGTGGGCCAATTAATTTCAACAGTGGAGGAATTGTTAACCCCAATCAGTCCTGCTCAGCAATAGAAGATGACGCTGAAAGCTCAGACTATCTGGACAGATGGGTATATTCACTGGCTCCGGGCAAGGCAGTGCAAAACTGGTCTAGTGAAGAAGTCATTCATGTTGTACTCCATTCAGAGTAATAATTCTTGTCTTTCATAATGCATAAAATCCCACACTCTGCCCAAGGTGTGTGGATCCATTTGTAGGGCCACCATATTTTCTCATATAATGTTCAAACATCAATAAAAAGGACGTTTTTGTTTACAAATTTGTGTTCCTTTATTCTTTCTTTATTTTATTTTTGCACAAAGAAAATTAAAAATGACAATGCACTTTCTTTTCTTTTGTTTTTAAGCAAAAAATAATATATCTAAAATAAAGCATCAATCCAATCATGCTGACTTGGTTTTGTGGATTCCTCTGAAAATGATTCTGTTATACCCACGTATGATTTCGACAATCCGATTTATCAAGCCGAGGAGGAAAGTGATGAAGAATATGAACTCCCGGAAGAGCTGGCTAGGTTGTTGAAACAGGAAGAAAAGACCATTCAGCCTCATCAGGAAACCCTTGAGGTCATCAATATTGGTTCAGAGGAAAGCAAGAAAGAGATCAAGATCGGTGCAAATCTGCGGGCTGATGTAAAGCAAGAGCTGATAGTCATGCTATGTGAATATGTTGACATTTTTGCTTGGTCATATCAAGATATGCCAGGTTTAAATACAGACATAGTTGTGCATAGACTACCATTGAAAGAGGACTGTCCGCCGGTCAAGCAAAAGCTGCGCAGAACAAAACCAAAAATGGCTTTGAAGATCAAGGAAGAGGTACAGAAACAGTTGGATGCAGGTTTTCTGGCAGTAACCAACTATCCTCCCTAGGTAGCTAACATAGTACCGGTGCCGAAGAAAGATGGCAAAGTCAGAATGTGCGTGGATTACAGGGATCTCAACAGGGCGAGCCCTAAAGATGACTTTCCACTCCCTCATATTGATGTGCTGGTTGATAATACTGCTCAGTTTTCAGTGTTCTCATTTATGGATGGATTCTCCGGGTACAATCAGATAAAGATGGCACCTGAAGACATGGAGAAGACTACATTCATTACCCCGTGGGGTACCTTCTGTTACAAAGTAATGCCTTTTGGGTTGAAAAACGCAGGGGCAACTTATCAAAGAGCAATGGTGACGTTATTCCACGATCTAATTCATAAAGAGATCGAGTGCTATGTGGAGACATGATTGCTAAATCAAGGACGGAAGAGGAACATCTGATCAACTTGAAGAAGTTGTTTGAGAGGTTGAGGAAATTCAGGTTGAGACTGAATCCTAACAAGTGTACTTTCGGTGTGCGGTCCGGAAAATTCCTTGGTTTCATTGTCAGTGAAAAAGGAATAGAGGTTGATCCTGCTAAAGTGAAAGCTATACAAGATATGCCTGTACCGAGAACCGAGAAAGAAGTTGGCGGTTTTCTAGGGAGATTGAATTACATTTCAAGGTTCATATCTCACCTAACTGCCACCTGCGAACCGATATTCAAAATGCTAAGAAAAGATCAAACGGTCAGATGGAATGATGATTCTCAGAATGCATTCGATAAAATAAAAAGATATCTGCAGGAACCTCCTATTCTGATACCTCCAGTTCAAGGGAGACCACTGATTATGTACTTGACAATGCTCGAAGAATCCATGGGTTGTGTTCTCGGTCAACACGACGAGCCAGGTAGGAAAGAACATGCTATTTACTACCTGAGCAAGAAGTTTACAGATTGTGAATCGCGTTATTCAATGCTCGAGAAGACATGATGTGCACTCGCATGGGCCGCAAAGCAATTGAGACAGTATATGCTCACACATACAACCCTGTTGATTTCAAAAATGGATCCGGTCAAGTATATTTTTGAGAAGCCAGCGCTTACAGGCAGAGTTGCAAGGTGGCAGATGGTACTGACAGAGTACGATATTCAATTTACTTCGCAAAAAGCCATCAAAGGAAGTATACTATCAGATTATCTTGCGCAACAGCCTCTTGAGGATTACCAGCCCATGAGGTTTGATTTCCCTGATGAGGACATCATGTTTCTCAAAGCGAAAGACTGCGAGGAACCACTTCTGGAGGAGGGGCCTGACCCTGAATCCAAATGGAGTTTGATGTTTGATGGGGCAGTTAACATGAATGGGTGCGGAGTTGGTGCAGTTCTCATTACGCCAGAAGGTGTTCACATGCCCTTCACTGCCCGAGTAACTTTCGGGTGTACCAACAATGAAGCAGAATACGAAGCTTGCATACTGGGAATTGAGGAGGCTATTAATTTACGAATCAAGACCCTCGATATCTTTGGTGATTCATCACTGGTAATCAATCAAGTAAAAGGAACTTGGCACACACATCAGCAGAATTTGATTCCGTATAGAGATTATACGAGGAGATTGCTGGCTTTCTTTACAACTGTCAAGTTATACCATGTTCCTAGGGAGGAAAATAAGTTTGCAGACGCCTTGGCCACTATATCTTCAATGATCAAAGTGCATGGCTGGAACTTTGTGCCCAGGATTGATGTATCTCGTCTTGATAGGCCTGCTTTTGTGTTTGATGTTGACGCAGTGTCTGATGACAAGCCTTGGTACCATGACATTAAATGCTTCTTGAAAAATCAAGAATACCCGCCTGGGGCATCTTCCAAAGACAAGAAGACATTAAGAAGGCTAGCCGGTAGTTTCTTCTTGAACAAGGATGGCGTGCTGTATAAAAGAAATTTTGACACGGTTCTGCTCAGATGCGTGGATAGACACGAAGCAGACCTGTTGATGATTGAAGTACACGAAGGCTCTTTCGGTATCCATGCCGGAGGACATGCGATGGCTAAGAAATTGTTGAGATCGGGATATTATTGGTTGACAATGGAGTCAGATTGCTGCAAGTATGCCCGCAAGTGTCACAAATGCCAGATCTATGCAGATAAAGTGCATGTGCCTCCAAATCTGTTGAGTATCATGTCTTCACCCTGGCCGTTCGCCATGTGGGGCATTGATATGATCGGGAAAATTGAGCCTACTGCTTTAAATGGCCATCGTTTCATCTTGGTCGCCATTGATTACTTCACTAAATGGGCAGCATCTTATGCCAATGTCACTAAGCAAGTAGTAGCTCGTTTCTTGAAACGAGATATCATTTGTCGATACGGAGTTCCCGAAAGGATTATTACTGATAATGGTTCTAATTTGAACAACAAGATGATGGCTGAGCTATGCCGGGACTTCAAAATTGAACATCACAATTCTTCTTCGTACCACCCAAAGATGAATGGCGCGGTCGAAGCGGCGAACAAAAATATCAAGAAGATTGTGCAGAAGATGGTTGTCACGTACAAAGATTGGCATGAGATGTTACCATTGGCTTTGCATGGGTATCGAACATCAGTCCGCACGTCCACTGGGGCAACACCGTACTCACTTGTATACGGTATGGAGGCAGTTTTACCGATAGAAGTTGAGATTCCCTCTCTCCGAGTATTAATAGACGTTAAACTAGATGAGGCTGAATGGGTATGAGCCAGATTTGATCAGCTGAGCCTTATTGAGGAGAAACGATTAGCAACAATATGTCATGGCCAGCTATACCAGCGCAGAATGAAGAGGGCATTCGATCAAAAGGTTCGACCTCAAGTTTACAAGGTCGGAGATGTGGTAATCAAGAGAATACTTCCTCCGAGTACAGATCATAGGGGCAAATGGACTCCTAATTATGAAGGTCCATTCGTGGTTAAAAAGGTTTTCTCAGGCGGAGCCTTATTGCTGACAACCATGGATGGTGAAGACTTTTCATCCCCTGTTAATTCAGATGCAGTTAAAAAATACTTCGTATAAATAGACCCGCTGGATAAAAAAAAAAAAGAAGAAAAAAAATCCAGGCAAAAAAGGGCATCCCGGCGAACCAAAAACAGAATAAAGGCTCGGGCAAAAATTAGGGATATAATTGAAAAATTGTACACCCAGTAAGTTGAAAACCCGAAAGGGCAACTTAGGCAAAAATGGATATCCCGGTGGATTGAAAACCTGAAAAGGCGATCCACGCAAAAGAGGGATTTAAGCAAATGACTGCTGTGTGAATTAATCTGTACGTTCTCTACCCTTCAGCAAAATAGCCAAGTTTTCGAAGGAGGAATTGTTCCGATCACGAACTTCCGAAGGCGAAGATAATCAAGAGAGTTGGAATACATACTGGCTATAACAGAATCAGAAATAATTTGGAATCCAATTTCTGCATTGTCATTAGGATAGATTTCTTTTCTCAATTTTATGGCAATCAACTCTTTCAGGGGTTTGCTTCCAATTGTAAATTCGCCGATTTTGGCATTTTATCAATAAAATTGAATATTCATTCACAAGCTTTTATTTTCATTTTGCTGTTTTGTTTACAAAAGCGTCCGATTTTTGATAATGAAACATTGATTTGAAAATATCATGGCCGTGCAAAAACATGCGCCAAAAGACAATTAAAATTACTGTGATTGTTAGACAACCTTGGATGGTGGACTCAAGAAACCACGCAATATCCTGGGGCATGTGCATATACTTTTTATGTTGCAGGTAATGAGCACGATCAATCCAAGCGGCGCGAAAGTTATCTCTCAGCACCAATAGATATTTGCTATGACTTGATACTGTTGTATCTTATTAAGTCGATTCTCTCATTCAGTACTTCCAACAGATACAAGCTTTTCTGTGTCGATAATGGTTGCAAATTCCCCAGTAAAGTTGCTTCGCAGACACCGAAGTTGAGGGTCGATCCTCAGTGAAGTCACCAGGAGTTTGAAGATGCTTAATCTTCTGTAAAATCCTCTTATGGCGTTTCTTCAGATAAGTCTGGTATCACGGGGCAAAAAGCAAGTTGTTGACTTTCCCAAGCATGGGGTATCTGAATTTCCCTGGCAAGAGATGTTCCAGATCTATCCCATAAGAGTTTGAAAACGTTTGGTTTTCTATAAAATCCTCTTCAGGGACGAAGCTTCTCGCAGTAATATCCCTGTGGAGTTTATTCTCAGTAGGACCTACCAGCAAGTGGTAGTGCCAACAAGGCATATTTCCCGCAGGTTTCAACATGTGAAATTTGTCAAAGGCCAATTCCTGGCTGAATTGTTTCCTCCCCAGTGAAGTCCCCACAGAGTTCAACATTTGACAGTAATTTCCCCAGCAGGTGGTGTAATTCTCAGCATCGCTCATTCACAACTCAAAGTCCAATTTATTTTTGGCATACAGACGGTTTGTTCATATTATTCCAGCATGTGGGATGATGATAAACAACTATATTCTCAGCAAAGTCCAACGACAGATTGGCAAAAGTCCATCTTTGGGTGGCAAATCAGCAAAGTCCACCCGCAGTGTGGCCAGCCAGTAGTCTCTGGCTTCGTTCAAAAAGACATTATTAAAGTCCACCCGCAGTGTGGCCAGCCAGTAGTCTCTGGCTTCGTTCAAAAAGACATTATTAAAGTCCACCCTCAGTGTGGCCAGCCAGTAGTCTCTGGCTTCGTTCAAAAAGACATTATTAAAGTCCACCCTCAGTGTGGCCAGCCATTAGTCTCTGGCTTCGTTCAAAAATACATTATTAAAGTCCACCCTCAGTATGGCCAGCCAGTAGTCTCTGGCTTCGTTCAAAAAGACATTATTAAAGTCCACCCTCAGTGTGGCCAGCCAGTAGTCTCTGGCTTCGTTCAAAAAGACATTATTAAAGTCCACCCTCAGTGTGGCCAGCCAGTAGTCTCTGGCTTCGTTCAAAAAGACATTATTAAAATCCACCCTCAGTGTGGCCAGCCAGTAGTCGTCTGACGTCGTTCAAAAGACAAATCTCTCCGTCAGCGTTTCATTGAAGATTCAATCCAACAGTCCTGTTGGGTTTATATCCCTTTTGTTCTTCATCATCCAGAGCAAATTTTTGGTTATATTTGGTATTCAATCGCTATATACCTTGAACGTCTGAAAGCAATCGCTTTCAAGCATTCAGGTCTACAGCGTTTGAATAGGGGCAGCTGTAATACCCCAAAATTTGCTCTCCCTCTTTGGCATCATAGCATAGCATTATCATATATCATATCATATCCATCTCATTAACATTTGCATTACATCTTCAACATAGAAAAATGAAGCATAGCATCCTTCTTACCATCAAGGCATGTAATCAGGTGGAAGGTGGACAATCAAGGGATCATTCAAAGCACAAAAGTTCAAACAAGTTCACTCAAGGCAAGCCAAAGGTCTTTCATGTCTCATACTATCTCAATTGATCATCCAAAACCTCAAGAAAGTGAGATTCAACAGGAGATTTGAGCACTACATCTTTCACTATGCAAAAGGTCAAAAATGAAGGAAAAACCCTCAAAAGAGATAGGTCATTGGTTCAAAATCATCCTCAAGTGGCATATTTCATCATCCTTTAAGAGGATACACAACATACTCTGAGGAATTTGAAATTGAAGACTGCACATTTTCAGCATGTGCATCCGTATTTCCAGCATACGCATTAGCATCTTTTCTCTATGCTTTTGTTGCAGGCATATCTGAAATTTCAGAAAGTTTCGAAGCCTGATTAATCGCATCCTCACAAAGTCATCACGACATCAACACAAGCAAAATACAAGGGTTTTCATGCCTATTTATCAAAGCAAATAGTCGAAGATCAGATCCACAGTCATAGCACCTTGCTTCAAGCCAAACTGGGCAAGTTTTGGCTGTGTTAATCGATTAACTATTTGCAAGGAAAAATGTGTTAATCGATTAACACATGTATTTCGGCAGATTTTCTGCAGTTTTTCATGACAACAACTTTTCCTCTATTCTTTGGGTTTACTTGGCTCTAGTATCATGTGGAACATTCTAGACACTTCAAGACATTTCAAGAAACCACTTGCATTTGCTACAATACATCATTTTCAATCAAGAACACCATGCACCTTTGTCTCCAAACATGTGAACCATTGGATTTTGAGCTTGCATTGGGATGTTCCCACCGAGTTAACAAATAACTAACTGAGTCAACTTCCAACTCAGTGAGTTAGATGTAACTAACTCCAAACCAAATGCCAAACCACCCTTAGTTAGCTCCAAACCAAGTTCCAAACCTATCCCACTCCAAACCTCCACTCTATATAAAGAAACCTTCACTTTGTTGCAAAGGAACTTTAACCATTTTCACTCTTCTCTCTCAATCTCTCAGAATTTTCTGCAATTCAACTTCATCTTCTTCACCAAACCACACACAAAATCTCAATTTCTACCATTAGAGTGTAACAATTTTCACCTTGAAATTGTTATTTTCTTGAGCTAAACCTCCATTCCAAGACATTTCTACTTCAATTCAAGTAATCATCTCAAGTGTTATGGTACAAATTCATATTCGGAGCATTTATCGCGTTTTTGTCGGTTTCGCTACAATTTGATCTCAAGCTTGGAATTCTCTGATTTTCTTTGCTTATTCTCACCACATTTTACTTACAACAATTACCAAGGCAAGCCTCTGCCTTGTAGGTTGGTAATTCTTGCTCGATTTACTATTTTCGATCACTTTCGCATGTTCGTAATGTAGATCCATTGGCTTTTTTATGTGAATTGATCCTTTGATTATTTTGATTATTGATCTTGATGTTTGATGAATTCAATTGATGCTTAATTATTTCTACTTGATGTAATTTTAGTGTACAAATGCATGCCATAACATGTGGATGATTGGAGAATTGATAAGCTGCTGGAAATGTTTTTTAAAAGTTATTTTTCTGCTTCTGTTGCAGTGTTAATCGATTAACCATCTGCAAGGCAAAATGTGTTAATCGATTACCAGTTCATTTTTATGTGTTTTTGTTGATTTTCAAAGGGTTAATCAATTAACCATTTGCAAGGCAAAAGTTGTTAATCGATTAACACTGTACCAGAAGCTATTTTTTGTGCTTTTTCATGCTTATTTGGATTTTTTTCCACATTTAACTTCCATGGCTTGACATAATTGATATTTGTGGGTGTTTCTTGAGCTGTTTAGCCTCTGGTTGAAGTATGTATGTGAAACTTTGATACACGATTTATCGATTATGAAATTGTTTGCATTCTTGAAGTTGTGTAATTATGTTGCTTTTTGCATACTCTTGTTCATGAGGATAACATGATTAGTGATGCATGCTAATTGATGTTTGTTAATGCTTGGGAAAATTCATTCTTAATTGCATTAAGTTTGTTCTTTATTGAACAAATTTAATTTTGTATAATCATTACTTCACACGCTTGCTTTGATGATCTTTCGACTCGCTTAAAAGATTGTTGGCTTGTTCATTCCCTTTGATCGATTGATCGAAACTTTGCTTCAATTAGTTAATTTTCCCTCTTTCTTCTCTTTAGGATCTTTTTAGAGTTTCTCTTTCTTGGTCCCCTACGGAGTCAGAGGTTTACACAACGCGTTAGAGCACTGTACAAGATTGTGCTGTTACTCTGTCAACTTCAATTTCCGCACTATACTCTGCTAGAGAATGAATGAGAGTGGAGAATTCCTACACTTATTTTGATTATTTTGGGTAGGGGAAGAATGACCCTGTGCCTGGAATAATGGTCTCTATCTCCAGACTGTAGTGTCTCCCAATCCCAGTCGAGTCGATCCTTGATCACTCATACCATTTTAATCTCTCCTTTGATCAATCATCATTTCCTTGGTTCAAGATCAATTTTTATTGGGTTAATCACCTTCTCTTGGTTAATCACCCGATCTTTGGTTGATCCTAGTCTATCTATTAAAACCAATTCTCTTCTTCCCCAGCGAAGTCGCAATCCTTTTTTTTTTGTTAATCACACTCTGCTGTTAAATACCGAATCCCTAGCGGAGTTCGTAACCTTTTCTTGGTTCTCTCTCCCTTTTTCATTGGTTAATCATTGCCTATCAGTTAAAACACTAATTTACTCCTTTTCTCAGTTAACCACAGTCTGTCTGTTAACATACTGAGTTTTCCTTGGGTTAATCACCTCTTAGTTAATCACCCTTTTCTTTGGTTGATCACAGTCCGCCTGTTAAAACCAATTTTCCTTGGGTTAATCACCTTCTCTTGGTTAATCACATGTTTTTTGGTTGATCACAGTCCTTCTATTAAAACCAATACCCCTGTAAGTTAGTAACCTTCTTTTTGTTCAAATACTCGCGCCTTCGGGTTAGTAACCTTCGTTAGTTCAAATAACCTTCCTTCAGCCAAGTACTGCTTGTTCAGCCAGTGTACCGAACTCCTTTGGGTTACAACCTTCGCTTGGTTCCACACCCGTCTTTTGGGTCACAACCTTCCTCTCGTTCCACACCTGTCCTTTGGGGTCACAACCTTCGCTTGGTTCCACACCCGTCCTTTGGCTCACAACCTTCGCTTGGTTTTACACCACCCGTCCTTTTGGTTGATCTCAGTCTATCTGTTAAAACCAATTTCTCTTTTCCTTGTTGAGTTAATCACCTCTTGGTTAATACTCATTTTTCTAGTCCATCATCGTGTGTCAGTTAGAGACCAATTCCTTTCTCTTTTCGGTTAACCACTATTTATCAGTTAACACACCAAGTCTCCAGAGAGTCAAATACCTTATTTTGGTTCAATACTCTCCTTTCGGTTTATCATAGTCCGTCTGTTGACACCAATCCTTTTTCCCCACAGAGTCGTAATCTTCTCTTTCTTCGGTTAACCGCTGCCTATCAGTTAACATACCGAATTCCCAATGGATTTTACATTATCTTGAATCAAGTCCTTTGCTTCTATATTTTCTTGGTTTTGGCACCTTTCCTTTGCCTTTCTTTCTTGGTTTTCCCCAGTAGGGTCGTTCCCTTTACTTTCGCTCTTGGTTTAGACATCGTTTCTTCCCTTTCCTGTCTTTGTTCCCCGAACTATGGAGCTCTGACTTCCTCATTGCACTATGAGGATACGTAGGCATGAGATCGCGAGATCTTGGCGAGCAACCTTCCTCTGTTTTCAAACTTCTTCCAATCTTCTTCCTCTTTTCTCATTTTCTTCCCTGGTTCGATGAACTACGGAGCTCTAAATTCCTCATTGCACTATGAGGATATATAGGCACTAGGGCCCCAATCCTCCGTGAGCACTTTTTCTTTTTTCCCTTTCTCTTTCCTCTTTTAGCTAGTAGCCTTTAGATAGATAACTCATCAGAGCCTAGAAGCAACCAGAATGGTTCCCATCGAGTACGACGGATGCGTCAGGTGCTAATACCTTCCTCTCGCATAACCAACCCCCTTACCCGTTTCTCCTCCCCTTGGGATTTATTGATATTTTCCTTGTCCTTTGGGACTAAATAAAGTTCGGTGGTGACTTTGTTGTATCTTTGAGTGTACGATTCACTCAGATATAATCCCGCTAGCTTCAGATTATTTTATCGATTTTGTAGAAAAAGCAACTCTTTTCCAATCTTAGTAAATATGAGTTCAGGATAACCAAATTCCAGTTTCTTGGCCACGTCATATCTCAAAGAGGTGTGGTGGTGGATCCGTCAAAAGTAGAAGTTGTTATTAATTGGGAAAGGTCAAAGAATGCCTCAGAAGACATTAGCTTTTTAGGGTTAACTGGGCATTATCGGAGATTCATCCAAGTCTTCTCTTAGTTGGCATTACTAATGTCTAGGCTCACTCATAATGAAGTTCCTTTAAGTTGGGATGCGGAGTGTGAGTGGAGTTTTGTTGAGTTAAAGAAGAAGTTAACCACCGCTCTCATTCTAATAAACCCAGATCCTGATAAGTCTTGTTGCCCTCCATTATTTTGAAATATCTTCATAAACTGAAGGAGTGTATATGTTTTGATCTTGAACTGGTTCTTCATCTATAACTTGACTATGAGTTTAACCTTGGTACATTTGTTGATTATTTTCCTCCAGATTCGTCTTATTCAAGATACCTACACAATCAGCCACTTCTACTTCTAATGGTTCAAAGTTAGATTCATTAAATGTATAACATGAGCTGATTCTTCTATTGTCATAGTTATTTTTTTTAAAACTATAAAAGCTTTACTTGAAATGGAATATCTTATGAATACGCATTCATCGGCTTTTGCATCATATTTTCCGAGGTTATCTTTCCCATTGTTAAGGATAACAAACTTGCATCCAAAAACATGTAAGTGAGAGATATTTGGTTTTCTTCCTTTGTATAGTTCATAGTTCATCAACTTTAGAATTGCTCTTATTTAGACATGATTTATTACGTAGCATGAAATGCTTACAACATCGACCCAAAAATATTTAGGAAGGTTTGTTTCATTGAGCATCTGTTAAGTGCAAATTTTGACTTAAAATGAACCATCTTTCTTGGCACTTTTCAACTCAATTCTCATGTTTTCATAAATTTAATTCTTGATCTTGTGTGATTCTTCAATTATATTGCAAATACCTTTGGATTATTTGATGTGTGTGTGTTATTGTGCAGAATATAGGCATAAAACATCAATGATTAAGACACAAAGGATTGGACAAGGAAGCCAAAGAAATGAAGAAGAAACAGCAAGTTCGTTGTGTGAACACTAGCGAAGTAAAAGCAAATATTCGCTGGGCGAAGTAGCAGCGAGGTCCCAGAGAGGAGGAAACATTATATGGTAGGAGGAAAAGGACCCAAAGTTTGCTGGACGAAGTTGAAGCGAAGCAGTTCGCTATGCAAAGAAGTGTTCGCACGGCGAACAGATATCTTCCAAGGGTGGTTTAACTGTTCCTGAGGCACTTGAAGTGCCCAAAAGTAGACTTCGTTGGGCAAATAGGTTGTTCGCTAGGCGAGCATGACAGATTTTGTAAATACTATTTAAGTACTTTTCTTGCTTTTTTAGACATAACTTGTACTTTTTGGGATCAGAACTTTATCTCTCTTAATTCCAAGTATATTTTAGAGAGAGAAACACAAACCCGAAGGGGGAGAAGGTAAGATCTTCGATCTCTTGTTGGGTTTGGATGTAATCTTTTGATACCTTATGTATTTCTTCTAATTTATGTATTGTGAACTAGTTTTGATTCAATATTAATGTTGTCTTTGATTTCTTATTTGTTGGTCTTGACAAAACCTTTTCAAATCTTAGATCTTAGATATTCATCTATCAATGAGCAAACTTTTGACATAGTCTTGCAAGTTGATATTTACTAGTATCACTTTTATTTAATTGTGTTTATTAGTAACATGAGTAGCATGAGTATGATCAATACTATAAAGACCACGATAACGTTTTTGACATAATCGGTATTGTGAGGATGCGTGATAACAGGGATGAAGAACTTTGTTCACATACATTTGGAAAATTAGTTGAATACATGTAAAAAGGGTTAATCATGTGTACGTATTCTGATCATGGCGTTATATATGAATCAAACCATTAATTTGATATGGATGTTATTTGAATATCTCTTAGGTCTAAACTTTAGACATAGATTTAGGTTTAACATTCACATGAGTATCAGTTCTTACTGCTCTGTGTTGGTTTTATTGTGTGAGACATCATCGATGAGACAATACGGTTGGCCTCTCGACTTTGCGTTAGACATGACCTCTGTTGTGGGTTATACGTGATGGTATTAGACGAACGTTTGAGTTGTGTACAATATGATTAGAAGAATGCATGTGTTATCAATTGATGAGATCCAATCCCAACATGGCTCCGTTTATATTTTAGTATTTACTTTATATTTTCTGTCTTTATATTTTCTGCCTTTATTTATGGTACTTTGATCTTTCAACTATTTTGTAACCATAAGCTTAGAAATGTAGAGATCGTTGAACAATATTCTTTCCCTCGCACCGATCCATGTGGAGACGATATAAACCTCGGAGGAAATTCCTTCAAAACTAAATTTTTACTTCTTCCCGCTTTACTGTAGTTTGAATAGCATCATACTCACAAGCTCTACTTGAGACATGTTTTCCTCTTTACTACCCCATTTCGTTGGGGAGCTTGTGGAGTGGAAAATGTGTGCTGGATATCATTCTCGCTATAGAACTTTTTCGAATTCTTCATTTTGGATTTCTCCACCATGGTCACTTCTAATGGATGCAATGCTTACTCCCTTTTCGTTCTGGATAACCTTGGCTAGTTTTCGAAAGGAAACAAATATATCTCTTTTCTGAGATAAGAATAATGTCCAGTTATAGCAAGAGTAGTCATCCATGATTACAAGAGCGTAGACATTTCCACCAAGACTTAAGGCTCTGGATGGGCCAAGAAGATCCATGAGAAGCTTCTTCTTCATATTCTCTTCTAGATGAAATTCCTCCATTTGATCTTGAATCCTCCGAGGATTATTCAACTATCGAGAATGTTCTTTCGAAGGAGATTACTGGAGTTGATTTGTTTTTGCACTAGTTTGTTGATGAAGTTTCTACAAATTCTTCTAGACTCAAGCTTATGCCTTCATCCTTTAGTATTTTAATTAATTCATTCAACTTATAGGAAATTTCTTCCTTGGATTTTTCTTGAAAATTACAAACATTCTCATCTCTAGATTTAAGGATTAGATCATGTTTATGATTCCAACTCTTAATTCTTAGATATTTGTCAATGGAAAAATTTCAAATATTATTTCCAATATTTCCAAGTTTAGAGAAGCATTTATGAATTAAATATTCATCTTCTTTGCCTCGTGTGTTTATTTTCTCTTGTTCGACAGTTAGAGAAACTTCATATATCATTTCAAAAGTGTCCCACACTTCCTTGGCGGAGTTACAATTATGAACATAAATGAATTTATTTTCATCTAAGGACATAAATAAATAAAAATGAGTTAAAAATCAATTTCAAACTTTTTCTTTTCCTCTATGGTCCAATGGAAATATAGTTTATCAACTACTTTAACATTTATACTGTGAGTAGAGAAAAATGGACCATTGATTATGGTTTCTCTCAACTCATGATCAAAACTTTAAATGAAAATTTTAAATATAGCTTTCCAGTATTCAACCTAACACCATTAAATGGTGGAGGTGTGTTTAGGAAAGTCTTTTAGTTAAAACTAGTACTGGAAGTCATCTTCCTCCTGAAACGATTAGTCTTTGTAAAAAAAGTTAGACTATGAAGCCACTTGTTAAAAATGTGACTCCATACACAAAAAGGGGTGAATTGTGGAGGTTTGAAAATGATAGTTTAAAACAAAAATATTTTCTAAATCAGAGTTTGAAATTTTTTCTAAAAACCATTTGGATATGCAGCGGAAAGTAACGATAAAGAAAATAAGCGGAAAGCAAAAAGTTAAGGGAATAAAGATAACACCAAAGATTTATAAAGGTCCAGTCTTAAAGAAGTAACCTACTCCTCTCCCTAATAATTGATATTGAGCGTATCTAATAATGCTTATGATTTTTTAGAAGGTTAAGCCCACAAACCCCTCTAAACAAGGAAAATGAAGTTTCAGGTAAAGTTCCAATAAAACAATAAACAGATGAATGAAATGGTTAGTCTTCACGCCAAATATGAAGCTGAGATTTGAGCGGTTAGTCTCTAACCCAAACTGAGATTTTTTATGGGCTGATCTCAAACCAAGTTGGTTTTTTGAGTTGGCTATCCTCCTAACCAAACCGAGATTTTTACTGGGTTGATTTCAAACCGAATGAGCTTTTATACAGGGCTGAGCTTAATAACCGATGTGGAGATTTTTAATTGGTTATTCTTCACGAACCAAAAAGAAGAGGTTTTATTCAATGACATAGCTTACGAACTAAACAGAGACATATACTAATCCCTAAAAGATTTTTTATACAGGTTTAGCTCCAAACCAAAATAAACACTTCCTAAGGAATAATTATTTACTCAAGATGAAAAAGAACTCTTGGTAAATTTACAGTAATACCCTCATCAGAACAACTTACTCTCTAAACTTGAGAATGTATCTCAAAACGATATGGCTAAGAGTATGTGAGAGAAAGAAAAATAATTTAAAGAGAGATTGAGAGAGAGAGAGAGAGAGAGAGAGAGAGAGAGAGAGAGAGAGAGAAAAGTGAGATATCTCATGTTTCCTGGTGTTTATGAAATGAAAGGGAAGTTCTCTATTTATAGGCCAAGAAATGGTTCATTTTAGGAAATAATCCATGGGAAAAATAAATGACCTAATCAATTAGGAATATACAATAATCGATTATTGTTGTCCAAATTGGAATATTTTGATAAAGTATCATTATTGTTCATTAAGACACTGTCATAATCGATTATGGAATTGATTTTCCCTTATCTAATCGATTAGGCATTTGTTCTAATTGATTACACAGTTCAAAAACATGTCATAATCAATTTGGCAACTTCCAATTTATCTGGCTAGGTTCCAAAAACATTTTTCGTGATTTTATTTGAAAAAGATAGGCTTCGTAAATGATTTTTAGTGTTTGTGTGTGTGTGTGTGTGCTATTTAGCCATAATGCTTCCAAAAATGTCCTTGTGTTTTTACAATACTTTGATCACTCAGACAGACACTCTGAAGCTTCAAGTCCTTTAGTCGGATATACCGAGCACTTCACTTGAATAACCTCGAGACTTGAGATATCTCTAAGTCAATCACCATCATTAGAGAGTAAAGATCTCAATGGTAATCATAAAACCCTAATTCTTTGTCTTGATTCAGAGGAATAACTTAATCAACCATCTTCTGCATCTTTGACCACTTGAACCATCCTTAGTACTTTCTTGTCTTCATGTGTTGTTATCATCAAAATCACTTAGGTATTTTCATAATAAAAACCATGACATTATCAAGGCTTAACATATCATGCTTATCTACGAGTTTTGCTCACTTTTTTTATTATACATGCAAGCACATAGTTCCACAAAAAACAAATGCCACAAATCTTGTGGCTAAAAATCAGTGGTTATGCCATCTGGTTATGTTAATTTCAAGTTTTTTTGTTGTAAAATTGAGTATGAGTATGCTAACACACACACACACACACACACACACATATATATATATATATATATATATATATATATATATCAACCAATAGAAATATAAGAGAGTATAAGGATGCACTAGAGGTGTCCAAAAGGACAAAATGAAAACAAGTGAAAAAAATGAAAAACATTAAAAAGGAAAACACCAAGCCGACCCAATCATCCAAAAATAACACAAACAGCCTTTTTGCACCAAAATAAGAGAGAAGATACATTCAGCTCTAAGAACGGACATCGAAAACATCACCTTTCAGACCACTAACGACATCTATTTGAGAGCGGGATAACAAAATTCTCAAGTCACTATTGATTCAAGAAGAGGATATGGTCCTTCTACCACACGCGAATAGCCAAAAAGAATTTTCCAATGAACCATTTCCTATAAGAGTAGATGTTATTCTCCACCAGATCCTCCATGTTTACTAATGCTTCAAAGAACTCAAAATCATTATCAGATTTCTAAATGGGTCAAACCATATATTATTAAATCATAGTCAAAACGACTCTAATTCTTGATCTATTTTCCAAGGATCTAAACACCTTAAATAACATAGAAAGGCCACAACATAGAGCCAAACATCAACTAATGCACTTATAACTTTTATACCACATATTATTCATAACTTCGTAGATAACAAAGAGATTAGAAGTATACTCAAAATATCCATGGCAAAAATCACAAGTGACCACTCTTGGATCTTGTAAAACATGAGGCTTACAAATATCCTATCTAAGAGGAGTTGCCAAGAGAAGACAATCACCTTTGAGGGAGTCCAGATATCCTATATAACATGTAAAAACATCTCGTCTTTATCTATGGAAGTAACCATGATTAGGCTATCATCTAGAATGGCATTTAGGCTGAAGCAATCGAGCAGGTATTGTCCTTCCCATGACTCCACCATAAAAGGTCACTAACTAAAGAGAGACCAATGCCCTGAATGGGTAGAAGTAGATTATTTATCCATTTTTGTTCCCAAATGATTAACCTCATTCTTCATTGAAAATCTCATACCATCACCCTATATATCCAATGGTTGTTCTCAACTACGTGCTATGGAGTTCTCATTGAAGTCGCCTTGCTAGATTATGTCAAAGATCATAATTACAATCGCACCATGGAGAAGTGGACCAACTTAAAGAACACTAAAAGAAACCTAAATTTGATTTCACCGATAATTGTTTAGGGGGCTACTTAGTCTAGGCCAAAGCCCAAATTGATCAGGGTCATAACACCAAATGTGGGTGCCCAGATAGCCCGCTATCCATCCATCTGTCCAAAATCGTTAGATCCATCTAATGATGCTAGAAGACAATTGAAGAACTTCACACCTGAAGAATGTCTTAGAGCCTTAGGATCATATAGTGGTCATACTCTAGCATTATACTATATCAATGTCAACCAAGCATCTAGTGATGTTCCAATAGATGACCAATTAAAATAACTAACGTTGACCCTTTATAGGAACTCTCCTCCAATAATGTTCTAATAGTACACTTGATCATAGTTTTATGATCCCTATATACCATCAGATGATACACGGTGGTCTTATGAAATCTATCTCACAAGACAATCGTCTCTAGCAGAAGGTTCTATATACTCAAAACACTAAAATCTCACAATAAAAATGAGATTGTAAACTAGACTTGAGTACACAATATTCTAAAATCTTAAATTTTACATTAGAATTATCATTGACTTGATCGCCAAAATATTTGCAAATACACTATTTTTAAATCTCATACTTACTATCATCATTGAGTTGATCACCAAAATGTTTGCAAATACACTTTCCAAAAAAAAAAAAAAAAACCTTCCTAAGAGCACCTTGCCGGAATTTGTTATCAAATTTATCACCGTCAATAATATCATCACTTGAAGACAAAAGGCTCACCATATAAAAAAAAATATATTTTTGGTGATCAATGTATTTTATAAAATTAATTTTAAAATTATATTTACAATTATGATGGAATTTAAAAGTAGAGCGCAATGAGAGACGTGTTTCTTCTTTCTCTATAAAACAACAAATGGTAGCTTCACATTAGTAAGAGACTAAACTCAAAAATACTACATTATATAGAGACCAAATTGATATTTGTTTCTTCTATAGTCCTCTTTGATCTTTGTTTATAAAATCAAATCTACAGAGAAAAATATCTAACGCGTTAGATCGATCTAATTTCTTACGCTAAGCAAAAATATGACGTATAATTTGCTCTCATCTTCAACCCTGCCAATCACCATATGCGCTACGTTATTGTTTCTCCTCGTTCTCTTTTGGCTACGTAGAAGCAACACTAGTAAAACTGGTGTTGGAGCCAAAAAGACACCACCAGAAGTCGCCGGAGCTTGGCCTTTAATCGGCCACCTCCACCTCTTAAGCGGGTCCCAGCCACCTCACGTCACGTTGGGAAAGTTAGCCGACAAATACGGACCCATCTTCACCTTACGCTTAGGTGTTCATCGAACCTTAGTCGTAAGCAGTTACGAAATGGCGAAAGAGTGTTTCACAGTAAACGACAAAGCTTTTGCTTCACGCCCAAAATCTGTGGCCTTTGAAATACTGGGCTATAACTTTTCCATGTTTGGTGTCAGCCCATACGGTTCCTATTGGCGCACCATGCGCAAGATAGCGACCGTTCATGTTCTCTCCGCTCAACGCACAGAGACACTGCTGAAGCACGTGATGGAATCTGAGGTGAAGATAGCAATGAAAGAGAGTTATGGCTTTTGGGAAACGATGAAGAACGAGGGTGGTTCTGAAAGGGCAATTACGGAAATGAAAAAATGGTTTGGGAATATAGCGTTAAACGTTTTGTTTAGAACGGTGGTGGGAAAACGGTTTGACGGTGACGAGGAAGAGAATCAACGGATAAGAAAAGCGCTTAGGGACTTGTTTGATCTCACCGGTTCGTTTGTTATATGTGACACGTTGCCGTATTTGAGATGGTTGGATTTGGATGGAAAAGAGAAGGAAATGAAGAAAACTGCGAAGTTGTTGGATGAGTTTGTTTGCGTGTGGCTTGATCAACATAAACGGAATAGGAAACCTGCAGGCGGCGAACATGACTTCATGGACGTTCTTCTTTCCACCGTTGATGATCAAGATTTGGACGGTCGTGATTCCGATACCACAATCAAAGCCACTTGTCTGGTACGGCATTTTTCTCTTCAAAGTAATTTTATTTCTTGTATCCTTAGTTTATTCATTGAAAGGTATCCAAATATAATTTGAGTGCATATAATAATAATAATAATAATAGAAAATGGGTGATGTACTGACAGTGTAAATTAATTTTATACTGTCAACCAATTACGACGATGCATTCCGTCAGGTCACACTTTAAATTTTAAAATATTTGTATGATATGGCAAAATAATATATTCTCATTGGATGACAGTGTAAAATTTTTTTACACTGTCAATGCATCACCATTAAACCCTAATAATAATATTAACAAGAATTTAATTACTGTAAAAAATTTTTATACTGTCAGTTGATTTCAACCGCTGATTTATTTAAATGCCTTGACTTTTTTTTTTAACTACTTGAAAAGTAATAACCACGGATAGTTGTGATTAGGGATGGCAAAAAAACTCGTACCCGCGGATAAAATCCGTCACGGGTACGGGTAAGATGGCTTAACGGGTATCCACGGGTAATATAAACAGATATTTAATTACCCGTTTTATTATGGGCACGGATACGGATTTAATGGTACCCGTACTTGCGGGTATCTGTATCCGTTTATTCTTAATAAAATTAATTAAATATCCTTTAAAATTAATATATACTAATTACTTATCCTTTGGAAAAATTAATCACATATTATAGAATAGATTCTACTAAATCACATGTGTAATTTATGTGTAATTTATGGTTTTTGTACTAAATCACATGTGTAATATATTGTTATATGTTTGATGTTTCTATAAATTAATATGCATTATGTGATCATTTTTTTCACATTCTCAAAGCATAGTTTCAATATATATTTGTTTCAAGTTTTATAGATAGATTTTCTATTTACACATAATCTTCTAATTACAAAAAAGTTAAAATTTCTATTTAACAAAAGAAAAATTAGTAAATTACAATTTAAAAAAATATTCATGGATATCCGTTAATACCCGCGGGTATCTCAAAATCCACGGGTACCCATCTGCCAGATACCCGCACGGATATGGGGCGGATACAGGTATCATATTTACTAAACGGGACGGGTAGTGGGGGACTAGTACCTGTCCCCACGGGTACCATTGCCATCCCTAATTGTGATGTATTAACAATGTAAAATTTATTACATTAACAGTGCATAACAATTAATCTCTAATAATATAAAATATTTTTTATAAAAGATTTAAATTCAATTCAATATCTTATTTATTTGGAATTTTTAAAAAGTACTCTCTCCTTTTTATTTTACACAAGTTACTTAAGAAAAAAAAAATGAAAAAGAGAAAAATATTTTTATTTTTTTGACGGAATAATTAAACTAATATTAGTTAAAAGATAGGATTGAAAATGGCATATTAAAAATTGAAATGACTAATTTATTTTAAAATATTTTTTTATTTTAAATTAGAGTTTAATAGTAGTGCATTGTCAGTGTAAAAAAGTATTATACATATATCCAATTAAAATATTTTAAAGTGACAAATCATATAAGTAATTTAAGATTTACAAAATAATTTAGCGGGATATATGGTTGTCATTTTTTTTTTATTGAATAAGAGCAATATATTGAAATAAAAAAGGAAGGGCCAAAGTTACAAAAAGGGATCAAGTTAGCCCATCATATCGAACTAAATCTAAAGAACAATATTCCTAACCTATTCTTTACAAAATCATTTCGGATTCTCAAAGGAATGAAATAAAAAACAGCGGAAGAGTTCGTGCTAAGAGCAGTATTTGCAAGGGTGTCCGCACAAGAGTTTCCTTCTCTAAAAATATGAGTAATAAGAAGGTTAGAATTAGTAAAATGGCCTAAAAGATTATATGGTTGTCATTGATCGATAGTGTAAAAATAATATACATTGTCAGTGCACCATCTATTTTCTCTTCAAATTAATCAGAGACTGAAAAAATTGTTTTCTTTATTAAAAAAAATTTAAAAGTACACGTGAAATATTTGTTAGCAAGTGGTTTTTTAAAAGGGGATTTCTTAATACACCACCCAAGTTTCTTAGGCACCATGTGAAATTTCATTTTTGCCCCCAGATTCCGGATTTGCACATCCGGACGCACCAAATTTTTAAAAAACGCTGATATGTTCCGGATGTGCACATCCGGAAGAATTCCTGATCTGCAAATCCCGAAAAAATCAAAAGAATTCCATAAAATCATTTACTTCTAAATATAATTAAATCCATATTAATTAAAATTCAACATAATTACACTTAATATGATTTTTTCAATATAATTAAATCCAATATAATTAAAATTAATATGATTAAAATTAATATGATGTTTTCAATATAATTAAATCCAACATAATTAATATTGAATTTAATTATATTGAAAACATCATATTAATTTTAATCATATTAATTTTAATTATATTGGATTGAATTATATTGAAAAAATGATATTAATTTTAATTATATTCGATTTTAATTATATTGGATTTAATTATATTTAAAAGTAAATAATTTTATGGAATTCTTTTGATTTTTTCCAGATTTGCAAATCAGGAATTCTTCCGGATGTGCACATCCAGAAAAAACTGAAAAATTTTAGAGAAAGGGTGCGTCCGGATGTGCACATCCAAAAATTGGGAGCAAAAACGAAAATTCAGGTGATACTTAAAAAACAAGGATGGCGTGATAAGAAATGCCATTTTAAAATATGACATATAAAGAAACTGATCGATGAATTAATATTTTTCCAAAAATGGAAATCTCATTAAAGTGAAAGTTTGCTGGCACTCTAAACCGGACTTAGTGTACTAAAAACGAAAATTATTATATTCATTTTCATAGAAGAAACAAATGCTATCACCATATCTATATCAATTGCTATCTAGATCTAGATGTGCTTAGATTTTACTTAGAAAATTGGACCACACATAATGAAATTACGACACCCAATTTTGACACCACAAACAAATAGTAAAAAAAAGACAGCCCCTTTTAGAACACCAAACAGGAGGGATGGCAGGCAGACCCAAATCCACGGGGCCCACCCGCATTCGAATCTGAGTTAACGGGTGAAAACCCGAGTTGACTGGGTTCGGATTCGGGTTCGGGTGCCACCCGATATTTCGGGTGCGGGTTTGGGTAGTGTAAAACCCGTACCCGAAACCCGAAACCACACCCGTTATATATATATATATATATATATATATATATATATATATATATATTTTTTTTTTTTAATTTTTTTTTTTTTTTTTAGTTTTTGCTACGGGTTCGGGTTTGGGTGAAAAAACTCAAACTCAACGGGTGCGGGCGTGGGTGTTATTTTGCCACCCGAATAGCTTTTGGGTTCGGGTTCGGGTGGTAATTTCGGGTGTGGGTTTGGGTAGTGTGAAACCCGCATCCGACCCGACCCGTTGCCATCCCTACCAAACAGCACGACGACTCATATTTAAATTCCAAGTTATTCTTCAAGATTGTTGAACTTGTCTTTACATTCCAATTTTTCAATCTGAACTAATTAAATTGGTAAACAAGTGTAAAATCATTAAAATATTTTGCAGGCACTAATTCTAGCAGGTACAGACACTACAGCAGGAACATTAACTTGGACACTATCATTACTTCTCAACAATCGTCAAGTCTTAAACAAAGCCACTCAAGAATTAGATGCACAAATTGGCATGGAAAACATGGCAATAAAATCAGATTTCACAAAGTTGGAATACATGCAAGCCATCATCAAAGAAACATTGCGTTTGTACCCACCAGCGCCACTCAATGTTCCTCATGAGTCTATTGAAGATTGTACCGTTGGTGGATATCACGTCCCAGCTGGCACGCGTCTCCTAACCAACTTTTCGAAACTTCAACGAGATCCTATGTTATATTCGGATCCGTTGGAGTTTCAACCAGAGAGATTTCTTACTACACACAAGAATGTTGATCTAAAGGGCCAGCATTTTGAGTTGATACCATTTGGTTCTGGTAGAAGAATGTGCCCTGGAATTTCATTTGGTCTTCAACTAATGCAAATAACACTTGCTACTTTGTTGCATGGTTTTGACGTAGTGACTCCCGATGAAGGACCAGTTGATATGGTTGAACATAACGGGCTCACTACAATCAAAGCCTCTCCTCTCCAAGTCGTTCTCACTCCACGCTTGCCTGCCCAAGCTTTTAGTTTAAATTAATGTTCAACTTATAGGGATAAATAAACATGAATTTTCCTCAGCATGGTGTAGTGTGATTTGCAAATACAATGGAGATTCAATTTCTAAATAAAAATGCATATTAAGTTAAACTCAGTTTTTTTGTTTTTGCTGAAATTCATTAATGACTTTGTAAATTTATCATAGCCTTGTAAACATTCATTTTATTATTTTTTGTCAAACATTTTTTAATATCTTTTTAATAAGGCAAAATTACAATTTTTAAATAGTTTTTTTTTATTTTACAATTTGATCTTTTAAATTACCATACGTGAGTATCGTTATCTTTTTTTAACATAGTGATGTTGGAAGTTGAAACCACAAGATTGGTGAATACTTGAGAAAATTAAAGTGTGGAGAGGGAAAGAGAAAATTGAGAGAGAGAGAGAGAGAGAGAGATGATTAAGGATGAGAATATTTTCATTCATAAAGATGAAGATGCTTCTAAGGTATTTATACAAACAATACAAAAGTGATTGGGACACAATTCACACAATTACAAAACTGAAAAAACTGAAAGTTGATTTTAGTAGGAAGTTGAAGATAGTCTGAGGTAGATTAATTCGCATCTGAGCCATCAGGAGAAAAATGAAAACTCGATCATCGTGAAACATAATATTTTTGTTTTCTCCCCGAGGATGAAAGTTGGTCAACAGAAGCTTAAACCAAGCTTTGGGAATGGAAAGAAGGTTTTCAGGATTGAGAGGTTCAAGTCTGGACGATGTGTTGTGAAGAGAGGCTAGTTCCTCAGAAATAAGATACCTAGACTGAACATGTTCAACAGTAAAGCCAATGTTCTCACAGCCAATTTCTAGAGCAATGGTGAAGGGAATGATGTTTATGGGAACACCAAAAACACGAGAAGAAATTAAGCAACCTTCATCATTAATGTAGGCATGTTTCCAAAAATCTTTGACAAGATTTAAGTAGACTGGTTTATCCAGAATCATGAAGTATTTTGTCCATTCTTGAAAGTGCATGATTGAGGTGATCATGCTAGCAATTTCTCTGTTAACAAGATGAAGAATATCGATTTGTTCTTCTGATATAACCTCAAGAAGGTTTTCATCTCCTAGGAAAGTGATTAGAGACATGATGAAAAGATTTGGACAGTGAAGATAATTTTGAACTAGTAAGCTCAGACACTTCAGATCATGAGAAGAGGGATGAAGTATAAATAAATATATATATATATATATATATATATATATATATATATATATATATATGGGTATGAGACGTGACTGACTCAGAGAGTGACACGGGTCAAGATGCGTATCACGCAAAAGATATGCCAAGGAAACAGTGGCAAGATAAGAGACAAAAATATCAAGGAATAGGAAATAAGTGTAGCAGTCTCTTAACACTGAATATCCAAAAGATCACAAATATTAATACAATATTTAAGTTCTAACAGGAGTCAATAAATGTATACTTATAAGTGGCAATTTAGAGCTGACATATAGTAAAGACAGAAGAGAGTATAACTTATTTTTAAGAAAACTTAACTCACATAAGTCTTATCATTTATGAATGCACAATCATGGGGGAAGTGCATAAAGATTTAGCTTATTCTCAAGAAATTTACGAAACTCAATGCGTCCAACAGTTGTTATCATTATCATTCACACATTATCAAGATTTTAACTAAATCATTTAGATTTGAAGGAATTTAGATAAGTTAAATCTAGTTATTTTCTTTTCCTATTTAATGGTAATCATTATGTAATGCAGTAAGACAAGATAAAAAGTAGGGATGGCAACGAGTCGGATCGGGTGCGGGTTTCACACTACCCAAACCCGCACTCGAAATCACCACCCGAACCCGAACTCGAACCCAAAGGCTATTCGGGTGGCAAAATAACACCCACGCCCACACCCGATGGGTTCGGGTTTTTTCACCCAAACCCGAACCCGTAGCAAAAACTCAATATATATATATATATATATATCGGGTGTGGTTTCGGGTTTCGGGCACGGGTTTTACACTACCCAAACCCGCACCCGAAATATCGGGTGGCACCCGAAATATCGGGTGGCACCCGAACCCAAACCCGAACCCAGTCAACTTGGGTTTTCACCCGTTGACTCGGGTTTGGGTGCGGGTGGGCCCCGCGGGTTTGGGTCTGCCTGCCATCCCTAATAAAGAGAATAAAGAAAGTACTTCATTAACGAAATAACAAAACGCCAAAGCGCAGTACAGACACGAACAGACAAAATAAAACAGGAAAAACAAACAACAACTGATAGAAAAGGCAATGATGGACAGACGAAGGACCAAGCCACCAGCACCAAAAGACCAAAACGTACTTCCAACTAGCTATCTCCTTCCCTAAAGATGGTTTCAGAATAGTTCATGGGAGAACACCACGTAGTATCAAGTTTCTCATTCATTCCGACTTGTCTTAAGTAAGTAACCTCTCCTTGAAGATCAAGAATGTGAGAAATAACTCTACCGTAAGGAATCTAATACGATAACTCCGCTCTTGACGAAAGAATTTCTCCTTTCACGTAGTTGAAAATGGATTAAGGCAAATTAATCTTAATCTTGGAGACTAAGAAGAAAATGAAAAGCTTATCCATAGCAGATAGTCGTCCTGTTCCTTTTTCCCTAGGTTTAAGGTTTGTTCCCATGATTTGGTGCCATATTTTAGCTTTAGGAGTGAGAGAGGAGGGACTGTCAGCAGGTCCTTCTGAGAGATAGATGATGTGAATATGTTTAGCAAACCAGTTATTTCCTCTGTAGTATTCAACACATTCACCATCTTTTTTGCATTCAATGGCTTGAGATATGATTGAGGAGTTAATCATAATAGGAAATCCATATACAGAAGACAGAATGCAGCAAGCATCGGATTCATAAGAGAGGACTCGAGCATTAGCCCAGAATTCTTTTACAAGAGTTGGATAGATAGGTCCTTTGAAAATTTCAAGATATCTATCCTAGTTTTGGTAGATGGTGTCTGCGAGAATGTTGGTATGACCTTTTTCAACAAGATCATTAAGATCAATAGAGTATTCTCTTAAGAGATCCAAATCAGAGATTTCTCCTCTAATGGTCTTAGAAGACATCTTGAAGGTAAGTGGGATGGGAGCAAAAAGGTAAGTTTAGAAACGAAAGACTGGTTATATGGTATATAAAAAGAACAAGGAGTGATGACCGTAAATAGCAATAAGGACTGGATGAATCGAGACGAGAAATTCATCATTTCCGATACAAGGAATACAGACACGAGTAGGGAATGATGAAGAAGTGTATCAGTCTCCAAAAGATCACAAATTAATATATGTTATTCATATTATGACATCAGTCAATAAATACAAATAAATGTATACTTGAAAATGAAAAGGCAGATTCTGACAGAGAATAAAGGAGAGAAGACAATTGTTAAGTTCCAAGAATTTTTGTCTTACATACATCATTATGAATGCCTAAAGAGGAAGGAAAACGAAGAGATTTACACACTTATCAAGTAAATTTTCAAATCCAATGAGTTAAACATTATATTAATGCGTAATAGGTAATAATTACTTGAAAACCTAGTTTTACGAGATCACAACGCTCGAGGTGTCTTTTGGACATGCTTGATATCCTCAGAGTCTGTAAAACCAAAAGGTTTCCTTCTGATCAGAGACACTTCTGACAAATCATCTTCTGATGATTGAGGTTAAAAACATGTGCTTCTGAATTTAAATGAAAATTTGATATTTTCAGATTCTGACTAAACACATCTGATTCTGATGAAATCTTACTCTGGACAATAGTCCATTTTTCAGATGCTTCAGAATAAATAGAATTCTATCTTCAGCCAAGGGTTTTTTAAGATATCAGCCCATTGATGGTCTGTATAGTTTTTAAAAAATTTCCTTCTGAACATAGTCTCTATGTGTTTAGTTCATAAGATTAGATTCTTATTTAAACAGATAGCAGCAATATTATTTTGAAGGTTAGAAATGTTACTCTCATTTATCTAATGATCTTCTAGCTGAATCTTCATCCATAGCATCTGCGTACGGCATAGAGACGTGGATATGTACTCTGCTTCTGCTATTGAGAGAGAGAGCACTTGTTGATTGCCTCTTGCTTGACCATGAGATCACAATCTTCCAGAGAACTTGACAGCTTCAGAAGTGCTTCCTCTTTTGTATACTTGCTCTGATGAATGTACGTTCCTTCTGATCTTTGATCAATTTGAATTCCAGAAAGAATTTTGAGTTCTCTCATTAGACTCATTTAGAATTCAGCCTTTCTCAGCTAGCTTGTTTCTGAACACCTATTTAGTTCTAACGACGTGAACACCTTTGGGTTTCTGAACAAGATTCCAGACGTAATTTCTGATGAATTGATTCAGTTCTTCTTGCATGGCCAGAATCCACTCATTTTCTTTTAGAGCTGCATCAACTCTTGTTGGCTCTTATCAGAGACACTAGACCCAGAAGAGTTTCTTCGGGGTGTCTGAAGGATGAACGGTTTCTGACTGAATTAACTTTATCTTCCAGAATCAATTCTTCAGAATGAGAGTTCTTTAATCTATTCTTCTTCGGATGAGATGTGTTGTTCTCAGCATTCTGATAAGGTTGTATTTGGATCTGGAGAGTTTGTATCTTCGTCTTCTTTTCTTGAATCTTCTACTTCTTAGATTCTGAAGACGTGATCTTCAGATCTGCAAGCTTTTCAACTAGCTTTGACTTTTCAGAGTCAAGCTTATCATCAAATCTGACATGAATTGATTAGTCTACAATTCTTGTTTCTGTGTTACGGATTCTGTAGCCTTTAGAGCATTCAGAATATCCTAACAATAAACATTTTGAGCAACGAATCCAGAGCCAATGATTTCTTCTTTTTGGTATCCTCAGAATCTGATGAAGCCTCCAGGCTTAAGTTCCAGACTTTGAAACGTATGCCTTCTTCTCGTCATGAGTCGCGAGCACCTACTGTTCAGTTACCATGCCTGGTGTTTCAACTGAGTTGCTAAGGATATCTCTGAGCAAGAGTCTGAGTCTGAGTTTGATTCAGGTTCTGATGATATTTAGTCTTCTGGTTCTCCAGAGACTTCATCTTCAGTTGTTGCTACTAACACAACATTTGCTTTGTTCTTCATCAGATTCCTCCCAAATTGTCATTATACCTTTCTTCGCTTTGGAGAAGTTCTTCTTAGGCTTCTTTGTACTTCTTGATTTTTGTACGCTCGTTCTTGTAATGAACTGGCTCATTACATTCGTAGCAGATAACCTCATTTCCAGAGTTATGCTTCTTCTGTCCAGATGATGACTCAGAGTGGCCATTGTTTCTTCTAGATCTTTTGAAGTTGCCTTGCCTATGCTTCCATAGTTTGTTGATTCTTCTGGAGATTAATGACAACTCATCTTCTGATTCTTTCTCAGCTAGATAAACCTTTGCCTTTCCAGGTTCAGACTTAAGAACGATGGATTTACTCTTCTTCTTCATCGAACTCTATCTCATGATTTCTCAAGGAACTAACACGTTCTTCAAGACTTATGGTGTTGAGATCTTTTGATAGCTTTAGAGCTGTTGCCATAAGTATCCATTTCTTAGGAAGGCTTCTGATGATCTTTTTCATATGTCCAGCAGTTGAGTAGCCTTTGTCCAGAACTTTGAGTTCTGCGATTAGCATTTGAAACTTTGAAGACATGGTCTCAACTGTCTCATTATCCTCCATACTGAATGCCTCATAGTTTTGGATTAAGGTAAGCGCCTTTTGTTTTCTTGACTTGAGCATTTCCTTCATTAGTCATTCTAAGAGAATCAAGAATAGATTTGGCATCATCTTCTCATACTTAGTATAAGAGATAACATTTAACAATATGATTCTTGCCTTATGATGACTTTGTATTCTTTCTTCTGTTGGTTGGTAATATCACTTTTGGATATATTGGTACATGTAACATCAACTGGGTGATTGTAGCCATCAACTACCAAATCCCAAAGATCTACATCATAACCAAGAAAGAAACTTTTCTATTCTGTCTTTCCAGTAGTCAAACTTTTCACCATCAACGACTGGTTGTTTGATACTGTAATGATCTTCCCCTTCAGTAGTGGATTTAGCAGGAGATGTCATGTTATCTCACACAAATACTGGATCGGTACTGAACACTGTTAAGTGCTGATAAGACATTTATCACAATCAAAACCGGAGCTCTGATACCAATTGAAGGTGTGAGAAAAACACAAGAAATGGGGGGTTTGAATTGGGTTTTCCATTTTGAAAGCTTTTTATGAAACTCAAACAAAGATCATAAATAAACTAACAATAAGAAAGGCACACGATATATCCTGGTTCACTTGAAAAACTATCAAGCTAATCCAGTCCACCCGCCAAGATGATTTTGCCTTAGACAAGGACTTAATCCACTATTACCAAACTGATTACAACTGCATGAGCTAACTTCTGGTGACTAACAACCACTATGACACACTGCCTTAGTCTTCCTATTAATTCTGACGCAACTGGTCCATTAGGGAACACAACGCACAAGCTAACTGCAAGTGACTAACATCACTAAAACATACTATTTTAGTCTTCCTAATAATTCTGACCCAACTAGTCCATTAGGGAACACAAACAATCTATTTGTTACAAAGTTTGTTTACAATAATGATGCTTCTACACAAGCAGGGTAAACATACATTTTAAGCTCAATCTAACTTAGAGAGAATCTACAGTAATAACATTCTTCTTCTTTGTATTGTGGTGCTTTACTGTTCACTCATAAGTTTCTTCATTTCTTGAGTTGCTTTCTTCATATACATCAGTGTTTCTGATTTACACTGAGTATTACATCGTTTGTTGCTCACTCACATTCAATCATGCTTGCACGCATGCATCTGATCTTTTACGCTCAGGCTTTTGAGCAGCTCATATTTTATCATGCTTTCGCATGCGTTTATGCTTTTGTGCTCTTCATCAGCTTCTTTGTTGAGTGATCAAGTCTTTATATAGCCAGAAATAGATCTGTTGGAGGGCAGATCAGTAGTATGATAAGAGTACTGGCAACTTGAAATAATGTCGTTATACTGGCTTGAATATCGTACAATGAAATTGTCCTTTGTACCACCAAATCAGGGTAGTGGAAAGGAACGTGCTTGATCAGTTATGTACTATTTTCCCACGCAAACATTTCATCTTCTTTTATTCATCAGAGACTTCTGAATTGATTTAATTGAAGCATGATCAGAAGAATGAATCATTGGGTCTTCAGAGTCATGAGTCTTCAGAGTCTTCAGAACTTGTACAACCGAACCTTGTCTTTGGAGTCTTCAGCACTTCTAGTTCAGAACCCTTGGTTATCAGAATACTTAAGTCTTCAGAACCTCGTTCAGCAGAACCTTGTCTTCAGAGTCTTCATCACTTAGTCTTCATACCCTTTAATCTTCAAAATCCTTAAGTCTTCAGAAGTTAACGACCTCAGAAGCTATACAGGCTTCAGCAATAGAATCATCAGAGTCACGATCAGAGATTAGATCCAAGAGATGTTACAACAGCAACATAGTGTCTTCTCAGAATCTTTCTGACGCACAATAGATTATAACCAATTTTTGCTTCTTCACATAGAAGTGACCATAGAGAATGTCAGAGTGACGTAGCACCTGGTCTTTATCAGAGTTAGAACATGTTTGCTAAAACTATCTGAATAACAAACGTTAGAGCACAATAATTGTTCTCACACAAATACTTCATTGTTATCATCAAAACATAGAGAAAAGATGCAGAACCAAATCTTGTTCTTACAATTAATAGACTAATTATTCTAAGGACTTTATTGTGTCATATACAAATAACACAATAAATACAACGCCTAGTAAGTATATATATTAACAAATAATATATATCAAGGTTATGATACAAAAACATATACAACCAATACTGATTGGCTATTAGGGCTTACTCCAACACTTCTTCCACACGCGAATAGCCAAAAAGAATTTGCCAATGAACCATTTCCAATAAGATTATATGTTATTCTCCACCAGATCCTCCATGTTTACTAACGCTTCAAAGAACTCAAAATCATTATGAGATTTTTGAATGGGTCAAACCACATATTATTAAATCATATTCAAAATGAATCTAATTCTTGATCTATTTTCCGAGGATCTAAACACCTTAAATAACATAGAAAGGCCACGACGTAGAGCCAAACATCAACTAATGCACTTATAACTTTTATACCACATATTATTCATAACCTCGTAGTTAACAAAGAGATTAGAAATATACTCCAAATATCCATGGCAAAAATCACAAGTGACCACCCTTGGATCTTGTAAAATATGAGGCTTACAAATATATTATCTAAGAGGAGTTGCCAAGAGAAGGCAATCACCTTTGAGGGAGTCCAGATATCCTAGATAACATGTAAAAACATATCTTCTATATCTATGTAAGTATCCATGATTAGACTATCATCTAAAATGACATTTAGGCTAAAGCAATCGAGCAGGTATTGTCCGTCCCATGACTCCACCATAAAAGGTCACTAACTAAAATGAGACCAGTGCCCTGAATGGGTAGAAGTAGATTATTTATCCATTTTTTCCCAAATGATTAACCTCATTCTTCATTGAAAATCCCAAACCATCACCCTATATATCCAATGGTTGTTCTCGACTAGGTGCTATGGAGTTCTCATTAAAGTTGCCATGCTAGATTGTGTCAAAGATCATAATTACAATGGATAAAGCCCAAATTAATCACCGACAAGTGTTTAGGGGGCTACTTAGTCTAGGACAAAGCCCAAATTAATCAGGGTCATAACACCAAGTGTGGGTGCCCAGATAGCCCGCTATCCATCCATCTGTCCAAAATCGTTAGATCCATCTAATGATGCTATATCAATGTCAACTAAGCACCTAGTGATGTTCCAATAGATGACCAATTAAAATAACTAAAGTTGACCCTTTATAGGAACCGTCCTTTAATAATGTTCTAATAGTACACTTAATAAGAGTTTTATGATCCCTATATACCATCAGATTATACATCGTGGTCTTTAGGGTGCTCAAATAAATCGGTTATTTAAATAATCCATATTCATATTCAAATTCGGTTATTAAAAACCGGTTAATTATTAGTATGGTTTTAAACATATTCATATTTTAGACATTTATATCCAAAATAAAAAGCAAATTAGTCAATTTTTATATATAAAAAAAAATTTGAAAATTTTTTTCAAAAAAAAAAACTTTTTTTTAAAAAAAATTATTATTTTTTGAAAAAAAATTATTTAAAAAAAATATTTATGACAATTGGTTATGGATATAACCGGTTAATAACTGATTTATAACCATTTTACAAAAATTAAAACTGGTTAT
Organism: Lathyrus tuberosus; assembly: GCA_022829125.1. Lineage (NCBI taxonomy): Eukaryota > Viridiplantae > Streptophyta > Magnoliopsida > Fabales > Fabaceae > Lathyrus > Lathyrus tuberosus. Next base: position 14,203,203 of record JALAZF010000093.1, on the reverse strand, counting down.
AACAATTGATTTTAATAACCGGTTATGACATATGAATTATTTGTGATTATGAAAAATAACCGTCACGTGATCTTAATGAAATCTGTTGCACAAGACAACCGTCTCTAGCAGAAGGTTTTATATTCTCAAAATACTAAAATCTTGCGATAAAAATGAGATTGTAAACTAGACTTGAATACACATTATTTTAAAATCTTAAAATTTACACTTACAATCATCATTGACTTGATCATCAAAATATTAGCAAATACGACAATCCCCAAAATGTTTGCAAATACACTCTCCACCAAAAAAAACCTTACTAAGAGCACCAAAAAAACCTTTCTAAGAGTACCTTGACGGTATTTGTTACCAAATTTATCACCATCAATAATATCATCACTTGAAGACAAAAGGTTTCACCATATAAAAAAATATTTTTGGTGATCAATGTATTTCATAAAATTAATTTTTAAATTATATTTACAAATGATGGAATTTAAAAGTAGAGCGCAATTAGAGACGTGTTTCCTCTTTCTCTATAAAGCAACAATTGGTAGGCGGTAGCATCTTGAAATCACATTAGTAAGAGACCAAACTCAAAAATACTACACTAAATAGAGACCAAAATGATATTTGTTTCTTCTATAGTCCTCGTTCATCCTTGTTTATAAAATCAAATCTACAGAGAAAAATATCTAACGCGCTAGATCGATCTAATTTCTTACCCTAAGCAAAAATATGACGAATAATTTGCTCTCATTTTCGACCCTGCCAATCACCATATGCGCTACGTTATTGTTTCTCCTCGTTCTCTTTTGGCTACGTAGAAGCAACACTAGTAAAACTGGTGTTGGAGCCAAAAAGACACCACCAGAAGTCGCCGGAGCTTGGCCTTTAATCGGCCACCTCCACCTCTTAAGCGGGTCCCAGCCACCTCACGTCACGTTGGGAAAGTTAGCCGACAAATACGGACCCATCTTCACCTTACGCTTAGGTGTTCATCGAACCTTAGTTGTAAGCAGTTACGAAATGGCGAAAGAGTGTTTCACAGTAAACGACAAAGCGTTTGCTTCCCGTCCAAAATCCGTAGCCTTCGAAATTCTAGGGTATAACTTCTCCATGTTTGGTTTTAGCCCCTACGGTTCCTATTGGCGCACCATGCGCAAGATAGCGACCGTTCATGTTCTCTCCGCTCAACGCACAGAGACACTGCTGAAGCACGTGATGGAATCTGAAGTGAAGATAGCAATGAAAGAGAGTTATGGCTTTTGGGAAACGATGAAGAACGAGGGTGGTTCTGAAAGGGCAATTACGGAAATGAAAAAATGGTTTGGGAATATAGCGTTAAACGTTTTGTTTAGAACGGTGGTGGGAAAACGGTTTGACGGTGACGAAGAAGAGAATCAACGGATACGAAAAGCGCTTAGAGATTTGTTTGATCTCACCGGTTCGTTTGTTATATGTGACACGTTGCCGCATTTGAGATGGTTGGATTTGGATGGAAAAGAGAAGGAAATGAAGAAAACTGCGAAGTTGTTGGATGAGTTTGTTTGCGTGTGGCTTGATCAACATAAACGGAATAGGAAACCTGCAGGCGGCGAACATGACTTCATGGACGTTCTTCTTTCCACCGTTGATGATCAAGATTTGGACGGTCGTGATTCCGATACCACAATCAAAGCTACTTGTCTGGTACGGCATTTTTCGCTTCATAGTAATTTTATTTCTTGTATCCTTAGTTTATTCATTGAAAGGTATCCAAATATAATTTGAGTGCATATAACAACAACACAATAATAATAATAATAATAATAATAATATTAATAATAATAATAATAAGAGAAAATAGGTGATGTACCGACAGTGTAAATTAATTTTACACTGTCAACCAATGACGACGATGCATCCCGTTAAGTCACATTTTAAATTTTAAAATATTTGTATGATATGGCAAAATAATATATTCTCATTGGATGACAGTGTAAAATTTTTTTATACTGTCAGTGCATCACCATTAAAACCTAATAATAATATTAACAAGAATTTAATTACTATAAAAAAAATTTATAACCGCTGATTTATTTAAATGCCTTGACTTTTTTTTTAACTACTTGAAAAGTAATAACCACGAATAATTGTGATGTATTAACAATGTAAAATTTATTACATTAACCGTGCATAACAATTAATCTCTATTAATACAAAAGATTTTTTATAAAAGATTTAAATTCAATTCAATATCTTATTTATTTGGAATTTTTAAAAGGTACTCTCTCCTTTTTATTTTACACAAGTTACTTAAGAAAAAAAATGAAAGAGAGAAAAATATTTTTATTTTTTGACGGAATAATTAAACTAATATTAGTTAAAAGATAGGATTGAAAATGGCATATTAGAAATTGAAATGACTAATTTATTTTAAAATATTTTTTTATTTTAAATTAGAGTTTAATGGTAGTGTACTGTCAATATAAAAAAATATTATACATACATTTAATCAAAATATTTTAAAATATCAAATCATATAAATAATTTAAGATTTAAAGAATAATTTGACGTGTAAAAATAATTTACACCATCTCTTTTCTCTTCAAATTAATGAGAGACAGAAAAAATTGATTTCTTTATTAAAAAAATTTAAAAAGTACACGTGAAATATTTGTTAGCAAGTGGTTTTTTTTAAAGAGAAAAGATATCTTGACACCATTTTCTAACAATTACACCATAATAGTATATATAAACTCTACTCATTTTATTTTTTTTACTATTTTATTCTACTTTGATTTATGTGCAAGAACATTTTTCCTTATAATCACATACGGTGTAGATACGGTGTATGGAACTGCAGTGTAAAAATAGGACAGCTCTTTTTTAAAATATGACATATAAAGAAACTGACCGATGAATTAATATTTTTCCAAAAATGGAAATCTCATTAAAGTGAAAGTTTGCTGGCACTCTAAACCGGACTTAGTGTACTAAAAAAGAAAATTATTATATTCATTTTCATAGAAGAAACAAATGCTATCACCATATCTATATCAAATGCTATCTAGATCTAGATGTACTTAGATTTTTCTTAGAAAATTGGACCACACATAATGATATTACCACACCCAATTTTGACACCACAAAGGCACAAACAAATAGTCAAAAAAAGACAGCCCCTTTTAGAACACCAAACAGCACGACGACTCATATTTAAATTTCAAGTTATTCTTCAGGATTGTTGAACTTGTCTTTACATTCCAATTTTTCAATCTGAACTAATTAAATTGGTAAACAAGTGTAAAATCATTAAAATATTTTGCAGGCACTAATTCTAGCAGGTACAGACACTACAGCAGGAACATTAATTTGGACACTATCATTACTTCTCAACAATCGTCAAGTCTTAAACAAAGCCACTCAAGAATTAGATGCACAAATTGGCATGGAAAACATGGCAATAAAATCAGATTTCACAAAGTTGGAATATATTCAAGCCATCATCAAAGAAACATTGCGTTTGTACCCACCAGCGCCACTCAATGTTCCTCATGAGTCTATTGAAGATTGTACCGTTGGTGGATATCACGTCCCTGCTGGCACGCGTCTCCTAACCAACTTTTCGAAACTTCAACGAGATCCTATATTATATTCGGATCCGTTGGAGTTTCAACCAGAGAGATTTCTTACTACACACAAGAATGTTGATCTAAAGGGCCAGCATTTTGAGTTGATACCATTTGGTTCTGGTAGAAGAATGTGCCCTGGAATTTCATTTGGTCTTCAACTAATGCAAATAACACTTGCTACTTTGTTGCATGGTTTTGACGTAGTGACTCCTGATGAAGGACCAGTTGATATGGCTGAACATAACGGGCTCACTACAATCAAAGCCTCTCCTCTCCAAGTCGTTCTCACTCCACGCTTGCCTGCCCAAGCTTTTAGTTTAAATTAATGTTCAACTTATAGGGATAAATAAACATGAATTTTCCTCAACATGGTGTAGTGTGATTTGCAAATACAATGGAGATTCAATTTCTAAATAAAAATGCATATTAAGTTAAACTCAGTTTTTTGTTTTTGCTGAAATTCATTAACGACTTTGCAAATTTATCATAGCCTTGTAAACATTCATTTTATTATTTTTTGTCAAACATTTTTTAATATCTTTTTAATAAGGAGAAATTACAATTTTTTAAATAGTTTTTTTTTTAATTTTACAATTTGATCTTTTAAATTACCATAAGTGAGTATCATTATCTTTTTTTTAACATAGTGATGTTGGAACTTGAAACCACAAGATTGGTGAATACTTGAGAAAATTAGAGTGTGGAGAGAGAAAGAGAAAATTGAGAGAGAGATGATTGAGGATGAGAATATGTTCATTCATAAAGATGAAGATGCTTCTAAGGTATTTATACAAACAATACAAAAGTGATTAGGACACAATTCACACAATTACAAAATTGAAAAAAACAGAAAAACTCGGGGCTGTAACCGGTTGCACAAAATCTGTAATCGGTTATAGCTGACACAAAATTAATTCTCCTTTCAAGGGCAACTGATTACATACAGATGTTAATCGGTTACACCCTCAAAGTTTTGCATGTTTCTTCAACTCATAAGTGAATTTGGTCTTGATGTAACCGGTTTCAACCCCCGTGTTAGCCGGTTACAACACTTGAAATACCAAAAATACTTTTAACACACTAAAGTGCTCCAAGTCTTCCATGCCCATGTTCATCTTCAACCTCTTGAACACATCATTTGTCACTCCCTTAGTCAACAAATCAGCCACTTGGTCTTCACTTCTACAATATTTCAATCTTAACTTTCCTTCACCAACAAACTCCCTCAAGTAGTGAAACATTGTCATACCCCAAATTTTACTCTTGGATTCCTTGATCTTTTGCACATCATCTTAGGTCAATCATTCATGCATAGCTAACCGATTTATCATATTTTATTTGTTTGTTTTCACTAATTTTGCTGCAGAAGGTATCAAGAAGTCAAAGAGGCTTTGTGTGTGTTCATTTGAATGGTAGTCCCTTGCAAACTGTGTGAGATTCCTGTGGAAATGAAGGGGGTGTGCCCTCATGCTTATGGTCAAGCAGTCATGACATTATCCATGGCCTGAGGTGTATGATGGCGTCAGTTCTAAAGTAACTCATCTAGAAGGTTTATGGCCTGTTGGAATTAAGATTATGAACCAATTATGACTGGGTCTTTGTGCTTCAAAATAATACAAGTGCATGATTAAAGTTTAGTCTTCAAGCCATTCTTGATTGTATTCCAAGTTCTAAGTCATACATGGTTTTAAGGGCTACTCGTGGTTTCAAGATGTCTTAAGATGACCAAGTTGTTTTTAAGATGATCATAAGGAATATCTCAAGAAGATGTTAGCCATGCTTCAAGGCATATTTCAAGGGCCATACTTGGATCAATACTTCGAAGATATCCTGGATGAATTTTGTGTTCCTATCTCATGAAAGTCAAAATTCGAATTATAGTTTCTTATGGTTCAAGGTATTGTTGTGAGTTGTTCGTGGTGATGGCACATTGATTTCAAGCTTGAATTTTTGTTGGGCTTTGAATGCATTGTGGTTTTTAAGTTAATTCGGGTCCTGGTTGATATTATCTCAAATTGGGTTGCAATGTGATTTACCCATGTCAAGTTCAATTCCGTTCTTTCTTCATGACTAGATTACCAAGTGCAAAGTTGAAGGCTCACATTTTCAGAATATTAAGCTCAAGTTAATTCAAGGTATTCAAGTTACCATGAAGATTCAAACTTCGAAAATCCACAAGCTTAAAATCAAGGAATATACCAAGGTTCAAATCATAATTGCATTCAAGCATAAAAGTGCCAAGGTTAAAGTTAGTGGCGCCATGAATATTAATAACAAGGACCATCTAGTTTCAAAATTGATTTCAAAAAATAATAACCATGATATTTGAGATTAGAAGGGCAAGTTTCATTCAAGATACACAAGTCATCACAATCCAATGTTTTAAAGAATTACAAAAATTCAAAAAGTGAAAACAACAGCCGAAGGTGCCTTATGTTACTTAAAGCATATGAGTTTTGTTTTAAAAGAACAAATAAATAAAGTAGAGATTAGTGAATATCATCAACTACCATTCCTTTAACCACATCGAAAGGGGCTAGACGAACTGCATCATCATGCAGATAAAAACGTTGTTGTCATGCTTGTTGGCAACAAATCTGATATGAGTTCTATTCGAAAAGTGTCCACTGAGGAGGCAGAAGACTTAGCAAAGCAGAAAGGTCTTTTCTTCATCGAAACATCCGCGCTAGACTCAAACAATGTAGAACCAGCTTTCCTTGGTCTTCTTTCACAGATATATACAAAAGTCGGTAAGAAACACATCGCTGCGGGTGGACATGAACCAGATTGGAATAAAGTAAATCTTGAATTTGAAGACATCAAACTGAGAATCGAAATACTTCAAAATTGCAAATGAAGTTTCTATGTGATTATCCCGGGAACCAAACTTATCGGACTATGAGTGTATAATAGTCTCAGCCTTCTAGCAACTTCCTTTTGTAAATGCCATAGTCAAACCTGCTGCAAATAATCATCATTAAAGCAAGACGGTCAAGAAAAGACTGAATTGATTATGGAGATTGAAATATGTTCGGACATGTTTAAGCCGAAACGGAAATAACATCGTCGTCATAAAACCATGTTCCCCAGCAGCATATATGTTTCCAAAACTGTATTATCACAATATTCCATCAAATACCTTGTTGATGTTGGAGGCTATGGCTAAGTATGATGTGAAGACGTTCACATATCCGAGTACATGTGCAACATACGGAGAATCTGACAAGATGCCTATTACAGAAGTAACAAATCATCAATCCATTTGATTATTTTCCAAAACCAGTCTCCAACATAATTAAAGATTCATAGACAAAAAAATAAAAAATTCATAATAAGTCTTCAAACAACCATCAATCATTCCCAAAACATGTCTCCGACACAATTAACGGCATTCAAGAAGCAAGGAATCAAGTTTGTATCTTTTCTAAAACAGAACTTGACAGAAATCGGGTGCATTCAAGTTCGAAATCAGCAATGTTATTTTCACAATCAATTCAAAGATTTTGGAATCACCTATAAATCAGAGGCACAAGAACTCACAAGAGGAGGCAGAGGACAACCAACACACGCATATGAGAAGAAAAATCCCAGCATCATCTGAAACACATTCACACACACGGTTGGAGGAGGGAACGAAAACTCGTTCACACCAATACAAACCATAAACAAAAAGACCATTGCAGCAACATCAATATTCACGCAGCAAAAATCGCCAAAAATATTCACACACATACTGTTCTGGACTGGGCCGAGGCTGCCCAACAGTCGAGCAGGCCCAACCCATACTGCCTGGAGAGGCCCAATAAGGTCCTTCTGCGGACACGTGACTGCCACGCGCGCACCACAGCTTCGTCGGGCACTGAGTCATCGTCGGGCACCTGGCAATAAGAGAAGAGGGCATCACATCCCACTGAGATATGCCTCCTCGACAGGATAGCTCCTCCCCGCGAGGCCCTGCCTTTCCTACGGGCTTCACATCTCCTCGACACATAAGGCTCCTCCCTGCGAGGAGCACCCAACGGTCCATCCCGCGTGGACACGTTCCAAGTAACCTCCCACTTCCGAAAGTTTCGGTCTGCCCTACTTCCGGAAATCTAGGAGCAGTTACTCTAGGGCGAAGACCACGTGCTGGTCTTCACTACTACACGTAAGCCCTAGCAGTTACCTGGAGTGGGCCTAGTTGACCCAGCCCATTGCAGGTAACCGTTGGCCCCGCGCTGGGGGCTCTCTATAAATACCCTCTCATTTGAGAGGGCCAGGTTAGACACTTTCTTCCTACCATTCTCACTTTCTGTATTTGCTGATATTCTGTGCACTCTCTCACTTGAGCGTCGGAGTACCCTGCATGTACACCCCCCGCCGTCTCTCACCATCACCGGAGCTGCCGTTCCAGACGCCATTGGCCACTATCTCTGTCTGATCCAGGTACGATCATTGGCGCTGTCTGTGGGAACTATAAGCTTCCCCATTTTTCTGTTCGATAAACCAAAGCTTTCTCCGTTCAACAACCATCATGGCCAACCCGTCGGCGAATCAAGCTCTAGACAACGTTATTGCGCAGCTTAACACCGGCAACCACGTCGACAACAACTCTGCCTGACCTGTCGCGGAGAACGACGTCAGAGACAGACTCACCGCTTCTCCATCTTCCGAAGAAGTGGAGTACGAGACAACTCACCAGGACGGACAGGAAACCGTCCTCCAGCCCGTTTTCCAGCCCGTGGACCCACTGCCAAATGCAGATCCGAGCACTGCTGCCCTGTTTCCGTTGGTCAATCAGACCAACCAGATAATCTTCAACCAGAACATCCGGATCGAGGCGCTGGAGAAAAGTCGTGGTCGGTCTTCCCCGCGAAGGCACCGACCACCACCATTTCCAAGACATTCACTGTCCCCGGAGGCATCTCGCAGCCCCTCACCGATTCCCAGGGGTCGCAGACCACGCTTGGAGCGTGCTCAGCCGGAGTATCCTCAGAAACGCCACTGCTCCCCGCCACCAAAGGGACCAGTTCGCTCCTCGAAAAATAAAAGGAGCAGGCCGGACGCCGAGGAGCCCAGAGGCCGCCCGAAGGACCACTCCCCGAGACGTCACTATGTTCATGGACAACGCTCCCCCTCTGTGTATCCGGGTGCCAGCGAGGATGACGATTACCGGACCCCTCTGGCCAGGCACATCATGGACGCCCCTATTCCTAAGGGCCTGGAGAGGCCCCCATCCTTGGGGACATATGACGGGACTTCTGATCCTGATGACCACGTCGAGAGTTTTGAAGCTCTGCTCGATTTCAGCAATGTCTCCGGCGCTATCAAATGCCGATTATTCCCTACGACTCTTCGGAAAGGGGCCATGGCTTGGTACAAAAACCTAGCATCTGAGTCAATCACGTCGTGGAGAGTCCTGAGGGAGCGTTTCAGAAAACATTTTATGGCTTCTCGTTGACATCCGAAGACGATAGCCTCCCTGGAAGCCATCTTTCAGGGGAAAGACGAGCCTCTCCGGAGCTACATAGAGAGGTTCAACAAAGAGGCGGTCGAAATCCACGTGACCGATCACATCAAAATGTATCTCATCATCAAGGGTTTGAGGATAGGATCTAAGTTCGCAGAATCCGTCGGGCTACATCGTCCCCGCAGCTTTGAAGGCCTCCTCGAGATGGCTCAGTCGCATATTGAGTTCGAGGAAGCTGAGGCCGCACAAATTGCCCTCGATTCGAGGCGTAGAGAAGGCCCCCGCGGCAACAAGGAAGAAGACTCCCCTTCACCCAGGCGAGGTGGAGACAGGAGAAGAGAAGACTCCCCTCCACCCAGGCGAGGCAGGGAAAGAAAGAAAGAAGCTCGGACCAAAGAGCCCCGCGAATCACGGGGATCGTCTGGCCTTTTCAAAGATTACACACCGCTGAACGTGTCCCGCTCGCGCATTTTCAGCGACTGTGCCAACACGGAGTTCGTCAAAGGGGGAATCCACTTCCCGAAACCGGCGGCTTCCAAACCAAATGCTGACAAGTCCAAGTATTGTCGGTTTCATCGCAGTCACGGGCACGTTACTGAAGATTGCGTCCACCTCAAGGGCGCAATCGAAACACTGATTAAAGAAGGGTACCTGAAGAAGTACGCCAAGAAGCAAGAGGCCCCCCGCCCCAGCGGCCAGGAGGCTCAGAATGTCGAGGAGTCAACTCCCTCTCCCAACAACGGATCGCTGCAAGTCGCGTTGAGCATCACGGTGAGTGTTGTCCTTATACGGGAGACCCCCGATGGACAGAAACCGATTTATTTCACGAGCAGAGCCCTCCAGGGCCCCGAGCTCAGATACCAACAGATTGAAAAGGTCGTCTTGGCCCTCGTATCGGCAGCCAGAAGATTACGTCATTACTTCCTGGCCCACACGATCGTGGTAAGGATAGAGCAACCCATCAGACAGCTCCTCAGTCGGCCAGATATGGCGGGGAGAATGCTCCGATGGTCTCTCGAGCTATCCGAGTTCGACATTCGATACGAAGGAAGAAAAGCCTTGAAAGCCCAAGTACTGGCCGACTTCGTAGCGGAAATGACCGTCCCTGAATCCTCGACCAGTGGCTCCCAGAAATGGACGATTTACGTCGACGGGGCCTCCAGTGCAAAAGGTAGCGGAGCGGACATTATCCTCGAAAACGAGCAGGGCATGCTGATAGAGGTCTCCCTCGAACTGTCCTTCAAGACATCGAATAACCAAGCCGAATACGAGGCCTTCCTCGCGGGACTTCGACTTGCGGAAGACCTTGGCGCAAAAGAAGTCAAAATCTTTACAGACTCCCAGCTCGTGGCATCGCAGGTCTGGGGAGAATTCCAGGCCAAAAATGATAGTCTCTTCGAGTACCTAACCTTGGTGCAAGAGAAGTTGAAGAAATTTGTCTCCGCGGAGGTGGCTTACATCCCGCGCGAGCACAACACTCGAGCAGACGTGCTCTCCAAGCTTGCGAGCACTAAGAAAAAAGGAGGGAACAAATCAGTTATCCAGGAGATACTGACCCAGCCGAGCATAAACAAAACCGCACCGACCACAAAGGTCAACGCAATCGGGGACACAAACTGTTGGATGACCCCAGTTTACGAATACTTGACGATGGGCAGACTGCTCGACGATCCTAAAGAAGCAGGGATAGTCAAAAGGCGGGCATGTGCGTATACCATCATCGAGGGTAAGCTATACCGTCGAGGATTCTCCATTCCCTTACTCCGCGTGTCGAAGAAGGCAAAGTTTCGGGGATCCTCCAAGAAATCCATGAAGGGATCAACGCCCAGCACCTCGACGGAAGGTCCCTAGCCCGAAAAGCACTCCGAGCAGGGTATTATTGGCCCACTATGCAACATGATGCAAAGGAGCACGTTAAGAAATGTGACCGCTGCCAAAGACACGGAGACATGCACCTCGCTCCTCCAAACGAGCTCAAGTCATTGTCGTCCCCGTGGCCATTTGCGTGGTGGGGAATGGATATCCTCAGACCTTTCGTCATAGGGTCGTACCAAAACAAGTACCTCATTGTCGGCGTGGATTACTTCACGAAGTGGATTGAGGCCGAGGCGCTGGCCAAGATCACTGCTTTCAACATACTCCGTTTCTACAAAAGAAACATCCTCGCCCGATTCGGGGTGCCCCAAGCCATTGTCACGGACAACGGGACACAGTTCACCGACAGAAACTTCCAAGACTTCGTCGCCAAGCTGGGCACAAAACAACACTTCACGTCGGTCGAACACCCTCAAACTAACGGGCAGGCCGAAGCAGCGAACAGAGTGATACTCCGGGGACTGAAGCGACGACTCGGCGAGGCTAAACAACGGTGGGTCGAGGAGTTGCACAGCGTCCTCTGGGCGTATCGGACAACCCCACACTCCACGACCGGGGAGACCCCGTTTTGCCAAATGTACGGGACCGAAGCGGTTATCCTCGTGGAGATCAGGGAACCTTCGAGGAGGACAGAGGCTCCCCTCGACGACAAAACGAACAACGAAGCCCTGCGAGAGGAACTCGACCTTGTCAAAGAGATAAGGACCGACGCTTCCCTCCGAGAAGCCTCTTTAAAACAGAAAATAACTCTGCGTTATAACGACAAAGTTATCAAACGAGACTTCTAAGTAGGAAGTCTTGTCTTACGAAGGAATAAAAAAGATTCACGCAAAGGAAAGCTAGCCGCAAACTGGGAGGGCCCGTACCGCGTCACCGCAAAGACGGGAACGGGTGCCTATTACCTCAAGAACCTCCACGGTGAACAACTTGCTCGGCCATGGAATGCTGAGAAGCTCAAGAAATACTACAGTTAGACACTGTCCGCGACTGTACAACGTCGCGACCACGGGGGCGTGCAACGGTACATGTGTGACATCTCTATATAACACACGACGACCAAAAACCACGAAGTGTGTGCGTGAGACTTTTTGGCCCGACGAGGAGGCCTCGATCGAGCTCCATTGTCGACGTACAAATTAGGCTGAACACCCAGCTCGCGATAGGAAGTTCGCGCCACGGAGCTAAGACCTCTACCGACGTCTTGGCCCCGTTGAAGGTCGGGGAGCAACCCCGACCAATCGACTAGCTCTCTCCGCAGTCGAGGATCGTCAAAGTCGAGCAAACCCCCAAGGCGCCAACTACCTCAACTGCTTAGGCAAAAATAAGTAACGTATAAAATATCACACACAAGCAAAATTAATAAAGAGGCATAACAAAGTATGAAAATCGGGCAAAACCCTTAGTACAAAATGTTACAGATACAAGCCCATAAGCCGGGCAAAAATAACCATTGTGCTAATAGTACATCAAATAAGCCCACAAGCCGGGCAAAAACAAAATGGCACGCAGGCCAAGCAAACTATATCCCTACTCTGCGGCAGTCTCAGTGGCGTCCGGCCCACCTCCCTCCTTGGCGTCTCCTCCTTGCCCGGGCGGCACTATCCGGCCATCAACCACCTCGAAGTCAGCATCTGCCCCATCGGTCACCAGGTCGGGGTTTAGGACCCGAAGCTGCGCCACCGCATTCCGGAACCCTATGCCCACAGTTTCAAGAGCATCATCCTCGGCTAGCCGGAGATCCTGCTCGAGTTTCCTGAGTTGAGCCACCAGCGTTGCTCGAGTGGTTAGGAGCCTATCCTCCTCGGTTTCGCCTTCGGCCGGCCGCACAACATCCTCTAACTCGGCGATCCTCTCCTTGAGCCGCTTCTCCTCCGCCTCCAGCTCGGCGATTCGGACAAGGTGGCCTCTCTCCGTTTCCTCAACTTCCTTCAGCTTGGTCTCAGCCCACTGCTGCTGCTCGCTTTGTTCTTTGTTCAGGTCCCTGCATTCCTTCAACTCCTTGCGCAGGTCGAGCATCTCAGCATCCAATTTCTCGAGCTTGTCTTGCAGTCGAGAAAGCTTAGCAGCGGGGCGAGTCTCATTGTTCAAGACAATGGCAGTCGAGCAAAGCCACATGACCGCAGACAGGTCCTCGAAGATCGTCTTCCTCCTCGCTTCCGGGGCGGCCCCCAGCACAGCTTGGACTTCAGAGGGAGGGACACGAGGATAAATGACTTCGGAGAAGAAGCGAGGCTTTTGATGGCATGGTGGGAGATCAAAGCTGGAAGGAGGCGGGGGACTGTCTTCATTGCCCAGGTCGACGATCTCTGCGTTCGAAACCCGTTGTCGATTCGGCGTCTCTTGAGCACCCGGAGACTAGCTCCCAGCATGAGGTGTCCGCCTATCCAAAATCCCCGACACGGTCGCAGCCGGCTGAGATTAGATGGAACCCTCGGGCATCGCGGAGAAGGAAACACCCTCAGGTACGACCCCAGAGGGAGCAACATCTTGACCCTTTGAACGAGATGCCTCTCCCCGGGCCTGCTCTTCCCGGGCCCTCTTCGCCTTCAATTTCTTGAGTCTCTCCTCGGCTCCGACCATTTTTCCTGCAAAAAAAAAAGAAAACGTTAGTAAGGCAAGGAATTCAGATGTGAGGAAGGCTTAGATCGTGGATGTTTTCACCACCTAACAACTCGAGTGCTTCTTCGTCGGAGAAGGTCTCGAGCAGAATGCGGGTATTGATCAGACGACGTTGTTTCTTCACCTGCTCGTCTGCTCCCGTTATAGGCTGGCCGTCCAGCGTTTCGTGCTGAGCCTCATTGAAGCTCTCGACGAACGCGACGATCTTGTCGTAAGCTTCCTGATCCTCGACGTCCAGCTGACTATGTCTCACCTTGCATTTGTCAACCCCCTTTTTGAAGTGTTCCTCCGTCCAGTATAGGGGGAACCTCGGCTCTAGAACCTCCTCGGAGACACCGTCGACCTCGCGAGTGACTTTCCGGTACAACGAGTATATGGCCTCGAGGGTGACCGGCTTCACGAAATAGTAGCGGAACTTGAAGTCCCGGACAGAATCTAAATATGTATGGAACAGAGCTTTGCTCTGCTTGAAGGACACCCATCCATGCCGTCCACCGGCTGACGACCTCTGTAGATGGAATATCCGAAAAAAGAGGGACACTGTCGGAACAATTTTTAAATACTTACAGACGAGCTCGAAGGCCCGGATGAAGGCCAGGGAGTTCGGATGAATTTGCGAGGGGGCCAGCTTCAACCAGGCGAAGATTCCCTCTTGTAAGTCCGTGAAGGGCAACCTCCACCCCGCCTTGTCGAACATGAATTCATATAACGGGATGCGCATTCCCCGGTAAGGTGAACATATCCGATGATGCTCCTCTGGACGGAAAACTTTCCAGGATTTATCATACCCAATGAGCCTGTGCTCGACGGTACAGAACACGTCGTCCACATCTTTGTAGACAAAGATAGACGACATCTCCAGGGCTTCTTCACAGACGCACTCCTCGAGTGGGCGCTCCTGTGCGAAAGCCATGTGGGCCATGGGGGATTCGGGTTGGTCGTCTTCTTCGAAGGATCCTACGGCCACCTTCACAGCCAAATCGTCCATTTACCTGAAAAGCAGAAGGAAACGGTGAATTCGATGGGTCGTATTAAATTCACCCCTCCACCGCTGTTCAAGCGAACGGGCGAGGAAGGGGCAAGGCTCTCGGGTTCCCCGACGGAACCGGCCAAGGATCAACGTGTCCACCGGGGAACTCATCGCCTCCCCGAAAAATTCTGCCCCCGTGTTCCCATGGCGTTAACGAAAAGAGTAATTATTAGGGACCCCGAGACATTCAACGTGTCCCCGACATGTTCATCCCTGGTCCCCAAAATATTCAACAAGAGCGGATGAAATTCTTAGCACCCCCTCTCTCAACAACTAAAGATTCCCGCCGTATTCGCCAGGGATCCTTTCATTTCTCGTGGGAACATCATCAGTTCACCAAGGAAATGCTATACACTAGTTGAAATTAAAGAGAAATGTAAGAAAAAGGTCAGTTTTGGAGCAAGTACCTTATAAGCGGCGGTTTAGGGTTCCGGCGCGGAGTTTCCGGTGGCTGACGACGGCGAACGGCTACGGTGGAAGGTAGAGAGAGAAGGAGCGAAATTGTTGAGAGAGAAAGGGAAAAGTGGGAAAGGAGCGAGGGGGGAGATTTTTATAAGCGATTCTCACAGAACTCGAGGGACATATGGCACTCAAGTGCGCTACCCTAGCCAGCCGCCCTAGCCCCCTAGGTAATAATGGCAGGCGACACGTGGCACGCATGCAGCCGCGCATCTTCCCACGCGTGTCGTTCCAGTTTTCCTCAACGCTTTGAATCTGAGACCCCTCATCTCCCCGGCGTGACGACTACACGCGACTGAACGATGCCCGACTTATGTGCGACCGTATGGACGTCGACCACGAGAATGGCCTCCTCGGTTCCTCTCCTGGTGTATCCCCGACGTGCCAGTAAGCCTTAAGTCATTACTCTGACACCTCAGAGCAACGGCTTGGGGGGCTCCTGTTCTGGACTGGGTCGAGGCTGCCCAACAGTCGAGCAGGCCCAACCCATACTGCCTGGAGAGGCCCAATAAGGTCCTTCTGCGGACACGTGACTGCCACGCGCGCACCACAGCTTCGTCGGGCACTGAGTCATCGTCGGGCACCTGGCAATAAGAGAAGAGGGCATCACATCCCACTGAGATATGCCTCCTCGACAGGATAGCTCCTCCCCGCGAGGCCCTGCCTTTCCTACGGGCTTCACATCTGCTCGCCACATAAGGCTCCTCCCCGCGAGGAGCACCCAATGGTCCATCCCGCATGGACACGTTTCAAGTAACCTCCCACTTCCGAAAGATTCGGTCTGCCCTACTTACGGAAATCTAGGGGCAGTTACTCTAGGGCGAAGACCACGTGCTGGTCTTCACTACTACACGTAAGCCCTAGTAGTTACCTGGAGTGGGCCTAGTTGACCCAGCCCATTGCAGGTAACCGTTGGCCCCGCGCTGGGGGCTCTCTATAAATACCCTCTCATTTGAGAGGGCCAGGTTAGACACTTTCTTCCTACCGTTCTCACTTTCTGTATTTACTGATATTCTGTGCACTCTCTCACTTGAGCGTCGGAGTACCCTGCAGGTACACCCCCCGCCGTCTCTCACCATCACCGGAGCTGCCGTTCCAGACGCCGTTGGCCACTATCTCTGTCTGATCCAGGTACGATCACATACATTCACCGAAGCCATACACAAGTTACAGAAAGAATTCATACAGAATCATCAACACATATACCATACACGCATCTCAGAGGAAAATTCAAAAAAGGTTCGTCATACCAAGAAGGGAATTCGCAAAAAGTCAAAACAATACATTCCCAGATTCAGAAATAACAACATACACAATTGAAGCAGAATTTCGACACACGCACGCATAATACGAAGAGGCGGGTGTTCAACGAGTACCTGTGAGGTTCCTTGGATTCCACCGTGTCGATTTCGTTCCCGAAGACGCATCGGACGAACACCGATAGGTAATCCTCCAAATCCTCCTCTTTTGCATAATCTTAATCGTTAGCTTTACGCATTGATTGAGTAATTTAGGGTTTGTGTTATTTCGGTTGAATTGAAGAGGAGTGAGGAGAAACTTGAGGGAATGGGGATGGTTGGGGGTTGAAGGAAGCGTGCAGAAGTTTGATTTTCCGGCGGTGTGAGCAATCGAGAGAGAAGACGGAGGGAGCATCAGAGAGAAGCGAAGAGATTGATCTCGTTTGTGGCCTTTTGCGAATGTTTATGTTGTAACTAGATTCCATGCATGCTCGTCCACCCTCCTTGCCATGTGCCCTCATTTTTGGCCCCTTTGATCTGAGTCTCATCTGATCAGACGATTGTGGATGAGCTGACTGAGGGTCTACGATAGACCCGCCCTTTTGCTGCCCCTTTCTATCCGTTTCCTTTTTTCTTTTATTTATTTAAATTCATTTCTAACTTTTTTTTTTCTTTTATTTAAAATTTAATTCTAACTATTTTTCTATTAAAATTAACCACAACCCTTTTTTTTAATCTTTTTTTAAAAATAATAATAATTCTGTTTTTAATTTTAATCTAACTTTTTTTAATTAATTAGAACTCAGTTAATTAAGTTTTGGAATTAATAACTCTAAAAAAAAATTTAAAACTAATTTATTTAAATTTTAAATTTAATAAACTTTTTTCTAAAATCTTAATAAAACCTTTTTTAGAAGACTTCTTTTAACTTTATTAAATATAATTTAACATATCTAATCTATAACTAAAATTAGTTCTCTCCCCTTGATTCAAGTCGAATCAAGTGCCTTGAACGTGTTGAACAAGCCTTCGGTTCCCGCTATTTTCTGAACAACTTCACCGTTCTTCAAATCTTTCGCTCGGCTGATTTCGATCACACACTGCTCGAACCCAAATCTTTCTTACACAATCCTCCAGTTACCGCTACTTGATTGAACGAACCCATCGTTCTTCAATCCCCTTCGCTCGGCTGAATCTATGAAGCAAAGATCTGTGCAAAAACCCCAAATCCTCACGATCTTGGAGGACAAAACCCTAACGGTTTTATTCAAGAAAAACCCACCGAATTCTCAACCCAAACTAGATACACAATCCTACGTTTGGACGTTATCACCTCAATGATGCAAAAGATCAACAAAAATTGTTATGTGTAATTGTTGAGAAAATGCAAGAATGAGAATGAAGATGATGAGAGAAAAATTCAGTGTATATCTTTCACTTTTCTCGTTCTATGTTGAAATGATGAGACAAAATGTATATATATGATGCCTTGACCAACTAATAAACATAACAACAATTTGAAGTGAGAAAGATCAGAAAAATAGCAGCAATTTAGCGAACGGTCGATCTACACATAAAGGGGTCGACCTGAGCACACCCGAATGCAAGCCTATGCAAAAATTAAAGTTATGCGTCGACCGGAATAGGGTCCATGCGTCGACGCAAGCTTGCTCAAAAATTACAAACACAAACACTAAGTATGAGTCGACCAAAGGGTCAATGCGAGCACACCCGAAAGCAAAAAATAGATAATCAACTTATATGAGTCGACCTGAGCAAGGGTTTGAGTCGCCTCAACCACCCTAAACTTCCAAAAATGAATTTTCGCTCAAATTTTGGTCCACCTAAGCTATGTTTATGCAGACCTAAATCTCCTAACATGATCAAATACACACAAAACATATATGAGATGCTTCTATATGTATAGACACATGATTTTGGAATATGTTGTGCATTTTAAAGCATGAATGCAAGCTACGACGCGATAATACCGTCAGTACGAGCTAGTACACGATTTGACATCATTAAAATAAGGACTAAGGCACCTTGCCCTCACATATTGTTCATTAAGACATTGTCATAATAAACTGTGGACTTGATTTTCCCTTATCTAATCGATTAGGCATTTGTTCTAATCGATTACACAGTTCAAGAACAAGTCATAATCAATTTGACAACTTCCAATTTATCTAGCTAGGTTCCAAAAACATTTTTGGTGATTTTATTTGAAAAAGATATGCTTCGTAAATGTTTTTTAGTGAGCGTGTGGGGGGCGTGGGTGTGTGTGTCATTTAGCCATAATGTTTCCAAAACCGCCCTTGTGTTTTTACAATACTTTGATCACTCAGACAGACACTCTGAAGCTTCAAGTCCTTTAGCCGGATATACCAATCATATGAGCACTTCACTTGAATATCCTCGAGACTTGAGATATCTCCAAGTCAATCACCATCATCAGATAGTAAAGATCTCACTGGTAATCATAAAACCCTAATTCTTTATCTTGATTCAGAAGAATAACTTGATCAACCATCTTCTGCATGTTTGACCACTTGAACCATCTTTAATACTTTCTTGTCTTCATGTGTTGTTATCATCATAATCACTTAGGTGTTTTCATAATAAAAAATCATGACATTATCAAGGCTTAACATATCATGCTCATCTATGAGTTTTGATCACTTTTTTATTATACATGCAATCACATAGTTCCACAAAAAACAACTGCCACAAATCTTGTGGCTAAAATTCAATGGTTATGCCATCTGGTTATGTTAATTTCAAGTTTTGTTTTGTAAAATTGAGTATGAGTATGCTAATATATATATATATATATATATATATATATATATATATATATATATATATATATATATATATATATATATATATATATATATATCAACCAATATAAATATAAGAGAGTAGAAGGATGCACTAGAGGTGTCAAAAAGGACATAAAGAAAACAAGTGAAAAAAATGAAAACATTAAAAAGGAAAACACCAAGCCGACCCAATCATCCAAAAATAACACAAACAACCTTCTTGCACTAAAACAAGAGAAAAGATACAGTCAGCTCTAAAAATGGACATCCAAAACATCACCTTTCAGACCACTAATGACATTTATTTAAGTGTGGGATAACAAAAATCTCAAGCCATTGTTGATTCAAGAAGATAATATGGTCTTTCTTCCATACGCGGATAGCCAAAAAGAATTTGCCAATGAACCATTTCCAATAAGAGTAGATGTTATTCTCCACCAGATCCTCTATGTTTACTAACGCTTCAAAGAACTAAAAATCATTATGAGATTTCTAAATGGGTCAAACCACATATTATTAAATCATATTCAAAACGACTCTAATTCTTGATCTATTCTCCGAGGATCGAAACACCTTAAATAACATAGAAAGGCCACGACGTAGAGCCAAACATCAACTAATGCACTTATAACTTTTACACCACATATTATTCATAACCTCGTAGATAACAAAGAGATTAGAAGTATACTTCAAAAACCATGGCAAAAATCCCAAATGATCACTCCTAGATCTTGTAAAACATGAGGCTTACAAATATCCTATCTAAGAGGAGTTGCCAAGAGAAGACAACCACCTTTGAGGGAGTCTAGATGTAACACCCCATTTTTACCCATCGAATAATATAAAATCAGAGTTGCAAATTTTCAACGTACATATAGAATGTTACACTTTCTACATAAAACAACGACAATTAATCACTTGGAAAACAGATACATAACACATAATTTCGGATGAACCGATGACAACCTGCTCAGTCTTTAAAATAAAACAACTTTCATTACTACGCAGCGGATTCACAAAAATTCAACTTTAATAACATACCGTCTTTGTTCACATGACATCACTTCGAAACAAAAAGTCTTTAACGAAACCAACTTAAAAATTCAGCAACAATAATAAAATCAACAATAAAGGAAACATGTGTTCACCCCCCCGAGTGTTATGTATCAGAGCGACGACACTGACTCGAACTAATGAAGGTAGACCGCCTTCACTCCGGATTACCTGCAAGATGGCGTATAAACCATCACCAACCACAAAAGGGGTGAGATATCAAACAATATAATCGGGTATATGATAAGTAATATATTAGTTCAGATTATATAAAATCCCCACTTCACAACATTATCATCAACCTCAAACAACCACACAACAAAAATTTATGCAACATGGAATGCGACTTAAAAATATGCACATGCATGTGGTACCATTGGAGCAAAACTCCCAACTTAAAAATCTGCCAATTAATAGAGGCATCAACAAGGCGTAAGCCTTCAACTTAATTTGTCAATCCAGGCCAACTTACCGAGCATCAGCTCCAACTTGATATGCTATGCATGCAACAAAATTATGAACACAACAGCAACTACAACCACAATTAAAATCACAATTCAACTTTGGCACTACGTCTACAACTTAATTCTTGCCAAAAATTAAAGGCAATGCAACAAAATTCACACCTGCAACTTCATAATTAACCACAACAATACTACTGTCAATTTACACCATAATCCACATCATCCAAATTATTTTACCAACAATTACTCAAAATTATCCGGACAGTGTTACTAAAACCGGTTAATTATTCTTCTGCTATAATTACTAAAGTTTCTACTATGCTTTAATTTTTATTAAGACTATTCTGGTACTGTTATTATACAATAAGTCCTGCTATGTTTAATCACTATTCTGCTTTAATTATCCTTCTACTAAGGTATCACTATTACTGATACTAGAAATATTACCTGCTATCGTGACTGCAGTATTTTCAAGTTAATAATTCACTAATTCACTAATTCTGCTTTTCTGTTAATCTATTGTTACTAACATATTAATATCAATAATATATGTTTTCTGATACACATGTACCTCCAAAGCCACTTCTACACGCACACGGGTAGAGGTGGCTTGCGCCACCCTTAACATAAGACCCAGGTGGCTTGCGCCACCATTATCTCATGTGGCCTGCGCCACCCTTAATTACCAACCACTGGCGGCGTTGCGCCACCATTAATCCACACACAGGGGTGGCTTGCGCCATCCCCCCCCCCCTTTTTTTTGTTTTAATCTATTCCAATTAAATCCTACCACAGACCCAAAACAACACATATGATTTTAGCAACATGAATTTGTTCACCGAAACAGAGATAATAACCCGATACGAATACAACAGAAAATCGGTATATTCTCCGACACAATTCGCACACAGTGACTATTTTATACGAACCCAAATCCCACATATTATTCATCAACTACCTTGTTATAGAGTCAGAACCCCACCCTTACCTTGGATTGAAGGTTGCTCTAAAACTCCGATTGGATTCTCGTTCTCGCGGCCTCTCCATTTCCTCCTTCAAACCCTTGTTCCTCTTCTCTGTAACTTCCACATTCTTGTTCTCTTACTGCTGCTTTCTTTTCCTTCTCATACTTCTAATTACCTAATAATATAACACTATTATTCCATTTGTCTTATTGGGCCTCATTTCTACACCCCCACAATTACTACTTCTAATTATCAAAGCCCAAATAATATAATCTAGTATTATTTCTAATACTATATTTATCACTTAATCAGTTTAATTAACCAATCCAACTAAAGCCAACACTACTTAAATCAATTAAATTAATTCAACTAACACCAACATCGCCACTCAACACAACATTTCGACAACCAACACAAATCAAACAAATAATACGAAGATATTTAATTAAATAATTAATTAAATATTCGGGCGTTACAACTCTCCCCCACTTAGAATATTTTTGTCCTCGAAAATTTACCTTGTTCAAACAGCTCGGGATAGGATTCCCGCATCTTGCTCTCCAACTCCCACGTCATACTCTCTCCGACAGCTCCTAACCAAACTACTTTTACCAACGCAATCTCTTTGCCTCTTAGAGTCTTCATTTCACGATCCGCGATTCGTACAAGCATCGTTTCCATAGTAAGATTATCCCGTACTTGCACATCATCCATAAGAATTACATGAGATGGATCTGGAACATACTTCCGGAGTTGTGACACATAAAACACATCATGTAAATTCGAAAGATTAGGCGGTAAGGCCACTCTATAAGCAACATTTCCAACTCTGTCCGAAATCTGATACGGACCAATAAAACGAGGAGTAAGTTTCTTAGACTTCAATGCACGCCCAACACCTGTCACAGGTGTAACTCTAAAAAATGCTACTGACGAAAATCAAACACATGACCAAAACCACTTTTCATTTCAATAGGTTGAGGCTCGAGGGAAAAAAAAAACTAACTCTAAAATAACTAACTCTCCATTACATTCTATGTTATAAACTCGCCCTCTGAACCAAAATAAAAATCATATTTCAACCGTGGAAAAGCCTTATTCCATAATAGTATCATGATGGATGTTACTATATATTAGGTCTCATTTGTCATTATATTAAAATAAAATTATTTGAGGTTTGCTTCATTGAAAACTCTAAATATTCAAGCATGTCACCATACAAAGAAAGACTTGATCAAATACTTCAATCATTTCCAAGATTTAATTATCATAGCTTCAACAAATAAACAAATAAGTGGGTTTTAATTTACATTCTAACTTTAAGATAAGCGACCTAAGATTCTAAAATAAACGTCATTTTGTAAACAAACATGTGGTTCTAGTGAACTGTAGTCTCCATCGACCAGTGTGGATCATGCTACCCAAAAAAAAAATCTTGCTATGTGCATTTCAAAAGAATATTAATATTTGAGCCCTTTGTAGGTAGCCCCTTCTATGTTTTGTTATACTCCCTGTTTGTAAAATCAATAGACAGAGAAGTTCATATCACATAACACCATGGATATGAATAATATACTTTCACTAGAAACCGTGGCAGTTACAACATGCGCCACGCTGCTGTTTCTCTTCCTTCTCTTTTGGCTACGTAGAAGCCATATTAATACTGCTGTAGCTTCGAAGAAACCACCACCACCACCAGAAGTCGGCGGTGCATGGCCTTTAATCGGACACCTCCTCCTCTTAGGTGGTCCCAAGCCACCTCACGTCACGTTGGGAAAGTTAGCCGACAAATACGGACCCATCTTCACCTTACGGTTGGGTGTTCATCGAACTTTAGTTATAAGCAGTTGTGAAATGGCGAAAGAGTGTTTCACAGTAAACGACAAAGCGTTTGCTTCCCGTCCAAAATCTATAGCCTTTGAAATTCTAGGGTATAACTTTTCCATGATAGGTTTCAGTCCCTACGGTGCGTATTGGCGTACAGTACGTAAAATGGCCTCCGTTCATGTCCTCTCAACACAACGAATAGATATGCTGAAACATGTAATGGAATCTGAGGTGGAGATAGCAATGAAAGAGAGTTACTCGTTGTGGACAAAGATGAAGAACATGGATAGTTCTGAAAGGGTAATTACGGAAATGAAAAAATGGTTTGGAGACATAGCGCTTAACGTTATGTTTAGAATGGTAGTGGGAAAACGTTTTGATGTTGACGAGGAAGAGAATCGACGGATAAGAAAAACTCTGAGGGATTTCTTCGATCTGAGCGGTTCGTTTGTTGTGTCTGATGCGATGCCTTATTTGAGATGGTTGGATTTGGATGGAAAAAAGAAGGAAATGAAGAAAACCGCGAAATTGTTGGATGAGTTTGTTCAAGCTTGGCTTGATCAACATAAACGGAATAGGAAAACTGCCGGCGGCGAACATGACTTCATGGACGTTCTTCTTTCCACCGTTGATGATCAAGATTTGGATGGTCGTGATTCCGATACCACAATCAAAGCTACTTGTCTGGTACGCCACTTGTTATTTTAAAGGATACATAGTTTTTACTATTTTAAAGTTTATAATTTGGAATAAGTCAAAAAAATTTACTTTTAAAATAAGTTGATCCTCACCCTATATATATATATATATATGAGAGAAAAAAGTTGATGTACTGACAGTGTAAAATAGTTTTACACTGTCAATCAATCACAACTATGTATCCAATTAAATCCCTCTTTTATTTTAAAAAACTTTTAATGACATGGCAGATTTATGGTTTTCTATTGGATGACAGTGTAAAACTATTTTACACTGTCAGATATATATATATATATATATATATATATATATATATATATATATATATATATATATATATATATATATATATAACTATAACGTATCATCTGAAAATATCATTTTTATGTGAGAACATAAAAATGAATTTGAATCATTAGATTTTAAAATAAATGGTGTAGATTATGTATTTGTTTTTTTCTCTCTCCTCCGTCACTTATTTTAATAATGGAGGAGAGAGAAAAACAAAAATCACACATAATCTTCACCATTTATTTTAAATTTTAATGATTCAGATTTATTCTCATGTTCTCACATAAAAATGTCATTATCATAGGATATGAACCCATATATGGAACGTATCATATGAGAATGTCATTTTTATGTGAGAACATGAGAATGAATTTGAATCATTAGATTTTAAAATAAATGGTGTAGATTATGTGTTAGTTTTTTTCTCTCTCCTCCATCATTTATTTTAATAATGGAGGAGAGAGAAAAATAAAAACCACACATAATCTCCACCATTTATTTTAAAATTTAATGATTCAGATTCATTCTCATGTTCTCACATAAAAATATCATTCTCATAGGATATGAACCCTATATAGGGGATTGTTTTACAATATTAGAACTTTAATGCACAAGTCAGTATGCGAGAGAGAAGAGTGAATTGAAATTGAAATTGAAATTGAAACTTGTTACATGAATTAACGCCTTTTCTATATATAGTAGAGATTGAATAACTAACTTGCTATTAGTTATGAGTGAATTACATAGATTCGTTGGATGCACTTGAGGCTTGGATCTTCTGTGCATGCTAGTAGGAGGGTTCTCGTGTGCTGAGAATATTCTAGAAAGATTGCAGTTCCTCCATGGTGGTTGGTTGGGATCGATATGGCCGACCCATAACAATTACCTCTTAAACCTTTGTCGATGTGCAGCAAGGTGAGGGTGTGTCACATTAGCCTCGACTATCGACCACTCTCTTACTTGTTTTTGAAAGGGCAACAGGGATCATTCAGCTTCATGGGGATTCACACTTTTAATGCGCCTTACTTCAAACGTCTTTTTGAAGGCACCATCATTATGACCTTAAGAAACCAAAATACTCTAGTGTTGCGTTCGAGAGATTTGACACATTTGATATAGTCTTCTTTTTTTCATCCTAGAGTATAGCTTTTGAAGTGTCAACATCGCTTTTCTTTGAGTCATTTTCTCAATTTAGAGATTATCTTCTTCTTTGACACCTAGCTTTCATGCATCTTAAAAATTTGTGCATTATGGGTAAAAAAAATCATATAAGAGTGCCAAAAAATCCCAGAAAACTGCTCAATCTTCTTGGGTGGACCTTGTGTATTCTTCCACTGTTTTTGTATTCTCTAGAGATGGTAATCTTGATGAAGCCTTTCTTGAAGTTGGCCCATCTTTGGATTTGAGTGTCTTTACCTCTAACGAGGATGAAAGGATATGCAGTGAATATGGCGATTGTACCATTCCCTTTTATGAATGCACTTCTCCGTTCTAGGTGTCTGTATGCCTTTAACTACCTTTGAGACATAAGTTTTTTAGCACTTGCTGATGGCACCTTCACAACTTCATCCAACAAGCTGGGCGTACATGAAAGTCTACTAATATTGGTGTGAATACTTGAAGGGAAAGTCTTATCTGACTCTTTTCTTTCATCTCTTTCGATGTCAATGTGGTTCTGCAACCCAGTCACAAAGTAGATGAGCTTCATTAGCGGCCTGGGTTATATTGGGGTGGCGTACCCATCGAAAATGCCAACCAAAAACGCTTGCAACGTCTCATTGATGTTAAATTGGTGATGGAGGCCCGCTCCTGAGAAGAAAGAGAAATTATTTTTTGGTAAGCTCTAGAAGCTCTTGGCTTCTTTGTCTTTAATTTCCTTATCCATGACACATTTGCTTTGATGAAGAATAAAGTATAACTCTGGCTGTTGAGGCGAGGAATATGGCAGACAGGGACTAGAGTAAGTCCATCTACTACTTTAGATTCTTATGGAAGTGTTATTGCTTTGATTTCTCTTTAGATGCCACATGGTGATTTATGGTCTAGTCCTCATCTCTCTAGAGAACATCAGGCTTCTCCTCTCGAGGAAGATTGCTCGTATTTGAACAGTTTGTTCGGGCACACTATAACTGGCATGCCTCTGCTTCCTTGGCCCTCGGGGGAGCCGGTCGTTGGGACCTCTAGGAAGGATTGGATGGAAGATAGTGTTCGCAATCTAACACTTCAACAGAATCTGTAACTGCAATAAATACATACATCTTCTACTTCTCTTCCTTATATAAAGGATGATTTGCTCCCCCTGAATCTTTTCGAATCTCTAGCTGTTTTGGTTATTCATCTAGTGAGGATTGTAACAAGGAAGAACCAAACTCTAGTTGCTTCTCACGATAACTTATCTTTTGCTCAAGCATCTCTTTCTACAAATCATAAGGGATTAGAGTCTATGTGCCTATAAAATCTTTCTTTGAATTAGAATCTGGATAATTGTGCGGCCACTAGTGTTGGGGCAATGTCACACTCTTTTGGGAATGCCTTCCAGCAAATGGAGAAATTTCATCGTCATATGCTAATCTCAAAGGACCAAATTTGATAAGATCAGATGCTCAAAGATGGATAGATTGTCTCTCTGTTGGAGGAGCTCTGCCGAACTTTTTTTTTCTTTTTTTGTGTGTACTGTATGTCGAGTACTTTGTAACTGAATAATATGTATATATATTACTTTATTTGGAGTTAAATTTTTTTTTACGTGCATGGGTTGTATCTGTGTGATCTTGAGGGCATGACTCTATATCTTGTTCGAACTTTTATGGTCTCCCCTCAAAGTTTATTGGAAGTCACTGAGGCCTTTCCCAACCAAGGGTTAGTTTCCTTTTCCCCTAGGTGAAAACTTGATTAGTGGTAGACCGTAGACACGTGGTTAACCCACTGCGGCCTCTGGAGTGGCTAGCTTCTAGAAGAGGGTGAACCGTTATTTTTTGTGGGGATTTGATTACTTTAATTACAACAGAAAACATCTATGATAACACCCATAACTTTCGGTGGGGGAATTGATTGTTGTAGTCGTAAGTCCAAATCGTAAGTGACAACACCCCTGACTTTCGATGGGGAATTGATTGTTGTCGTCGTACGTGCAAAGCGTCTCCAACAATACCCTTGACTTTCGGTGGGGAATTGATTGTTGAAGTCACACGTGCAAAACATCAGCAACAACACCTATGAACTTCTTTGTGCAGGCTTTGTACTATGAGGAATGGATTGTTGTAGTCTCACGTGTAAAATGTCTATGACAGCACCCATGAATTTGTTTACGACGGGCTTCAATCTCGTCGGTTGTGCCACAGACTTGTTGTTACTGTGCACAATCACAATGAAATGACTATTTTAGAAACTGTCACATTTCATTCATATTTGAAAATTTCTTCTATACATGAGGAGAAAAATTATACAATCATATAATTTAGTACAAAACAAGAAAGAAAACAGAACCAGATGGGCTAACTGCCGCTTATTTTTCTTGTTATCCTTCTTATGATTCAACCACGTCTTGGTGGAAGGATGTTCAGGTATCAGAGTTAACCAGTTAGGGACGCCATATTTATCTCTATGTCTATGCACTCTCCTTGTCTCGTTAGAGCGCTTGGTAGATTCTTTTTTCTCCTTCGAGATCAACTTTGATGATGGTCGGCTCTCCCCGCAAATTATGGTACTTGAGCTTGAGGTTGACCAACAAAGCTACATTGTTTAACATGGCTACAAAGGGTCTTCCTAGAATGAAATTGTAGACGCTTCTGCAAGGGACAATAAGGAATTGAGAATTGACTGTTCGAATGTTATTTCCTTCACCTACTGTCACGGTTTCCTTTAATAGCAGGTTTTCCTGGGGCGTTCCTCTTGTGATGGCTGCGATATATGAACACTTACCTTTGTTGGCCTCTTTTCCCTCGAACATCTATAATCTTCGAGGGAGATTTACCTTTAGGCAACTCTTCCATCTATCTTTTCCCCCCTTTCACGTATCCGGTCAGTCGTCCGCGCTTGATCAACCCTTTAATGTCATCCTTCAGCTAGATGCAATCGTCAGTGTTATGGTGGTAACCTTAATGAAAACTGCCGTACTTTGACTTGTTAGTCTGAGATGTCTATCTCTAATATGGTAGGGTTCAAATTCCTCATTTCCTAAATTATGTGTTGGGACAGTCTTGGTAAATATTCTCTCAAGAGACATTCACCGGCGTGTACTTCTCGTACTGCATACCTCAATCAAAGTCGTCCCTCTGACGGTGGGATTCCTTCCTTATCGGGAGGCTGTAGTTGATGTTAGCGGAGACTGGGTTATAGGAACATGTGCTCAACTTCTCCTCCCATATCATGTAATACTGAATCATTCTCAACATGTTCGAGGTGGTCTTCACCTTCTTTCTTCTGATCTTCTTCCTAAAGGAATGATCTCGTAGAAGGCCATTTTTCAAAGATCTAGCACTTGAGGCCTTCTTCGGCTCCCTCCTCCTCAGTGGTACCTTACATGAAACGATCAATATAAGGCTGCATGCTCTTTTTCATTCATTGAGAGATCCCAGTCAAAGAAACTACAGTTACTAACTATCTCTTCTAGGTAGTAAAGTGCGTAGAGATCCGCTCACAAAAATTAGCTTATGATTCAATTCTCTGGTACTACAGACCATTGAACCATAGCATGCCCGACCCAACCAGGGTTAAGGAGAATAACTCGTACTTGGAAGCTTTATGAGCACTAAAATAGTTCATCTGATCATTGACGAGTTGCACGTGCTCGTATGGATCTCCCTTTCCATCACACTCACCTAGCTTGGATGACTTCTCCATGGATTTTGGTATTTTAGTTTCCAAAATCCTGGTGCACAATAAATGTTTATGCTAAACCTTTTATAATCGGTTTTCTTCCTGATTTGGGAGAGGAGCATGATTTCCTCGGTCTCCCTGGGAACTTTAGGGATTACTTTGATACTTCTTGCTCATTTGATTATTCTTAGACTTAGGAGTTTCGCTTGTCTTCATAGCAGTCATATCTAGACCGACAGTGTGAGTCCTTTTGGAAACAACCTCTTAGATGGTGTTCCCCCGCTGAGGTGCATTGTAGAGGTTTTCTTCAAGGCAAAGTCATATTTCTTCTATCGCCTCCGAGTTTTGTTGTCGAATGATGTTATACATGTTATTTAGCAGCTTGTTAGCGTCTTCCAGCCCAATGATAGCTTGTAGTAACTGGAAGTCGGGTAAGGCTTCAGGTTGTGAGGTCGGAGGTGAAAATGGAGGAGCAATTGGAAGAGCTTGAACAGATCTAGCGATATAAATCAGATGTGGATGTAACAAAACTTCTTCTCTAAGACTCGTAGTGTTTCACTAAGGAGTTGGATATGATTTACTAACAGTTACTTGAGTTGTTGCTACAACAACGCCAAGGACTTCTCGTCAGTAACAGAGCGAGTGGCTTTAAATCCATTCATTACTTGAAAGCGTATCAGTCAGAGATCTAGAAATTTAAGAAATTAGAGTTGAAATGATGCTTGATTTGATCGAACGCGGAAAATCTTACCGTTCAATTTCGGAGGCTCTTCATTCAGTGACCTGAGAAGGTTGCGGACTAGTGAGTTGAAGAGCGGACGTGGAATTGTGGATAACATAGGAATTAGAAGTCGATTTCCACAAACAACGTCATTGTTCCGTACTAAAACCGGAAATAGAGTGAGGACTGAAAGTAGCGGCGAATCTAAGCTTCTGGCACAAAGAAGAGGGGGCTGATTTGTAATGTTAACACTTCAACGCTCAAGTCAGTATGTGAGGAAGAATAGTGAATTGAACTTGAATTTGAAACTTGTATCCTTAATTGGCGCCTTCTGTATATAGTAAAGATGGAATAACTAATTTGCCATTAGTTATGAGTGAATTATAGAAAGTCGTTGGATGCAATTGAGACTTGAGTCTCTTGTGCATGCTGGTAAGATGGTTCTCGTGTCCTGAGAAGATTATACAAGAATCACACTTCTTCCATAGTGGTCGGACGACGTTGATATAGGGTCCGTTTGTTTTGCCTTTTTTTCAAAATGATTTTTATAGTATAACATAATTTTGTGGAAAAAAAACTTACAAAGAAATTTTTTATAAAAGTTTCAAATGAAAATTTGGTTTGAATAGTTATTCTTAAAATGTTAATTTAGACATATAAACATTTTATCAAAAAAAATTTTGGATATCAAACTTTCAAAAAATCATTTAATTTTGAAGCTATTTAAAATAGCTTTTCATAAAAATCATTTTTGAGATACAATTTTTTTTCAAAAATTCCGATTTCGACAATATTTTAAGCTTCAATAATTTATGTTTATGTTAAATGATGTCAATCTTAGTCTTGCAATTTAGAAAGAATGAATATAGAAAAACTTGTAATATTTTGAAAAAACGATTTTATAAAATCCATTTTTGAAAATACAAAAAAAAAACTATTTTTTTAAAGTTAAAACAAACATGCCCATAGTTGGCTAAGAACATAAGCTTATATATATTTTCTAATTAATTTCTGTAAAAAGATAAAATTTATTTATAAATAAATTAATAAAAAATAATATAATATATTTAATAGTTGATTGATGTTATATATTTTGTTTTTATAAATTGAATATTTTCTAAAAAAAATAATGAGATTAATATTTAAAATCATACATAACCATAATAGACTATAAAACCCTTATCCAAATAGTTAAGAATGAATAACCAATGAAAATTTAAGATAACATAAAATGATAGCGTCACGTTTTAGTTTTTTCCATGTTGTCTTTATGCTTTCTAAAGAATAGTGGAGGTGGCTTTTTGTGTATTGTGATTTCCCAAATTTATAAATTATTTCACTTTTCACTTCATCTTTATACAATAAAAAAATATTTATTCTTTCTGAAAAATTATATTTAAAAAAAGTATGAATATTTAATATTTTCTTTAAAATATAATTAAGATTTTAACAATATTGACAAATATTCATTCTATTTTAAAACTCTCAAATTAATATATTTAAGAGTTAATACACATTTTAATTCCTGTTATTTAGAGCGAATTCGAAAAAGGACCTATAAAAAAAATACAGATTTCGTCCCTGTCATTTGAAGATTCTTTTATTTTGTTCCTTCAGCTTTTTTATTTTTATTTTTATAATGTGACGTGTTAGATTTGTTGAAATTTTTTATATATTTTTTTTTAATTTTAATTATACGCGTGACCTTTTTATTATTATTTTATTATTTGTATGTTAAAATGTTAAAAGATAAAAAAAAACCCACACCGAGTATTGAACCCATTTTATTATTTGTATGTTGAGAAGTGAAAAGATAAAAAAAGCTCACACCAAATATTGAACCTATATCTTAGTTAAAATATAAACAAAACTAAATATAACTGAACGAAACTAAACTAAATTTAGTTGCATGTTAAAATGTTTATGATTTGTTTATTTATTTAATATTTAATATAAATTAAACTAAATTTTATTTAATTACAACATTTCAAACGTTTTAATAAATTTAATTCTATTTTAATATTTTATTTATAAATTAATATTAAAATTTTAATAAACTAAACTAAATTAATATTAACGTTTTAACTAATATTAATATAAACTATATTAAATTAAACTATTTTTTTTAACGTTTAGCTAAATTAATATTAATAAAAAACTAAACTAAATTAATATTAATATTTTAACAAAACTATAATAAATTAATATTAATATTTTTTGATAAATTAACATGTTAATAATATATTTAAATAAATATTTTATTTATTTATATTATTCAATTTAACATGTTAATAATATTTTTATTTTATTTCAGTTTAATATATTTAAATATATATATTTTATTTCAGTATAATATTTAAATATATATTTTATTTCATTTAAATATTTTTAATTTCAGTTTAATATTTTTAAATATATTTTTTATTTTATTTTATTTTATTTATTATATGTTAATTAATATTTTTATTTATTTTAGTTAATTTCAGTTGAATATAAATATTTTTTAAGGTTATTAATTAAATATTTTTTTTAATATATTTTAACATTTAACGTTATAAAATTTATTTAACATTTTTTAAATATTTAATAAAAATGTAATTTATTTTATATGTTTGTATGTTATAGTAATTCAAATATATGAAATGTAAAAATAAATATATTACATTTAATATTTTTATATTACATATTCATTTATATGTTATAAATATATAATTTAAATTGACGCAAACAAATAAATATATTACATACTCATTACATATTACATGTAACATATTCATTACATGTTGTAATATATATATATATATATATATATATATTTATATATAAAAGACAGACATTGTAGTCAAGTGAAGGAGATTTCTCTTTATAACCAATAGGTCATAGGTTCAACATTAGTGGGAGACAAAATTTTAATTTTTGATAATGAAAAAAATTTTCAAATGGAGGGACGTAATCTGTGTTTTTTATACAGGATTATTTTTCGAATTCGTTCCAAATGGCATAGGCTAAAATGTGTATTAACACTATATTTAATTTACTTCAAATATAGTCAGCTATAATCACTAAAAAAATTATAATATCTTTTTTTTAAAGTAACTATGTGTATTATTTTATAATAACTTGTGTATTTTATTATATTTTTTTTTATGATTTTACATAATTTAATTTTTCATTTAGTGACTGAAAATACATTTCCTTGTTGAGCTCTCTAGTCTTTGCTTTGCAAATCTTACTATCCACTTTAAGAAGTTCCAAAAGATGAAGATAAAAGAAAACCACTGCATCATTTTCTCATAAATTATTATTTTATTTCTACATTATTATTACTATAACTTTCAATTATATTAACTATTTATACATCATCCGTCCTATATTATAAACAAAAGTTATTTTTAAATATATTGAATAATTAATGTATCTGACATAGATCAGATACATTAATTATTCAATATATTTAAAAAATAATTTTTTTTTATAATATGAGACGGAGGGTGTATTTGATAAAGAAGTAGTATAAAAATATAATGATTATTGCAATGTATTTTGCAGGCACTAATTCTAGCAGGTACAGACACTACAGCAGGAACATTAACTTGGACACTATCATTACTTCTCAACAATCGTCAAGTCTTAAACAAAGCCACTCAAGAATTAGATGCACAAATTGGCATGGAAAAAATGGCAATAAAATCAGATTTCACAAAGTTGGAATACATGCAAGCCATCATCAAAGAAACATTGCGTTTGTACCCACCAGCGCCACTCAATGTTCCTCATGAGTCTATTGAAGATTGTACCGTTGGTGGATATCACGTCCCAGCTGGCACGCGTCTCTTAACCAACTTTTCGAAACTTCAACGAGATCCTATGTTATATTCGGATCCGTTGGAGTTTCAACCAGAGAGATTTCTTACTACACACAAGAATGTTGATCTAAAGGGCCAGCATTTTGAGTTGATACCATTTGGTTCTGGTAGAAGAATGTGCCCTGGAATTTCATTTGGTCTTCAACTAATGCAAATAACACTTGCTACTTTGTTGCATGGTTTTGACGTAGTGACTCCTGATGAAGGATCAGTTGATATGGCTGAACATAACGGGCTTACTACAATCAAAGCCTCTCCTCTCCAAGTCGTTCTCACTCCACGCTTGCCTGCCCAAGCTTTTAGTTTAAATTAATGTTCAACTTATAGGGATAAATAAACATGAATTTTCCTCTGCATGGTGTAGTGTGATTTGCAAATACAATGGAGATTCAATTTCTAAATAAAAATGCATATTAAGTTAAACTCAGTTTTTTGTTTTTGCTGAAATTCATTAACGACTTTGCAAATTTATCATAGCCTTGTAAACATTCATTTTATTATTTTTTGTCAAACATTTTTTAATATCTTTTTAATAAGGCAAAATTACAATTTTTTAAATAGTTTTTTTTATTTATTTTACAATTTGATCTTTTAAATTACCATACGTGAGTATCGTTCTCTTTTTTTAACATAGTGATGTTGGAACTTGAAACGACAAGATTGGTGAATACTTGAGAAAATTAGAGTGTGGAGAGGGAAAGAGAAAATTGAGAGAGAGAGATGATTAAGAATGAGAATATTTTCATTCTTAAAGATGAAGATGCTTCCAAGGTATTTATCAAAACAATACAAAAGTGATTGGGACACAATTCACACAATTACAAAACTGAAAAAACTGAAAAACTCGGGGCTGTAACCGGTTACACAAAATCTGTAATCGGTTACAGCTGACACACAATTAATTCTCCTTTCAATGGCAACCGATTACATGCAGATGTTAATCGGTTACACCCTCAAAGTTTTGCATGTTTCTTCAACTCATAAGTGAATTTGGTCTTGCTGTAACAGGTTACACCCTCCGTGTTAGCCGGTTACAACACTTGAAATACCAAAAATACTTTTAACACGCTTAAGTGCTCCAAGTCTTCCATGCCCATGTTCATCTTCAACGTCTTGAACACATCATTTGTCACTCCCTTAGTCAACAAATCAGTCACTTGGTCTTCACTTCTACAATATTCCAATCTTAACTTTCCTTCACTAAAAGCTCCCTCAAGTAGTGAAACATTGTCATACCCCAAATTTTACCCTTAGATTCCTTGATCGTTTGCACATCAGCTTAGGTCAATCATCTATGCATAGCTAACCGATTTATCAGATTTTATTTGTTTGTTTTCACTAATTTTGCTGCAAAAGGTATCAAGAAGTCAAAGAGGCTTTGTGTGTGTTCATTTGGATGGTAGCCCCTTGCAAACTGTGTGAGATTCATGTGGAAATGAAGGGGGTGTGCCCTCATGCTTATGGTCAAGCAGTCATGACATGACCCATGGCCTGAGGTGTATGGTGGCATCAGTTCTAAAGTAACTCATCCAGAAGGTGTATGGCCTGTTGGAATTAAGATTATGAACCAATCATGACTGGGTCTTTGTGCTTCAAAGTAATACAAGTCCATGATTAAAGTTTAGTCTTCAAGCCATTCTTTGTTCTATTCCAAGTTCTAAGTCACACATGGTTTTAAGGGCTACTCGTGGTTTCAAGATGTCTTAAGATG
Source organism: Lathyrus tuberosus (assembly GCA_022829125.1). Lineage (NCBI taxonomy): Eukaryota > Viridiplantae > Streptophyta > Magnoliopsida > Fabales > Fabaceae > Lathyrus > Lathyrus tuberosus. The sequence goes on along the minus strand of JALAZF010000093.1, from coordinate 14,167,694 downwards.
GCCAAGCTGTTTTTAAGATGATCATAAGGAATATCTCAAGAAGATGTTAGCCATGCTTCAAGGCATATTTCAAGGGCCATACTTGGATCAATACTTCGGAGATATCCTGGATGAATTTTGTGTTCCTATCTCATTAAAGTCAAAATTCGAATTATAGTTTCTTATGGTTCAAGGTATTGTTGTGAGTTATTCGTGGTGATGGCACATTGATCTCAAGCTTGAATTTTTGTTGGGCTTTAAATGCATTGTGGTTTTTAAGTTAATTCGGACCCTGGTTCATAGTATCTCAAATTGGGTTGCAATGTGATTTACTCATGTCAAGTTCAATTCCATTCTTTCTTCATGACTAGATTACCAAGTGCAAAGTTGAAGGCTCACATTTTCAGAATATTAAGCTAAAGTTAGTTCAAGGTATTCAAGTTACCATGTAGATTCAAACTTCGAAAATCGACAAGCTTAAAATCAAGGAATATACCAAGGTTCAAATCATAATTGCATTCAAGCATAAAAGTGTCAAGGTTCAAGTTAGTGGCGCCATGAATATTAATAACAAGGACCATCTAGTTTCAAAATTGATTTCAAAAAATAATAACCATGATATTTGAGATTAGAAGGCCAAGTTTCATTCAAGATACACAAGTCATCACAATCCAATGTTTTAAAGAATTACAAAAATTCAAAAAGTGAAAACAACAGCCGAAGGTGCCTTATGTTACTTAAAGCATATGAGTTTTGTTTTAAAAGAACAAATAAATAAAGTAGAGATTAGCGAATATCATCAACTACCATTCCTTTAACCACATCGAAAGGGGCTAGACGAACTGCATCATCATGCAGATAAAAACGTTGTTGTCATGCTTGTTGGCAACAAATCTGATCTGAGTTCTATTCGAAAAGTGTCCACTGAGGAGGCAGAAGACTTAGCAAAGCAGAAAGGTCTTTTCTTCATCAAAACATCCGCGCTAGACTCAAACAATGTAGAACCAGCTTTCCTTGGTCTTCTTTCACAGATATATACAAAAGTCGGTAAGAAACACATCGCTGCGGGTGGACATGAACCAGATTGGAATAAAGTAAATCTTGAATTTGAAGACATCAAACTGAGAATCGAAATACTTCAAAATTGCAAATGAAGTTTCTATGTGATTATCCCGGGAACCAAACTTATCGGACTATGAGTGTATAATAGTCTCAGCCTTCTAGCAACTTCCTTTCGTAAATGCCATCGTCAAACCTGCTGCAAATAATCATCATTAAAGCAAGACGGTCAAGAAAATACTGAATTGATTATGGAGATTGAAATATGTTCGGACATGTTTAAGCCGAAACGGAAATAACATCGTCGTCATAAAACCATGTTCCCCAGCAGCATATATGTTTCCAAGACACATCGGACGAACTCCGATAGGTAATCCTCTTCCTTTGCATCATCTTAATCACATGTAATGCCTATGTTTGTACTTGCCCTCGAATCGTTAGCTTTACGCATTGATTGAGTAATTTAGGGTTCGTGCTATTTCGGTTGAATTGAAGAGGAGTGAGGAGAAACTTGAGGGAATGGGGATGGTTGGGGGTTGAAGGAAGCGTGGCGGAGGTTTGATTTTCCGGCGGTGTGAGCAATCGAGAGAGAAGACGGAGGGAGCATCAGAGAGAAGCGAAGAGATTGATCTCGTTTGTGGCCTTTTGCGAATGTTTATGTTGTAACTAGATTCCCTGCATGCTCGTCCACCCTCCTTGCCATGTGCCCTCATTTTTGGCCCCTTTGATCTGACTCTCATCTGATCAGACGATTGTGGATGAGCTGACTGAGGGTCTACGATAGACCCTCCCTTTTGCTGCCCCTTTCTATCCGTTTCCTTTTTTCTTTTATTTATTTAAATTCATTTCTAACTTTTTTTTTCTTTTATTTAAAATTTAATTCTAACTATTTTTCTATTAAAATTAACCACAACCCTTTTTTTTAATTTTTTTTTAAAAATAACTAGTAAAAAACCCGTGCTATCGCACGTGTCCCGTCCGAATTCACATCACATGTCTACTAAATCGTCATTTGTAAAGTTTGAATTAATTCTTCAATTGGTTAATATTGACATAGTTACAAATATATGTTAATAGTATGCATCAACTTTTAACCATTGATTTGTACTTACAATAAATCGTACAGCCGATTCTCTAACTTCAATTATATGAAACAGCAGCAAGTGAAATATTTAAAAGATTGACATTAAAATGAACAGTCTACAGCAGGTATTTCATAGATACGTTTATATCTACCCGTGTTTACATCTACCCGGCCGGGAATCCAGATGAGTTAACAAAACTCAGTTGAATTCAGATGAGTTAATTTTAAATCTACAGATTTGAATAAATCTACTGATTGAATAATTTTAAATAAAAATAAAAAAAATTTAAAAAAAATTTACAAACCTAAAAGATGGACAGCTCATTCCTACAATAGCCTGAGTAAATATATCAAAATAAAAATAAAATGATCAGCCTATAGTTGATATCGCATAGATTTAATATATAAAATATGGACATTAAAATGATCAGTCTACTGTTGATATCTCATAGATACGTTCACATCTACCCGTAAATATTCACATAGTTTCAAATATCTACTAATATTATGCACCAACTTTTAAGTATTGAGTATTTATAAAAAATTGTACCACCATTTTTCTAACTTCAATTATATAAAACAATATAAAAAAGAAAGATATAAAAGATGGACATTAAAATGATCAGTCTACAACTGGTATCTCATAGATACGTTCATATCTACCAGTGTATCAACATGTAGACTTTTTCTCATTTATAAGCGTGTTGAACCTGTATGTCAATTTATAAAAAGTATTTGTAATTTATTTCTGTTTATAAAAATAATTTTATCAATAGTTGAAATTTTCCCGTTTATTAAAATATTTATAACTTATTTTCGTTTATATTAAATGATTGTAACTTATTTCTGTTTATAAAAAATAATTGTATAGACATGTAAACTTTTTCCCGTTTATAAGTTTTCTAGTACCCGTGTATCCATTTATAAAATTATTTTGTGTTTCAATTTGGATTTTGGTTTTTGATTTCATCTATTTCTATTTTGTGTTTCAATTTGGATTTTGATTTTAGATTTGGATTTCAGATCTTGAACTGTTTCTATTTTGTTCTGGATTATAGGAATAAGGAGCTAGCTCATGTGACTTAGGGAAAAGAGGAATTTTTATGTTATGTTATAGATTTTTTTCTTGATTTTCTGTTCTTTTTTTATTTTATTTTCTGATGTGAAATTTTTAGATATAAATTATTTTTAGATGTGAATTTTATGATATGAAGTTTTAGTTATTAATAATATAAGGTGTTGTTGGGTGTTGATGATGAAGGTGGTGGTGAGGTAGGGGATGAAGATGGTGTTAAACGATGATGTTGATGATGATGAGATATATCGTTGATGATGAAGGAGACAATGAAGAATTTGAAAATTCTGGAGACGAAAGAAAATTTTGATGAATGGAGAATGAAAATACGAAGAAAGGGAAAAAATAGGATTTAAATTTTCTAATTAGTGATATTAGTTTTATTATTAAGAATATAATTTATTAAATCATTCAAAAACTAATAATTAAAATAATTAAATATTCTTGTAATTTAATTTAAAGGATTATTTTTAAAATATAATAATTTGTATTAATTAATATTAAATAATGTTATAACTATGAATTAATGGAATTATTTTAAATAAAAAATATTAAATAATAACTCATCCTAATAATCATTTCCATGTCATTAAAAATATTTTTTCTAGGCTAATCATCAATGCCACATATGCAAAATTGAATGGGGACCAACTAAATCTCAAATGATGTAAAGTTCATGGACCAAAAAGCTGATTTTTAAAATGGGAGGACTAAAAGTTAAAAAACATCGAAGTAGGGGGACCAAAAATGCATTTAAGCCTAAATATTTTATCTATCTTTTTGTCTAGGAAAATTTCATAATAGAAGTTTAACTCTACAAAATTTTTAAACTTTTGTAAATTTTAAAAAATATGTTTAGTATATTTTTGACAAAAATATTATTAAACCTATTTTAAATATATTTTGATATCACTTTTTATCATATTTAATTATATTTAATTCTAAAAATTTATTAAACCTATTTTAGATATTTTATAAAAACTAACAAACCACAATCTCAAAAAGATTCTACGTTTAAGATTAAAGGTAGTATAACGATGAACTTCCAAAAAATATTCTACAATTAAGATTTAAGATTCAACATTAAAGTATATTTTTTTTAAAGGTGAGATAAAAGTAAAATCTATTTTATTAATAACAATGATACTATTTTCTATAACCTTAAAACTCAATAAATGAGTAAATGAAAAAGATCTATGTCCTATTATTTAATATATTATGTACTTTTTATATGATATAAATATTACAATTAAAAAAGAAAATCAAAACTAATTGTCTATATTTAGCATATAATAGAAGACAAAAAATTAAAATAAGTACATTAATTTAATTGGAGAATAATTCAGCTTAATTGATATTTATGTAATAAAATTTGTGTAAAAAAACTTGATTGGAGAGTGCCAATTTAAATTCATGACATTCTATTTTCACTTTTAATAAAAAAAATTGTTCATTAAACATATAGACCAAAAAAATAATAATTAAAGGGTATTAAGAACGGTATTAAAAATATTTTAAAATTTTTTTTTAGATGTGAAATGACAAATACTAATAAAGTATGTAATATAAAATTATAAATATAAAACTTGTTCCACCACCGACACCGTTCAAGACCAAAAATCCTTGAACCCAAAACAGAATCTGTTCTACCACAATCGACATCTTCCTTACATAGATCTGAGAAAATTAGATCAGGATATGGCATGTAACATCAGTATATCTCTCATAAGCATATTCTGAAACTATACACGTCACATTTTCTATTATACGCACTATTATTTAGAACCTGCAAATGTTTCTTCAAGTAAGTTTATGATCGGAAGCAATTCAAAAATAACAGGAACAAATATGTATAACTAACTAAACACATTACTAACAATTGTTCTAACCTGCATAACTCTAATATAACAAATTACTATAACCTGCATGACTCTAATATGACAGCAAATCAATACATTATAATCAAGAAATGCAATTATAACAAATTCATAACCAAAGGACCAGAAGTTGGAAATCAGTTACCTTGTTTCCTCAAATTTTTTAACCACATCAAGCATAACATATATAGTCATTTTCTTCACTTGTTACAGAATTTACTGTTTAGAAACTCTATACAGCTTCCATTGCTGCCTCCAACCCAACTTCATTACTCAATCTATAAAATAGAAAAGATCATTTTTAAGAAAAGCCATTCAAAACAACTTTTATATCGAAGCAATTTCTAGATTTTCATTCTAAAAAAACTTTTAACAAAAAAGATTAAAGTTTAAAAGTTAAAGGCAACAAAAAATATTATTTGAGCAATTTTTCTTACCTCTAATCAAGTCTCCAGATCTGTAAAAACCAAAACAACAATGACCTATCAAAAACCATTCAAAAATAAAGAATCAGAAGGAAGAGAAAAGTTAGATTGAAAACAAAAATATAATGAATCTAAATCTTACCGAATCCAAATCAAACATTAAACCTAAGACACCATACCAATTGCTTACACAGCGAGTATAAGAGATCCACCATATTTTCTAACCGATTTCATTCTCTCATTTGTCTTTGATTAAATCTTCATAAAAATCAACATGCAGCAAGAAACAAACCATAAAATTATACATTTGAATCAACCAATATTAACTCTAGGTGTTCTTTGTTTGAAGAACTTGTAACGGTCCGCATATGTTTGAAGAATCTGGTCACTACCCCGCGAGAGTCCCAAATCCGTCGCCGCCGCCCGGTGGGTGCAAATCGTCGACTACCAAAATCTTCCACCTGCGATGCACCGCCCTCGAAATCTGGGGAAAAAAGAAAAACCACACCAACACAAAAAATAATTATCAAAGAGAAAGTTTTTTCAGAGGAGTCGACCTTGGCTAGCAAAGGGGAAGATGAAAATCTGGAATTAAAAGGTGGATGATGGAGAAAGGATATCAAATAGGAAGAGTTATGGTTGTTTAATTCATTGAATGGAAGAATATGCAAAGACATGCCTTTAAGTTTGATCAAATTCCCAAAGATATTTTGCAAAGATCAAGGTAGCTTGCACAGCTTCTAACGGGTTTAGGGTTTACCGTGAACTTAATTTGCCAATCCAGGCCAACTTACCGAGCATCAGCTCCAACTTGATATGCTATGCATGCAACAACATTATGAACACAACAGCAACTACAACCACAATTAAAATCACAATTCAACTTTAGCACTACGCCTACAACTTAATTCTTGCCAAAAATTAAAGGCAATGCAACAAAATTCACACCTGCAACTTCATAATTAACCACAACAATACTACTGTCAATTTACACCATAATCCATATCATCCAAATTATTTTACCAATAATTACTCGAAATTATCCGGACAGTGTTACTAAAACCGATTAATTATTCTTCTGCTATAATTACTACAGTTTCTACTCTGCTTTAATTTTTATTAAGACTATTCTGGTACTGTTATTATACAACAAGTCCTGCTATGTTTAATCACTATTCTGCTTTAATTATCCTTCTACTAAGGTATCACTGTTACTGATACTAGAAATATTACCTGCTATCATGACTGCAGTATTTTCTTATTAATAATTCACTAAATCACTAATTCTGCTTTTCTGTTAATCTACTGTTACTAACATATTAATATCAATAATATATGTTTTCTGATACACATGTACCTCCAAAGCCACTTCCACACGCACACGGGTAGAGGTGGCTTGCGCCACCCTTAACATAAGACCCAGGTGGCTTGCGCCACCATTATCTCATGTGGCCTACGCCACCCTTAATTACCAACCACCGGTGGCTTGCGCCACCATTAATCCACACACAGGGGTGGCTTGCGCCATCCCCCCCCCCCCCCTTTTTTGTTTTTTTTAATCTATTCCAATTAAATCCTACCACAGACCCAAAACAACACATATGGTTTTAGCAACATGAATTTGTTCACCGAAACAGAGATAATAACCCGATACGAAAACAACAGAAAATCGGTATATTCTCCGACACAATTCGCACACAGTGACTATTTTATACGAACCCAAATCCCACATATTATTCATCAACTACCCTGTTATAGAGTCAGAACCCCACCCTTACCTTGGATTGAATGTTGCTCTAAAACTCTGATTGGATTCTCGTTCTCGCGGCCTCTCCGTATCCTCCTTCAAACCCTTGTTCCTCTTCTCTGTAACTTCCCCGTTCTTGTTCTCTTACTGCTACTTTCTTTTCCTTCTCATAATTCTAAATACCTAATAATATAACACTATTATTCCATTTGTCTTATTGAGCCTCATTTCTACACCCCCACTATTACTACTTCTAATTATCAAAGCCCAAATAATATAATCTAGTATTATTTCTAATACTACATTTATCACTTAATCAGTTTAATTAATTAATCCAACTAAAGCCAACACAACTTAAATCAATTAAATTAATTCAACTAACACCGACATCGCCACTCAACACAACATTTCGACAACCAACACAAATCAAATAAATAATACGCCATTTGTCACATTTAGGGGAAATGACTGTTATCTGCAGTTATTTTATTTGTATATAAATAGGTAGTCCTAGTAGGAAAAAGGTGTGTGCATTTCAAATTTGTACAAGTTATTCAAATTACTCAAAGTAGCCGTGTGAGAGAAACGAGTCATTATGGAAACAATGTACGTTTGAAGAAAACACCAGTTTATTACTTGCATTTCTTTATGAAATTTAAGTTTGTTTACAATACTCTTTAAAATTCTGCAAATTTTATTCTTGTCACGTTACTTTCATTTCACCAGTTATTTACCAATTCCAAGTTCTAGTTATTTTATTCAGTCGAAAATTACCAATTGTGAGAACAATAATAAAAAAATGATGAAAAGGTTAGAGTTTTACTCAAATTGTCAACATTTGTAACGCACTGTGTCCTAGGATTTGTGTGGTCGGTCCTGTTAGTAAACTAATTCCACAAATTAGAAGACCAGAGGTTGTTTGCTGAATTTCAAGGCGAACAAATTGGCACGCCCAGTGGGACCTTGTGCTTTTTTGACAATTTTCAAACCTTTATTTTTTTAAATTTTCTTTTCCTTTGTAGTCGTCTTCGTTTTGTTGTATGAAATTAAGGAGCGGTAAGATTACCGAAAATAACGAAGAAAGACCCAGAAGGAGACGAGTACGTAAAATGGCGAATCCAAATCTGCCTAACAACCAGAATCCTACGAATAATGAAGTACTACCCCCTAATCCTTCGACTAGGGGCAATACGACCTCAATATCAATATCAGAGGCTATGCAATCAACAGCGGGTTCAACACCTACGCATTCGATCCCTCAAAATGCGCCAAGTTTTTCTACTACGGGGTCTCTAATGCAACAAAGGAAACCCTCTCCTCCAGGAAGCATGTACAGGCCTTTTGTGTCTGGTTTTACGATGCCTTCATTAAACCGAGATCAACCATATGGAATGCCAACTACGGTGATGTCAAGTTTACATAATGCGCCACCAATATATACAGAGCCCATGTTTAATGTAACTTCGCCTTTGCAAGGATCAGGGTTTGGCGCAAACCATATAGGGAGAACGAGTCAGCCTTTGGCAACAGGGTATCAAACCTATGTGCCAAGTATCACTAATCATTCTGCGCAAGTGATTAGGCAACAAATAGATGAGAGTAACCATGACATGGCTTACATGTTGACTCAATAAATGAGGGTTGTATTTAACCCATTGATTCAAAACACCGCTCAAACGAACCAACAATTGGCAGCGCAAATGGCGCGTATTGCCGATTTTTTTGGTGTTCCCCAACCCATTCGAAGAGAGCAGGTAGTCCAAAACCCAAGGATAGTCGTCGAAGAGGAACCTACTATAAACCAAAGACAAATAAATGCTCCTCAAGCGAACCCTAGAGACCAAGAAGTAGTGGTCGAACCACCCCGAGTCGAAATTCCTGTTCAGCAAGAACCAATGAGGGTGTTGGTAAATAGGGGTCAAGACGCTGATGATTTTGTGCAACAAAGACGTTGTAATAACAGGCCAGCAGAAAACAACTTAGTAGCCATGGTCGAAAGAACAATGGCTCGAAATGGGGTAAATGTAGGACTACAGAGGCCTAGTTACACATCATCCTTATCTGAATATATCTTGCAGGAAGATTTACCCCCAAGATGGAAAGTCCCCAAGTTCACTAAGTTTTTAGGAGACACGAGTGAATCAACAGTCGAACATGTGGCCCGTTACTTGATCGAAGCAGGCGAAATAGCGTACAATGAGAACTTGAAGATAAAATATTTTCCGAGTTCTCTGACGAAAATTGCTTTTACTTGGTTTACATCTTTGCCTGCAGGTTCGGTCCATACATAGACCCATTTGGAAAGATTGTTCCATGAACAATTTTATATGGGACAAACAAAGATGAGTTTGAAGAATTGGCTAGCGTTAAGAGAAAATTCTCTGAGCCAATTGATGATTACTTGAATAGGTTTAGGTTGCTTAAGGCAAGATGTTTCACACAAGTTCCTGAACATGAGTTGGTTGAAATGGCCGCTAGTGGCCTTGATTATTCGATCAAAAAGAAATTAGACACACAATATTTGAGAGACATGGCCCAATTGGCTGATAGAGTTAGATAGGTTGAAAGACTAAAGGCTGAAAAAGCTAGAGCCAATAAGAATAAAAAAGAGAGAGTGGCTTATGTCGGAGTGCGTCAAGATGAGGACGAAAGTGAATCATCAAATTTCAACGAACAGGAAATCGATTTGGCATAACTGAAACAGGGTCCGCCATATACTTGTAAAGTTTTGGCTCCGTCAAACGGGAAGGACCCAGTCGAGTCTGAAAAGAATGATAAGTTCCCCAGAAGGACTTATATGTTCGACGTTACCAAGTGTGACGAAATATTTGATTTATTAGTCAAGGATGGCCAACTGATAGTGCCACATGGTACTAAAGTGCCTCCTCTAGAACAACAAAAGAAGAGAGGTTTTTGTAAGTACCATAATTTCTTGGGTCATAAAACGTCTCAATGTTTCCTTTTCAGGGATTTGGTGCAGAATGCAATTCGCGATGGAAGACTCAAATTCGGTGACAAGTCAAAGTCGCATATGAAAATTGATTCTAATCCAATGCAGGTGGCAGAAGCTCATTATGCTAAACCATTCACAGTGAACATGGTGGAGGCTGGAGAAGGTTTCGACTACAGCTTTGAGATGATCGAGGCCACCGAAGGTTTCGACAACAATGTAAATATAGTGGATATCACTGAGATCCCCACTGATGAAAGTGATGTCGAAGAGGTCTCCAATGGCTTCATCAACCATCCTGTGATGATCAAGGTTATTGAACACCTAGATGAAGGACTTATAGAAAACTGCATTAACAATGAAGCTACTGAAGGTTTCAGTGACATTAACAACAAGGCCACTGAGGGCCTCAACAACATTAATACGGAAGTTGCTGAAGTTTTCGACAAAGTCAAAGATGAAGCTGCTGATGGCTTCACCCAAACCAACAGAGGGACTATTGAAGGTTCTTGCAAACCAGTTACTATAGGGATTCTTCGACAGATAATGGAAGACCCTAAGGAGAAGGTGGTCGAGTTTCGCTGCCAACATGATGTTAAAGGCTTGCCTTTGAAGATTCACACAAAAGGTGATCACGAAGATTTTGACCTATCTAAGAAGAAACATGAGGTTGACGAAGGGCTCAGCCGGAGAATGAACAAATTGAGCATTGCGACTGAGCCAACCGCCAATGTGAACATGGTGGAAGTGTCCCAGAAGGTCCCAGTGTAAATCGACGAGGAGCGTCGACGAGAAGAGTACCAGAAGGTGGCATACCCAAAAGAAGAAGAGAATTTGGTAGAGTTTATTCAAAGATTCCAGAAGAAAAGATCTGAGGCGATGTTATGCCCTCGCTGCAGCGCTGTCTTCGATAAAAAGGCAGCAGAAAACTTGGAAGGAATCGAGAGGGCTAAAAGGAGAGGAAATTGGGGGGATGTGCCATCTACAAGAAAGGAGAGATTCGACCCTAGAAGGGGAGATCGAAATAAGAAAAGGCTGGGAGGAAGGTATCCAAACCCCTTCAAACCTACAAACAAAGTCCTAGATGATAAATGGGTTCAACCAATTCGCCAGGCTCAGGGCCAGAGGAAATAGAAGAACTTTGAGGTGCAAACGGGTTCCTCGTTGACCGGAAAGAAAGAAAGTGAGAAGCCCAGGAGAATGCCTTACCCTTCAGAGAATTATAAGGGTAAGAACCCAATGTCAAAATCTCAATGGAGGAGGTTTCAAAGGAGAAAGAAGGCGGAGAGAGAGGCTGCAGGAAAAAGCAAGGCAGAAACTAGCAGCAAGAACCAAACTGTGAGTCAGAAAGAGGAGTCCATAGACAATGAACAACGCAGTATACCTGAACAAGTGTCGTCGAAAGAAGATATAAACAGAGATGACGAGATAATTGATGACTTCAAATCAGAATCAGAGGTATCCTTCGATGTTATGTGCAACGTAGTCTTAGTGCTCCCTAGGGAGTACGATCAGGTGATGGAGGTCGAAGAGGAAGAGGAAGTCATGGAAAGTGAAACCACAAGGCACAGACCAGTGTGCTACTATATAATGAATAACATATGCGTTGAGGAGCAAAATGTATTTTTCGAAAGGCCAGACGACTCCATGCGAAGTCACCTTAAACCTCTATTTATAAAAGGAAAAGTGGAATATGTGGGGGTGAACAAAATCCTAGTCGATGGAGGAGCGACAGTAAATCTAATTCTGCACTACATGCTGAAAAAGATTGGCAAAGACGATTCAGACACCAAGCCCCACAACATGGTTTTTTCGAACTATGAGGGAAAAGTAGGGACAACAATGGGTGTAATACAAGTAGATTTGACATTCGGAACAATTACTAGGCCGACGATGTTTATGGTGATAACTTCAAAGGCAAATTACAATCTCCTCCTAGGAAGAGAATGGATACACGACATAGGTGTCGTTCCTTCGTCAATGCATCAGAGGATAATAATTTGGCGCGCTGATGGAATAGTGGAGAACATAGAGGCTGATCAGAGTTATTTTCTAGCTGATGTAAACCACGTTGATCGCCGAAGTTTCGACAGAAACTTGGCCCACATTGCTCCTTGCAGTCCAGCAACATTCGACCTGACGGCAACAGATAATGCTTTTTGTTCGTTATACCTCCACCCCACACATGGGTTCCAATGGGATAGGGAGGTGGTTGGTGAGACGAATTACATCTTCGGAACTACACACATACAGCCAACTGGATGGGGTAGTGAGTTCAGTGACAATGAGTGAGTCACTAGCGCTCGAAAAGACCGCGACTTATATAGCCGAGAACAAACTCAAAGCGGCTCTAGAGGCCGAAGTGAAGTACATGGCTGTCGAAGCCAATCAGGTCGAAGAAGACCAACAATGTCCTCACAAGGATTTTGATGAAAGTTCTCTCGATGGAGAATTGGGCGAATGGCAGAATCAAAGGCTTGATGCCATTTACGACGATGAACCTTTGGGCTTCGAGAAGGATCCATTATCAACAGATATGAAGATGGTGGCGCAGGATCCGCTTGAAGAAATCGACTTGGGATTGGGGGCCGAAAAAAGGCCAACCTACATAAGTGCAAAATTTGATCCCCAACTCAAAGTCGAAATAGTCCAGCTGTTGAAAGAGTTTAGAGATTGTTTTGCATGGGACTATGACGAAATTCCTGGCCTAGACAGGTGGTTGGTCGAATTGCAGCTGCCCATAATGCCTGGGAGGAAGCCTGTGAAGCAAACCCCAAGGCGTTTTGCCCCAGAGATCCTGTCAAAGATCAAAGAGGAAGTCGAAAGGCTTTTCAAATCTAAATTCACCCGTACGACCAGGTATGTCGAATGGATTACTAACATAGTTCCAGTAATAAAGAAAAATGGCAAGTTAAGGGTATGCATTGATTTTCGAGACTTGAATTCAGCTACCCCAAAGGATGAATATCCTATGCCAGTGGCGGAAATGCTTGTCATTTCTGCCGCAGACCATGAGTACCTCAGTATGCTTGATGGGTACTCTGGCTATAACTAAATTTTTATTGCTGAGGAAGATGTTCCAAAAACGGCGTTTCGATGCCCTGGAGCCTTAGGCACCTACGAATGGGTGGTGATTCCTTTTGGCTTGAAAAATGCTGGAGCAACTTATCAGCGAGCAATGAATTCGATTTTTCACGATTTCATTGAGACTTTTATGCAGATTTATATTGATGACATTGTTATTAAGTCTGTTTCAGGTGAAAGTCACATTGACCACCTTCGACAGTCCTTTGAAAGGATGAGGAAGTATGGTCTAAAAATGAATCCTCTCAAATGTGCGTTTGGTGTGCAGGTGAGAGACTTCCTAGGCTTTGTGGTCCACAAGAAGGGGATCGAAATAAACCAAAATAAGGCCAAAGCAATAATGGAGGCGAAATCGCCATCAACAAAGAAGGAATTGCAGTCTTTACTTGGGAAGATTAATTTTCTCAGAAGGTTTATCTCCAACCTTAGTGGGAAGACGCAAGCCTTCTCTCCTCTACTTTGACTAAAAAAGGAAAACTTTGCATGGGGGCAAGAGCAACAAGATGCCTTCCACAAAATCAAGGAGTACTTGACGCATCCTCCTATTTTGATGTCACCTTGTAGAAGTAGAAGTATGAGGTTGTACATAGCCGCGTCAGATAAGACAATAGGGAGTATGTTAGCCCAAGAGGATGAAAATGGTGTCGAAAGAGCCATTTATTACCTCAGTAGAGTCTTAAATGATGCAGAAGCTAGATATAGTATGATCGAAAAGTTGTGTTTATGTGTATACTTTTCATGTATGAAGTTAAAGCACTATATAAAACCAGTTGATGTTTATGTTTCTTCCCATTTCGACGTAATAAAACATATGTTATCTAAACCAATTTTGCATAGTCGAATTGGAAAATGGGCTTTAGCATTAACTGAATATTCCTTGACATACTTACCATTAAAAGCTGTCAAAGGACAAGTGGTGGCTGATTTTATAGTCGACCATGCCATAAACGAAGAGTCTGTGGACTATGTCAAAATAGAGCCATGGAAGTTATATTTCGATGGTTCTAGTCATAAGAATGGAATTGGTGTAGGAATTTTGATTATTTCTCCTAAAAGAATTCCAACAAAATTCAATTATAAAGTCGAAGGACTGTGTTCAAATAACGAAGCCGAATACGAAGCTTTAATAGCAGGACTTGAAATTTTATTGGTATTGGGGGCAACTAGAGTCGAAATAATGGGAGACTCTGAGTTAGTAAAGCAAATAACCAAGGAGTATAAGTGTGTCAAAGAAAATTTGATCATGTACTTCGTAGTAGCTAATCGACTATTGAAGCAGTTCGATATGGTTACAGTTCGACATATTCCTCGAATAGAAAACCAGGAGGCAAATGATTTAGCACAAATAGCCTCCGGATACAAAGTGTCCAAAGAGAAATTGTAGAAAGCCATCGAAGTAAGAGGAAGAGTCGTGTCAACTAGGTTATCCCCTTCAGATCTGGAGATAATAAAGCTAGGATACGCTGACGAAGAAAACTTTGAGATTTTTAACGTGGATGATGCAAGGGTTGAAGATTGGAGGAAACCTATCAGGGAATACTTACAAAACCAAAATAGACCGGTTGAACGAAAAGTCAAGTATCGAGCTTTAAGTTATGTGCTTTTTGGAAACGAATTATTCAAGAAAACTCCAGAGGGGATATTGCTGAAGTGTTTAAGCGAAGCTGAAGCGTACATAGCCTTGTCGAATGTGCATAGCGGGGCATGTGGCGCCCATCAAGCTGGACATAAGATGAAATGGCTATTATTCCGACAAGGAGTATATTGGCCAACTATGTTAAAAGATTGCGTCGAATTTGCCAAAGGTTGCCAAGAATGTCAGGTACACGCAGGAATACCGCATGTTCCTGCAAGCGAATTACATTCTATAATAAAGCCTTGGCCATTTAGAGGTTGGGCTTTAGACTTAATTGGAGAAATTCGACCGGCCTCTTCAAAAAGCCAGAGATATATTTTGGTTGGGGTCGATTATTTTACAAAGTGGATCGAAGCCATACCTTTGGTGAATGTGGATCAGTAAGCAATAATTGAATTTATCCAGAAATATATCATTTATAGGTTTGGGATCCCTGAAACAATAACAACAAATCAGGGATCTATGTTCACTGGTAAGAATATGCAAGCATTCGCGAAGGAAACGGGGTTCAAGCTTCTTACATAAACACCTTATTACGCTCAGGCCAATGGACAGGTCGAAGCAGCAAATAAAGTCATAATCAGTTTGATAAAGACGCATGTAGGAAGAAAGCCTAAAAATTGGCACAAGACTTTGGATGAAGTTCTATGGGCTTGTCGAACATCCCCTAAAGAAGCTACAAATACAACTTCTTTTCGACTAAAGTATGACCATGACGCAGTCTTGCCAGTTGAGATATATTTGCAATCGACCCGAATTCAAAGACATCATGAGATTCCGTCAGATTCATATTGGAACATGATGATAGATGAGTTAGTCGATTTGGATGAAGAGAGGTTAAAAGCGCTAGATTTATTGAAAAGGCAACAAGAAAGAGTAGAAAAATCTTACAATAAAAAGGTAAAAAACAAAGCTTTTTCAATTGGTGATCTCGTCTGGAAAGTTATTCTTCCCATGGATCGAAAAGATAGATTAATGGGGAAATGGTCCCCCAAGTGGGAAGGACCTTTTCAGATTGTAAAAATATTTTCGAATGGCGCATATGAAGTTAAGGAACTAGAAAAGGATAAAAGAGTACTGAAAATAAATGGGAAATATTTGAAAAAATATAGACCCATGTTGTAGGAAATTAAAATAACGACGGAATAATGTTACGAAAAGAAATAATACAAGTTGGTGAAATTCGCCAAACAAATGGCTTAATTGTCATTACAAATAAACCAATAGGCCTCAAAGGGCTAAGTAACATTACAACTTCAAATTAGAAAGAGATTTCTTCAATTTGTTGAACTTCGACCGTTGAATCTGAATTCGACATTCACAAAGAGCTTTGTTGGTCGAAAGTTCTTATATTTCTTTGCCTAATGTTTGAGCTCTGTCAGTGTGGTGTACTCCCACTTCCAGTTCTTTGTTAATTTCATCTTGCTTGACCTGTTGCAGTTCCTCCTTACATTTTTTCTCCTGGGAAATTTTCTCTTGGAGCGCAGCTATTTGTTTCTCCCACTTCAGAATATTTTCGTCACAACTGGCAGCTTCTTTCTTGTTCTTTTCAGAAAGTTCTCCCAGTTCAGTCACTCTAGTAGTGGAGGCTGCAACGGCATCCCATTCAGCAAGTTGAGTTTCCGACTTGTTTTCTATCTTTTTCGAATAATCTCGTAGCCGGTTGAAGTCTGCTACTACCAGGTCGATTAGTGTGGTTAAGTCCACCACAACGTCAGTTATTTCAGCAGGAGCGTCAGTTATTTCAGCAGGAGCTTCCAAGACATTGACTTGCTTTAGGATTTTCTTAAGGTTGAACTGAGCAGACGAATCATTCTCCAAAAGCTGAAACAGGTCCACCTCAAGGATGTGTTCTCGAATTTGGGCTAGTACAACATCCATAGATTTGGCACCAGAAACAACCCTTGAGGTGGTCGAACTGCTATGGGAAGAGTCATAAAAGGTGTGACGTGTGCTGAGCACAACTTTCAAATATTCTAAGTGCCGCTGCACCTTCATGTTCTCAAGTTCTTCGTGAGAGAAGTTAGTCGAATTAGTATTTGGCGAACTAGTCTTAGCACGTTTGGGGGAGTTCTGCGTGTCACGTTCTTTTTCCTCGTCAGCAGCGATTCCTGGAGTGGGTTCTTTATCACCTTCGATTTATTCTTCTTTTTCGACATCAGAACCAGGCTCCTCATCCTTATCTTCATCATCCTGCTTCGAATGAATGGGTGACTTATCATCAGGATGGTCTTCTGTGATCATGGTTTCATTAGCCATTTCAGTTTCCCCACCAGTTTCGACTAAGATGTCATTTTTGGGGCTGGTTTCTTCTCCTATCTTGTCTTGAGCAAGATGTTGTTGTTGGAGAGTAGCAACTGGTTGGTTGACCTCTGTCGCAGATTCCTTTGTCGAACCTTTTGGAGACTGCTTTGAAGGACTGGTAGGTTTATAGGTGGGATCACTGCTGGTCTTTGGAAGTACTTGGACAAGAGGGTGTCCATGGGTATCAACTTGGACCTGAAAAGACAAATCAAGTTAAGACAAATAAGTATGACCATAAGAAAAGAGTTTAGCTGTCGAATGTCAAAACACACCTGGGGGGGGGGGGGCAACAGTTTTAAAGCTGGAATTTTCACTCTCTTCAGGAATGGGTGGAACTTGCATAACTGGACTTGTTGGGGGAGTTTTCTCCAGAGTTCTGACGATAGAGGACTTTTGTGGGGGAGGTTTCGACATTTTTTTCTTTTTCTTGGAAGGTTGTACCTGATCGGGAGACTCGTCACCAGATTCAACAGCAGGAGTTTCAGTTTCTTGCTCTTTCCTTTTCTTCGGCGTTGGAGGAGGTTTTCGGCTTCCCTAAAAATGACAACAAAGTTTAATTAGCATTTAAAACAAAATAATAGTAATATTGGCGAAATGAGAAATAGAGTTATACTCTCGCCAGGGGTTTTTTAGTTCTGTTTTGAGGGCCTTCCTCAACTCCTGCAGTCGAACATTCAACAGCTGGTTTCTTTGCAGTTATTTTCAAAGCTAAGGGAAAAAGGAAGAAATTAGAGATAAAGTTTGAATAAATATGCTTGAATAATAAGTAAAGGATGTCGAAGGTGTCCCCATTCCACACCTTCAAGTATTGGAGTTTCAACGCGAACGTGTTCTATGCCAATATGAAGGTGACCTTTGAAATTGTCCAAGGTATACTTAGTCGGAACCACTCGCTTAGCGTGTTTTTGGTAATTTTGGCGAAGAATTTTCATCGAATCCCCGCAAATGAACCAATCTGGAAACAGAGGGCTAAGAGCCACGCCAAATTCAGCAGAAGGGAGAGGGGGAAACTTTGGTGGATGAAGATTGAAAGCTAACTCATAACGTTGATCTGGTCGAACGTATGGAGGTAGTTTAAAATCATCCAGTTTGCTCATAAATTTTTGCTTCAAAGTAACTGCTGCTTCGCTTATGGTTCGACTAAGTTCATTGGGCCTATAAGCAGTTTCAAAGTAGTTCTGGAATGCTTGGATTTCCTTGACGTGTCTCGAACTACCTTTCTTGGTCCTGTCCTGCACGAGGTTAAAAGCTTTAGTTAGCTGGATATTGAAGGAAGGCACGTCGAAAAACTGGGTGGTGTAGTAATCTTTCCACCATTCATCGAATTCCTGAGTACAAAGGAAGGACGGTCGAAAGACCACTGGTTGAATCTCGACCAGGTTAGAATACTTCTTCAATAATTTTAAACACTTATCTTCGTTGTGGAACATGTTGTAGTGAATGAGAGAACCTTTTCTGGAAAATAGGGGTTTTGGTTGTATCTGAATTAACCCAAACTGTCGAGAGACAAAGTTGGGCTGGTAAGCAACCTAAGAGATCTTTGACTTTCCAGGGCTAATTCTGGAAGCTAGAAGTCTAGGTGTCAGGAAGGATTCCTAGACATTGAGGAAATCATCTTCTTCAGTTTTCGACTCCACGTGTAGTCTTCTAGTGGACCATTTTGGTCCAATCACCCTGTTGGCGAAAGGGGCCATACCGGGGGTAAAGTTGTAGCGTTTGGTGAACATCATGACGTAACTAGTAAAAGCTTGTTGGAGGCTCAGTCCTTCGTCAGTGGGTGTCAGTTGCGCCAATCTAGTCCCTTCAACCCTCATGTCCCTCAAAGCGTCTTCATTCACAGGATTTCTGATAGGGAGAGAGGCTTCAAAAGTGGCATTAAGCCATAATTGCATAATCCAAAACGGTAATGACAAAAGAAGGTTGCCTTTATCCTTGATGGTCTTGAGGAAAGTAACACCTTCACTCAGAGATTCGTAAAGATTTGCTAAGATCATTTCACTCAGGCATAATCGATGCCCAACATGAAGCTGATTTGTCATAGTAGTATAACGTTTGGCTACTTGGAGTGACCTGGAGCAAAAGATACATCTCGACAGCCAGAGTGCCAGGAAAGCTACATGTTCCTGATCAAAGACTTCCTTAGTCTCTTCATCATGATAATTGGCAATGTAAGCTGTGAAGGTGGCCTTGTTCATGTCGAATCATATAGAATCATCAGATAAAACGTTGGGGTCATAGTCTACTCCTAACGGGATAAGGCCAGTGATGGAAGCAACGTCAAATAGGGTAGGGGTAATCATCCCACAAGGAAGATGGAAATTGTTATAAGTATTGTCCCAGAAGTAGAGGGAAGACAGGAGCATATTTGGGCAGTAACCTGGTCCTACTTTCGACAGTTGAATCAAGTCGAAAATACCTATGTCTTTCCAAAAGTCAGCCTTAACTTTTTCAATCTTCGCCAGCCAAGCTAAATAATCAGAGGGATCTTTCGACAAGGGACAAGATCTAAAAATTCTGGCATGGTTCAGATATTCTAAGCTTATGGGTTCTTCAGAGGGTGAGCCTTGGCCATCAACAGTGGATTTCTCATCTATGGCCTTTTCTTTATCAGTTCTAGGTTTAACCCCATTAGCTATGGGTTTATAATGGTGATAAGTGGGAAAAAATTATTTTACCTTCACTGGATCTAATTTTAAATCAGGCAAAGGCCCTAGCATTGCATATGATTTACCAGAAATTAGAACAGGGATTAGTACCTGGGATCGAAAAATGCGCCTTTTTTCTTCTTGATTAGGAGGTTCAGGCACATATTGTTGGTTTCCCACCACCTTTGGGCCAAGGTTTTTGTGGACAGGTGATAAAGCTTTAGAGTTTTTTGGAGCTTTATTGGAAGTTGTTGGAGCTGTGGAAGACGCCATGATTGAAGAGAGAAGTTGCAGAGAAAATCAGTGAAGAAGAAGAAATATGGGAAGATTTTTACTCAAGAAGAAGAAGAAGTGTAAAAAAGTGGAAAGAAGAGTTTTTGACTTATTTATAGATGTTAAGGAGAGGTGACTGAAGCGGTTGAGATTCAGAAATCTTTTCATTAAAAGAAGAGATCATGGGGCACGTGGCAGTTGTGAGTGGATGGATTGAAACGGTGGCAGTTGAGTTTGTCACCCACGAATTACTAGGGATTAGAGTAGTGATGATGAAAATGGTTAGAACGTGGGCTGAAGAGACGTTTCAGAAAAGTGTAATGATGATCTTAAACGTCATAGGTGTCCAATTATAGGAACAATCAATGTGGTAAATTACTGAAGGCGTCGAATCATGTTGCCAAAAAATGCCTTTCTCATTGGTAATCGAAAAGGCATTTATTGGGGGGCAATTTGTAGACGACTATTTTCGACGCACAATGGATTGATCAGAAAACAAGAATAGTGGGAGGTGGTCGAAATATTTCGACTCAGGATTTGGTGCTAAACTGAAAAGTCAGTCGAAGATGGTGTGGAAACAAGAACAAGTTGTTTGAATTTTTCTAAGTAATAAAGAAGTTCATTTTCGACAGTTTGGCTTGGAGGACTATCTCGACAGATAATTTGAAATTCAAAATTGAGAGGGAGATGCAGTTTAAAAGAGCAGACGCGTGGAGCATATCAGAGGCAAGGAAGCATGCAAGACGCCATTTGTCACATTTAGGGGAAATGACTGTTATCGACAGTTATTTTATTTGTATATAAATAGGTAGTCCTAGTAGGAAAAGGTGTGTGCATTTCAAATTTGTACAAGTTATTCAAATTACTCAAAGTAACCGTGTGAGAGAAACGAGTCATTATGGAAACAATGTACGTTTGAAGAAAACACCAGTTTATTACTTGCATTTCATTATGAAATTTAAGTTTGTTTACAATACTCTTTAAAATTCTGCAAATTTTATTCTTGTCACGTTACTTTCATTTCACCAGTTATTTACCAATTCCAAGTTCTAGTTATTTTATTCAGTCGAAAATTACCAATTGTGAGAACAATAATAAAACAATGATGAAAAGGTTAGAGTTTTACTCAAATTGTCAACATTTGTAACGCACTGTGTCCTAGGATTTGTGTGGTCGGTCCTGTTAGCAAACTAATTTTACAAATTAGAAGACCAAAGGTTGTTTGCTGAATTTCAAGGCGAACACTACCATGGAGAAGTGGCCCAACTTAAAGAACACTAAAACAAACCTAAATCTGATTTCACCGACAATTGTTTAAGGAGCTACTTAGTCTAGGACAAAGCCCAAATTGATCAGGGTCATAACACCATGTGAGGGTGCCCATATAGCCCGCTATCCATCAATTTGTCCAAAATCGTTAGATCCATCTAATGATGCTAATAGATGACCAATTAAAATAACTAATGTTAACCCTTTAAAAGAACCGTCCTCCAATAATGTTCTAACAGTACACTTGATCATAGTTTTATGATCCTTATATATCATCAGATGATACACTATAGTCTTATGATATCTGTCCCACAAGACAACCGTCTCTAGCAGAAGGTTCTATATACTCAAAACACTAAAATCTCACAATAAAAATGAGATTGTAAACTAGACTTAGAGTACACACTATTTTAAAATCTTAAATTTTACAATTCAAAATATTTGCAAATACATTGTTTTTAAATCTCATACTTACAATCATCGTTGACTTGATCCCCAAAATGTTTTGCAAATACACTCTCCAAAAAAAACCTTACTAAGAGCACCTTGCCGGAATGTGTTATCAAATTTATCACCACCAATAATATCATCACTTGAAGACAAAAGGTTCACCATATAAAAAAATATTTTTGGTGATCAATGTATTTCATAAAATTAATTTTTAAATTATATTTACAATTATGATGGAATTTAAAAGTAGAGCGCAATTAGAGACGTGTTTCCTCTTTCTCTATAAAGCAACAAAGGGTAGGCGGTAGCATTTTTTTTAGAGTGGTATCTTTTCATCCGTACTGACTAATCCACCCAAGAGCTTTTGTTTCACACGTAGCCTCCGAAAGTTAAACCTAAACACCTTCGAATTCAAAACCTCAAAGGGAGCAAACCCTTGAGACCCAAATACCCTCCCACTAGGCCAACCCTCTCGGGTTGGTAGCATCTTGAAATCACATTAAATAGAGACCAAAATGATATTTGTTTCTTCTATAGTCCTCGTTCATCCTTGTTTATAAAATCAAATCTACAGAGAAAAATATCTAACGCGCTAGATCGATCTAATTTCTTACGCTAAGCAAAAATATGACGAATAATTTGGTCTCATTTTCGACCCTGCCAATCACCATATGCGCTACGTTATTGTTTCTCCTGGTTCTCTTTTGGCTACGTAGAAGCAACCGTAGTAAAACTGGTGTTGGAGCCAAAAAGACACCACCAGAAGTCGCCGGAGCTTGGCCTTTAATCGGCCACCTCCACCTCTTAAGCGGGTCCCAGCCACCTCATGTCACGTTGGGAAAGTTAGCAGACAAATACGGACCCATCTTCACCTTACGCTTAGGTGTTCATCGAACCTTAGTCGTAAGCAGTTACGAAATGGCGAAAGAATGTTTCACAGTAAACGACAAAGCGTTTGCTTCGCGTCCAAAATCTGTAGCCTTTGAAATTCTAGGGTATAACTTCTCCTCGTTTGGTTTTAGCCCCTACGGTTCCTATTGGCGCACCATGCGCAAGATAGCGACTGTTCATGTCCTCTCCGCTCAACGCACAGACACTGCTGAAGCACGTGATGGAATCTGAAGTGAAGATAGCAATGAAAGAGAGTTATGGCTTTTGGGAAAAGATGAAGAACGATGGTGGTTCTGAAAGGGCAATTACGGAAATGAAAAAATGGTTTGGGAACATAGCGTTAAACGTAATGTTTAGAACGGTGGTGGGAAAACGGTTTGACGGTGACGAGGAAGAGAATCAACGGATAAGAAAAGCGCTTAGGGACTTGTTTGATCTCACCGGTTCGTTTGTTATATGTGACACGTTGCCGTATTTGAGATGGTTGGATTTGGATGGAAAAGAGAAGGAAATGAAGAAAACTGCGAAGTTGTTGGATGAGTTTGTTTGCGCGTGGCTTGATCAACATAAACGGAATAGAAAACCTGCAGGCGGCGAACATGACTTCATGGACGTTCTTCTTTCCACCGTTGATGATCAGGATTTGGACGGTCGTGATTCTGATACCACAATCAAAGCCACTTGTCTGGTACGGCATTTTTCTCTTCATAGTAATCTTATTTCTTGTATTCTTAGTTTATTCATTGAAAGGTATCCAAATATAATTTGAGTGCATATAATAATAATAATAATAATAATAATAATAATAATATCAAGCCGCCACAAAAGAAAATACTTATATTCAATACATTAGAAATTAAAACAATTGATTTTTTAAATAATAAAAGATATTTTTTATAAAAAATTTATATTCAATTCAATATTTTATTTATTTGAATTTAAAAAAGTACCCTCTCCTTTTTATTTTACGCAAGTTATTTAAGAAAAAAATGAAAGAGAGAGAAATATTTTTATTTTTTTACGGAATAATTTAACTAATATTAGTTAAAAGATAGGATTGAAAATGGTACATTAAAAATTGAAATGACTAATGTATTTAAAAATATTTTTCTATTTCAAATTAATCAGAGACGGGAAAAATTGTTTTCTTTATTAAAAAATTTTAAAATGTACACCTGAAATATTTGTTAGCAAGTGGTATTTTAAAATATGACATATAAAAAAACTGACCGATGAATTAATATTTTTCCAAAAATGGAAATCTCATTAACGTGAAAGTTTGGTGGCACTCTAAACCGGACTTAATTTACTAAAAAAGAAAATTATTATATTCATTTTCATAGAAGAAACAAATGCCATCACCATATCTATATCAATTGCTAGATCTAGTCGTGCTTAGAGGATCTCTAATTGTGCAATTTAATTTTGGGTTTTTTATGGGACCTATTAAACCACATCATCTTCAAATAATTTATTTAATTTTCACTCTAATGGTGCACCGGTAAAGAACTCATATTAAGTCCCACAACTTTATGTTATATATTAATATTTTATTTTTTAAAAATTGAAAAAAAAGAAATTTAAATATTTGAAAGTACAAAATTTAAAATATGATAATTTAAAAGCAAAAGAATAATTAAAAATAATATTAAAAAAAAAAAAAGAAATAAAACAAAAAACTATTACTACTATTTATTGGATTTATTACTATTATATTCAATGCAACGATGCATTGCAATGCAACGGTTTTATAGGCTGGCCAACTCCAATGGTCTTTTTCTTTTAGCTACAGTGCGCTAGCCGGAGAATCAATAGAAAAAACTCTATATTAGAGATGGTCTTAGATTTTTCCTAGAAAATTGGACCACACATAATGGTAATACCACACCAATTTTGACACCACAAACAAATAGTCAAAAAAAGACAGCCCCTTTTAGAGCACCAAACAGCACGACTCATATTTAAATTCCAAATTATTCTTCAGGATTGTTGAACTCGTCTTTACATTCCAATTTTTTAACCTAAACTATTAAATTGGTAAACAAGTGTAAAATCAATAAAATATTTTGCAGGCATTAATTCTAGCAGGTACAGACACTACAGCAGGAACATTAACTTGGACACTATCATTACTTCTCAACAATCGTCAAGTCTTAAACAAAGCCACTCAAGAATTAGATGCACAAATTGGCATGGAAAACATGGCAATAAAATCAGATTTCACAAAGTTGGAATACATGCAAGCCATCATCAAAGAAACATTGCGTTTGTACCCACCAGCGCCACTCAATGTTCCTCATGAGTCTATTGAAGATTGTACCGTTGGTGGATATCACGTCCCAGCTGGCACGCGTCTCTTAACCAACTTTTCGAAACTTCAACGAGATCCTATGTTATATTCGGATCCGTTGGAGTTTCAACCAGAGAGATTTCTTACTACACACAAGAATGTTGATCTAAAGGGCCAACATTTTGAGTTGATACCATTTGGTTCTGGTAGAAGAATGTGCCCTGGAATATCATTTGGTCTTCAATTAATGCAAATAACACTTGCTACTTTGTTGCATGGTTTTGACATAGTGACTCCTGATGAAGGACCAGTTGATATGGTTGAACATAATGGACTCACCACAATCAAAGCATCTTCTCTACAAGTTATTCTCACTCCACGCTTGTCTGCGCAAGCTTTTAGTTAAAATTAATGTTCAACTTATAGGGATAAATAAACATGAATTTTCCTCGGCATGGTGTAGTGTGATATGCAAATACAATGGAGATTCAATCAACTACTTACCCATTATTGAAATATGTAATCACTTACCTTAAATTACCCTTCAATTTTAATTAATTAATGCCTAATAAAAGGTCAATAAAGTAAATAACATATTCAATTTATCAAGATCAACCAAATGACTTTCTGATGCCACTTTTTGATTTTCTATTGGTCCATTATTCCCTTCATTTTGTTTTATTAACCTTCTCTCTCTTTTCACTCATTTGTGTTGTCACTTTCTCTCTCATCCGTATTCAGCATTTTAAACTCATTTCTACTCATTTCCTTCTGCTCCAACGTCTTGCTTGATGCGGTTTCGAAGGTAATGACATATTGCATTCATCAAATATTTCTTATTGTCCATCAAAGTTTTCGGTTTTGCTGATTTTTGTAATTGTCATAGTCTTTATTATGAACGATTACGAACACAGTTTTATTTAAACTTTTGTCATTCCACCTTCCTTATTTGTTCTGGTTTCGAAATAATACTTCATAATCGTT
Organism: Lathyrus tuberosus; assembly: GCA_022829125.1. NCBI lineage: Eukaryota > Viridiplantae > Streptophyta > Magnoliopsida > Fabales > Fabaceae > Lathyrus > Lathyrus tuberosus. The sequence continues at coordinate 14,141,672 of JALAZF010000093.1, read as the reverse complement.
GGTTGAAAATATTTTTGTAAGATTATGATAACAAAACACATATTTGTGCATTCATGTGTTTCATGTTTGTGCAAATAAAATGGATACCTTAGTAATATGCTTAGTATTGATAAGTTATGCATCATCCGTCATAGTTGTACTACCTCTTTCAATGTTTTCTATTCTTAATGTGCTTTTAGAAGTTTAATGTTATTGGCTTTTTTTGTCTTTTGTATGTACATAAAACATTTAACATTGTTTCTTTCGGAGTTGTCTTTGTTAAGCATCAGACAGATGGCTTTTGTGTGAAGGCTACAATCTTTCTGCTAACATCCTTCAAAACAGACATGTTAGTGTGATGTCATTCAGCATTGTTTGTTGCAGTTGATTTGGTTTTAACTTTATAGAAAGCTTGATGTTTAATGAGAATAACTTTATACTGTTAGTATGATTTTTCTTTTTATACTCTTAGATATGATGCATACTTTTCGTGAGCACTGTTTGCTGAAGCATGATGTAAAGTAACTTTATGTTTCTCATTTCAAAGTACATATATCTATTAAAAATGATGCTGGCCAAGTTTTTCCTGAACATGGCACATATTATATTTGTGTGAAATATAGAAACATCATTATTGATTTACATATTGACTTTTGTTTTGCGTTCTGTGATTTTCAGATGAACAACACACCATATCAAGACCACCTATTATGATTTGTGATTTGAAGGTAGATAACAATGTTTGGAAAATCGTCATTCGCGTGGTTGATCTTTGGATTGTTAAGAAGCGGAATGAACAACAACACTTTGAATGTGTTCTTCAAGATTCCAATGTATGCTTTATTGCTGGCCCAATGTTATTGAAATATCTATGCACTTAATAGTAAATCTAAGTTTTTTATTCATTAACAGGGGGACAAAATCCATGTTGTCACTCGGAGCCGAGATTTTGATATATGGAAACAAACCTTACAAGAACACCAAACATATATGGTTTACAATGGTGACTCTCTTGTCAATGATCTAGCTTTTAAAGTCGGTGACAACCCCTTGAAGTTATTCCTTCATGGCAGAACCACCGTAACCATGTTGGACATGCCAGAAATACCAATGCACCAGTTCCAGTTCAAACCCATTGTCGATTTCTTGCACAGAGATTTCGAAGCAAATCGGTTATACGGTAAATGAATCAACCTTATTGTGTATTGTATTCATCACAATATTTTCATTATCAATGATTTTACCAAACAATCACATATTTTGCAAATGTTATTGGTGTACTCGATCAAGTAATGAAGACTCAGGTTGCAGGGGGTGGACGAAAGGCGTGCATCAACCTTATTTTATCAGATGAGTGGTTGCCATCTTAGCATTACCTTCTATTCTCTGACATTTTCCATATTTTTACATCTGGTTTATTAACTATTAGTGTCTATTTTATTTGAAGTGGAAGTGAACTTGATCTTACGCTGTGGGAAATGTATGCCAACCAGTTTATGGCGGACGCAGCTGCAGATACCACAAATGACCCCAAAATAACCATACTTACTCATGCCATGTGCCAACAAAGTTCAAGTATGTATTCAATTTATATGCCAACACAGTTCAAGACATTGTTGTTGTCCCATGTTAGTATTTTTTTTATAAACTATGTATTAATTTCTCGCAGCAATTGGAATGCTCTACATTTCTAATGCTTGGAATGGATCAAAATTATTTTTTGAGTATGATCATCCACATGTCATATCCTTCAAAACAAAGTATGTTAATCTAACTTACTAATTTAAAATGATAAATCTGCCACGACTTTCATTCTATATCATGTTGAATTCTTTCTTTAGATTGGGAGACATTGGACACTCCAATGTTCTTTCGCAGCAGCTATCCCGAAGTTCTGCATCTCATGGGGCGTTTGAAGACCGATCATTCTCATATAGCAATGACGTCAAAACTATTGGGGACATCAGTTCACTTCAAAATGTAATGTCTATTATCTAATCATGTTTTGCTCTTCCACTCATTTCTCTACAATTACATATGTTAGTAAATTGGAATTCTAATAACGCTACTTTGCAGTCAACTTTTTGCAACACATTTGGAAAAACTAAGAGATTCAAGTCAAGTCTGTTTGGTTGGTATTATGAGCAGTGTCCAGTTTGTAAGAGGACTAATAAGTCTCTTGGAGTGCCTTTCATATGTTTCTGTTGCGTTAATAAAGTTTCCCTCGTCATGAGATAAGACCTTCATACTTAGTTTCAATTAAATCAAAATTTTAATTCTGAACATACATTCTTAACTAGGTATAAAATTAAAATAGAAGTTGAGTATGAAGGCAACATCGGTTGTTTCGTGTTTTGGGACAAGGAGTGTATTCAGTATGTTGGTTTGTCAGCACATGATTTAAGAGAAGTTATGAAAAAGGTAAGTAAATTCCCACATTTTTAGGCAATGTTGCATAACTTAGTAAATCTGATTCTGCAATATTCTATGATCAGTTATATTCAATGATCAGTTTCTTATTGCTTGATATTATAGCAACCATGGCTGAATAATTTAAGAATTTATATTAAATGATTAGTTTCTTAATGCTGCAAAATATATTACATCAACCATGGCTGAACGAATTTAATAAAGTCTTACTGATACAGAGGCACTGTCTAACTTACTGAACGGCTTTAATAAAGTCTTACATGATTTAATAAAGCCTTACTAATACATGGCTCAATACAGAGGCACTGTCTAACTTATGATATGTTTTTACTTACAAGTCTTATTATACTAATGAATACAAATATATTATTTCACTTGGAATTCCAACGTTCCAAAAATAAGTATAAAATAGTTTGCACATTGGATTCATTGCATATCTTACTTTTATTTTCATCACCAATGCATATATGGAAATTATGTTTAGCACATTTTTTTCCACTTTGGTCGTTCACAAATATAGCTATATATTATTATGACTCTTATTTGCTAAAGGCAACACAATTATACTTATCCATGATAGTAAAATGACTATACAATGATACTTGATTACACTGATTTTGCAATGCACATTTTTCCAACATATACCTCTTACTGTTCTATGCTAAAGACTTTAAAATGAGTTTTTGTTGGCCAATTATGATTTATTATTGAATATACTGGTTCTACAAAATATGTTAAAGGCTTCACAATTTGATAACTCAATTATACTAAAATGATTTGCAATCCAATTATCTGTTTGTCAATTTCCATTTACTATGCAATATCCCACTCCAATTTGCATATATGCACTGATTCTGCAAATAGCACATATCATTACTCTGCTATCATATTTATTTACTACACACTTATTAAATTTCAATTTTTTCTTTTATTTCCAACAATATGATCAAACCAATGAAGATCATCCACAAATATACCTCGCACACCTAAATAATCTATTGGACAAAGAATTCGTTTTTCGTGTGAAATACAAACCGGACATTAAGCAATCTTCTGTTGTCAAGCTTATTGAGAATAAACAAATAATCATCCAAATGATCAAAGATGCAATGGTTCAACATGAGGTATTACATTATTTTATAAATTGTTATATCTTGACTTCCATTATTAGAATTGAATCCTTAATCCTTACCATTTTTTCTGATCCAACAAACTTCTAAATTTTCCCCGAATACTCCAATTATCAAAGCGACCGGAATTGCTTTTAACCTAGAACTTCTCAACAAAGAATCTGTCACTCCTACTCGGGTTCCCATAGTAAGTTTATTGACAACTCATATCACATCTAATCTTTTTATTAAGTTATTCATTTACAACCCTAACATATCAAACATCTTTCCTTGGAATATTCAGCCTAACATGTCTGCTTCTCAAAACTCGAGATGTTAATTCAAGCAAAACACCGTGTAAGAGGTTGTCCCAAGAATGTGGTTTTGAGGAGCTAGGAAGTTCCACTATGCTGTTACCAAAGCTATATGCAACCAAGTCTGCCAAGAGTGGCAAACATGCCAAGAGAAAATGATCCCACACCCTTTGTGATGTTTTTTGGTACAACAAGCTTTACTTATGTTGGCATGCAAACCTTTTTTGTTAAGTACGATGCACAACCTCCACAACTTTATCTACCTCATTAATCTTTTTTGTAATGTTGTGACATCCACCTTTTCAATATGGTTCATGGTTTATTTGTGACTTTATGTAATTCACATTGACATTGACATGTTTAATGTAGAACTTCCATCAAGGATGTCGTATAACAATTAATCTTTCGCATAATCTAATGCATCAATCCAAAACTGTATTTCACTTGGTATGACTTTTTTTTTAAACATTAGATCTGTCTTTTATAAATTATATTGTTATACTATACATTGATATGGTAAGTGAAATATAACTTTGTCACATGATTATTGTCTTTTATAAATCTTTCTTTCACTTAGTCTCACCATTGATATGGTAAGTGAATTATAAATATGTTCTGTACTAGACCCTGCAACAAATTATGATAATCATTATCATTGATGCAGAGTGATTGAAGCTTAAAGATCAATCATCTTAGTTTTGTATTCAAATTACTGAAAATGTCATGTTGCTTTGCAGTTCATTGAAGTAACTTATCATAAGTTAGAATTGAAATAATGAAACTAAATTTATAATTTTCTGAGAGGTTTTTGTATTGATGTTTAAACCATATGTTTACTAATGAGAATTTTGCATTATAGATAGAAATTAAATAGTTAGACATATTAACTATAAGACGTAGTTACTGATAGACTCTGGCAAGTTTATATGGTAAAAAGAAAGAGAAAAAAAGGCAAAATCCAAAGCTTTCTGTTATTGTTTTTAACTATACATTCCTCTAACATACATTTTATGTTATGGTAGATTGTAATGCAGTAATTAAGAATCTTGATGAAAAAGTAAGCACCATTATCTCTCTTCCTTGTAATGCTTAACTTTTTTTTGCATGCTAAAATTTGGAAATGAACAACTTCTTAGGAGCTCATGGGGCGAACCCTGCGGGTGAATTTCTCGGACAAACCAAATCCAAAAGAACCGTTGTACCCTAAAACCGAATACAATCTTTTTGTTGGGAACTTTTCTTGGACAATAACTTCTGAGAGTCTCGCAGAAGCCTTTCAACAACATGGAACTGTGGTTGGAGCTAGGGTGTTATATGATGGCAAAATTAAAATAATTATTATCATTGTTGCAGAGTGAATTTTAGCTTCAAGTGAAATAATTATAGCTTCAATTAGTCTCATATTATCATATTATCAATTAGTCTCAAATTATAGCAACAAATTAGGATAGTTATTATCATTGTTGTAATGTAGTTCTCATATGAAACAGAGTGATTTTTAGCGTCAATTAGTCTCACCACTACACTAAAGTTAAAACTTATTAACTTCATATAACATTCACAATTTGAACAAGGATTATAGCAGTACCTATTTCTCAGGCTTACCTATCATTTTCATGCTAATTTCAAAAGTGTAGGCTAACTTTATTAGTTCATGCTAACTTAAATAGTTCAGTCTAACTTTAACCGTTCATGCTAACTTTATCCAAAACTAATGACTAAACTTTTTCGTTTTACAACAGAGCCATGTTATATCTTTTATTCTTTATTAATGAGCAAAATTTTTGCAGTGATGCATTGTCAAAGATTTACATTACAACTATAATGAATATAAAACACTCTATTTGCTATTCCTTCTTAAACACGTTATAGCATTGTAACGTTCAAGTTCTGCTACTTTATAAAAAAGTACTACTGGCTATTTTATTATATTAAATTTTAAGTTCTGCTACTTTATAAAAAAGTATTGCTGTCTATTTTATTATATTAATATATGGCTTCTACTCATAAGCTACATTGTTGCTATGGAAGACCGCATAGGCTATAAACTCATATAAAGTTATGCTCGCATGTCATATATAGGGTTTAAACTCTTATGGTGTAAACTGAGTTTCTGATACAGCCAGTCACTACTACATAGCAGGTTTTCTTGAACGATGGTTTTGAGGTGACATATTTATAGCACTGTCACATCTACCTATTTCGGTTAAGTTTTTCACCTATGTCATATAAAGACCCATTCTTATTATCTACATATATAAAGGACATGTCTACATCACTATATTTTGTCAAATGGCTGTCTATTTTCAGGATTCTCTATCAACAAAAAGTACATGTCAAACAAACCATATAGTTGCATTTCAACTATGTCCAACAAAATACATTTGGAAATTCGACTTACTGTTTATATGGTTAGTTACATTTTTTTCATTAAGATTATATAAATTATTATTATTAAATCGAAGTTGACTTTTTCACATTACAGTCAAAATACTTTCTGAATTTTGGTTTGAACCCAATCTGTAGAAGACAACAACCATGGTAAACTAACTGTCAAGATATTCATTTTGTCAATAGTTTGCTCTAATTGAAGTTCATCCAAAACTCCCACGCTATCGGCTCTAAGAAAAGGTATTACTTAGAATTTTTCAACATTATTGCTTCATGTTTCAGTTTATACATGAAGCATCAATGTATGATGATGAAACTTGTGAAATTTTATTGCCAAAAATGACTTCCAAATTTATACATGAAGCATCAATATTATTGCCAAAAACCACTTCCAGATTTTGAAAGATTTCGTATTGTTGCATTCCTAGCCTTTGTATGTGTTTAATATTTGTGAAACATCTTATTGGTTCATTAAAAGTTGTCACATACTCACATTTTATAGATTTCAACAACCATGGCTGTATAAAGCATTAGTATAGAATGGATTTATACATCTTTTGTATAATTAAATCGTGCCATTTTCCTTTTTCGCATTGCATCTAAAAAATCTTCCAGAATTGACAGTAACTTTTATGGTTGCACATAAGTATAATATTGCATACCTATGTATAGAATGAATTTATTCATCTTTTGTACCATTAAGTTGTGTCCTTCTTTGTGTGTATGACAGAATTGACAGTAATTTCGCAGTGCATCTTTGCCTTCCTATGTTTTTAAGTTTTTGCAATATGGAAGGAATTCCTTATACATTGTCACATTATTCAGAAAGTTTGTATAAAAATAGCATGATTATACAATGAAAGAAATCAAATTTTCATGCATTAAATTATGCTATGTTCCTTTTGTTAGGTTGTCTTACTAAACAAATTATAGATTTTCATGCATTTTGTAGTGGAACATTATACCTTCTCATAAATGGTGATGCTTAAGCGTGTTGATGTATGTTTCTATATTTCGACATATGCATGTGTAAAGGAACCATTTAGAGTACATCTTAAGCAACTCAGACATAATTTTTATTTACTGCCAATAAGTTGAATTGTTATAAAATCGTTTTCGATAGGAAAATCATTGATTCTATATTACATTGTCTGCATTTCAATTTTGATACTGTTATATTTATTACATTGTCTACATTTCAATTCGAAGTTTCTTATTTTTTATAATCTTATTTTGAAATGAAATGTTTATCATCGACTAATTTATACGTTGAGACTTACCCGTGCAGACGCACGGGTCTTCTACTAGTTTCTAAATAAAAATGCATGTTAAGTTAAACTCAGTTTTTTGTTTTTGCTGAAATTCTTTAACGACTTTGCAAATTTATCATAACCTCGTAAACATTCATTTTATTATTTTTTGTCCAACATTTTTTAATTTTTTTTAATAAGGCAAAATTACAATTTTTTTAACAAATTGATTCTTTAAATTACCATATGTGAGTATCGTCATCTTTTTTTTAACATAGTGATGTTGGAATTTGAAACCACGAGATTGGTGAATATGAGAGAAAATTAGATTGTGGAGAGGAAAAGAGGAAATTGAGAGAGAGATAAATGAGGATGAAAATATTTTCATTCATAAAGATGAAGATGATTCCAACGCATTTATACAAACAATACAAAAGTGATTGGGACACAATTCACACAATTACATAATTGAAAAACAGAAAAACTCGGGGCTATAACCGGTTACACAAAACCTATAACCGGTTACAGCTGACATAAAATTAATTCTCCTTTCATTGGTAAGCGGTTACATTGAGATGTTAACCGGTTACACCCTCAAAGTTTTGCTTGTTTCTTCAATTCATAAGTGACTTTGGTCTTACTGTAATTGGTTACACCCCCATGATAATTGATTACAACACTTGAATTACCAAAAATAATTTTAACACGCCACCTTAAGTCAAGTGTTCCAAATCTTCCATGTCCATGAACATCTTCAATCTCTTGAACACAACATTTGTGACTCCCTTAGTCAACAAATCAGCTACTTGGTCTTCACTTCTATAATATTCCAATCTTAAATTTTTTCACTAACAAGCTCCCTCAAGTAGTGAAACCTCATTACAATGCGCTTGCTCCTCCCACATGCAATTGGGTTCTTAGTAAGATTATTCAAGGAAACGTTGTCAACCAGGAGTCTAACACCCTCGCTCTCATTGTTGTCCAACTCCTCCATTAGATTCATTAGTCACACGTCTCGGCATGCACATAACGAAGCGGCAATGTACTCGACCTCCCAAGACGAGAGTGCAACTAATGGTTCCTTCTTCGAACACCATGGTGTTCCACCGAACATAAAGATGTATTCAGTTGTAGACTTTCAATCATCTTTATCTCTACACCAATTGGAATTGGTAAAATCGAGCAAATTACATTTTCTACCTGTATCTGCTGGGGGAAAAAGAATTTTTCAGCCAACAGAACCTTTGACATATCTTAGGATACCTTCGGCCTCTTCATAAATCTATTCACAATATCGACACTAAATGTCAAGTCCGATCGTGTATTGCACAAATAACGCAAGGATCCAATCAGCCTTTTATATTGAGTTGGATCAACACCTTGCTCATCCCCATTCTTCGACAATCGTAGCATTGGTTCAGGTAGAGTAATGGCAACATTACAATGCTCTATTTCAAACTTCTTCAATATCTCAAGTGCATACCTTCGGATCTTACCTGGACCAGACAGTTAGATAGTGGCCAGCAGCGTCGTGAAACCTTCAGCTCCGGTGATGGTGAGATGGCGAGGGGGGGTGGGTGTACCTGCAAGGTACTCTGACGCTCAAGTAAGGTACAGGTCAGAAGTAAAAGCAAGTACAGAAAAAGGTTAGGGTGTATGAGATTATGTGTAACCCGACCCTCTCAAGTGAGAGGGTATTTATAGAGAACCCCCACCACGGGGCCAACGGTTACTTGCATTGGGCTGGATGGCAAGGCCCAATCCAAGCAACTGCCAGGGCTTACGTGGCGCAGTGGAGACCAGCACGTGGTCTTCTCCCTGGTGTAACGGTCCCTAAATCTCTGAAAGTAGGGCAGACCGATTCTTTCGGGAGTGGGAAGTTACAAGAGAACGTGTCCTCACGGGGAGGAGCACGTGGGGTGTCGGGGAAATGTGTATCCGTAGGCCAAATGATTCTGCCCGACAGGTCTTAACCTCGCGTGCCCGACGACCAAGAGGACTGGCCCGTGCCCGACACGGGGGGTGTCTTTGGCCTTGTTGGGATTCTGATGGCCACTGGGCTTGGGCCTGCCCGACAGCAGAGTAGGCGCTAACCCAGTCCAGAACAGGAGCCCCCCAAGTCATTGCTCTGAGGTGTCAGAGTAATGACTTAAGGACCAGCACCATGTCGAGGAAGCATCCCGTCGAGGAAGGGATTTTGAACGAGGGGCGGTTGGTCAGCCGGGCATAAATAAGCCAACTTGCTCACGCTAGCCTGGTCGAGGTTTGGTGATGTTGCAGGGATACAAAAAGCTTGATTCGACGAGAACAGAAGGATGCGTGTTGGGGAATGAAGAGATATGCGTGGGAGAGCGTGCAACGTGTCACATCTCATCATTGCCTAGGGCGGCTACGCTAGGGTAGCGTAATCGATTGCCTAGGAGCCTTCGAGGTTCGTGAGACCCTTATAAATAGGGGCCATCTCGTTTTATTTCCATTTTCGCTCTCCCTTTGCTCAGACTCTACCTTCTTTCATTCTCTCTCCAACCACCATTCGTCGCCGCGGACAGCCGCACCAGAACCCTACCGGAAGTACCTTTGAAGTAAGTTTCTCTCTTTTTCCCTCTTTCGTTTGCATTTGTAGGGTGAATCTATGGTGAACTGATGAATTTCCCATGGAAATCACGAAATATCCGGCGAAAACGGCAGAATTTCATAGTTTAGCCGTTGAGTCTCGCAGGGAGAGACGATGAAATCCACAAGGACATGAAGAATATCCCGGGGTTGTGAGATGAACATTTCTCAGTTCTTTTCTTGAATCTCTCGGGGATAAAGGATGAAATCCCTGGGGAAACAAAGTTTGTCTCGGGGACATGGGTCGAATATCTCGGGATCCCGTCCAACGTTGCTACCAGCAGACCTGAGGATGGTCGCGGGTTCGCGTTCCCCGACGTTTCTTCCTCGCCCTTTCACTTGATCAGTAGTGAAGGGGTGGATTTGATATGGGTCATCGAATTCACCATTTCCCTCTGCTTTTCAGGTAAATGGACGTACTGCCAGTGGCCAAGGGATCTCTAGATACTCACGACGAGCCCGATTCACCCATGGCGGAGACAACCAGCGTCGGGGAGAGATCGCCCGACGACATGGTCTGCGAGGAGGCCGTAAACATGATGTCCATGTTCGTTGACGGGGACGAGGACGACATCTTTTGCACCGTCGAGCACCGTTTAGTGGGTTCATCGAAGGCATGGAACGTGTTCCTGCCGAGGCCACATCATCGGATTTGCTCGACGTACAGGGGGATGCGGTTTCCTGTATACGAGTTCATGTTCGACGGAGGCGGGGTGACGTTTCCTGCCATAGTCAATTTCGTCGGCGGGTTTAACAAAGCCAAGCTTGTGGCGCCGAACGGGGACTTTCTTCTGGGCGACGACGGGGAGGTCTTAACGAAACTTCGATTGATCAACACTAGGGCTCTCCTCGAGACGTTTTTTGACGAGGAGGCTCTCGAGCTGTTAGGTGGGGTGGCCTCCCCGACCTGCTTTTCCCTTCTTCTTGCTTTTCGAGTTACTGACCTCTTTGTTTTCTGTGTAGGTAAGATGTCGACTACTGAGGAGCGCTTCAAAAAGCTGAAGGCTAACCGCATTTTGAAGAAAGGAGGTAAAGGTCGCATCGAGCAGCTCCGATCGCAGGTCCCCGTTCTAACTCCGGCAACCGGGGGTTCTTCTGGCTTTCCCCAAGACAACGACTCCCCCAACACTCAGCCCTCCCCGAAGAGACAAAGGCTTGCTGATCATGTGGACGTTGACCTCACTGAGAATGAAAGTCCCCCTGCCGTGAAATTCGTGCTCCCGCCTTGTCACTCGAGGCTGAACTTCTTCACGGGGAACAATTCCCTATGCGTTGGTGCCCCCGAAGCTCAGACCATCTTGGGTGTCGACAGGGTTTCTCGGAGAAGGGTGCTGGTGGAGGATGTGTCCGCGGTGATGCGGGTCTGCGCTGCTGCCTTGGTTCTGAACGACGAGGCGTGCCCGGAAGACGAGCTGAACAGGTTGCGAGAGAGTTTCAGGTCCATCTCAGCTGAAATGGAGAAGGTGGGCAAGGAGCTGGCTGACTGCAAAATCCAGAACGAGACCCAGATCGAGCTTCAAGGGAAGTTGGAGCAGAGGTTGAAAAAGACTGAGGAGGAGAGGAAACGTCTCTCGGCGAGGAACGCCGAGTTGGAAGGGTCTGTCCTCCAGGCTGAGGAGGAGAGGGAACGTCTCTCGGTGAGGAATGCCGAGCTGGAAGAGGCTGTTCGTCCTCCTGAGGAGGAAACCGAGGAGGACAGGTTGTTGACCTCGCGGGCAGCGCTGACAGCGAAGCTCAAGGAAGCCGAGTAGGACAACCTCGTGGCGGCTGACATAGGTTTCCGGAACGCCGTGGAGCAACTTCGGGTTCTTAACCCCGACCTTATAACTGAAGGGATTGACCCCGACTATGAGGTGGTTGATGGTCAGATCGTGCAGCCGATGCAAGAGGACAAGGTCGGCAGAGGGGCAGAAGAGCACGGGCAGCCAGAGGGGACCGTCGCCGATTAGGTCTTTCCTTTCTCGTTTTGTTTGGCCTGCGAGCCATTTCGTTTGCCCGGCCTGCGTGCCAAGGGCTTTTGGAATATTTGTAATATTTGTACAATGGGCTTTTAGCCCAGATTTATATTTTGATCGCTGCATTTATATGTGTGTGATGTTTACTTGTTTTGTTTGTTTTACTTATTTTTGTCTATGCAATGTGTTGATTTTGGGAGTTGCTCGACTTCGATGTTCCTCGACCGTGTGGGGAACTGGTCGGGTGGTCGGAGGTGTATTCCGTCCTTCAACGGGGCTAAGAGCTTGTTAGAAGTCTTTAACCTCGTGGCGTGAACTTCCCATCGCGAGCTGGGTGTTCTACCTACATGGTACGACGACGATGGGGCTCGATCGAGGTATCCTCGTCGGATCAATGGTCCTCGTGCACACACAACACGACCTTGATCTTTGCGTTGAAGAGGAATGCCGCGCTTGTACCTTAGCGCACCCCCGTAATTGCGACGTTGGGGTGTCGCGGGCAGTGTCTAACTATAGTATTGCTTGAGTTTCTCAACATTCCATGGTCGAGCAAGTTCCTCCCTGTGTAGATTTTTGAGGAAGTAGGCTCCCGTCCCCGTCTTTCCACGGACGCGGTACGGTCCCTCCCAGTTTGCGGCGAGTTTACCTTCCCGCGAATCTTTTTGGTTCCTTCGTAGGACGAGGGTCCCTACTTGAAAATCACGCTTAATAAATTTGCTGTTATGACGTAGAGTAATTTTTTGTTTGAGTGAGGCTTCCTATAGGGAGGCCCTCGTTCTTGTCTCTTCGACGAAGTCGAGTTCTACCCTTAGGGCCTCGTTGTTTGCCCCCTCCTCGAGGGGAGCTTCTGTCCTCCTCGAGGGTTCCCTGATCTCCACGGGGATCACTGCTTCTGTTCTGTAGGTCAGGCGAAAGTGAGTCTCCCCGGTTGTGGAATGTGGGGTTGTTCGGTAGGCCCAGAGGACGCTATGGAGTTCTTCGACCCACCTTTGTTTGGCCTCGCCGAGCCGACGTTTCAATCCTCGAAGGATCACCCATTTGCTGCTTCGGCCTGCCCGTTTGTTTGTGGGTGCTCGACCGACGTGAAGTGCTGCTTCGTGCCTAGTTTGGCGATGAAGTCTTGGATGTTCTTGTCGGTGAACTGTGTCCCGTTGTCGGTGACGATTGCTTGGGGAACGTCGAACCGAACGAGGATGATCCTCTTGTAGAAACATAGTATGTTGAAGGCTGTGATCTTGGCTAAGGCTTTCGCCTCGATCCACTTTGTGAAATAGTCCACTCCGACGATCAGGTATTTATTCTGGTATAAACCCACGACGATAGGTCCGAGGATGTCCATTCCCCACCACGCAAATGGCCACGGGGATGAGAGTGTTTTGAGCTCATTGGGGGGAGCGAGATGATTGTCCCCGTGCCGTTGACACCTATCGCACCTCTTAACGTGTTCCTTGGCGTCGTGTTGCATAGTGGGCCAGTAATACCCTGCCCGAAGTGCTTTGCGAGCTAAAGATCGTCCACCAGGGTGTTGGACGTTGATGCCCTCGTGAATCTCCTCGAGGATACCGGGGACCTTGCTTTCTTCGACGCACCGAAGAAGGGGGATTGAAAATCCTCGGCGGTATAGTTGATCCTCGACTATAGTGTACGAACACGCTCGTCGTTTGACCATCCCCGCTTCCTTGGGATCTTCGGGGAGCTTGCCCGTCATTAGATATTCGTATACCGGTGTCATCCAACAATTGTTGTCCCCGATAGCGTTTACATCTGTCGTTGAAGCGAGCTTGTTGATGCTCGAATGAGAGAGTACTTCTTGGATGACTGACTTGTTTCCTCCTTTCTTCTTCGTGCTATCCAGTTTAGACAGGATGTCCGCCCGGGTGTTGTGCTCGCGCGGGATGTGGGTCACCTCCGCGGAGACGAAAATCTTCACTTTTTCCTTTACTAAGGTTAAGTATTCGATGAGGCAATCGTTCTTGGCCTGATACTCTCCTTGGACCTGGGAGGCCACGAGCTGGGAATCAGTAAATATCTTGACTTCCTTGGCCCCGAGGTCCTCGACCAAACGTAGCCGGCAAGGAAAGCCTCGTATTCTGCCTGGTTGTTCGACGTTGGGAAGGATAACTCGAGGGAGACTTTGATCAGGATGTCATCTTCATTCTCGAGGATGATGCCTGCCCCGCTTCCTTTCGAGTTGGATGACCCGTCGACAAAGACTGTCCATCTTTGGGCTCCGTTGGTCGAAGGCTCGGGGGTGGTTATTTCAGCCACGAAGTCGGCCAGTACTTGAGCTTTCAAGGCTTTCCTTCATTCGTATTGGACGTCGAACTCGGCGAGTTCCAACGACCACCTGAGCATTCTTCCCGCCATGTCTGGTCGACCGAGGAGTTGCCTTATTGGCTGCTCGATTCTTACCACGATCGTGTGTGCCAGGAAATAATGGCGAAGTCTTCGTGCTGCAGTGACGAGGGCCAAGGCAACCTTTTTGATTTGTTGATACCCAATTTTAGGGCCCTGAAGGGATTTACTGGTGAAGTAAATCGGTTTCTGCCTGTCAGGAGTTTCCCGAATAAGGACAGCACTGACCGCCTCTTCCGTGATGGCGAGATACAAGAAAAGCGTCTCTCCATTCTCTGGCCGCGAGAGGACCGGGGGTTGCGACAATACTTGTTTGAGATGGAGGAGCGCTTGCTCGCACTCCTCGCTCCATTTGAAGGTGGCCTTCTGGCGAAGAAGTTTGAAAAATGGGAGTGCGTATTGGGCTGATTTGGTGACGAAGCGGGAGAGGGCGGTTAGCATCCCGTTCAGCGACTGTATGGATTTCTTCGAGTCCGGGGTGGGTATCTCGGAGAAGGTCCTACACTTGACGGGGTTCGCCTCGATTCCTCTCTCAGTGAGGTAGAAACCAAGGAATTTGCCTGCCCGAACGCCGAAGGTGCATTTGTCGGGGTTGAATCTCATACGACATCTCCTCGTTGTGTCGAACACCTTTTTGAGATGAGTCGCGTGGTCGAGTTCTGCCGTGGACTTGACGATCATGTCGTCCATGTAGACCTCGAGCATATCGTCGATCTCTGCCCAGAAGACTTTGTTCATCATCCGTTGGTAGGTCGCGCCGGCGTTCTTTAGGCCGAAGGGCATTACGTTGTAATATTAATTGCCTAACTCGGTCAAGAAGGCGGTATGCTGCTTGTCGGCCTTGTCCATGGGGATTTGGTTGTACCCCGAGTAAGCGTCCATGAAAGATAATAGCTTAAAACCTACAGAATTGTCGTCCAGCTGGTCGATGTTAGGCAAAGGGTAAGAATCTTTCGGGCATATGCCCTGTTAAGGTCAGTATAATCAACACACATCCTCTATTTTCCATTTATTTTTCTTAACGAGTACAACATTGGACAGCCAAGTTGTGTACTTGGCTTCCGAAATGAAATTTACCTCTAGGAGGTCTTTTACAGCTTTTTCAGCAGCCTCCGCTTTCTCCGGAGACTGTCTACGCCTACGTTGAGCTATGGCCCTAACGGCCGGGTCTACAGTCAGTTGATGACAAGCCACCTCGGGGTCGAGTCCGGGCATTTCTGTAGCACTCCAGTCAAACAGGTCAGAATTCTCCCAGAGGCAGGCCTCCAGCTGCTTCTTCGCCAGGTCGGGGAGTCCAGAACCAATCTTCACACTTTGGTCGGGGTCGTCTCCGAGGGTCACCAGCTCGAAGTCTCTGTCTGGGACGGGGCGCATTGGGTAGATGGGCTGCCCGTTGCCTTCAGCTATAAGGTCATCCCCGACGGCATCTTCTGGATCCTGTTCCTCACGGAACCTGCTGTCGAGGTCGACCGCGTTGATAGGCGGGAGTGGCATCTATTCTGCGCCCGAAGGTATCTTTGCTTGGTTCTTGGGCTTGGAACCAATGATGTTCAAATCCTTGATGGAAGCGTCGAAGCATCTTCTGGCTGCTTCGATGTCCCTGTGCATGGTGACCACATGACCTCTGGCGGTGTAGTACTTCATCTTTAGGTGGACCGTTGAAGGCACCGCAGTAAGTTCGGCCAGGGTGGTCCTCCCTAAGATGCAGTTATAGAGGGAAGGAAAGTCGATCACCAGGAAGCGGGTCTTGATCTGTCGGACAGTGTCGTCGATCCCGAAGGTGACCATCAGCTCAATGTAACCCCACAGCCTGGTGGTGGTGCCGTTGAACCCTTACATATCCGAGCCCACATATGGGGTTAAGTGTCTTTCAGTGAGCTGGAGGGTGCTGAAAAGGTGAGCGTACATTATGTCCACCGAGCTTCCCTGGTTGACCAGGATCCTGCGGACGTCGAAGTTGGCCATCTGCGCGCGAATCAGGAGGGGAATAGTTGCATTTGGCGCCCCTCCAGGTAACTCCTCGAGGTAGAAGGTGATTGGGTTTGATCTCCCTTGCACCTTGTCGAGGGTGGTGGTCTTCGTAGACATAGCCGACTCCAGCTCATCAAACTTCCTCTTAATTGATCCAACGGAGATCTTTTCGGGGGCCCCGCCCGATATAACCATCGTCTTGGGGAAGCTTTCCCACGTGCCGCGGGCCGCGATGAGGTCTTCGTCAGGGAAGCTCCTCCAAAGGTTGCGGACAGCCTCGGCGTCCTCGATTCCCTCGGGAATGCAGAAATCCTCGGGTCGAGTAATGCTAAGGGCGACCTGAAGTCGATTCTCCACATCTGGCTGGGTCGTATCCTCGACACTCTAGGCGTCCCAGTTATCTGCTCGCGGGGGGTCATTCTTCTGGGCGTACTTCTTCAGATGGCCCTCCTTGATCAAGATTTCGATTGCATCCTTGAGGTGGATGCAATCTTCGGTGACGTGTCCGTGGCTGCGGTGGAACCTGCATTACTTGGACCTGTCAGTGTTTGGTTTGGGAGCTGTCAGTTTGGGAAGACGGACGCTCCCTATTCGAAACTCTGAGTTGGCGCATTCGGAGAATATTCGCGAGCGGGTCGCGTTGAGTGGAGTGTAATCCGAGAACATACCCGCAGGACCACGGGAGTCCCGGGGTTGGTTGTCCCTCCTCCTTTCTCCTCTACGTCGAGGTGGAGGAGAACCTTCATCTCTGTGACTGAGGGAGCCTTCTCGTCGTTGCGAGTCGAGGGCCAGCTGGGCGGCCTGTGACTCCTCGAACTCGATGTACGACTGAGCTCGAACGAGTAAATCTTCCAAGTCTATGGGCTTATGGATGCCCACAGTCTTGGCGAAGTCAGTTCCAGGGCGCAATCCCTTCGCGATCAGGAACTTCTTCACCTCATCGGTTGCGTGGACCTCGACAGCTTCTCGGTTGAACCTCTCGATATAATTTCGGAGAGATTCGTTCCGTCCCTGGAAGATGGCCTCGAGGGACGCCACCGTCTTCGGATGTCGGCGCGAAGCGGTGAAATTTTTGGAAAACCGTTGCTTGAACTGTTTCCAGGAAGTGATGGACTCTGGAGCAAGCCGTTTGTACCATGTCATGGCCCCTTTCCTGAGAGTCGTAGGGAAGAGCCTGCACTTAATGGCTCCTTGAACATTCCTAAAGTCAAGCATCGCTTCAAAGCTCTCAATATGGTCGTCAGGATCAGCCGTGGCGTCGTATGTCCCTTGCTGTGGAGGGACTGCGGGAGTCCGCCTGGGCAGTTCTCCGGGGAGATTGATGGGGAGAGGGAGGACGACCGTGTCTTCGCAGGGAAGAACGTCGGGGTTGACCTCTCTCCAGAGCTTCGATCCGGATGTTCTGCTGTGCGATCATTTGGTTGATCTGGTTGACCAGGGCGAACAGGGCCACTATACTGGGATCTGTGTCGGGCGGTGGCGGAACAGGCTAGTACACGGCCTGCGGAATCACCTGTTCGGCGACATCATCAGCTATGTCCTCGGTGAATGAGGAGCTGATCTGCCCATCTCTGATGTCGACGTCCTCGACTTGGACGACAATGTTATCTTCACGGTGGTCGCCGTTTTCAGATGGTGCAGCGACGACGTCTGGTGCTTTGGTTCCAGATATACTGGCCATGGTTGTTGAGAAGGAATGCTTTGGTTTATCGAAGGAGAAAAACGGGGAAGCAAAGAGTTCCCACAGACGGCGCCACTGACCTTACCTGGATTAGTCAGTTAGATAGTGGCCAGCAGCGTCGTGAAACCTTCAGCTCCGATGATGGTGAGACGGTGGGGGGGGGGGGGGTACCTGCAAGGTACTCCGACACTCAAGTAAGGTACATGCCAGAAGTAAAAGCAAGTACAGAAAAAGGTTAGAGTGTATGAGATTGTGTGTAACCTGACCCTCTCAAGTGAGAGGGTATTTATAGAGAGCCCCCAGCGCGGGGCCAATGGTTACTTGCATTGGTCTGGATGGCAAGGCCCAATCCAAGCAACTGCCAGGGCTTACGTGGCATAGTGGAGACCAGCACGTGGTCTTCGTCCTGGTGTAACGGTCCCTAAATCTCCGGAAGTAGGGCAGACCGATTCTTTCGGGAGTGGGAAGTTACAAGAGAACGTGTTCTCGCAAGGAGGAGCACGTGGGGTGTCGGGGAGAGGTGTATCCGTAGGCCAAATGCTTCTGCCCGACAGGTCTTGACCTCGCGTGCCCGACGACCAAGAGGACTGGCCCGTGCCCGACACGGGGGGTGTCTTTGGCCTTGTTGGGCTTCTGATGGCCATTGGGCTTGGGCCTGCCCAACATCAGGGCAGGCGCTGGCCAGTCCAGAACACCTTCTTTGGTGCATGAGTAGTACTCTTTTGGACTTGTAGAACTCAATGTCAATGAAGTATGTCATGAGGCCAAGGTCGGTCATCCAAATTCTTTCATAAGTTCATTATTAAACTTAGAAATGCATTTTCTGTTGCTGCCTGTTATCAATAAGTTGTATACATATAGATAAAGGATAATCACTCATTCATTTGTATTCGTCTTCACATACACTCCATGCTCGAACACACATTTCTTACAACCAACCTCTTTTAGGAAACCATCTATTATTTTGTTCCATGCTCTTGGAGCTTGCTTCAAACCATATAACGCTTTCTTCAACTTGTAGAACTTTAGCTCTTGTTTTCTCACAAAGAAACTTGTGGGATGTTCTACATACACCTCTTCCTTAAGCGTTCCGTTCAAAGAAACGAATTTGATGCCCATTTGGTAGACGAGTTAATTGTTGCTATTCGCGATACCAATAACTAGCCTTATGGTTTCAATCATAGCAACTGGTGTGAATACCTCTTCAAAGTTGATGCCTTCTCTTTGCAAAAATCCCTTTGCAACTAATTAAGCATCATGCTTGATTATTTCACCCTTGGGATTTGCCTTCACTTTGAACATCCATCTCACACCAATTGGCTTCTTCCTATCCAGTAGATAAACCAACTCCCAAGTATTTTTATTCTCACTAGATTCTAGCTCCTCCTTCATATCACAAACCCACTTAGGATCACTTAAGGCCTCTTTCGCTTTAACATGTTTGGATTTGGCCATAAGTGCAAAATGGACAAAATCACCATCATAATTGACCTTGTTGTCTCGGAACAGCTCACAATCTTGGAGTCTTTAAGGAAAACCTATTTGCCTTGTTGATATTCTCACATTTTCTTCAATTTCGGCTTTGGCAATGGGAGTTTCTGCACTTACCGTGTCTGCAGAATCTAAATTTTCAAAGTTGTAACTGCTTACAGCTTTTACGTAACTAATTACAGGTTAATGCAGCTCCTTGACTTCGTCGACAATGACGTCTTGGCTGAACACAACCCTCATCTTTGCTGCATCAAACAACTTGTAACCATTGGTAGAGTGATACCTTACAAGTATCATCATTTCTCCCTTATCATCCAACTTGTTTCTAAGCTTCCCCGAAACATGTTGATACGCTACAGAACCAAAAACTCACAAATGGTTCAGATTTGGTTTGAATCCCGACCATGCTTTCTCCGATGTTACCTTCTCGAGCTTCTTTGTTGGACATCTATTCAACAAATTGACAGTTGTGGATACCGCTTCTCCCCATAACTCTTTCAGCAAGTTCTTCCCTTTTAACATGCTTCTTACCATGTTCATGATCGATCTATTCTTCCTTTCGCGAACACCATTTTGCTGTGGTGTATAAGGTGGTACAACCTTATGTACAATCCCTTCTTGATCACAAAACCTCTCAAAGTATTTTGAGACACATTCACCTCCACCATCGGTTTTCAGCACTTTGAGTTTGTGACCACTTTACCTCTCAACCATGGACTTGAACTTCTTAAACACTTCAAATACCTCATCCTTTCTCTTGATTAGGTATGTTAATAGCTTCCTACTATGATCGTCGATGAATGTGACAAAATATCTATTGCCACCAAAGGAATCTACTTGCATCGGTCCACACACATCCAAATACACCACCTCAAGGTGATTCTTGGTTCTACAACCTGCATCCTTGCTGAATTTACCCTTATGTTGCTTTTCCTGCACACATTGTTCACAAATTTTAGCCTGTATTTTAATCAATGGCAACCCTGTTACCATTCTGTTCTTTTGCAAGTCTTTGAGATCTCAGAAATTGAGATGCCCAAGACAATAGCTCATGTCCACTCTTCCCGACTTGTCACTGTAGCAAGACATTTATACTCCATAACCTTTAATTCAACCTTGAAGGTTCTATCGGCATCCATAGAAGCTTTAAGGACCAAAACCCTGTTTGCATCCATAACATGCAACCCCTTATTTTCCATGTGAGTCTTGTAACACTTCTCAAGAAATTATCCAATACTTAGAAAGTTACATTTGATTCCTAGAATGTATAATAAATCTTTGATCAAGGAATGTCTACCATCCCTTCTCATGATCAAAACATCACCTATCCCATCGGCCGCTAGAGTGGTGTCATCTGCGAACTTCACTTTGTTCTTCATGGAACGATTGATTTTAACAAACCAATCCTTCCTACCCATCGTATTAGTAGAGCATCCTGAGTCCAAATACTATTCCTCACAGCACTGGACTCCTTATCTCACAGTCACCATGACATTTTCTTCTGCATGTAACTGGTTAACGTTTTCATGTAACCAGTTACAACCTGTTTTTGCAGCATTCCTAGAAATGCAGTTGTTGTTGCATTCTCCTTCCGTGATCATGACCAGTAGTGTATTCTCTTCATCAAACTCTTGTCTTGTAACCTTGGCTTCATCTCCTTGAGGTTCCTTTTGTTCACATTGCACTCTCTTGCAAAATGACCGAACCTTTGACACTTAAAGCATTGCTCTTTGCTTTTGTCAAACCTCTTCTTTTCACCTCTAAAGTTTTCTTGACCACCATTTTTGTTTCAGCTTCTCTCACCCCTTAGACATGTCAAATTCTTGGAACTTTGGGAATCTCTTCCACTAAAATTCTAAAAATTTCCTTTACTCTTCATGGACCATTTTCCTTTCGACCTCTTGTCCTTCTCATTAAAGCGATCTTGCAAAGCGATCTCCGCCTTTTCCTTATCATTATTTCTCTCCTCCACCCTTTGTTCATGAGCCTCCAAAGAGCTTTGTAGCTCCTCTTTGCTCATTGTCGCAAGATCCTTTGATTCCTTAATCGCTACAACCACTTTGTCAAATCTTGGTGTTAAAGAATGCAAGATTTTCGCGACAACATACTGCTTTGTGACTGTTTCTCCACATGCCTTCACTTGATTCACTAATAGAGTGATTCTTGTTGTGAAATCGTTGATTGTATCCTTTTCTTCCATTTGAATCAATTCAAGTTAAACCTTGTGAGTTTGTAACCTCACCATCTTCACCTTGTCAACCCATGCGTATGTCTTCTCTAATATTTCATATGCTTGCTTTGATAATTCGCAATTACCAACTTTCTGAAAGTTGTCACCATTCACACATTGATGGATAAAAAACTACGCCTTGAAATCTTCCTTATATGATGCTAGATGTGCATATGTTGCACCTTCGACAAGAGGATTCACCCCGTTCTTGATCAATTAAAGAATATATTGGTAGTCAAATAACGCTTTCATTTGTTGGCACCATTTGTCGTAATTCTTCGCATCATGGATGGGTAGGTTTGCAGGGATTCTTTCATTGGAGATAGAATTCATGTTGCACACTAGATGTTTGTTGATCAGAACCAGACTCTTAATGCCAAATGTTGGAACTTGGAACCACAAGATTGGTGAATAATGGAGAAAATTAGAATGTGGAGAGGGAAAGAGGAAATTGAGAGAGAGATAATTGAGGGTGGGAATATTTTCATTCATAAAGATAAGGATACCTCCAAGTCATTTATACAAACAATACAAAAGTGATTGAGACATAATTCACATAATTACATAACTGAAAAACAGAAAAACTCATGCCTATAAACGGTTACACAAAACCTGTAACCGGTTATAGCTTGTCATACCCTAATTTTTACCCTTAAGATTCCACCTCATTTACATCATTTGCATGACATTTAGCATTATATGTGTGTGTGTGTGTGTGTGTGTGTCTTTATGCATCACTAACCCATTACAAATACAAGAAATGTGTGCTTGCTTGCTTTACAAGCTGATGAGTAGCCAGGGATTGGTGTGATCTTCAACATCTCAAATCTCTCATTCATTCATTAAGATCAAGAGTTTCCCTTCATCAACTATCAAGTACAAGATTGCATCATTTTAAACTCATTAAGCTTCAAGATCATCAGATGCACCAAATTAGAGTTTTGACTGAGTGAGGCTTACAATTGACTTTTTCATATGAGGATGATCCTACACTTCAAAACATGATTCAGGGGCCTCAAATACATCTTTGAAGACCTTTCACAAGATCCTAATTGCCCAAGAAACTTGATTCATTGTGAATTACAAAGTTGAATTCATGTGATACAAAGTGAAATAATCAATCAAGTTAAAGCCTGATTTTTGACATCTTTTGGTCAAACATGATTTCCTCAGGTCAAATATCATGAAAATATGATTGGTGGATGCATTTGATCATGATCAATCAAGAAAATCAAAGAAAATATCAAAATTTCAAAATTGGTATTTTTGAAAATTTCACTAAGTTATGAAAATCCTATGATTTTTGCCCTACTTCCCAAGTCCATAACTTCCTCCTCAAGCAACCATTTTCTTTGCTCCAAAGACCGAATTGAAGATCTTGCTTCATACTCAAACTTTTCCCTATGGGATGGATTCCAAAAAATGCATGGATAAAGATATATGAGGCCATGAAGTGGAAGGTCCATTAGTTTTTGAACAAAAACACTTAGAAAAATTTTCAACAAGTTCTGACTATGCCAAGTGACTGACTTTATAGGCATTTTTCACCATGATCCCAATTGAATCAAGAAAAGTTGTCAACATGAAAGTTGTAGAGGATGTTTCAAGCTTTCTAAAGATTCTAAGAACAAAGATTTATCTTACTTGAGCTAGAAGTTATGATTTTTTGCAAGAGGAATTGATGTAGCTGAATGCAAGACAGATTCTTGTGGCACACGATTTTGGGATACACTTTTGATCACTTTGCAAGCCTTACCTCTGCACAAGATCAACATGAATCTTGTAGTATCCCAAGAGATCTTCAAGATAGTACCAAATTTTTTGAAGTTCTATCCCTTTTCATAGTAGAAAACCTCATCCCAAGGAATTGAACTTAAGTTCTATTTTGGTGCATTAAGTGAAATGCCAAATAGTCAAAAAACTTATCCACCAAGTCAAGACTTTGGTTTAAGCATCAAGACTAACTTGCAATCTGAATGATAATGGTCCAAATTGTCAAAAATTTGATCATGCTTAGAAAGAAAGCTACTTGTACCTTGACATTTAAGTTAAGGAACATGACATAAACCATTGGATAATAGGATGCATCTAAATCCAAATTTTTCCTCCAAACCTAATTTGTTTTTCTATAAATAGAGGTTATTTCTGATCAATTAGGACACACAACAATACACCAAAACATTTCCAAACACTCTCCATATCAGAATCACACATTCTTCAAATTTCTAAAGTTCCATTGAAGTGAGAACTTGAATTTTCAATTCCAAACACTTTCCATTCAATCTAAGCATCCAAACACCTTCTATACACTTAATAGAAGTGATCCAAACCATCTAAACACTTCTGTAAGAGCTTGAACACTTCCACTATATCTCACTTGCTTCAAACTGCATATTGATTTGTTCAAGGAGTTCCAGAAGGTCTCAGCACAATTCAAACACATCAACACGTTCCTTGGAGGTCAAGGAAGCTTTGAGGATCATTAAATTGCATCTAGAACACCTCTAAGCAGAAACTCGATTTTCACTTGGAATGTAAGTTATTTTTTCTCAAACTATATGGTTCATGCATCATTTTCACTCATTTGAGTTACAAACCTACTTGTCATGATGTATTGATCATTTCCCCTACACATGGAGTTTCATATCGTTTTTTCAGATTCTAGGGTTTATGTTTTTCAATCTGAGTGTGTGAGATACACTGAATATAAATGCAATTAAATTACACCAATGAATCCCTCACAAAATTTCAAGCAACTTTGATGTTTACATCATTTGATTTCATGAAGAAATAAGAAAGTTGTGATTTTGAGAAATTTAAAGATGGTGGATGTGAAGCTCGTGAAGAAGACGATGGTGGCGGCGCCAAAAGTCCCATTTTTAAATGATGTTTTATTATATAATTAATTAAATGCAGCTATTAAACTGAATGGGCATTGCGCCGTGGTGGTTAAAAGGTTGGTTTTGTGTGTATAGCGAGCATAAAGACCGGGGTTCGAATCCCCCTCGCCCCAGACTTTTGCTATTTTTTGAATATTTTCACTTTGAAGTTTAACATATTATTCATTGCCTACACTACTTTTTCTCCAAGCCACGCCTGGCCCAATGGTAATCCTTTTGGGCCTGCAACCTTAAGGGCGCAGGTTCAACACCCCTTGGCAGCATCCCTCATTTTTTTTATCACTTGTTTTCTTATTTTATTTGCTTATTTCATTTCTTTTTATTTTCTTTTTAATTATTGCTTATTTATTTATTTATTTCTTATTATTTTCTTTATTTTTAATGTCATTAATATTTAAAAATGTCAAAAAAATATTTAATCATGTCTTGATTTTATTTTTATTTTTAGATATTAATTAAAAAGACAAAAAAAATATGTTTATCTTAATCATTTTGATTTGTTTCTTCCATTGATTTTTCATGATTAAATCTTTGTTTGTTTATCTTCATGCCATGTTATCTTGATGTATATATTCTTGTTTAAATGACTTGCACCATGCTTAAATGATATTTCCCTTAAAAATTGTTTTGATTAAATGATTATTTAGGTGAAACTTTAGGGTTTAGTCTTGCTTGATCTTTTGAAACACTTTGATGCGTGATTAGGGCTTCCACTTGAGTTTGGATTCTTTGAGCTTTAATTCTACCATGTCTAAGTGACTTGTTCATGTGTTCACTTTGGTTAATATGTGAAATTTTTTAACATTTTCAAGTATTTCCTTCATAAACTTCCACAATGTCAAGCATGTCTACTTGCCCTATGTTTGTTCATGAGTAGTTATTGTCTTGTACACCATGATTAAATCTTCAATCCATGTTCTTTCATGTTTTGTGTGATTGTATTTCTACTATGAATATGTCTTTACCATGTTTGATCACATTTGTATATTCACTTCATTCTTGGTGTTATACTTGTTGAAGCCGGATACAATTTGTTTTGTTAAGTTTCTCTTGACATTAATGTTTATATACACTATTATCTAAACCCTAATTCAACCTTAGGACTTTTAAACCATTTTTATCTACAAAATATTTAACTTTCCCAAGAGATAGCCATTAATCTCTTGTAACTTTTTAACCCTTCCTGCAAACTTTACCATAGAGATATCTATCAATCTCTTCTCCATTTTGCCACCCTTGGTTTTACATTTACAATCAAACTTGTCATAGAGATAGCCATTAATCTCTCCTCCCTTTACAACCTTTAAACTCTTCATTCAAATCCTCTCGTAAGAGAAAGCCATTAATCTCTTCACCTTTACAATCAATCCTCACAAGCTTTGCTTTCAAGCTTTTCCCCTTTGTTATCTTGGTTCTTAGAACCCTAACAACTCGTAGTTCCGAACTATGAACGCTCTGATTTCTCAAGTTCCTTTTGAGAATACGTAGGCACAAGGTCCCAATCCTTGGTGAGCACTCTTTTTCTTTTTTCACACTCTTTTTCTTTTTCACACTCTTCCCTTTTTCACACTCTTTTTCTTTTTCACACTCTTTTTCTTTTTTCACACTCTTTTTCTTTTTCACACTCTTCCTTTTTTCACTCTTTTTACCTATAATTCCCTGAACTACAATTGCTCTGACTTCCTATTAAGGATATGTAGGCATAGGATTGCGAGATCCTAGCGAGCTACCTTTTATTTTCTACCCCTTTTATTTAGACACATTACAAAAACAACATAAAAAAACATTTCAAAGTCTAATCATCACAAAAACAATAAACATTCCCAATCAATATCAAACAACTTTAGCAAAAAAACATAGATATTTCAAGAGGTTCCTGTAGATTACTACAGATTCTTAGGATGCTAATACGTTTCCTTAGTACAACCAACCCCGTACCTTTGATCTCTTATTTCCTTAGCCTTTAGTCTTATCTTTAGCTTTGCATATTTAATTAGGGTTTATTTGATCTTTTCTCCTTCCCTTTGATAAATTAAAGTTCGGTGGTGACATCTTATGTTTTACGAGTCAAGTTAATGTAATAGCTTGGTCTCCGATTCTCACCGCGTACAGAAATGACGACTTCACTGGGGACATCCCCCAAGAGGGTTAAACCTAACTTGTTTTATCTATGTTTTGCTATTATTATTGTTTGCTTGCATTGTTTGGGCATCTTCTACTTCTTTTAAGTGATGATCTATAAGAGTGAGATAAGTCTTAACCCAGACTTGATTGTACATTAAGATAGGATGTTGGTATAATCAAAAGTTACATGTTTGGAGTATCCTACGCATGATTAACATATGATACAACCACGCTCAGTGGAGGCCCCTTTGGGATTACTGATGTCATTGCGAGTAGTCGTAATGACATTACTTTTTCCAACCTGGGAGCCTGAGAAACTGAGGACCTTAGTATCCCATTTTACCCACTTTGCCCTTTAGGATGTAGTGCGGTGATTATCTAGGTGTAGACCTAAAGTAGTTGATACGCGATACTACACTCAGACGAGTTTCTCTTAAGAATATTATTGATTCATGAGTAGTCGGTGTGTCGATAATATCCGAAAGATGGATCAATGACTTTCGGAAACTTTTTAGAACATGTTTTACAGGTACAACAAACCTTAGTACACACCCTGTGTTGGCTTTTCACCCAGACTTCATCCTTGTGATCTTAAATCTTTAATCCTACTACATGTGACATGCATCCTGTTGTCATACCCCAAATTTTGACCACCAAGACTTCCCATCATTGTGCAAATCATTGCCACAATATGGATGTGCCATCATGCCTCATCAATTTCCTCAAGGATTGTTGAGCTTTCACTACTACCAAGAATTAGGGTTTAGGCCCTCTCTGAGCATTTGGGCAAAAGATCAATCAAGAAATGACATAATCTTCAACTTGTCCAAACTCTCAAACACCCATAAGGGATCAATAGGACTCCCACATCAAGAATCAGGCACAGGAGTGCAACATTCCAGGTGGATCAAGCCTCAAGATCGCCAGTGTCACCAAATTAGGGTTTTGGTCGACCAAGGCCTCCAGATGAAAATTTTCCTCTGGGCATGAGCCAATGCTTCAAAGTATAACCCAAGATACCCCAAGGGACTTCATGCACCTACTCATCAAGTCAAAATTAGTCTCAGGGGATGCATTCATAAAAAATCAGGAATTAGGGTTTCTTGACCTAATTCACCCCTAAGTTGACTTTTGGGGCAAGGCATGAGCCCAAACCTCAAGACATGATTTGAGGACCTCAAATACACCACATTGATCCATTTACAACAATGGATTGATCCAATAAGCTTGATCCACAAGTTTCAATTTCACCTGGATCACAATTAGGGTTTTGAAGAAAAAGTCAATTGTATCTTTGACTTTTGACTAAGACATGCTCCCAAACCTTGGGACATGATTCAAGAAACCCTAAAACACCTATGGAATCCATCCATTAGGTTTGAATTAGGTCAAGGACTTGATTGCAAAAAGAATCACACAGTTTGGATTTCATCTGACGAAAAGTCAACTGTGCACAAAATCAAGTTTGGCTTTTTGGAATTTTTTACAAATATGGTTCTCATAAGTCAAAAATAATGTTAATGTATTGTATTGACCATCATTTATTAAGAAAAATAAAAAAGTGAGGTTTCTTGCAAAAGGGGCAACCATGGGAAACCAAAAATTTTCTAAGTTATGGAACAAAAGTGATTTTGTACCAACTTTGCAAGGTCATAACTTCTAAACCACAAGGCCTTTTTCTCCCATTCAAAGCTCAAATGAAAGTCCATCTGACATACTTCAAATATGCCAACTACAAGAGATTCCAAATCCTCATGGATTTTGAGTTATGGATTGATCAAAATCAGAAAAACATGAAAATGACCACTTTTCCAACACTTAGTGAAATTTTCAATAAGTCAGAATCTGCCTTTCTTTTTCCAAAATGTAGGGACATTTTTCACCTTGATCCAAGTTAAACCAGGTCCATTGGTGAACATCAAAGTTGAAGTATGCCATGAGGGCTTTCCAACAAGTACCAGATCATCTCCAAATTCAATTTGAATAGGGAGATACAACCCTTGGAACATGGCAAAATGGACTGATTTTTACAAGGCAGATTTGTGCATTTTGCTCGAGTTAGCTAATTTGGACAATTCCAAGCCTTGTCATCCATTTTGACACATTAGAGGATAACATCTAAGAGAAAAGATCTTATCCATAAGCCTCTCAAGTCCAAGGAACTACATGTAGCCATAAGTGCCCTAAAAAGGCTAAAAAGCTCAAAGACTCCAATTTAGTTTCCAAGCATTCAATGGATGCATCAAGGTGGCATGGAATGAGACATTGCTAACTGAATGAGTCAAGATTCAGCTCTGAATCAAAGAACCATAGGCATGTGCCCTAACCTCAAGTCAATGGCTATAGGAGACTAAAGATTCCTTTTGCTACAATTGGCCAAGGGACTGTCCAAGTTGCCATTCACTATTGCATTCAAAACAAACTTGCTCTACTATAAATAGAACTCATTTGTGATCAGTTTGACTACACCAAAGCACTACAACTGATGCTTTCCTCAAAATCTCTCTCATTAGGCCAAAATGCCTTCTTTTGTAAGTTATCTCTGAGTTTTTGAGTTAGAGAGCAATTCCACCACAGCTCATGATCCAAACACATCCAATATATCATATCTAAGCTATTCAAACACTCACCCTTGATCTGAAACACCAAAATCAGTAAGTCAACCTCCAAAACCTCAAATTTTGACTGTTTTGCATTTTGCAAGCCATGTCTTGATTCAGTCACTTCCAAAACCAAACAAGGCCTCAAACACACTCCAAATATCATCCTCAAACTGTCCCAATTGGTTTCCCTCATCTGGAACACCATTTGAGAGAGTTACTATCTTGGCCACTTTTTCCCCTTTTGCAAGAAAGAGCCAATACTTGTTCTTGAGGATTCCAGCTGGTTTTGATCATCCTAAAAGCTTCTAAGGGATCAATCAAGAGAGTTTAAAGCATTGAATTACTTCTGGCACAAGGAACTTGACAGATAGCACAAGGAGCTTCAAGAGGTAAGTGCATCACAACTTGAACTCTCTAAATTATGCATTGCTTTGATGTCCATTGATCATGGACATCTCATACATGTCATATATGTTGTGTTTGAACCAATTTGTCATGCTATTATTGCCTGTACAATGAGATAACATAGAACATACAAATCTAGGCCTATTTTGAAATCACTATCAGATTTTAAAATTGAAACATTTTCTGAAAATTCCAAAGGCACCATTGGATTCCTCATGAAATTCTAGGCAGGATACACCTAAATTTTGTCCCAATCCATGGAGAAAGGAGAAAGTTAGACCTTCATGCAAGAGGCCTAAAATCAGGCATTGCCTTGGGCAAAGGCCAGCCAATGGCGCCTTGGCCAGGCCTAAAAACAAGGCATCCCATATATATTCATGGGGTGGTTTTCATACACGGATGTATCACCACCCCAGTGGCAGCGCACATGTGTGTTTGAAGGGAAGGTCGTGGGTTCAACACCCACCCAGACCATTTTGCTATTTCTCATATTTTTTTTCTATTTTTCACAATTTTTATGGTTTTTATTAATTAATTCCAAAATTAATTTCTCTCTCAATTTTAATTATTTTTTATTGGTTCTCTTTTTTGAAAATTCCCAAAAATGTTAAAATATTTTATTCCACAAAAATTTCTCAAAAATATTATTTATTTTATATATTTGGTATTTTTGTAAAGAATTATGTTTTTATTTGTTTTTAAACATTTAAAACCATTTCTTTCTCTTGATTTTGCAAATTCGAATGATTTTCAAATCATTCTATGAATGAAACATGATTTTTCAAATATTAATCCAAGATCAAAACTTGTTTTTCACACATGTTTAGTAATTTTGATCATTTTAATTGAATTTTATTCAATTAAAATACTTTTCTTAAATCAAATTAGGGTTTTGATTATTTTCACCCTCACAAATCTTTTTCAAAACACTTTGGGCCTCTAATAGAGTGTAAGACCCAACCACCTTTGTACATAAATAATTTTGGGCCTCAGTCATTGTATAAAGCCCAGTACAGTTTTCAAAATGGCAGTGCGATCACTGTCTTTCCATGAGCCTCTCCTTGAGTTGTAAGCCCCATCCCTTGTACAAAAATAAACTTTGGGCCTCTTAATAGAGTGTAAGACCAATACCTTGTAAATAAAAACCTTTTTGGGCCTCAGTCATTATATAAGTCCCACTATGTTTTCTAAAAACTCGGCTCGATCGCTGTTTACAAACAAATCATTTGGGCCTACCCTTGTGTTGTAAGTCCCATTTATTTTTCTTTTTCAAACACTTTGCGCCTCTAATAGAGTGTAAGTCTCATCCCTTTGTAAGTAAAACCTTTCTGGGCCTCAGTCATTGTATAAGTCCTGATACAATTTTCAAATCAACGGTACGATTACTGTTTTTCATCTGGGCCTCTTCTTGAGTATAAGCCCCAATCTTCTTTTCAAAAACAACTATCCCTTTTGATTTAGGTTCAAATTCATAGTTGTTATCAAAACATTATTTAATTTCTTGAACAACTAACCATACAGCTGTTACAATGGAAGCTTGCTCACCTGTAAGTTTTAAAACAACTTTCTTTTACATACTTGCACACATATATATATTTGTTTGTGCTGGAAGCTTGCTCACCTGTAAGTCCTCCTACCCTCTTTTACATACAGTATATATTTCATCTGTATATATATGCCTGTATATTATCTACTTAGAGTTTTCCCCGGCAACTAGGTCTAGAACTAGATAAAGCCAGTGGCCACTCTTTCAACAGTCAAAACTAGTTCCCCATAGGAATTTCCAGATACAGTCTTTCCTCCACTTGGGCTTATACAATATGGAACAAAGAGAAATGCATTATTCCTTGTGAAACTTTTCTCAGACTGTCACTATTAGAAAATTTTCAAAGAAATTCATTTCCCCCAGAGAGGATTAATTCCCGGTGAAACCTCTCTTGAATTTCTTCAAACCCTAGAACTGTTCACTAAAGAAAAGATTATTCCCGGTGAAACTTTTCTTAAGTTTGGACCCACAGGCTTCCTAAAAGCATCCTCAGCCTCCTCTTGGGCTTTGTACAAGGACCCTCCGGCTTCTTAGAAGTTCTCATGCCTTCTCTTAGGCTTAATACAAGGACCCTGAAGACCTCTTAAAGGTATAGGGCAGAACTTAGTCATCCTTTGTTAGAGCACTCTTTCTAAAGAGTCAAAACCTTAGACCAATTTAAGGGTTGACCCTCATCCCTTAAAGCACCAGCTTCCTCTTGGGCATCATACAAAGATAAACTCGTCCCTACCAATAGACTTGGATAGTCTAATCTCCTCTTGGATCTCAAAGACATTCTCAAGCTCCCTATAAACACAGGAGAAACCCTGATCATTTAATCAATCTCCAGTGGAGTTAAAACCCTCACAGAATCTAAAAATCAGTCTTTCATCCTAAATTTCCCCAGCTAGGGCTAACTTATCATCAGTATAACACTATCTCAAATCAGAACCTCAAGTCATCTGATACCTCAACTCTTCTGTAATCCTCAACAAGAGTTGATTCCCCATTTTGGACCTACCTCTGGATCTCAAAAATCCTCACCAGAAGCCAGCCTCCTCTTAGTCTTTGTATAATGATTTTCCTTAGCAGAGTTAGCTTCAAAAGAACTCTTTTGTTGAGTCAATCTTTTTTCTTAAAACACTCTTTTGTTGAGTTAACCTCTTTCAGCCTCAATCTCGGGCTTTTGTGAAAGACAAACAAAAGCACTCTCTTGTTGATACAATCACCTTTTCAGCACTCTCTTGTTGAGTCAATCTCCTAAAAACACTCCCTTGTTGAGTCAACCCTTTTCAGCCTCAATCTTGGACTTTGTACAAGACACCGTATAAAATCTTCTTAAGCAGAGTCAATTCTCTTTTTAGCCTCAATCTTAGGCTTTGTACAAGACAAATCATACTCTCCAAAAAAGTCAATTTTCTTTTAGCCTCAATCTTGGGCTTTGTACAAGATAGATAAAACCTCTCACCAGTAGAGTCAGTTTCCCCTTTTAGCCTCAATCTTGGGCTTTGTACAAGACACCTACAAATATTCCCCATGGAGTCAAAAATCCTTCTTTAGCCTCAATCTTGGGCTTTGTACAAGACAGACAAAATATTTCCCCGGAAAAGTCAACTTTCAGCCTCCTTTTAGGCTTTGTATAATGATATTCCCCAAAGAGTCAGTCTCTTTTTTGCCTCAATCTTGGGCTTTGTACAAGACAGATAATAATCTCCCCAGTGGAGTCAATCAATCTCTTAGCTTCAACTTTGGGCTTTGATCAAGGCACACAAAAAATCAACATCCCCTCAGAGAAAATCAAAATCTCTCTATAGGAAGACATTTTTCTGTGTTAACAAACATTCAAAACAAACCTTAATCCTAGATAACTATTGTAAGTGGCACACTTGTTGATTCAAATATCCAAGCTGTAGTCCATCTCTTATCGTGGTAAATCCCCTTTCTTTCATCTAATTGTTTTAAGTGGCAAGCCTCTGGATTATTTACATCCACGCCAATGTCCCTCTCTTAGCATGAAAAAAATCCTAAGGAAAAATGGAATTACTCTACACTGAGTTAAACTTTTCTCCTTCAGGACAAATCCCTATAAAAGAAATTATGGCATTGCTGGATTCACTTATCCCAGTTAAAGTAATTCTCCTTTATAATCAGTCACCCAACAGTTGTGATAAACAGACGAGATGTCTCCCTTTAGAGATGACAAATTCTCTCTCAGTCAAACCCTTTTTGCTTCAATCTTGGGCTTTGAACAAGACACAAATAACCTTTAGCTTCAATCTTGAGCTTTGAACAAGACACCAAACCATCATCTCTTTTCTCCCATAGAATAGGAGGAACTACGATTGCTCTGATTTCCCTGTTTTTTCTCTAATGGGAATACGTAGGCATAAGATTGCGAAATATTAGCGAGCACACCAATAAAAAACAAAACTCTAGATCCAGTACCTTCACACACACATCAAAAACCCCGAAAAACTTAAAATCAAACAAAAACTCTCTCTTTCTCTCTCAAACACTCCCGAAGAAGAAACTTTCCCAACCCACGACAGACAAACACCAGTAAGTAGAAAACAGTAAGGAAAATTGCTAACAACCTATGGATAACCACATATAGGATGGGTAATTGACAACGCCCCATTGTATAACCTGACCCCGAACTCCCCGATCTCTTTAAAGCATTTGTTTAGTTAAACATTTACGTGCAAGGTTACTTTTAGATAGCTTCCCTTTCCTTTCTAGCTTCACAGGATAAATAAGAAATCAGAAAGTAGCACCTCACTCCTACCATTGCGGTGAGGAGAAATCCATGGCGATAAGGTGGTCGCGTCACCGATAAAAATTGCACGCTACAGTAAAATGCCGACTCTGCCGCGGACGCATTTTATCTGTCTAGGACTAGGATTAGAATTCCTAAGAGATCTAGGTTGTTAGAAATTTTCTACATACTATATATATATATATATACATACTGCTTTTCCTACTTGATATCCGTGTTTATTTTTCTGTCAATGGGAATGCGATTGATACGCATGTGGAAAGTTTGAGAGAACCCTAAGATAAGTGATGGCATAGATGGGTGGACTTACAGGGAGTGATTCCTGAATAAGCGATCCTGGTAGACCATCAAATCAGGCGAGGGCCCGTGTGGATACTATGTTGAATGACCGATCGTCGTGAAAATAGATGCTATCCCAGTGTGGTACCCGTGACCCTGAGGATTTAGTATACATTAACCATATGACCATTTGGTAGTGCGGTAACTATCGGGAATAGTTGATACGCGATGCTACACTCAAATGAGATTACCCTAGGATGCTACAGCTCACTCGGGTGAACCAGCTTGCTGTTGATATCCCTAGGGGGGTCAATGATTTTGGGAACCATTAACCCATTCTACAGGTACAAAAATTGACTAGAATACAACCTTTGGGGATGGGTAGAGCCATGACTCCATGCTCGTGACGTTGAACCCTGGAACCCATGTTTTTTCAATGTTTTTGTGTGCTGCATTCATTTAAAAAACTCTCAAACAAAGAAAAAATCTCCTTCTTTTCCTCTTTTTTTTTCTTTCAAAATAAACTAAAACAATAATTGCAAATATCAGAGAGAAAGATTGTGTTATGAATTTTGGTAGAAGAAAGACGCACAAGTACACCTTCAAGGCTCCAAAACTAGAGGATTTAAGAAGGTTGGCAATGATGATTACCAACCCTGATGCTTTCAGAGCTAAGCATGGAGGCATGATGTCTCTGTTAAGGATCCACATAATTGAAGGAATCATTTCTACGTTAATTCAGTTTTATGATCCGGTTTATCACTGTTTCACATTTCCAGATTATCAACTAGCACCATCACTAGAGGAATACTCTCATCTGACTGATTTACCCATCACTGACCAAGCTCCTTTTTCTGGACTGGAAGAATTTCCAAAGGAACAAACCATTGCGAGAGCAATCTATTTGGACGAGTCAGAAGTCAGGACTCACATGACCACTAAGGAAGGAATCCAAGGTTTACCAGCTAAAATCCTGACAGAGAAAGCTATATACTTTGCCAGTGTAGGAAACATAATTGCTTTTGAAGATATCTTTGTTCTGCTCACATATGGGTTATTCCTTTTTCTCAACATCGATAACTTTGTCGATACCAACGCTATTAAGATATTTCTGATTGGGAACCCCGTACCAACCTTGCTCGCAAATGCTTATCATTCTGTACACTTAAGGAATTTGTACAGTGGAGGAATGATCACATGTTGTGTACCATTACTTTACAAATAGTTCACTTCCCATTTACCCAAGTCTGCTGCTTGTTAGGACCATAAGAGTACTTTACATTGGTCACAGAGAACCATGTCTCTTACCAACTCTGACATAGATAGGTATAATAGGATTTACGAGGGGATAAGGATCATCGACAGATGTGGAAACTTCCCTAATGTACCCCTCATAGGAACTAAAGGAGGAATCAACTATCATTCAATTTTTAGTTCGCCGTCAACTCGGATACCCGATGAAGAATATCCTGCATAATGTTCATCTGGAAGGTCTTTTCTTCAAGGAAGGAGAAAATGACAGCTCTAAAGAAGGAAATAGTGCATGTCTGGCAACATGTTCACAAGAAAGGAAGGGAGTATCTAGGAAGACCAGATTGCATCTCCATGGAACCTTATCTCCACTAGGTACAAACTAGAGCCCTCAAGCTGAGGATGCCTTACCCTCATCAAGAAGTTCTTCCGTTAAAGGAATATGTCCTTTATTTTATGTCTGATATGGAAAAACTCCAGGTCGCTCTCAACCAAGTTCAATGGGAGAAATGTTCTTGGAAAAATAAGTACCGAATCCTCAATGTGGAGTGTACAAAAATTCAGGAACTGTTAAAAGAAAAGGATGCTCTGATTGAGATTCTAGAACAACATGCTATGGAAGATAAAAGGAACTTACTCACTCTTTTCACTTGGCAAAGGGCTGACAACCCGACAACGGCTGAAGAACCCCGGTAAAAAAAAGGAAAATACCAGAACTAGCATCTGAGTTCTCTTCAGAGAGGACTCAAGATCCATAAGTTTAGACATTTCCTTTTACAGCACTTTGTAAAATACTGTATTTTCCCTTTCTGCAATCTTTCAAATTCAATAAAAAAAATGGGTCTCCCCACTGTATGATATTTGCAATCTATTTGTTGAAGTTTCTTTTTGATTAAAATTTTAAAAAATATATCATTGCATATCATTCATCATTCTCACATAACACGTTCTTCTTATCTTCGAGTCTCACGTATGTGTCACGATTCTAGAGTTAAACTGTCTCACTCATACAATACTCGGGCCAATCGACAAAAGAAAATGGACGATCTCGAGGAAGAGAACAGAGAGCTGAGAGAAGAAATTGACGCTCTAAAGGAAGATCTAAAAAAACTTCATAGTGACATGCAATCCCTGGCAGCAGCTCAGAGGCAACAACAAAGGATTGTGATCTCGGAGATCACATCTACGCCCATAGTAGAGACATATGATCCTCGTTACAACATGCCTAAGGATCGCCCCTGGGGCATGCCTCTCAACTTTGTCCCTGAGGGATACATCCCGCCGGTCACTAAAGACCCAGAAACTGCAGCAGGAACCGCTGGGCCAGAAGGTTACAAACTTCGAGAAAGCGAAGACGCAAGAGTTATGACGGCAATTCCTGAAGGTTACAAACTTCGGGGC
Organism: Lathyrus tuberosus; assembly: GCA_022829125.1. Taxonomy (NCBI): domain Eukaryota; kingdom Viridiplantae; phylum Streptophyta; class Magnoliopsida; order Fabales; family Fabaceae; genus Lathyrus; species Lathyrus tuberosus. Next base: position 14,104,639 of record JALAZF010000093.1, on the reverse strand, counting down.
ATGGAAGCACCGAGAGTCACTGCCGTAATGACTATACCACAACCAGTGGTACACACTGTCCCGGAAGGACAAATTCCACAAGTAATTTCTGGTGGAAACAAAGACATGTACGAAAGGATGAATGAGTTCCAGGAGCAATTCTTGGAGATGCAAAAGGAACTGGATGCCATTCGCGGTCAGGATTTATTCGAAAAGGACGCCGCAGACCTTTGTCTGGTCCCTAACGTGAAAATACCGCACAATTCAAGGTGCCTGAATTTGAAAAATACAAGGGCAAATCTTGCCCTCAAAGTCATTTGGTGATGTACGCTCGAAAGATGTCAATTCAGACAGAAAATCAATAGCTACTGATCCATTATTTCCAAAACAGTTTAACTAGTGCCACGCTCAAATGGTACATGGGTTTAAATCGCACCAAGATCAATTCTTTCAGAGATCTTGGCGCAGCTTTCATTCAGCAGTACAAGTATAACCTGGACATAGTACCAGACAGAGATCAACTCAGAGCAATGTCGCAGAAGGAAAATGAAACTTTCAAGGAGTATGCTCAAAGATGGCGTGAAATTGCCGCTCAGATCTGACCCCTCTTGAGGAAAAAGAGATGACTAAGATCTTTTTTAAAACCTTGAGCTTATTCTAATACGATCGAATGGTCGCTAGTGCGCCCAGCGACTTCACTGAAATGGTGAACATGGGGGTACGCCTTGAAGAAGCAATCTGAGAAGGACGATTGGTCAAAGATGCAGAGCCATCAAGCAGTACCAAAAGATACGGTAGTGCTCTCCAAAAGAAAAAAGAGCAAGATATCGGTAATATCTCTCTCGAAAAGCAAAGGCGAAGGTATCAACCAGTAGCAGCGGTAACTCCCGCTATGAACCCTGCGTCGACTCCAACGTATCAACCTCAGGTTGCTTAGAGCCAACCGAGTTAACAACAGTATCAGCAAAGGACACAACAACCTCTTCAGCAGGCTCGTCCACAGTACAACAATAACAATCGTACGACACAACCATCAGGGTTTGACCCTATACCGATGTCGTAACTATTTCCACTACTACTAGTCAAGTGACGCGTCCAAACCAGGTCTCCACTTACAGTACCAGAAAATCCACCTTTTTAGTTCAAAGCGGATCAAACATGCCTTACCATCAAGGAGGACCAGGGAAGAACGTTGAAAATTGTCTCAGCTTCAAGTCTGATATGCAGAAGCTTGTCAGGAACGGGGTCCTATCTTTCAAAAATACTAATCCGAATTTTGAGACGACCCGTTGCCTCAACATGAAAAGACTGCAGTAAATTTAATAGAAGAAGAATCTAGCCGCAGTTATCAAATTCATGATGTACTTCTATTAGGAACCAATCTGGTCAGGATGCATTGCAGACAAAGCAGGTACGGTCATGTATCGCCTCATAATTATCACCTGTGTAATATCTGCTCGAAGAATAATCAGGGGTGTTCCGTAGTGCAATCAGCTCTACAAGAGCAAATGGATCTCGGATGGATCCAAGATCACCGAATCTGTGAGGTCAATATGGCTCACACAAATCCTAACATTGTTCAGAACCAAAATATTCTGGCGATGAATGTCAATTTGGTAGAGATGCATTCAAGGCAAAGTCAATATCATAATCTGCCACAACACGATTACAATACTTGTTCGATCTACTCAACAAGCAATCTGGGATGCTCTTTCATAAAAGAGGCCCTCCAAAGTTAGATGGATCTCAGATGGACTCAAGACTATCGGGAGAGAAATAACCATCAAGTCAATATGATTCAGATCTTTGACATACGCTTGATGAATACCAGTCTAGTAGAATTACACGCTAAGCAAGTCAGGCTCGACTTTCTGGCTTTACACGATTATCAAAACTGTGAACAATGCCATGAAGACGACCAAGGGTGTGCACTTGTCCAAAGAACACTTCAACACTTGTTGGACCACCGGTGGCTTCCAATCTATTTGGATGAAGCTACACAGAAGACCAGTATGACTAACGAGAATCCTGATAGGCATCAAAGTTAGGATGTCTGCTCAATGGAAAAGATCTAGTAAAGTTGCACTGCATACAAAGTAGACGTGGCCGGGTGCCACCACACAATTATGAGCATTGTAGAGTTTGCTCAGAAAACAACCAAGGATGTTATCTTGTATGATCATCTCTTCAAAATCAGTTGGACCGAAAAGAGATTCAACCATGTTCGAGTTCTGGTTCGATCAACGTGATACACGACTATCTTCTTGATCAAAGCAAGGACGTTGTCATAATCTCCGATCACGAAAGGACCAAAGATGTTTGTGCCATAATCTACGATGGTCAGAAAAATCAAAAGGCTCCTGTGGTTATCTATCTGCCGGGACCAATACCATACAAATTCGATAAGGCTATCCCTTATAAGTAAGGTGCAACAATAATCGAAAATGGAAAGGAAACTCCATTACCCTCTGTCGTAAACATTGTCGACATCAGTCGAGTGACACGGAGCGATCGAATCTTCAACAGAGGAGTTGGAGAACCTGCCAAAGAAAAGGAACCTCAAACAGAAGTTCCAAATTAACCAGTCAGGAAATCCAGTAATCCCGACCTTTTAAAGAACTATGATGACATGCTGAAGCTCATCCAGAAAAGCGAGTACAACATTGTAGACCAACTGTTGCAAACTCCTTCGAGAATCTCTGTACTATCTCTCTTACTAAGTTTCGAAGCTCACAGGGAAGCTCTGCAGAAAGGCTTGGCGTAAGCTTTTGTAGAACAAGATGTGACGATAAAACAGTTTGACAACATCGTTTCCAACATCACTTCCTGCAACAACTTAGGATTCAGTGATGAAGAACTGTCATAAGAAGGCAAAAATCACAATATGGTGCTTAACATTACAGTTAACTGCCAGGACGATGCTCTAGCCAGCGTACTGGCAGACACAGGATCATCGCTGAATGTTATGCCAAAATCCACTATGATACGACTATCATTTTAAGGATCTCCGATGAGAGGCAACGAGGTCATCTTCAAAGCCTTTGACGGATCCAGAAAAACGGTTATCGGCGAATTTTATCTTCCCATAACCATCGGTCCTCACACTTTCTAAGTAACATTCTAGATCATGGACATCCGGGCAGCATAGAGTTGTTTATTAGGAAGACCTTGGATACACGAAGCTGGAGCAGTCACTTCGACACTTCACCAGAAGCTGAAGTTCGTCAAGAATGACAAGTTAGTCACAGTATGCGGAGAGCTGGCCTTAATCGTGAGGAACTTATCATTATTTTCCTATGTAGAACCCGAGGAGGTTGTTGGAACCCAGTTCCAAGCACTCTCGTTGAGCAATGAGAATCGATCAGAGAGAGGGACATCAATTTCCTCATACAAAGACGCTCTCGAAGTGATCAAGAGTAATGACATAAAAGGATGGGGACAACTTGTAATTCCTACAGATAACAAGACAAAGAAAGGTGTTGGTTTATCTTCAATCTGTACCCAGACTACTAAAGATGAAAGTTTTCATCCCATTCAGGACTTCTTCTGCAGTGGAGGCTTCCTCCACCCAGTGACTCAAGAAGTACACACCATCAATGAGGGTGACTCCTCCGATACAGATTAAGAGTGGAAGTCCTATCTCAACGAGGACGATTATATGTCTCAGGGAGAGGTGCATACGCCATTTTACTATCCCATGCAGAGTCCGAGATATATACCAAGATCAGACGTCAAGATGATATACGGAGATTGTGATCCGGAAGGATGCCGTGCTCCGCCCAACTCATTAGAGGAGGACACTCTGATGAAAGGCAACTTCGACTACGATCATTTTGATCCCCTGGATAACTTGCCTATCTGGCAACCGTATCTAGAAGACTTGGGGCAAAAGAGTCAGCCCAACGATGTATATTAGCTGAGCATCATTGAAAAGAATACTTGCATCCCCACCAAGTCATGGGATCATTACTCAGGACATTTCAAAAATATCCAAGACCACGATGAATCGGCAAAGATTGCAGGATAAGAGTTCATCAACTACGCTTTTCCTAAGGTAAACGTCATCGAGAAGGATGACTCCTCCAGTCCCACAGAAGTATGGGACACCTTAGGACAACCGAGTGGCAAGTACGACTTCTTGGTAAAGTACACTGCTCTTGAAAGCTCACGCATCAGGTACGAGGACAACCAGCCAACTGGATGGGGAGATCTTCTCGAGAGTAAAAACATTAAGGAAGATACAACAGAAGAGTTCGTTTATGATAACTCTGCCTGGGAGGAAGACTCCAACGATCCTGCTCCTCCAGAAATCAGCGTCATTTCTGAGGACAAACCAAGAAAGAAAGTGCCAGACTTTGTGATTCACCGAGGAGTTCACCGCCAATGGGTTGTTGTCGATGTCCCTAAAGTTGTTCATAAGTCTAAGTAATTGCCATCTTTGTTTTAACCTTTCACCCTGCCCATGTGAAACAGATGTTTTTATAGGGCTCACTTTTCTGTAAATGTCCATCTTCGCCTCTCCCAAAGCGACATAGTTTTATTTTATAGGGCTGTAAAATCAACAAAATCATAAATAAACAATGTCATTATGTAATTTCCGCATTTATTGATGTTTTCACTTTTTCGTTTTTTAGAAAATGGTAATCCTAAAACAACCTAAAATAAAAACAAGCATTTTTCAGAAAATACACTGCACACACTCTTGCATTCTCTCTATCTCCTAAAAAAAATTATCACGTCATGCAGATTGCTTGTTTTAAACCCCATTGAAACATACGATCCAATGCCTTCTCCCAACTTTGAATTCCCGGTATTTGAGGCTGAAGAAGAAGAGGACGCAGAAATTCCAGAAGAGATCTCCCGACTGCTCAAGCAAGAAGAAAGGTCCATTGAACCTCACAAAGAGCCGTTGGAAACGGTCAACTTGGGTTCAGAAGAAGAAAAGAAAGAAGTTAAGATTGGGGCACTACTCAGTCCGACTATCAAAGAAAGCTTGATAAAACTTCTCAAAGAGTTTACAGATGTGCTTGCTTGGTCCTATCAGGACATGCCAGGGTTGGATACCAGCATCGTGGAACATCATTTACCGTTAAGGTCAGAATGTCCGCCAGTGAAACAAAGGCTGAGACGGACTCACCCGAATATAGCTATCAAAATCAAGGAGGAAGTGCAAAAATAGGTCGACGTAAGTTTCCTCGCAACCTCAGAATATCCTCAATGGTTGGCCAACATAGTGCCAGTTCTGAAAAAGGACAGAAAAGTCAGAATGTGTGTAGACTACATGGATCTAAACAAAGCCAGTCCAAAGGATGACTTTCCCTTACCACACATAGACATGCTGGTAGACAGTACAACAAAATTCAAAGTCTTCTCCTTCATGGATGGATTCTCGGGCTATAATCAAATCAAAAAGGCACCAGAAGATATGGAGAAAACTTCATTCATCACCCCATGGGGCACCTTTTGTTACAAGGTAATACCATTCAGCTTGAAGAACGCCGGGGCAACCTATCAAAGGGCCATGACGACTCTGTTTCACGACATGATGCACAAAGAAATTGAAGTGTATGTCGATGACATGATTGCTAAATCTAAAACAGAAGAGGAGCATGTGACCCACCTGTCAAGACTATTCGAGCGTCTGAGAAAGTACAAACTCCACTTGAATCCCAATAAATGCATATTCGGTGTCTGCTCAGGAAAACTTTTAGGGTTCATCGTCAGCCATAAAGGAATTGAGGTTGATCCTGACAAGGTCAAGGCCATTCAAGAAATGCCTTCACCAAAGACTGAAAAACAAGTCCGAGGATTTTTGGGACGTCTGAATTACATTTCTAGATTCATATCTCTCATGATCGCGACATGCACGCCAATCTTCAAACTGCTCAAGAAGATACATTCATTCCTCACGGATTCCCGGGGCACATGGACTCTGAATTATGATGGACCCTATGTGGTCAAGAAAGCCTTCTCGGGAGGTGCTTTGAGACTCGCAACCATGGATGAAGAAGAATTCGCCTACCCCACGAATGTTGATGTAGTCAAGAAATACTTAGCCTAAATAAATAAAAAACGTCTCGGTGGATTGAAAACCCGAAAGGGCGGTCTAGGCAAAAATTAGAGACATAAGCAAAAAAAATCATCCCGATGGATTGGAAATCTCAAAGTACAATCCAGGAAAAAGTTAGGGATTAATGGTAAGTAACTACGTCTGATCAGTTCAACTCCTCAGCAGTCATGCCATCCATCAAGAAAACTCCAGTCAAGGTCATCTTCGACAGAAGCTCAGGATGTCCAGAATTCAAAGATGGTAGAAGGATAACGGACGTTATGTTTCAATGTATCCCTTTTCCCTTAAATTACCATTTTCTAAACTTTGTAAATACTCTATGGTATCACGCGCTTGGCTAATTCCCATCCTATCAATAAAATTTGAGCCCTAGTGCTTTTGTTTGAAATTCTTATTTGTTTTAGCTTTAGAGAATGACATTTTTAACATGATCAACGATTCTTGAAATAAAACAAAAATGAATTTACTTGTCAAAAATTTTCTGCTTTTAAAATAAAGATGGCAATTCCTTTTGACTTTGAACATAAAAAAGAACATTGATAGTTTCTCCGAAGGTGATTGAACATCAGAGTGCAAAATCAAAGTACTCCTTCTAAACCAGTACGCCTGAATGAAGGATCAATAGTTACAGATGCCATGTTTCATCTGATATCCCTGGTAGGGTTCTTACCTCTTAAGACCGATTGACAATTCTTCCTCCCCACAGGGACTACCTCTCCTATGCAAGGTATGATTGCTATTTTGAACCAGTGACACTTTTCATCCCCCGCCGTGGCCGAGTATCCAATCATGTTCATCTATTAGTCTGTATGTCACGTCAGTTTTGTCACCATAAATATACATACATCATGCATTATTGATTCACATTCATAATCATATTGCATCACTATCACTCTGGTCATATTCATCCCCAAGTGATAAAAGTCCTCTTATCAATCGAGTTGTCAGTGCTTTCCTCGTCAGGAAATGTTTTGTCTAAGCAATCTCTCCCCAGTTTATTTCTGGATTGAAGACGGTCCTCGACCACTTTGATAACTTGAACCTCTGAAAGGCAAGAAGACATTCGACAAACGTCACTCTTCACCATTGAAGATGATATTTTTGCTTTCCCGGATTAAGGAAAATCCCCAGAGAAAGCCTCTCAACCGAAGACTCTCAGCAACACATTGGTTTTTCTCCCAAGAAAGTCAATGTTAATGAAGTCTTCAGCACCTCAAAATTGGATTGCATCACATGGCATTTCTCCGAGAAGTTCTCGAAGAAAAGTATGATGTAGTATCCCCAAGCAGAAAGAAGTCTTCCAAGAGACTCGTTTTCCCCAGTAGAGTCAACAAATGGCATCTCCAACAGAGAAGTTTGTACACCTCTACGACTCAGACAAATGGGTACCCCCAGCAAGTCTGACCTCAAAACTTTTCCATCAAATGGCGTCTCCCCAGTAGAAAACTCACTGAGAAGTGTCATACCCCAAATTTTGACCACTAAGATTTCCCATCATTGTGAAAATCATCATCACAATATGGATGAACCATCAGTCTCTCCAAAGATGGGTGAGCATCCACTGCAATCAAATTTAGGGTTTCCAGCCCTCTTAGAGATTTTAGACAAAGGATCAATCAAGAAATGACATGATCTTCAACTTGTCTAACCTCTCAAGTATCCACAAAGGATCAAAAGGACTCCCACTCCAAGGATTAAGCACAAAGCTTCTCCCTTCTAGGTGGATCAAGCCTCAAGATCGCCAGTGTCACCAAATTAGGGTTTTTGGTCGACCAGGACCTCCAGATGGAAATTTTCCTCTGGGCATGAGCCAATGCTTCAAGGCATAACCTAAAATACTCCATGGAACCTCATGGACCCAAGCATCAAGTCAATTTGACCTCAGGGGATGCATCCATCAAAAATCAGGAATTAAGGTTTCTTGACCTAATTCACCCCTAAGTTGACTTTTGGGACAAATCATGAGCCAAAACCTCAAGACATGATTTGAGGGTCTCTAATATACTATATTGATCCATTTCCAACAATGGGTTTATCCAAGAAGCTTGAGCAACAAGTCTCAATTTCAGCAGTACCACAGTTAGGATTTTGAGGAAAAAGTCAACTGTAACTTTGACTTTTGACCAGGACATGCTCCCAAACCCTAGGACATGCATCAATATACCCTATTACACCCATGGAACATGTCCATCAAGTTTGATTTAGGTCAAGGACATGATTTCATAGAGGATTGCACAGTTTGGAATTCATCTGATAAAAAGTCAATTGTGCACAAAAGTCAACTTTGACTTTTTGAGATTTTTCACCAAAATGGATTTTTAACCCTAAAATGATGTTAATGTATGATTTGAATCATCATTCATCAAGAAAAATCAAGAAAAATTGGATAACTTGTAAAAGGGGTAACCATAAAAACTTAGAAAATTTTCTAAGTTAAAAATAAAGTGGCTAGGGTACCAACTTTGGAGGATCATAACTCCTAAACCACAAAGCCATTTTTCCTCATCCAAAGATGGATTTGTAGCCCTCATTACCCTCTACAAAAACTTCAACTAGACCTAAGTCCAATTCATTAAGGATTTTGAGTTATGGAGTGATCAAAGTGGCTGAAAAGTGAAAATGTCATTTTTTCCAACACTTAGTGAAATTTTCACTAAGTCAGAATCTGTCTTCACTTTTTTCCAAATGTAGGGGGATTTTTCACTAGGATCCAAAAAGTATCAAAACCAAATATGATTAAACAGTTGTTGTATCATATAAGGGCTTTCCAAAATGGCCAAGAACATCACCAAATTCAATTTGAGCCATGAGATATGACATTGGCAAGTTGCCTTACTAAAAACTGTCAAGGCAAGACAGATTTTGCACTTTTGCTGGATTTGCCAAAATTGTGCAATTCCAAACAATTCTATCCACTTGGACACCTCTGAGGATTGAATCTAAAGGGGACAATCACTGAGCCAAGCCTCCAAAGTGTTTGGAACCAAAAATAGCATGTTAAACCTAGAATTGCCTAAAATAGGGACAAGACTCCAATTTTGGATTGGAGCATTCAATGGAAGCATCAAGGTGGCATGGACTGAGCCATTTGCAACTGAATTCAGTAAAGACTTATCCAAGACCAAGGGAACCAGCAGCCTGTGCCCTAACCTCTAGTCAATGGCTAGAGGAGACTTGGATTCTCATTGCTCAACATTGGCCAACCCTACTCAGCAGTTGCCATTCATTATTCCTTACAAAACAAACTTGCTCTACTATAAATAGAGCTCAATTGTGATCAGTTTAAGTACACCAAAGGCCTACAACACTTGCCTTTCTCAAAATCATCTTCTCCCTCTCAAAAATGCCTTTCTTAGCAAGTCACTATCGAATTTTTCAGTAGAGGGCCATTCCACTCAAACCAATCACTCACACACCTCATAAACATCATATGTGAGCTGATCAAACACTAAACACACAACTGTAACACTGATTTCTCAGAATCACCAGCCAATTGCACAAGGTTTTAACCAAGTTGCAGTTGAGATGCCATGAAGTGATCCAACCATTTTCAATCAAGTCCAAGCATTCAAACACACTCCATAGGGTGTAGGGAAGCTGTTCAGATCATCACAACTCATTTGTAACACCTCCAACTCAGAAATCAATTTGCTCTTGCTGTCCCGACCTAGAGGTAAGCCTAAACTTGATCATCTCTCAATCTATGCATATTTCCTCGCACAATACTTTTTCCAAATGTTCATAATCATGCATGGAATGTTTCCCCTCAATTAATTGCTTTGTTTGAATCGTGTATAAAAAATCCCAGCCTTCATGCAGAATTTAGGGTTCTTGAGGATTTATCGTGATTTCTTGTTTTGTGCTTAATTTAAATGCAATTAATTGTCACAAACATGATCGTGAGGTTGAGACGAGCAAATTGATATGTGGATTGCATGATATAATCAAGTATTCAGTAAGATTGAAGAGAAAATGCAAATCATCCAAACTCAGAACACGCGCGTGTTCTTGGCGCTTTTTTTCAAAATTTGAATATTTGAATTTTTGTGATTTTGTTTAATTGATTCAAAAATTAATTTCTCTCTGAGTTTTAAAGATTTTGAGTTGATTCTTTTTTTAATAATTCACAAAAATGTTAAAATATTTTATTTTCCCAAAAAATCCCAAAAATATTATTTATTTCATATAATTGATATTTTTGCAAAGAATTAATGTTTTAATTGTTTTTGACATTTAAAATATTTTTTCCTCTTGATTTTTGTAAATTTTAATACTTTCTAATCATTTTGTAGGGCAAAACTTGATTTATGAAGCATTAATCCAAGATCACAATTTGTTTTCTCATGTTAAAACAATTTTGATCCTTTTAATTGAATTTTTTATTCAATTAAAATACAATTTGAAAACAATTTAGGGTTTTTGATTAATTCAACCCTCATAAATCATTTTCAAAACACTTTGGGCCTCTAATAGAGTGTAAGACCCACCCCCTTTGTAAATACATCACTTTTTTTTGGGCATCACTTATTGTATAAGTCCCACTGTATTTTCAAAAACAACGGCGCGATCGTCGCCTTTTTACAAAACCATCTGGGCCTACCCTCGTGTTATAAGCCCCATATCTTTTCTTTAAACTACTGTGGGCCTCTATTAGAGTGTAAGACCCAACCCCTTTGTACATAAAACATTTTTTTGGGTCTCATTCATTGTATAAGTCCCTCTGTACATTTTCAAATAAATGGTGCGATCGCCACCCGTTTAAAACTTTGGGCCTCTCCTAGAGCTATAAGACCCATTCAAAACTCTTTGGGCCTCTATTAGAGTGTAAGACCCAATCCCCTTTTAACCAAAACAATTTTGGGCCTCAGATATTCTATAAGTTCCTCTGTGTTAAAAGAAAATCTCGGCGTGATCGTCAGTTCAAAAATCAAACTCTGGGCCTACCCTCGAGTAGTAAGACCCATTTCTTTTCTTAAAACTCTTTGGGCCTCTTGAGAGAGTGTAAGACCCATCCCTTTGTACAGAAAACTTTTTTCGGGCCTCAGTCACTTGTATAAGTCCCTGTACAATTTCAAACAACAGTGCAATCACTGATAAACCTTGGGCCTCTCCTTGAGCTGTAAGCCCCAATATTTCTTTTCAAAGCACTTTCTCCTTTGATTTTGAAATATATTGTTGTTTTCAATCTTTCTTTGTTGAACGACTAACCAAACAGCATGGAAGCTCTACAACCGAGTAAGTGGTTATATGCTTTCTTTATCCGCTTTCATATACATATAACTGTATTGTGGGGCTCCTCACTGTAAGTCTTCTTTCATAAACTCATATCAACTGTGTAATAATAGTTAGATATTTAGAGTTTTCCTCGGCAACTACGTCTAGCACTAGGTAAAGCCCTGTTGATCACTCTGAACTTACAGTCAAAACTAGATCCACATAGGATTACCAGACACAGTCTTCCCTCCTCTTGGGGGTTAAACAATATGGAGATGTGAAAGGCAGATTCTTTTTGAACCCTTTCTCAGACTGTCACTCTTAGAAATAGACAAAACTAGATCCCCAATAGGAGCACCAGATACAGTCTTCTCTTCGGATGTCCTCCTTAGGAATTGTCAAGAAACTCTACCTCCCCAAAGATGAATGCCTTCTCCGTGAATAGCATCTCTTGAGTTTCTTCCAGATTCTCGAACTTTCCTGGCTTGATCTATTCTCGGTGAATAGCCTGTCTTGAACTTCTCGGGGTTTGGGGACCCACAGGCTTCTTAAAAGCATCGGCCTCCTCTTGTGCATCGTACAAGGACCCACAGGCTTCCTAAAAGCATCTCCGCCTCCTCTTGGGCTTAGTACAAGGACCTGTCGGCTTCTTAGAAGTATTCACAGCCTCCTCTTAGGCTTCATATAATGATTTCTTCCTCTGGGAATGATAGCCTCCTCTTGGGCTTCGTACAAGGACCTGTCGGCTTCTTAAAAGTTTCCAGCCTCCTCTTGGGCTTCGTACAAATTGTCCCGATGACCTCCTAGAGGTATAGAATAGAAATTTGTCATCTTAATAGAACAGTCTTTCAAAGAGTCTAGATCTTTCTACCGTGAACGTACTACTACTATTTCTCAAAAACATAGTACAAAAGATAAAACTCTAGAATCGGACAGTCTAAGACAATAGAGTCCCAAGGTCATCCTCAAGCACCCTTCAAGAAAGGAAAAACACCGATAGACATGGATAGTCTCAATACCCTTTGGATTTCCCATTTCCTTAAAGAACAGGAAATAACCTCGATCCTCAGAGGAAATCCATGAGTGCAGCATCACTCATATAAGAATTGATTTTCTCTTAACTGACCAACTGGACCTGTCACTCAACTGAAACAGTTACCCTAGCCTCCTCTTGGGCTTGGTACAATGATTCCCCCCAGAGGAGCAATCATTTTTAGCCTCTATCTCGGGCGGGCTTCGTACGAGATACAAAGACTCCCTCGTTGAGTCAACCAATTTTTTAGCCTCCATCTCGGGCTTCGTACGAGATACAAAGACTCCCTCGTTGAGTCAATCATTTTTTAGCCTCTATCTCGGGCTTCATATGAGATACAAAGACTCCCTCGTTGAGTCAAACATTTTTAGCCTCTATCTCGGGCTTCGTACGAGATACAAAGACTCCCTCGTTGAGTCAACCATTTTTTTAGCCTCTATCTCGGGCTTCGTACGAGATACAAAGACTCCCTCGTTGAGTTAACCAGTTTTTTAGCCTCCATATCGGGCTTCGTACGAGATACAAATCACTCTCTTGTTGAGTCAAACCCTTTTAGCCTCTCTCTCGGGCTTCGTACGAGACACCCAAAAACTCCCTCTTGTTGGGCCGATAGCCTCCTCTTAGGCTTTGTATAAGAAAACCCAGGTTGAACCAATCGACCTTTTAGCATCAAAGTTGTGCCTCGTTCACAGTACACAAACATCAACAACTCCTGTCATCTAATTGCTGTAAACGGCAAGCCTCTGGATTATTTACATCCATGCCACTATCCCTCTTTTAGCATGAGAAATTCCTAAGGAAAGATGGCATTGCTCTACACGAAGTTAAAGTCTTCTCCTTCAGGTTAAAACCCCCTATAAAGGAAATTATGGCATTTCTAGGATCCACATATCCCGGTTAAAGTAATTCTCCTTTGTAATCAGTCACCCAACGGTTGTGACAAACAAACCCCTTTAGAGATGACAAATTCTCTCTAAAGACAACACCTTTTTTAGCTTCACATCTTGGGCTTCGAACAAGATACAAATAGACCCTTCAGCTTCACATCTCAGGCTTTGAACAAGATATATATCACCTTTTCAGTTTCACGTCTTGGGCTTTGAAAAAGACACCAAAACACCCATTTCCTCCCATAGAATAGGAGGAACTACGATTGCTCTGATTTCCCTGTTTCGGTAAACGGGAATACGTAGGCATAAGATTGAAAGAAAAATCTTAGCGAGCACACTAATAAAAAATCCCGCATATCAATCAATCTGGAGCAGTATCCTAAATCAAATCCTCGTGAATAATCCAGGCATTATTTTAACAAAATAACCTAAGAGAGACCCGCAATCTTTATAGCATCTGTAAACCAACAGTCATCTGTTCAAACTCAGTTTGCAAGAAGGGTTAATTGGAGACATCTATTTCCATTCCTTCATCAGCTTCAACAGGATAAAAAATGAATCGAGCTGTAGCAAAAAGCCAAAGAGCGATTGTGCTTCGCAACCACGTCCAAAATCGCTCGCTACAAAAAAATGGCGACTCTGCTGGGGATCATCATCAAAGATTTTTGTTTCTCTTCTCTTAGGGAGAAACCTTAAATTGCCACAGAAAAAGTGGCGCCCACCATGGGGCCAGTCTTTCTTTCTTTGGAATTTCACTAGGATAGGATTTTTTGTCGACTTCACTAGGATCTTAGGTCAAAAACCTTTAATAGGGAAAATACCACAAAATAGTGACTCCGCCGAGGAGCCATTTTTGTCAGGAACATAAGGTTCATAGCTCTTTAAAGTCTAGGACTTTAGGACAAATATATATACTTCTTTTTCTAATTGCTATACGTGTTTATTTTTCTGCTAATGGGAATGCGTGTGATGCCGCATGTGGAAAGATTGAGTATACACATAGGAAAAATCACTTTTTTTTGTAGTGCGGTGGCTATTGGGAATGGGTGTTACGCGATAAACTACCCTCTTATGAGATTTCTTTGAAAGGATGCCACCTAGCACGGTTCCCGGCCCGCTGGTGTTCTCAGGAATCAATGATTTTGATTGACAGGTACAAAAAATACCCGTAGAAAACCTTGGGGGGGGGGTAGAGCTTTGACTTCATGACACCGACCCTTTGACCCCATGTTTTTTCTATGTTTTTATGTGCTGCATTCATGCATTCATCTAAAAAACATTAAAACAGAAAAAAATCTTCTCTTCTAGTCTCTCTCTTTTTTTCAAATTGAACTAAGACAACGATTGCAAATGTCAGAGAAAAAGATTGCACTAATGGATTTCGGTAGAAGGAGAACTCATAAGTACACCTTCAAGGTTCCAAAGCTAGAGGATTTGAGAAGTTTGGCAAGGATGATCACTAACCCTGAGGCTTTCAGAGCCAAGTACAGAGGTCTTTTACCGCTGTTAAGAGTCCATGTGATTGAAGGAATCATGGATGCACTCATTCAGTTCTACGATCCAGTTTATCACTGTTTCACATTTCCGGATTACCAGCTCGCACCAACGCTGGAGGAGTATTCTCACCTGATTGATCTACACATTACTGGTCAAGCTCCATTTTCTGGACTGGAAGAAATTCCAAAGGATCAAACCATTGCAAGAGCAATTTATTTGGATGAGTTGGAAGTCAAGACTCACCTGACCACTAAGGGTGGCATCCAAGGTTTGCCAGCCCAGTTCTTGACAAAGAAAGCCCTGTACTTTGCCAGTATAGGGAACGTGATTTCTTTTGAAAGCATCTTTGTCTTACTCACCTACGGGTTATTTTTGTTTCCCAACAGTCATACCCCAAATTTTGACCACTAAGATTTCCCATCATGGTGAAAATCATCAGCACAATACGGATATACCTTTATGCCTCATCAATCTCCTCAAGGAATTGTTGAGCATTCACTACAATCAAGCTTAGGGTTTCAAGCCCTCTCAGAGCCTTTAGACAAAGGATCAATCAAGGAATGACATGATCTTCAACTTGTCTAACCTCTTAAACATCCACAAAGGATCAAGAGGACTCCCACGTCAAAAATTAGGCACAAGAGTGCAAAATTCCAGGTGGATCAAGCCTCAAGTTCATCTAATACAAAGTCAACTGACGCAGAAAGTCAACTGACGCAAAAAGTCAAAGTTTGACTTTTTGGTCAACTATGAGCTTCACAAGCCATTACTCAGGAAAATATGATGGATGATTTAATTTGATCAAATTTAAATCAAGAAATCATGCAAAATTGCAAAATTGATCAAATTGAAAGAAACTTAGAAATTTTTTCTAAGTTAAAATCATGTTCAAGTGCACAACTTTTCAAGGTTGTAACTATTGATCCAAGCATCCATTAATTTTGAGTAAGAGCTACTTTTAAAGAGGGTATTTGATACTTCAACATTGTAGAGGGAATCAACTCAAAATATCATAAGGATTGAAAGATATAAGCGATCAAAGTTGGGAATTCTTAATGTCCAATGTTCTGACATTGCATAGGGACATCATTAATATTTTTTCAGCAAGAATGCCCCAACTTCAAGGACGTTTTTCTCCATGATCCAAGTTGAACCAGGTATGGAGTCAAACATGAAAGTTGAAGTACGTTGTCTCAGCTTTCCAGAAAGGTGTAGAACGTCCTTGTAGCATACTCGAGCAGGGAGATATGATTTTCGCAAGAAGCAGTGATAAAGCAGAATTTTCATGACAGCTTTTGGGACAGATTTGACTACACAAGTTCAAGACCATTTTTGATGACTTTCCAAGCTGAACCAAGACCAAAGTCAAACATCAAAGTTAAAGTATGTCATTAGGGCTTTCCAAAATGTATTAGAACTCCCATTAATTCAACTTGAGCAAGGAGTTATGAACCTCACAACAGGCCTTGCTCGAGCTGATTTTTTAGGACAGATTTTGTGCACTTTTCTTGTGCCACCCAATTTTCAAGCTTTGTCACCATGTAAGACAAGCATCAAAGATGCAATTCATTTCAATTCAAAATATCATAGTGGATTAAAAGATACAAGTGATTAAAGTTTGGAATTATTAATGTTCAATGTCTAATGTTTCAACATTGCATAGGGACATCATTAATATTTTTCCAGCAAGAATGTCCCAACTTCAAGGATGTTTTTCTCCATGATCCAAGTTGATTCAAGCCAAACCTTGAACATAAAAGTTGAAGTACGTTGTCTCAGCTTTCCAGAAAGGTGTAGAACGTCCTTGTAGCATACTCGAGCAGGGAGATATGATTTTCGTAAGAAGCATTGATAATGCAGAATTTTCATGACAGCTTTTAGGACAGATTCGACTACACAAGTTCAAGGCCATTTTTGATGACTTTGCAAGCTGAAACAAGACCAAAGTCCAACATGAAAGTTGAAGTACGTTGTCTCAGCTTTCCAGAAAGGTGTAGAACGTCCTTGTAGCATACTCGAGCAGGGAGTTATGAATTTTACAAAACGGCTTGCTGCAGCTGAATTTTTCATGGGACAGATTTGCACATTTCTTGTGCCACACGAATTTCCAAGCCTTGTCATCACTTTGGACACCTCTGAGGATCAAATATAAAGGGGACAATCACTGAGCCAAGCCTCCAAAGTCCTTGGAACAAGAAGTAGCATGCTATTCCTTAAAATCCCTAAAAGAGGGACAAGACTCCAATTTTGGATTGGAGCATTTAATAGATGCTTAGAGGTGGCATGGACTGACACATTTGCAACTGAATTCAGTCAACATTCCTCCAACAAGTAGGGAACCAAAGCTCTGTGCTCTAACCTCTAGTCAATGGCTAAAGGAGACTTGGATTCTTATTGGACAACATTGGCCAAACCTCTGCTGCAGTTGCCATTCACTGTTGCTGCGAAAACAAACTTGCTCTACTATAAATAGAGCTCATTTGTGTTCAGTTTGAGTACACCAAAGCCATCAAACAGATGCTTTCCTCAAAATCTCTTCTTTCACCTCAAATTTGCCTTCCAAAGCAAGTAATTCTGAGTTTTTGAGTTAGAGAGCAATTCCATTCAAACTAATCGCACACACACCTCATATATATCATATGTAAGCTGTGCAAACTATCACAAGTGACCGTAATCACAACATCACAAAGTCACTTCTCAAAACCTCAAAATGGCACTTTTTTGCATTTTTCAAGCCATGTCTTGATTCAGTCACTTTCTAAACCAGATAAAACCTCAAACACACTCCAAATATCATCCTTGAACTGTCCCAAATGGTTCCCAACACCTGGAACACCATTTGAGAGAGTTGCTATTTTGGTCACTTTTAACCCCTTTTGCAAGAAAGGGACAATTTGTGTTTTTGCAGGTACCAGTTGATTCCAATCATCCTAAAAGCTTCTAAGGGATCATTTGAGTGTGTCTAAAGCATCAAATCATTTCTGGAACAAGAGGCTTGACAGATTGCACAAAAACTCCAAAAAGCTCAAAAAGAGGTAAGCATCACAACTTGGAATCCTTGAAATCATGCATTGCTTTGAAGTTCACTGATCATACACATCTCATACATGTTGTATATGTTGTGTTTGGGCTAATTCACCATGTAATCCATGCCTGTATCAAAGTGTAGCACAGAAAATGCAATTATAGGTCCTTTTCAAAACCGCTATCGGGTTTTGAGGAGGGAGTGTGATCTGAAAAAACTACCACCACCATTGGATTCCTTGTGAAATTCTGGGCCAGATGCATATAAATTTTGTCTCAAACTATTGAGATTTGAGAAAGTTATGGGTGTTGGAAGTTTGATAAAAAAAGATGTTGAAAACTCATGAGTGATGTCTCATGAGTGATGTTGTGACATCACATTCCTCTTTTTCTTAGTTTATCTTCAAAACTCAACCAATTTTTTCACATAGCAAAAATTATCATTTTCCAAATCTGTTTTACACACTTGTTATTCATACTCCATAATATTTTAATCCACCAAAAAATCACAAAAAATATTATTATTTGATATATTTTTAATATATTAAAAAATATTGTTTTAAATTGTTTTAAATGCTTTTAAAATGATTTCTTTTTCTTGATTTTTTAAAACCAAAATGATTTTAAATATTCATGTGGATAAAATACTTTTTCATAAACCTTAATCATTGTTTATAACATGATTAATGATTTTATTTGATATTTTTTTATCATTTTTTACTTGATTTTTCTTTGAAAAATGCTCTTTAAAAAATGAAATTAGGGTTTTTGATTAATTCAACCCTCATCAAACTTTTTCAAACATTCATGGGCCTCTATTAGAGTGTAAGACCCAACACCCTTGTACAGAAAACCTTTTTGGGCCTCATTCGTTGTATAAGTCCCCCTGTACATTTTCAAATAAATGGCGCGATCGTCGCCTTTTTTTTAAAATAAACCTGGGCCTACCCTCGAGTAGTAAGACCCATTTCTTTTTCTTAAAACTTTTGGGCCTCTAATAGAGTGTAAGACCCAATCCTTTCTTGACCAAAACATTTTGGGCCTCAGTGTATTGTATAAGTCCCGATACCGTCAAAAACAAACAACGCGATCGTCGCCTTTTGAAAAATAACCCCCCGGGCCTCTCCTTAAAACTTTTGGGCCTCTAATAGAGTGTAAGACCCAACCCCCTTTTAACCAAAACTATTTTGGGCCTCACTTATTGTATAAGTCCCTCTGCGTTAAAAGAAAATCTCTGCGCGATCGCCATTTCAAACGAAAAATCATCTGGGCCTACCCTCGTGTTATAAGCCCCACTCTTTTTCTTTAAACCTTTTGGGCCTCTTGAGAGAGTGTAAGACCCATCCCTTTGTACAAAAAACCTTTTTGGGCCACAATCACTTGTATAAGTCCCTCTGTACAAATTCAACCGTGCGCTCACTGATAAAACCCTGGGCCTCTCCTTGAGCTGTAAGCCCCAAATCTTTTTATTTCAAAGCACTTTCTCCTTTGATTTTGAATATACTATTGTTTTCAATCTTTCTTTGTTGAACAACTAACCAAACAGCATGGAAGCTCTACAACCGAGTAAGTGTTTACCCGCTTTCATTTACCGCTTTCATATGTATATAACTGTATTGTGGGGCTGTTTCACTGTAAGTCTCCTTTCACAAATTCATATACATATAACTGTATTGTGGGGCTGTTTCACTGTAAGTCTTCTTTCATAAATTCATATCAACTATGTAATAATAGTATAGATATTTCGAGTTTCCTCGGCAACTACGTCTAGAACTAGGTGACGCCGTTTCGTTTATTCGTAGAAATAGACAACTAGATCCCCAATAGGATCACCAGATACAGTCTTCTCTTTGACTGTCCTCATTAGGAATTGTCAAGAAACTCTACTCCCAGAGATGAATGTATTCTCCGTGAATGGCATCTTTGAGTTTCTTCCAAATTCTCGAACTTTCCTGACTTGATCTATTCCTTGTGAATAGCTTGCCTTGAATTTCTCGGGGTTTGGGGAGCCACGGGCTTCTTAAAAGCATCGGCCTCCTCTTGGGCATCGTACAAGGACCCACAGGCTTCCTAAAAGCAACCCCGCCTCCTCTTGGGCTTAGTACAAGGACCCTACGGATTCTTAGAAGTATTCACAACCTCCTCTTAGGCTTCGTATAATGATCTCTTCCTCCGGGAATGATAGCCTCCTCTTGGGCTTCGTACAAGGACCCGTCGGCTTCTTAAAAGTTTCCAGCCTCCTCTTGGGCTTCGTACAAATTGTCCCGACGACCTCCTAGAGGTATAGGAACAGAACCTAGTCATCTTCATAGAACAGTCCTTTCAAAGAGTCTACTACTGTTTCTCAAAGCATGGTACAAAAGATGAAACTCTAGACTTGGACAGTCTAATATCCTTGAGTCTCAAAGACATTCTCAAGTGACCCCTTCGTTAAATAGGAAGGAAATCCGTAGACTCGGACAGTTTCAATACCCTTCGGATTTCCCGCTTCCTTAAAGAAGGAGAATAACCCGGATCCCTTGAATCAAATCCTTGAGTACAGTATTGCTCATATAAGAACTGATTTTCTCTTTAAAATCAGTATACTGGACCTGTCACTCAACTGAAACAGTCACCCTAGCCTCCTCTTGGGCTTTGTACAATGATTCTCCTCAGCAGAGTCAAACAGCGTTTAGCCTCTCTCTCGGGCTTTGTACGAGACACATAAGAGACTCCCTCGTTGAGTCAATCACCCCTTTTTGCCTCCATCTCGGGCTTTATACGAGATACAAAAAGGTTCTTAATTGAGCCAAACAAACAACAGCCTCAATCTCGGGCTTCGTACGAGATACAAAAAACTCTCTTGTTGAGTCAAATAGCCTTCATCTCGGGCTTTATACGAGATACCAAAAGACTCCCTCGTTGAGTCAAAAACCTTTTAGCCTCTCTCTCGGGCTTTGTACGAGACACATATTAGCCTCCTCTTAGGCTTTGTATAAGAAAACCACTGGTTGATCCAATCAACCTTTTAGCGTCAAAACCGTGCCTCGTTCACAGTACACAAACATCAACAACTCCTTTCCCTTCATCTAATCGCTGTAAGCGGCAAGCCTCTGGATCATCTAAATCCATGCCACTGTCCCTCTTTTAGCATGAGAAATTCCTAAGGAAAGATGGCATTGCTCTACACTGAGTTAAAGTCTTCTCCTTCAGGTTAAAATCCCCTTTAAAGGAAATTATGGCATTGCTAGGATCCGCGTATCCCGGTTAAAGTAATTCTCCTTTATAAACAGTTGTGACATACAACCCCCTCTTTAGAGATGACAAATTCTCTCTAAAGTCGAGGTCCTTCAGCTTCACATCTTGGGCTTTGAACAAGACACAAATAGACTTTTCAGCTTCACATCTTGGGCTTTGAACAAGATACAAATCACCTTTCGCTTCACGTCTTGGGCTTTGAACAAGACACCAAAACAACCAATTTCCTCCCATAGAATAGGAGGAACTACGAACGCTCTGATTTCCCTGTTTTGGTAAACGGGAATACGTAGACATAAGATCGAAAGAAAAGATCTTAGCGAGCACACTAAACAAAAAAACCAAATCCCATATCTCCATCAATCAAAAGCAGTAATTCAAAAACATCAGTCCTAACATCCTAATCCTTGTTTCCCACTAGAAACCTCCTGCCCAGATAAAAAGAAAGAAAACAGTATTGGCGAAAATACAAATAACCAGTACAAAGGCCCCCCACATTGATAGCATTCGTAACCTAACAGACCGCTGTTTAAACTCAGTATGCAAAGCAGGGTTAATTGGAGACATCTATTTCCCTTCCTTATTCAGCTCACAATAGGATAAAAAATGAATCGACCTGTAGTTAAAGCTCAACCGCAGAGAGCGACCAGCGCTTAAGAACCGCATCCAAAATCGCTCGCTACAGAAAAATGGCGCCCACCGTGGGGCCGGTTCTTTCATTCTTACAATTTAAACCTTGGGTAAGTCTTTTTCATGGCGGTGGCCGCAAACAGAAAAATGGCGCCCACCGTGGGGACTACGTCTTTCTTTTTCGGTCTTCCTTTTCTTCACTTGTGTGAATACCACAGATTGGGGCTTCCGCCGGGGAACCCATTTTCTGTCAGGAACTTAGGATTCATAGCTTCATAGGTCTAGGATGATTAGGACAAATATATATACTGCTTTTCCTAATTGCTATACATGTTTATTTTTCTACTAATGGGAATGCGGGTGATGCCGTATGTGGAAATAATGAGTATACACCTAAGATAAGTGATGGCGACGGGGTCGACCATCAACCTCAGTGGAGGCTGACCAACGCAACCCATTCTCTCACCTAGACAATGGGCCGGTTGTTAAGTCTGAGAAGCTGAGGAGCCAAACCCTTTCGTAGTGCAGAAACTATCAGAAATAGTTGTTACGCGATACTACCCTCATTTAAGGCAGGTGATCTATTCTCGGTGAATGGAACTTATTCTAAGATTGCACTACAACTCGCTGGCGATCCGCTTGTTGTTTTGCCTTCCTGGGAGGAGCTGATGATAATGAGTACAGGTACAAAAATCACCCTAGTATAAACCTTTGGGGATGGGTAGAGCCTTGACTTCATGACAACGACCCTTTGACCCCATGTTTTTTCTATGTTTTTGTGTGCTGCATTCATGCATTCATTTAATAAAACATTAAAACATTCAAAAAAATTCTTCTCTTCTAGTCTCTCTGTTTCTTCAAATTAAACTAAGACTGTGATTGCAAATATCAGAGAAAAGGATTGCACTAATGGATTTCGGTAGAAGGAGAACTCACCAGTATACCTTCAAGGTTCCAAAACTAGAGGATTTGAGAAGGTTAGCAGAGATGATCACTAACCCTGAGGCTTTCAGAGCCAAGCACGGAGGTTTGCTACCACTATTAAGAGTCCATGTGATTGAGGGAATCATGGATGCACTCATTCAGTTTTATGATCCGGTTTATCACTGTTTCACATTCCCGGATTACCAGCTTGCACCAACGCTGGAGGAGTATTCTCATCTGATCGATCTACACATTACGGATCGAGCTCCATTTTCTGGACTGGAAGAAGTTCCAAAGAATCAGACTATTGCAAGAGCAATTCATTTGGACGAGTCTGAGGTCAGGGCTCACATGACCGCTAAGGGTGGCATCCAAGGTTTGCCAGCCCAGTTCTTGACAAAGAAAGCCCTGTACTTCGCCAGTATAGGAAACGTGACTGCTTTTGAAAGCATCTTTGTCTTGCTCACCTACGGGTTATTTTTGTTTCCCAACATTAATAACTTCGTCGATATTAACTCCATTAAGGTTTTTCTCATTAGAAACCCTGTGCCGACTTTGCTCGCAGATGCGTATCATTCTGTGCACTTGGGAAATTTGTACAGCGGAGGGGAGATCACATGCTGTGTACCTTTGCTTTACAAATGGTTTATTTCCTACTTGCCCAAGTCTGCTGCTTTTTGGGATTGCAAGAGTGCCTTACGTTGGTCGCAGAAGATCATGTCTCTTACCAACTCTGATATAGATTGGTGCAATAGGATCTTTGAGGGAATCAGAATCATTGACCGTTGTGGAAACCTCCCCAACGTACCCCTCATAGGAACTAAAGGAGGAATCAATTACCATCCAGTGTTGGTTCTTCGTCAATTTGGATACCCGATGAGACACATCCCACTGGGTGTTCATCTGGAAGGTCTTTTCTTCAAGGAAGGAGAAAACGACATAGCACTAAAGATGGAAATAGTGCACGCTTGGAAGCATGTTCATAAGAAAGGACGAGAGTCCCTGGGAAAACCAGACTGTGTCTCGGTGGAGCCTTATCTCCATTGGGTACAAACTAGAGCTCTCAAGCTAAAACTGCCTTATCCTCGTTACGGAATTCTTCCGCCGAGGGAATCTGTCATGTACTTCATGACGGAAACTGAAAAGCTTCAGGTTACTCTCAACAAAATTCAAAAGGAGAGAAGGTCTTGGAAGAACAAGTACCGCACCCTCGACATAGAGTGCATCAAAATACAGCAATTACTGAAAGAGAAAGATGCTCTGATTGAAATTTTGGAGCAGCATGCTGTAGAGAAAAGGAAGATTTCACCTGGCAAAGGAACGACAACCCGACAACGGCCCAAGAGCCCCGGTCAAAGAAAAGGAAGATATCAGAATCAACACCCGATTTCTCTTCAGAGAGGACTCGGGACCCATTAGCTTAGGTTTCTGTTTCTGCACCTTGTAATCTACTGTATTTCCATTTTTGTAATCCTTTGAATTCAATAAAAAGGGGTTTCCACACAGTTTGATATTTGCAATCTAATTGTCGAAGTTTATTTTGATTAAACCAAAAGAACAATTAATATAATCATTGCATTCATCATTCTCACATCGCGTATTCTTCTTCCCTACGAATCTCACGTTTGTGTCTCGGTTCTAGAGTCAAACTGTCTCATTCTTATAATACTCGGGCCAATCGTCAGAAAAGGATGGATGATCTTGAGGAAGAAAACAGAGAGTTGAAAGAAGAGATCGACGCTCTGAGAGAGGATATGAGAAAGCTTCGTAACGACATGCAAGCCATGGCAGAAGCTCAGCTACAACGAACTGTGATCTCAGAGATCACCTCAACGCCCATAGTGGAGAGGTATGATCCTAGGTATCAGATACCGAAAGATCATCCTTGGGGCATGCTTGTTAACTATATCCCGGAAGGATATGTTCCGCCGATCACTGAAGATCAGGGAATCACAACAGAAGCCGCTGGGCCTGAAGGTTACAAACTTTGGGAAAGCGAAGATGCCAGGGGCATACTGAAGACTCCTGAAGGTTACAAACTTCGGGAGACGCCAAGACTCACTGCCGTAGTCACGGTACCACCCCCTGTGGTGCACACTGTCCCGGAAGGACAGATTCCACCGATACCTGCTGGTAAAAAGGAAACTATGTTCGACCGAATGGAGGAATTCCAGGAGCAGTTCTTGGGAATGCAGAAGGAGCTGCAAGCCATTCGCGGTCAGGATTTATTTGGAAAGGACGCCGCAGACCTCTGTTTGGTCCTCAATGTGAAAGTCTCCCACAAGTTCCAAGTTCCCGACTTTGAAAAGTACAAGGGTAACTCTTGCCCTCAAAGCCATCTGGTGATGTACGCTCGGCGGATGTCAGCCCAGACGGAGAATCAGGACCTACTGATTCACTACTTTCAGGATAGTTTAACCGGTGCCACACTCAAATGGTACATGGGTTTAAACCGTGCTACGATCAGTACATTCAGAGATCTTGGTACTGCTTTCGTCCAACAATACAAATACAATTTGGACATGGCACCTGACAGAGATCAACTCAGATCAATGTCGCAAAAGGACAAGGAAACCTTTAAGGAGTATGCTCAAAGGTGGCGTGAAATTGCCGTTCAAATTTGTCCACCTCTGGAGGAAAAAGAGATGACAAAGATCTTCTTAAAAACCTTAAGCTCATTTTACTATGACCGAATGGTTGCCAGTGCGCCCAGTGATTTCACCGAAATGGTCGGCATGGGTGTACGTCTTGAGGAAGCCGTCCGAGAAGGATGTTTGGTAAAAGACACTGGATCGACGAGCGGTACTAAAAAATACGGTAGTGCTTTCCCTAAGAAAAAAGAGCAAGATATTGGGAATATCTCTCTCGGAAAGCAAAGACGACGTTATCAACCGGTAGCAGCTGTGACTCCTGCAATCAACCCTGCGTCTATTCCTACGTATCAACCTCAGGTTGCGCAGAGCCAACCTGATCAACAAAGGACTCAACAGCCTCTTCAGCAGGCTCGTCCTCCATACAACAACAACCGTACAACACGACCACCAGGGTTTGATCCTATACCCATGTTGTATGCAGAACTATTTCCGTTACTACTGGCTAAGGGGCACATCCAGACTAAGTCTCCTCTTACAGTACCGGAAAATCCGCCTTTTTGGTTTAAGGTGGATCAAACATGCCCTTATCATCAAGGAGGATCAGGGCATAACATAGAAAACTGTATCAGTTTCAAATCTGACGTGCAAAATCTTGTTAGGAGTAGGCTCTTATCTTTCAAAGATACGAATCCCAATGTTCTCACGAACCCGCAGCCTCAACACGAGAAGGCTGCAGTCAATTTGATAGAAGGAGAGACTAATGATGTTTATCAAATTCACGATGTACTCTTATTGAAAACCAATTTGGTCAAGATGCATTGTAGACAGAGTGGATATGGCCATGTGCCACCTCATAACTATCACCAGTGTGATATCTGCTCTAAAGACAACCAAGGATGTTCTGTAGTGCAAGCAGCTCTACAGGAACAGATGGATCTTGGATGGATCCAAGAGCACCGAGTTCGTGGAGTTAACATGGTCTACACGAATTCTAACGTCATTCAAAACCACGACATCCGTGCGATGAATGCCAACTTGGTGGCAATGCATTCAAGGCAAAGCCAGTATCATAATCTGCCGCGGCACGATTACAGTTCCTGTCTGACTTGTTCGGTAAACAAACAGGGATGCTCTTTCATACAAGAGGCCCTCCAGCGTCAGATGGATCTTGGATGGATCCAAGACTACCATGATAGGAATTCCTATCAGATCAACATGGTTCAGATCTTTGATATTCGCGTGATGAATACCAACCTGGTAGAGTTACATGCTGAGTAGGTCCGACTCGGATTCTTAATATCACATGACTATCAAAGCTGTAAAGCAGGTTGCAAAAATGATCAGGGTTGTACCCTTGTCCAGGAGGCACTTCAGCACTTGTTAAATCATTGGTGGATGCCAATCTACATGGACGAAGATACTCAACAAATTAGTATCAGTAACAGGAATCCTACTCGTCGTCAAAGTCAGGATGTCCGATCAGTGGAAGCTAACCTAGTGAGGTTACATTGTATTCAAAGTGGGCGTGGCCAGGTGCCACCACACAATTACGACCGTTGTAGCGTCTGTTCGGAAAGTAACCAAGGGTGTTACCTTGTGAGAACAGCTCTCCAGGGGCAGGTGGACCGTGGAGAGATTCGCCCATATTCGGGTTCTGGACCCACCAACTGGTCGCCGAACTACCTTGCCGAGCAAGTTGAGGATGTTGTCATGATCTCTGGTCATCATAGAACCAGGGATGTTTTTGCCATTATCCCTCTACTTGAAGAATCTAAAGTTCCCAACCGGGAACAAATCGAGATTACTTATGATGGTCAGAAAAATCAGAAGGCTCCTGTAGTCATCTATCTACCGGAACCATTACCGTATGAATCAGCTAAGGCTATCCCTTACAAATACGGTGCAACGACATTTGAAAATGGAAAGGAAATTCCATTACCCTCCGTCGTGAATATTGCAGACATCAGTCGTGTAACACGGAGTGGTAGAATCTTCAACCGAGGGGTTCGGGAACTTAACAAGGAAAAGGAACTTCAGACAGAAGCTCCTGATCCCCCAGTCAGTCAATCCAGTAATCCCGACCTTTCAAAAAATAATGATGAGATGCTGAAGCTCATCCAAAGGAGTGAATACAACATTATTGATCAGCTATTACAAACTCCTTCAAAGATCTCGGTATTATCACTATTACTCAGTTCAGAAGCCCACAGGGAGGCTCTACAGAAAGTCTTGGAGCAAGCCTTTGTGGAACAAGATGTAACAATCAGACAGTTCGATAGCATTGTCTCTAACATCACTTCCTGCAACAATTTGGGATTTAGTGATGAGGAATTACCCGAAGAGGGTCGCCGTCATAACATGGCGCTCAACATTACAATTATCTGCCAGGACGATGCTTTAGCCAGCGTACTGGTAGACACAGGGTCTGCCCTGAATGTTATGCCGAAGTCCACTTTGATGCAATTATCATTCAAAGGACCTCCGATGAAAGTTAGCGAGGTCGTCGTCAAAGCATTCGACGGATCTAGAAAAACAGTTATCGGCGAAGTTGATCTTCCCATAACTATTGGTCCTCACACTTTCCAAGTCACTTTCCAGGTCATGGACATCCGAGCAACATACAGTTGTTTATTAGGAAGACCTTGGATACACCAGGCTGGAGCGGTCACTTCGACCCTCCACCAAAAGCTAAAGTTCATTCAGAACGATCAACTTGTTACGGTTTATGGGGAACAGGCATTGCTTGTAAGCAACTTGTCATCATCTACTGGTATAGAACCCGAGGAGGTTATTGGAACTCAGTTCCAAGCACTGTCGGTAAGCGAGAACAGTCAGTTCAGAGGAGGAACCTCGATTTCCTCATACAAAGATGCTATTAAAGCAGTCGAGAGTACCGATACGACAGGATGGGGACAGCTT
This sequence comes from Lathyrus tuberosus, assembly GCA_022829125.1. Taxonomy (NCBI): domain Eukaryota; kingdom Viridiplantae; phylum Streptophyta; class Magnoliopsida; order Fabales; family Fabaceae; genus Lathyrus; species Lathyrus tuberosus. The sequence continues at coordinate 14,076,628 of JALAZF010000093.1, read as the reverse complement.
GTCATTCCCATTGACAATAAAACAAAGAAGGGTCTTTGTTTTTCTGCAACCTGTACCCGGACAGCTGCCAATGATGAAAGTCTTCATCCCCTTCAAAACTTCTTCCACAGTGGAGGTTTCCTTCACCCAGTGTCTCAGACAGTTTATGCTATCAACGAGGAAGATCCCTCTGACACTGATGAAGAATGGAAGTCCTACATTAACAAGGACGGTTATATGTCTCAGGAAGAGGTGCCTACGCCTTTTTTCTTTCCTACAGAAAGTCCGAGATTTATACCAAGATCAGATGTCGAAATGATATACGGAGATTATGATCCGGAAGGATGCCGTGCTCCGCCAAATTCATTAAAGGAGGACACTCTGATGAAAGATAACTTTGACCACACCTACTATGGCCCAATGGATGGCCTGCCAATGTGGCAGCCTTACCCAGGAAACTTGGGGCAAGAAAGTCTGCCGAACAGTGAAAATCAGCTGACCGTCATTGAACAGAATACCTGTGTCCCCACCATGTCATGGGATCAACACCCAGGTCATCCTGAAACTACTCAACATGAAGATGAATTTGCAACGTTTGTAGGACTTGAGTTCATCAACTATGCTTTTCCCGAGGTCAACGTCATTGAAAGAGATGACTCCTCCAGTTCGAAAGAAGTGTGGGACACCTTGGGACAACCCAGTGGAAAATACGACTTCATGGTCAAGTACACCGCTCCCGAAAGCTCTCGTATCAGGCTCGAAGATATCCAGCCAACTAGATGGGGAGATACAACTGAGAGCACAAATGCTATGCAAAATACAATAGAGGAATCCTCCTACGACAATTCTGCCTGGGAGACAGATTCCAATGATCCTGCTCCACCAGAAATCAGCGTTATTTCTGAAGACAAATTAAGGAAGGTGCCAGACTTTGTGATTCACCGAGGAGTTCGCCACCAATGGGTTGCTGTCGAGGTTCTGAAGGTCGTTCATCAGTCAAAGTAATTGCCATCTTTAACCTTTCACCCTGCCCAGGTGAAACAGATGTTTTGATAGGGCTCGCTTTCTGTAAATTTCCCTCTTCGCTTTGCCCGAAGCGATAGAGTTTTGTTTTATAGGGCTGTAGTTTCAAGATTCGACTTGTTCATTAATAAAATAACGTCGTTATGTAATTTCCGCATTAATTGCTGTTTTCTCTTTTTGCTTTTCAAAGAAAATGGTAATCCTAAAAAACAAAACTATAAAAAACAAGCAGTAAAATAAAACACTGCACACAATTGCATTTTCTCTATCTCTTCTAAACACGAATCATCACGTCATGCAGATTGCTTGTTTTAAACCCAGTTGAAACATACGATCCAATGCCTTCTCCCAACTTTGAGTTCCCGGTATTCGAGGCTGAAGAAGAAAATGACAACAAAATTCCAGAAGAGATCTCCCGACTACTCAGACAAGAGGAAATGTCCATTGAACCTCACAAAGAGCCGTTGGAAACGGTAAACTTGGGTTCAGAGCAAGAGAGAAAAGAAATCAGGATTGGGGCACTGCTCGGTCCAACTGCCAGAGAGAGTTTGATAAAGCTTCTCAAAGAATTCCCCGATGTATTCGCTTGGTCCTATCAGGATATGCCAGGGTTGGATACCAGCATCGTGGAACATCACTTACCATTAAGATCGGAATGTCCGCCCGTAAAGCAAAGGTTGAGACGCACTCACCCGGACATGGCCATCAAAATCAAAGAGGAGGTACAGAAACAGATCGACGCAGGTTTCCTCGCTACATCTGAATATCCTCAATGGTTAGCCAACATCGTACCCGTTCCCAAAAAGGACGGAAAGGTCAGAATGTGTGTTGATTACAGGGATCTGAATAAGGCAAGTCCAAAGGACGACTTTCCTTTACCACACATTGACATGTTGGTTGACAGTACAGCAAAGTTCAAAGTTTTCTCCTTCATGGATGGATTCTCGGGCTATAACCAGATCAAAATGGCGCCGAAAGACATGGAGAAAACTTCATTCATTACCCCATGGGGTACCTTTTGTTACAAGGTAATGCCGTTCGGTTTGAAGAACGCCGGGGCAACCTATCAAACGGCCATGACTACTCTGTTTCATGACATGATACACAAAGAACTCGAGGTATATGTCGATGATATGATTGCAAAATCAAAAACAGAGAATGAGCATGTTGAACATCTGTCAAAACTATTCGAGCGGTTGAGAAAGTACAAACTCCGCTTGAATCCCAACAAGTGCACCTTCGGTGTCTGATCAGGGAAACTAAAAGATTTCATCGTCAGCCAGAAAGGAATTGAGGTCGATCCTGACAAGGTCAAGGCCATTCAAGAAATGCCTTCTCCGAAAACTGAAAAACAAGTCAGAGGATTCTGGGGACGTTTGAACTACATCTCCAGATTCATATTCTTCATGACCGCGACATGCGCGCCAATCTTCAAACTGCTCAAGAAGATACAATCATTTCTCACTGACTCTCGGGGCAAGTGGACCCCAAATTATGATGGCCCTTATGTGGTCACAAAAGCTTTCTCAGGCGGTGCTTTGAGACTTGCAACCATGGACGGAGAGGAATTTGCCTACCCCACGAATGTTGACGTAGTCAAGAAATACTTCGCCTAAAAAAAAAAACGTCTCGGTGGATTGAAAACCCGAAAGGGCGGTCCAGGCAAAAATTAGAGACGTGAAAAAATCATCCCAGTGGATTGGAAATCTCAAAGTACAATCCAGGAAAAAATTAGGGATAATGGCAAGTAACTATGTTCAACAGAGGCAAGTCCCTCAGCAGCAGTTACATCATCCATCGGAGGAAAGCTCCAGTCAAGGTCATTTCCGACAGAAGCTCAGGATGCCCCGAATTCGAGGTTGGTAGAAGGACAGTGGTCGTTATGTTTCAACGTAGCCCTTTTCCCTGTAAATTACCATTTTCTAACTTTGTAAATTCTCTTTGGAATCACGCGTTTGGTTGATCTCCATCTTATCAATAAAATTTGAGCCCTTGTGCTTTTGTTTATAATTCTTATTTGTTTTAGCTTTACAGAATGACGTTGTTAACATGATTAACGATTCTTGAAATAAAACAAGATGAATTTACTTGTTAAAACTTTTTTTGCTTTTTAATAAAAGATGACAATTCTTTTTACTGTTGAACATCAGAAGAATCTCGATTGCGTCTCCAAAGGCGTTTGAACTTCAAAGTGCAAAATCAAAGTACTCCTTCTAGGCCCAGTACGCCTGAATAAAGGGATCAACTGTGTCAGAGACCTTATTTTGTCTGACATCCACGGCAGAGTTCTTACCTCCTAAGCCCGATCAGCGTCACCCCCAACAGGGACCGTTTCTCCTAAGCAAGGCAGAATTGCTATCTTGAACCAGCGATATCTCCATACGCCCCGCGATGGCCGAGTATCCTGTCGTGTTAATTTTTTGGTTTGTGTGTCACGTCAGTTTTGTCCGCATAAACATACATACATCATGCATCATGCATTATTGATTTGCATTCACATTTCATATTGCATCGCTATCACTCTAGCTGGTCTTGTCCCTTAGGGATAGGAGTTCTCTCAATCGAGTTGTCAGTTCTTTCCTCGTCAGGAAACATTGTGTCTGAACAATCTCGCCACCAGTGTATCTTTAGATCAGAGTCGGCACTCGACCACTTTGATAACTTGAACCTCTGAAGAGCCAGAGAACCTTCAACAAATATCACTCTTCGCCATTAAAGATGATATCCTTGCTTTCCCGGATTAAGGAAAATCCCCAGAGAAAGCCTCTTAAGCAAAGGATCGGCAGTGCATCAGTATTTCTCCGAAAATCCGCTGATGAAAAGGTCATCGGCACCTCAAAATTGGACCCTATCATATGGCATTTCTCTGGGAAGTTCCCGAGAAAAGTATGATGTAAGATCCCAAACGAAAACAGTCTCTCAAAAGACTCGCTTTCCCCAGTAGAATCGACAAATGGCGTCTCCAAACAGAGAAGTTTGTGCACCTCTACAATTCAGACGAATGGGTTCTCCAGCAAGTCTGACATCGAAACTTTTTCCACTCAAATGGCATCTCCCCAGGAAAATTCGGCGAGAAGTTTGAAGGAAAACCGCTACTAACAGCGTTCCTTGTCAAGAAAGTTTATTGACAAAAGAAACTAAGACCAGTTCCTTGGTAGGAAACCAGGATCGAGGGGAAGTTTACTTCAGAAACTGAGACCAGCTCCTTGGTAGGAAACCAGGATCGAGGGAAAGTTTAAATCAGAAACTAAGACCAGTTCCTTGGTAGGAAACCAGGTGTTTACTGGGAATTTTGGTAAACAACCTCTGATCTATCAATCTAAACGCAAATTGATTTAACTTGCAGGATCGATCACACAAATCCTAGGACATGTGCTAAGTTTGAGAGACAAGTGTAACCTAAAGAAAATGTAAACTGAACTCCACGTTCGACAACGCTGAAAATAAAATCTAACTGAACTCCACGTTCGACTACAGGCAATAAGGTAAAATGAGAACTTGAAATTTAAAGTAATGCAAGTAAAGGGTGCAAAAATTAAAGGCGTCGAATTAGTAAAGGTTTTGAAAGTAAAATGCAACGAACTCCACGTTCTTGGAAAGTAAAGGCTGGGATATTAAAAGTGCTGTCGAAGGTAAAGTGCTGGAAAATAAAAGACCTTGAAAATAAATGCAATTGATTTAAAGGAGAACTTCACGTTCTTGAAAATGAAAGACTTTGAAAAGTAAAGGTTCGAAGATTAAATGCTTTGACAAGTAAAGTGCAGTCAAAAGTAAAACGCAGAAAACTTAAATGACTTTGAACATAAATTTGGCATGGAAGATAAATCTCAAGAAATTGTAAAGGCATGGAAAGTAAACATGCTGAAGATAAATTGGATTAACGAAGACAATGGTGTTACATTACGTACATTCTCACGAACTCGTTTCTCTACACGCGGGTACTTTGAGTTTCTTAGAGTAACTTGTACAAAAATATGAACACCCCATTTACATAGAACCAACTCATATTTATAGTGCTAGGAAATAACTACTCAGTGGTGGTTACTGCTTCGAACATGTGGATTTTGGCGCCTGCCCCTTAATCTCAACTGTTCCCACGTCCACAACTGCTCTTGTTTAAATTTCAAACATTGGAAATTCCCTCCAATCTTAACATAACCACTGCAGCGCTATATTCTCATGGTCGAAGAACCCTTTCCATACTTAGCCATCTTTTAAGGTTTCTCCACATTTATTCGACTCAGGCCTCTCAAAAGTTAGGTCGAAGCCTTCTTAAAAATAATAATAATAATTTTTTTTTTTAACATTAACATCACTTTGACTTTGTCTGACGTCGAAATCGAGGGTTAACAAGTTGCCCCCAAGGAATGTCCTTTCGCCAGACTTGGTAGGAAGGCCATTTCTTGACATAATGCTTATTTCGACGCCTATCTGCATGGCCTTAACTTAACACCCCCCTAATTCCCTACTGGCTAAACTGTTCAGTTTCTTTAACCCCGCCTCTGACGTCACGCCATCATGACAAATCCTTAAAACGTCTTTTCAGCCGTATTCATCATAACGCCTTTCTCGAAAACAGACGTTAACAGTCTGCACATAACTGCTCCTTTCCATCACGCCTTCAGGAGGAAGCCACGTGTCCCACTAATCCCTCAGCTTCAACGGTGGATCCAAGTCCCTGAAGGTTTTCAAACATCTATATATATCCCTTTCTGCCATTTTGTGATCTTTCCGCTCCTTTAGTACTCTCAAGCAACTCTTCTTCTCTTCAGTTTTTTGCGCAAACCCAGTAAAGACACCATCTTTCCATCTTCTTCCACAATGGCATCCTCCCACATTAATCCTTAAGCAAACAAGACCCAAAAGGGCAAAGTCACTCCATTCAAGCAAACCATCCCACCGTTCGCTAACATCCTAGGCCCTCAACTGGTAGATAACCGTCGTTGTTTGCCGGAACCTACCTCTACAGAAGCAAGAGCCATCTACCAATCTCAGGTAATGATTCCCCTTGTTATGTCTGATAAAACTTATGCATTATCTGGTCCTTTGGCTGAGGTGGATAGTTCCAACGAGAAGCTGAGTGAGTTTTTCCCCTCGTACCGGAAATCCAAACCATTAGGGCAAAAGAGTTCCCCTAAAATTGATTCTGCTGCTGGAGCTTCCCCCGAAGAGATCCCTTTACCCAAACTCAATGTTGGCTATCTCACTGATGGCACTAGATTGATGAGAGCCGTCAACCCTTTAAAGGAATTCGACCAATGGATGGCAAAGATGGAGAAAGTTAAAGCTGACCATTGGAAGGAGATAGGGATCTATGACCTTCTGATGCTGTCGAAGACCAACATACCTTATTGCTTGAACATGTTGGCAGCATCTTTGTACTTTTGGGACAGCACCCATTATACATTCCACCTGCCATGTGGAATGGTCACTCCAACCCTCTTTGACGTAGCTGCCATCACGGGGCTTCGACCAGATGGCTTCGTCTACAATCCTGAGGTTGATGCTGATGATACCATCAACATTGCAGGCTCGAAACTGACCTACACCCTCTTTATCAAGCACCACTTCAAACAAGAAGATGATGAGGTGTCTGATGAAGAACACATCGCTTTCCTCACAGTCTGGCTGTCGAGGTATGTTTTTTGTACCAAGTCCTTGCAGGTGGCTAAAAAATACCTGCCCCTGGCGAACCAACTCCACCACAACAGAGGGACCTGTCTGAGTGAACTCATTCTGGCGAACCTTTACGAATCTATCAGTGAAGGGGCTTCTCGACTGAAGAATGTGGACGCCCAAGGTCCTATGCATTTGAGCGGTCCTCTTTGGCTACTTCAACTGTGGCTCAATGCTACGTTTGAGGCTAGCCTCCCTAGAAAAGGCATAGTCGATGAAGCTTCCGCTGAGATCAGGGAGAGGAGCGTCGAAGGAACACGTCTGGCTAAGCTCACTCCTAATGATGAGGGTGAAAACCTTCAGAGGGCTTTCACCAGTTATATAATGATGTTCGCCAAACGCTATGAGTTTACTCCTAGCATGGCACCCTTTGTTCGACGAAGCCATGGCCCTGAGTGGTTTCAAAGGCCATTTCCAAACCCTCTCCAACCCCTTGATCCAGAGTCTGTTGCCATCTGGGAAGCCTTTTTGATTCCTAGATTTATTGTCCACAGGCTGAACCTAGGGAGAGGTTTATCAGCGTTGATTGCCTACTAACCCAACTTGGTTTCTCGACAATTTGGGCTGGCCCAGAGTTTCCCTCAGTGCCTATATGAGAAAAAGGGTCAAGTGATTTTTCACACCGCTTACCTCGACGAGGAGAACGTCTCTGAAGCACTCACCATCAGGAACGAAAAAAGAAGCATCCTCTCCCCTGTGTTTTTCGAACCTTCCTTTTTATGCACTTCATCCTTCCACCAATGGTGGTTGAAGCATTATAATGAGCACTTCCTTGATGCGACTACGTTTTCTTATTTACTTGACCAAGCTTTCCTCCATGTGCAGGACAAGATGAAAAAAAGTAAGTCAACTCACATCGAAGAAATACAGGCTTTTCAAAAATACTTTGAAACCATCTATCGACCAGATGATCTTAGTCGAACCATTCATGAGGCTGCTGTCACTCTAAAGAGAAAATTTCTAGAAAAGCTGGATCAACTAAAAATTCCTCCCAACGTCCCTCGTGAGAAACGTTATGAGGTAGCTTTTAAACTTTTTCCCCCAAAGTTCCCCCGACTGCCTAATGCTGATTTTGGAGTGGCGCTTGCCCCGCCCTTTCCAGATTAGTTTGTTTGTGGGGAGCATTTAAAGCTTCTTCGACAGCAGTCTTTTGGTTTCGACTAAGCATACGTTAGACAGTTTTAAAGGGCACCTTCATATAGGAATTCAGGACGTTCATGTCGAATCTGAAATATATGAAGGTTTGAGATCTTTACTCCATGGCTTCACGACTAGTCATCTAATCATTAATTTGTAACAATTGTGTGCTATCTTTCAACTGTGTCTAGGAAAGTTGCTTCGACTAGAGCTGCCACCTTGCAAAGTGGCAAAGACCAAGGGAGTACACAGGTATACTTTGCACCTTTTGTTTTTACTTATACTCTATGAATCTCTTCCTTATTTTCACTGCCTCTTCAGACTGGTCGAAGGCCTCTAACACCTTCCAAGAAGGGTAAGAAGGATGCCCCAGCTGTGGTTACAGTTTTAGAGGCCTCAGATGAATCTCCTGAAGAGGTTCTCACGAGGAAAAGGAAAAAACCCACAAAGGCCTCTGGACCTGCTGGCCCACCTCCTTCGAAGGTGGCCAAAAAACTTGAAAAGGCATCCACCACAAGTGGTGTCGAGAAGGAACCCTCTAAGGTAGCCTCGAGAACCCCTCTTGGTGACCATGGGATTGAAGAATCAAGTCCTGCTGTTGAAAAAACTCAGGTATGCGCACCATTATCTTTTCTATTATGCTTGACATCCTCTGCCTATTATTTCATTCTCATTATCTCCACTTGTGTTCTTCAGGCATCCATCATCAACAATCCGGATCCTCGACCAACTCCAAGCAACTTCGCTGCCGCCACACTTGACGAATCCGTTCCTCACCCAACTTCAGAAAGCCTCACTACCACGCTCCTCAACAGCCAAGGTGAGCCAACTTATCACCCATCTTCTGATATTGGCTCTGGTTTGAGTGAGATTAATCAACCTATTCCACACGTTACAGCAGCTACTGCAGCACCAGTTTAAACTCCAACTCAGCACGCACAAGCAGAGGGAGCTAACTCTGATGAGGATGACGCTTCAAGCCCACCACTTATTAATCAGGGTACCTCCATGGATAAGGGCTAGATGGTTGAAGACGAAAGGTGTGAACCTGAGATCCAACCACACAACGCCACTCTTGATCAAACCACACCGGCTGATCAGCAGGAGAATGTGCAACCAGCTGCGGATGAATCTGATGAGGAAATGGGAGGAGAAGAAGATGGAGAGGAAGAGGAATCATCAGAGGAGGAAGAAGAACAAGCTGAGCCTCGCCCCCACCACACTCCTTCGCCTATGGTCGCTCCACTATCTGGGGACTCACTGATAGCGCTCAAGTGGTCGAAACCACGTGAGTTTGCCAAATTAATTCTTGAGCAAAGGCACGGTTCTTCCTCTGTTTCTTCGATCTCAACACCAGATGACTTCGCCCAATCAACTCTCCAAGCCATCAAGAAATTTTTTTTCAAAGGGGACATTTACAAAATTCTGGCCTCAGATCCAACTGCAACTGCTTACCTGAAGGACACCCTTGCAAAGATTGAGCTCACTACTCTCACTCCAGATGTCTCTGGTTTTCTGCTAGAGCTAACTGCCGTGGTAAACCAAATAGCTGCAGAAATAAAACTGCTTCCTTCGATCAAGGACACCATCGAGAGAACATCTGGCTGTGAGAGCGCAGCCTAGTGTAGTGCACAAGAGGCGTATGAAGAGATCCAACGTATGGAGGCTGATCAAAAGAAAAAGCAAGACGAGGTAGCTTCCAACACGAAGGACATTGAACCATGGAAGCAGCAGATCACAGAGTTACAAGCTAAAATTGCAAATGCTGAAAACCGCAACCATGCTCTGTGCCAACTCGACGACACTGAGATAGCTGAAGAGACGAAGCATGCTATTGATCATATTGAGGCGGCCCAAAGATACAAGAAAGAGCTCGCAGAAGCGAAACTTGACGAATCTTTGTGCAACGCTCGACTCAAATATCACATAGAATCTTTTTCTCAGTTGGCGTCGAGGCTTCCCTTCTGATACCTTCGACACCTTTATTTCATTTGTCTAATCATCACTTGTTTCTTGGCCTTTTCAGGCTTTTTATGTAATGACCATTTTATGCCTGTTGGCACTAATTTAATTTATCATTATTATTCCGCCTTTAACTGCTTTCGACCTATATTGCATGATGATGTTCTCTATTGTTATTTTTACCAGTCAAATTCGCAATTAAAGCATTCTATCTTTTTCTTGGAAAGTCACCCTTCCAGCTTTAAGTTCCAAGGCATAAGCTTCTAGCTTTAAAGTGACACTTATAGCATAGCCCTCAGGCCTATTTCCAAGAATCACTCACCTATTTCCACCGTTTGGCTGGCCAATCCAATCAGCCCTTAGCCTCATAAATCTCTTCCATCTGACCATGTTTTGCGTAGAAACAACCATGAATACTTCAAAGAAACCTTCAACCAAGAAGATGGCTGGAAAGGCCAAGGAAATTGAGGAAACAAAGAAAGTAGAGGCGCATCAACAACCCAATGCCTCCATTGGAGCAGCCTCTTTAGCCAAGAAGAAGGAAACCAAAATGAAGATCTCCAAGAAAGGGCGCTCCAGCACCCAAGAATCTGATGATGAGCCAGATGCAGATTATATGGAATTCCTCAAATCCATAGATTGGAGAGATTATGAATAACCTTACCTTGAGAAAGAAAAATGTTGTACTATTTTCTCTTTGCTTTGTATGCCATATTAGCCTGACTCGGCCTATTTTGGCTTTCTTTTATCAAATAAAACTTATGTTTTTATATGAATCTCCTGCAGCATAGGCTTATATTTTTTTAAATACTTGCCATTTACTTTCAAGATTCTTTTATCTCTGTCTACTTCTTCCACTTCATAAGCTCCATTAGAGAACACTTGTATGACTTGGAATGGTCCTTCCCACATAGGGGACCACTTGCCCAATGCTCTATCTTTTCGATCCATGGGCAAAATCACCTTCCAAACTAATTCCCCACATGCAAAAGATTTAGATTTAACCTTTTTGTTATAGGACTCTTCGACCCTCTTCTTTTGTCTTCTCAGCAATTCCAAGGCTCTAAGCCTTTCTTCATCCAAATCCACTAATTCATTCATCATCATTTCCCAATAATTCTCAGAGGGAATTTCATGATGTCTTTGAACTCTTATAGACTGTAGATGAATCTCAACAGGTAATACTGCATCATGACCAAAAGTGAGTCGAAATGGGGTAGTGTTGGTAGCCTCTTTGGGGGATGTTCGACACGCCCAAAGAATTTTGTCTAACGTCTTGTGCCAATTTCTAGGCCTTTTTCCCACATGTTTCTTGATTAGTCCAATCACTATCTTATTGGCCGCTTCGACTTGCCCATTGGCCTGAGCATAATACGGTGTAGAAGTTAATAACTTAAAACCTATCTCTTTGGCAAATTCCTGCATTTTTTGACCAGTGAACACGGATCCCTGATCTGTAGTAATTGTTTCAGGAATACCAAATCTATAAATAATGTGACTTTGGATGAACTCAATAACATCTTCCTGACCTATATTCACCAGTGGTATTGCCTCAATCCACTTAGTGAAATAATCAATTCCCCCCAAAATATATCTCTGGTTCTTTGAAGATGCTGGTCGAATCTCTCCCACTATATCCAAAGCCCATCCTCTGAAAGGCCATGGTTTCACTATAGAATGTAATTCACTTGCAGGGATGTGCTGTATGCCAGCATGAATTTGACATTCTTGGCACCCTTTAGCAAATTCTATGCAATCCTTCAGCATAGTGGGCCAATACATGCCTTGTCGAAACAACAGCCATTTCATCTTCTGGCCAACTTGGTGTGCTCCACATGCCCCACTATGTACTGTCGAAAGTGCCAAATACGCCTCCGCCTCACTAAGGCATTTCAATAAGACTCCCTCAGGGGTCTTTTTAAACAATTCATTACCCATCAGCACATAGCCCAAAGCTTGATACCTGATTTTCCGTTCTGTCGAAGCCGTTGGGTTTCACAAATACTCAACTATGGGCCTTCTCCAATCTTCATCTGTTAAATTATCTATGGCAAAAATTTCAAAATTTTCGCCATCTATACACCCCAGCTTAGTTGTTTCTAAGTCTGATGGACACAATCCAACAGCCACCACCTTACCTCTTGCCTCAATTACTTCTTGAAGGTTCTCTTTCGACACCTTGAATCCAGAAGCAATTTGGGCCAAGTCGTTAGCAACTTGATTCTCTATTCTAGGTATGTGTTGAATGGCCACTACCTCAAATTTCTTTAATAATCTATTGGCTATCACAAAGTACATAATGAGATTTTCTTTAACACATTTATACTCCTTTGTGATTTGTTTTATAACCAATTATGAATCTCCCATTATTTCGACTCTAGTTGCCCCTAATTCTAACAAAATTTCAAGGCCAGCAATTAATGCTTCATATTCAGCCTCATTGTTAAAACAAGGACCTTCGACCTTGTACTTGAATTTTGTTGGAATTTTTTCAGGAGAAATAATGTATATTCCTACTCCTGTTCCATTTTTATGACTTGATCCGTCAAAGTATAATTTCCAAGATCTTAATTCGACGTAATTCAAATCATTTTCATTTATGGAATGGTCAACTATGAAGTCTGCAACTATTTGCCCTTTCACAGCTTTTAAAGGTTGATATGTTAAGGAAAATTCTGTCAATGCTAATGCCCACTTGCCAATTCGACTGTGCAAAATGGGTTTAGATAACATATGTTTTACAACATCAAAGTGAGACGAAACATACACATCAACAGGTATTTTATATTGCTTTAATTTAGTACAAGAGAAATACAAGCATAAACACAACTTTTCAATCATGCTATACCTAGTTTCTGCATCATTTAAAACTCGACTAAGGTAATAAATGGCTCTTTCGACTCCATTTTCATCCTCTTGAGCTAACATGCTCCCTAGAGTTTTATCTGCTGCAACTATGTACAATCTCATACTTTTGTTTCTACAAGGTGGTGAAAGAATTGGAGGGCGGCTTAGGTACTCCTTGATCTTGTCGAAGGCTTCCTGCTGCGATTGCCCCCACTCGAAACCATCTTTGTTAAAACGAAGCAATGGCGAAAAAGCTTGTGTTTTGCCACTCAGGTTAGATATAAACCTTCTTAAGAAGTTGATTTTGCCCAACAACGACTGCAATTCCTTTTTGGTTGATGGTGCTTTCGCCTCCATTATGGCTTTGGTTTTATTCTGATTTATTTAAATCCCTTTCTTGTGGACCACAAAGCCTAAGAAATCCCCTGTCTGCACACAAAAAGCACATTTAAGAGGATTCATTTTAAGACCATATTTTCTCATCCTTTCAAAGGATTGTCGAAAATGGTCAATGTGACTATTCCCAAAAATAGATTTTATAACAATATCATCAATATAAATTTGCATGAACGTGTCTATAAAATCGTGGAAAATTGAATTCATTGCCCTTTGATAAGTAGCACCAGCATTCTTGAGACCAAAAGGCATCACTACCCACTCATAGGTGCCTAAGGCTCCAGGGCATCTGAAAGCAGTTTTATGAACATCTTCCTCAGCAATGAATATTTGGTTATAGCCAGAATATCCATCCAGCATACTAAGATATTCATGTCCTGCTGCAGAATCTATTAACATTTCTGCTACTGGCATTGAATATTCATCTTTGGGAGTTGCAGAGTTTAAATCTCTAAAATCGATGCACACTCTCAAAGACCCATTCTTTTTAATGACAGGTACTATATTAGCCAACCATTCGACATACCTTGCAGTGCGAATGAATTTGCAACGAAGCAGTCTTTCGACTTCCTCTTTGATCTTTGACTGTATTTCTGGTGCAAACCGTCTTGGATTTTGCTTGACTGGTTTTTTCCCAGGCGTCATAGGCAACTTGTGTTCGACTAACTCCCTGCTCAGACCAGGCATCTCATCATAATCCCAAGCGAAGCAGTCTTTGAATTCTTTCAACAGCTGGACTATTTCGACTTTCTACTGGGGATCGAGATTGGCACTGATGTAAGTAGGCCTTTTGGTTGCCCCCTCACTGAGATCCACTTCTTCCAAAGGATCTTGTGCTAGCATTTTTATATTGTTTGCCAACGGATCCTTTTCAAATCCCAAAGGCTCATCTTCATAGATGGCGTCGAGCCTCTGGCTTTGCCCTCCAGTTTCAACCCTGTCGGGTGGTTTTGGGTCGAAGTCCTTGCCAGGACCTTCTTGATACACTTCAGAAATGGCTTCACCAGCCATATAATCATTGGCGGCTTCCAAAGCCGCTTGTAGTTTTGTTTCGGCCACATAGGCCGAAATTCTTTTCATAGCGTCGAACTCAGTCATGATTACTGAATTCATCTCCCCACCCTGTGGGCTCTATTGGAGGTGTGCCCAAGCATGGCAATCTTCCTCCTGGTACCTCCCTGTCCCATCTGAAACCTTCTACAGGGTGTAAGTACAACGAATAAAATGTCTCCTCGTCAGGTGTAAACTCAAAATCAGCTGGAGGACATGGAGCAATGTTCGCCAGATGTTTCTCAAATTGCCTACTGTCCACATGATTAACAGGCACCTTGAAGTACCCTTGATCAGCTTCAATATTTTCCACTATCCCATCTGGTCTCCAGATTGTGATTCTCTGGTGCATAGATGAGGGTACTGCTCCTATCCCATGAATCCACTCCCTTCCTAAAAGTAGATTATAGTTAGCCTTTGTTTCGAAGACCATGAACACTGTTGGTCTGGTAATAGTTCCCACAGTGAGATCCACCTGAATCACTCCCAGAGTAGAACCAACTTTGCCTTCATAGTTCGACAGAACCATGTTGTGGGGTTTAGCATCAGTTTTAAACATTCCAATCTTGCTCAACAGAAATCTCAGCATCAAGTTAACCGTTGCACCACAGTCTACCAAAATCTTGTTGACAGGAACGTTCTCCACTTTTCCAGTAATATAAAGAGGCTTCAAGTGACCCTTCATTGCCTCCGTGGGACGTTCAAAGAAAGCATTCTGTTCTTCGACTCACCCATTGTTCATGATGTAATAGCACACAGGCTTGTGTGCCATCATCTCCAATTCAGCAGTTTGGTCTAAGTCTTCGACCTCTGAGACTTGACCAAATTCTCTTGGCATCACTGACACCACATTTACCAAAATGTTTAGGGAAGCTGCTGACTCATTGTCGAAGTTATCAGTCATATCATCATCCTCTTCGACCTTTTCCTCTGGTTGACTAGTAAACAACTTTCGTCGTATGGGCATCTTTTCCATTGCCCCAGCCACATTGGTGCTTGACTTCCCTTGCACCTGAGCCTCCCTAATAGCTTTTCGTCTGCGCTGCTCTCTTCGCCATTGCGATATGGACATTGGGTTGTTACCCTTGTAATTCTACGAAATGTATGCAGATTTGTTTGTGGTGCGATTCTCCTTCCTGTACTCAAATGACGCACCTCTTTCCACGTCGAACTTCTCCCACTTTTTCTTTTGTCCTCTCCCTTCGACAGGCTTGATCCAACTACCCGTTGGCACATTCACAGCAGGTTTGAATGTTCCTGGCTTGACTCTTGGTACTTGGTTCTTTGGCCCTGTCGAAAGTCGCCTATGGTCAAAACCTCGGTACCCCTTGCTCACCTTCTGCCCCTAGCTTTCGCCAGCCTTCTTGACCCCTTCTAGCTTGTGGGCAGATTTTTCATCAAAAATGGCGCTGCACCTGGGACACAGTATTACTCCAGAGCCTTTTTTCTGGCAACGATGCAAGAAGTCCAAGATTGTCTCTTCTGGCTCAAGATAAGCCATTTTGTTAAGTTTCTCTTGCTCATCCACCTTACTCAATTGTTCATCCTTTCGATCCGTAATTTCGACCATGTTGACATCCATTCTATCCTTCAGGCGCATCTTGGAGAAGCTGGCTTCCAGACTTTCAGTGGTCTTTGCCAAGCAGCCACTACCTACTGCTGCTTTTGCAGCTCTTTGGGAAGCTTTTACCCAAGCAGCTTTCTCAGCCTCCACCATCTCCTCAGCATTGACTCTCTCGACCTCAGGAGATGTCTTGAAAAAAGTCTCAGCAGCCATACAGATCCAATTTTCCACCAGACAACCATCCATGTCCAGCATCTCTCCAACCAAGAGCATGTCATGTTCCAATTCCTTAACAACTTGAACTTTAGGGGCATTTCTACCCAGAGCCTCATTGGTGTTGATACTATCTGAACTAGAATCAGACTCCTCAGCCAACTCGACCATATTAATGCCTTCATTGGCAGTTATCTTCCGCCCACTCACGGTTACATCAAAAATCTTAGCGGCATTATCCATTTCCACAAACTTATCAGCAGTTTCTTTGGTCACCAACATCAGACTGGTACCATCAACATTTAGGCCACTTGTAGCCTTACTAGAACCTTCAATCATCACAGCACTGATGACGAAGTCTTCAGTAACTTCCACCATGTTAACTGACTCGTCGAATCCCCCTGTGGCTTCCACCATCTGAACCTCATGAGGCTCTGTATAGTTGGCCTCTGTAACTTGCAACAGGTCAGAGTCAATCTTCATCTGGGCTTTGCCTTTTTCCCCAAACTTCAGCCTTCCTTCCTGGATAGCGTTTTGCACCAAATCCCTGAAAAGAAAACATTGCGAAGTTTTATGACCCAAAAAATTATGGTACTTACAAAAACCTCTTTTCTTTCTTTGTTCTAAAGGCGGCGTTTTAGCACCAGCAGGCACTATCATTTGCCCATCTTTAACTAACAAATCAAAAATTTCATCACATTTAGTGACGTCGAAAGTATATGTTTTCTCAGGGAATTTGTCGTTAGATTCGACAGGATTTTTTCCTTCTGAAGGAGCTAATAATTTGCAAGCGTAAGGTGGACCTTGCTTTAATTCAGCAACGTCAACCTCATTTTCGTCGAAACAAGATGGCTCACCATACAGACTCTCCACATCTTCCTTGCATTCGACAAACGCTACTTTTTTACCCCTACTGAATTTGGCTTTTTCTTCTTTTAGCCTTTCTAGCTGTCGAACCCTATCAGCCAGCTGGGCCATATCTCTAAGATATTGGGTATCTAATTTCTTCCTAATGGAATAATCAAGACCCCCAGCAGCTATTTCGACCAACTCATGTTCTGGCACTTGTGTAAACCACCGGGCTTTAAGAAGTCGAAACCTATTCAGGTAATCGTCAATTGGCTCAGTGACCTTGCGCTTGATGCTAGGCAATTCTTTCAAACTAATCTTAGTTTGCCCCATATAAAACTGTTCATGAAATAAACGTTCTAATTGGGTCCAATTGTATATGGAATTTGGAGGCAACATAGTAAACCATGTGAAGGCATTCTTGGTAAGGGAATTTGGGAAGTATTTGACCCTAAGGCTTTCGTCAGCTGCAATCTCGCCCGCTTCGATCAAATATCTAGCCACATGTTCGACAGTAGACTCAGTAGTATCTCCTGAAAATTTGCTGAACTTTGGAACCTTCATCCTAGGGGAATGTTCTGCTTGGAGAATGTAGTCCACTATAGGTGATGTATAATTTGGCCTGGTGAAGCCAAAATTCATCCCATTCCTAGTCATTATCCTTTCGACCATGGTTGCAAGATTATTTTCTTCTGCTTGATTCTGGTGTCGAACCTGCCTAAGTAGTTGATCTGCGTTTTGGTTCCTGTTCACCATCACTACTGGTTCTTCCTCCATCTGGTATGGCCTCTGGTTTCTTGGTGGTTCGACTCTGAAATGGTCAACCATCTCTTGATCCTCCAGGTTAGCATCAGGTATCTGATGCTGATGACGTCTTGGGATATCTTCGACCACCGTCGCTCTTCGATCCACTGCTGGTACTCCCATGAAATCAGCCATGCGTGCCACTTGTGCAGCCAGTTGTTGGTTAGTTTGGGTTGTATTTTGGATCAAAGGTTGAAAAACTTCTCCCATTGTCTGAGACAACGTATGTACCATTTGCATGTTACTTTCATCCATCTGCTGTCTCAAACAATTTATGGATGTATTTGTAAGGCTAGGTGTTTGAACAGAGTAACCGACGCCTATACTCTGGTTGTTTCGTCCTCCTGATCCTGACCCTTGTAGTGGCGAAGACACAACAGTTTCTGAAAATATAGGTGGAGCATTCTGCAGGTTTTGCATCATTGATGTAGGCATACCATAGGGTTGACTCCTCGACCCTGGATGTGGGAAACCTGGTGGAGGGACATGCCTGTATATTGCATTTCCTCCTGGGGGTGTTGGCGAATTAGAGCTTTGTGGCCCTATATATTCCAACACAGGTTGAGTATATGATTTTGTATATGTTGATCCTGTTTCAGACACCACTAACGGAAGCGATGCCGGTCCTCCTGTCGAAGAAACTGGTGATGGAGTGCTTTGAGTCCCAATACTGCTACTGGACTGAGTGTTTGAAATACTCCCTTGAGGATTAACTTGTTGATTGGCATTAGTTGCCATCTTCTTAGTATATCTTCTCTTTGGTATCTCTTCGTTTGTTGTGGCTAACTTACCACTTCTCAATAACATGCAACGAAATTACTTCTTCACCAAGAGAGATGAGGCTGACAAAGAGGTTTGACTTAGCACTGGGTCCCACTGGGCGTGCCAATTTGTTTACTGGGAATTTTGGTAAACAACCTCTGATCTATCAATCTAAACGCAAATTTATTTAACTTGCAGGATCGATCACACAAATCCTAGGACATGTGCTAAGTTTGAGAGACAAGTGTAACCTAAAGAAAATATAAACTGAACTCCACGTTCGACAACGCTGAAAATAAAATCTAACTGAACTCCACATTCGACTACAGGCAATAAGGTAAAATGAGAACTTGAAATTTAAAGTAATGCAAGTAAAGGGTGCAAAAATTAAAGGCGTCGAATTAGTAAAGGTTTAGAAAGTAAAATGCAACGAACTCCACGTTCTTGGAAAGTAAAGGCTGGGATATTAAAAGTGCTGTCGAAGGTAAAGTGCTGGAAAATAAAAGACCTTGAAAATAAATGCAATTGATTTAAAGGAGAACTTCACGTTCTTGAAAATGAAAGACTTTGAAAAGTAAAGGTTCGAAGATTAAATGCTTTGACAAGTAAACTGCAGTCGAAAGTAAAATGCAGAAAACTTAAATGACTTTGAACATAAATTTGGCATGGAAGATAAATCTCAAGAAACTGTAAAGGCATGGAAAGTAAACATGCTGAAGATAAATTGGATTAACGAAGACAATGGTGTTACATTACGTACATTCTCATGAACTCGTTTCTCTACACGCGGGTACTTTGAGTTTCTTAGAGTAACTTGTACAAAAATATGAACACCCCATTTACATAGAACCAACTCCTATTTATAGTGCTAGGAAATAACTACTCAGTGGTGGTTACTGCTTCGAACATGTGGATTTTGGCGCCTTCCCCTTAATCTCAACTGGTCCCACGTCCACAACTGCTCTTGTTTAAATTTCAAACATTGGAAATTCCCTCCAATCTTAACATAACCACTACAGCGCTATATTCTCATGGTCAAAGAACCCTTTCCATACTTAGCCATCTTTTAAGGTTTCTCCACATTTATTCGACTCAGGCCTCTCAAAAGTTAGGTCGAAGCCTTCTTAAAAATAATAATAATAATTTTTTTTTTAACATTAACATCACTTTGACTTTGTTTGACGTCAAAATCGAGGGTTAACACCAGGATCGAGGGGAAGTTTACAAAAGAAACTAAGACCAGTTCCTTGGTAGGAAACCAGGATCGAGGGGAATTTTATTTCAAAAGAAAACTGAGACCAGCTCCTTGGTTGAAGACCAGGATCGAGGGGAAGTTTACCTTTTCTAAGCATCTTCGCTTAGCTAAAGAAGATGAATGCGTGAATTACCATTCATAACCACCATCAAAATTTCGGGTATTCCGATATTTAATCCTCTTGCACCCCGAATGCCCGAATACCTTCGTCATTCACACCTTCGGGTCCAAGAAGATTAAATAGGGGCATCTGTCATACCCCAAATTTTGACCACTAAGATTTCCCATCATGGTGCAAATCATCAGCACAATACGGATATACCTTTATGCCTCATCAATCTCCTCAAGGAATTGTTGAGCATTCACTACAATCAAGCTTAGGGTTTCAAGCCCTCTCAGAGCCTTTAGACAAAGGATCAATCAAGGAATGACATGATCTTCAACTTGTCTAACCTCTTAAACATCCACAAAGGATCAAGAGGACTCCCACGTCAAGAATTAGGCACAAGAGTGCAAAATTCCAGGTGGATCAAGCCTCAAGTTCATCTAATACAAAGTCAACTGACGCAGAAAGTCAACTGACGCAAAAAGTCAAAGTTTGACTTTTTGGTCAACTATGAGCTTCACAAGCCATTACTCAGGAAAATATGATGGATGATTTAATTTGATCAAATTTAAATCAAGAAATCATGCAAAATTGCAAAATTGATCAAATTGAAAGAAACTTAGAAATTTTTTCTAAGTTAAAATCATGTTCAAGTGCACAACTTTTCAAGGTTGTAACTATTGATCCAAGCATCCATTGATTTTGAGTAAGAGCTACTTTTAAAGAGGGTATTTGATACTTCAACATTGTAGAGGGAATCAACTCAAAATATCATAAGGATTGAAAGATATAAGCGATCAAAATTGGGAATTCTTAATGTCCAATGTTCTGACATTGCATAGGGACATCATTAATATTTTTTCAGCAAGAATGCCCCAACTTCAAGGACGTTTTTCTCCATGATCCAAGTTGAACCAGGTCTGGAGTCAAACATGAAAGTTGAAGTACGTTGTCTCAGCTTTCCAGAAAGGTGTAGAACGTCCTTGTAGCATACTCGAGCAGGGAGATATGATTTTCGCAAGAAGCAGTGATAAAGCAGAATTTTCATGACAGCTTTTGGGACAGATTTGACTACACAAGTTCAAGACCATTTTTGATGACTTTGCAAGCTGAACCAAGACCAAAGTCAAACATCAAAGTTAAAGTATGTCATTAGGGCTTTCCAAAATGTATTAGAACTCCCATTAATTCAACTTGAGCAAGGAGTTATGAACCTCACAACAGGCCTTGCTCGAGCTGATTTTTTAGGACAGATTTTGTTCACTTTTCTTGTGCCACCCAATTTTCAAGCTTTGTCACCATGCAAGACAAGCATCAAAGATGCAATTCACTTCAATTCAAAATATCATAGTGGATTAAAAGATACAAGTGATTAAAGTTTGGAATTATTAATGTTCAATGTCTAATGTTTCAACATTGCATAGGGACATCATTAATATTTTTCCAGCAAGAATGTCCCAACTTCAAGGATGTTTTTCTCCATGATCCAAGTTGATTCAAGCCAAACCTTGAACATAAAAGTTGAAGTACGTTGTCTCAGATTTCCAGAAAGATGTAGAACGTCCTTGTAGCATACTCGAGCAGGGAGATATGATTTTCGCAAGAAGCATTGATAATGCAGAATTTTCATGACAGCTTTTAGGACAGATTCGACTACACAAGTTCAAGGCCATTTTTGATGACTTTGCAAGCTGAACCAAGACCAAAGTCCAACATGAAAGTTGAAGTACATTGTCTCAGCTTTCCAGAAAGGTGTAGAACGTCCTTGTAGCATACTCGAGCAGGGAGTTATGAATTTTACAAAACGGCTTGCTGCAGCTGAATTTTTCATGGGACAGATTTGCACATTTCTTGTGCCACACGAATTTCCAAGCCTTGTCATCACTTTGGACACCTCTGAGGATCAAATCTAAAGGGGAAAATCACTGAGCCAAGCCTCCAAAGTCCTTGGAACAAGAAGTAGCATGCTATTCCTAAAAATCCCTAAAAGAGGGACAAGACTCCAATTTTGGATTGGAGCATTTAATAGATGCTTAGAGGTGGCATGGACTGACACATTTGCAACTGAATTCAGTCAACATTCCTCCAACAAGTAGGAAACCAAAGCTCTGTGCTCTAACCTCTAGTCAATGGCTAGAGGAGACTTGGATTCTCATTGGACAACATTGGCCAAACCTCTGCTGCAGTTGCCATTCACTGTTGCTGCGAAAACAAACTTGCTCTACTATAAATAGAGCTCATTTGTGTTCAGTTTGAGTACACCAAAGCCATCAAACAGATGCTTTCCTCAAAATCTCTTCTTTCACCTCAAATTTGCCTTCCAAAGCAAGTAATTCTGAGTTTTTGAGTTAGAGAGCAATTCCATTCAAACTAATCGCACACACACCTCATATATATCATATGTAAGCTGTGCAAACTATCACAAGTGACCTGTAATCACAACATCACAAAGTCACTTCTCAAAACCTCAAAATGGCACTTTTTTGCATTTTTCAAGCCATGTCTTGATTCAGTCACTTTCCAAACCAGATAAAACCTCAAACACACTCCAAATATCATCCTTGAACTGTCCCAAATGGTTCCCAACATCTGGAACACCATTTGAGAGAGTTGCTATTTTGGTCAGTTTTAACCCCTTTTGCAAGAAATGGACAGTTTGTGTTTTTGCAGGTACCAGTTGATTCCAATCATCCTAAAAGCTTCTAAGGGATCATTTGAGTGTGTCTAAAGCATCAAATCATTTCTGGAACAAGAGGCTTGACAGATTGCACAAAAACTCCAAAAAGCTCAAAAAGAGGTAAGCATCACAACTTGGAATCCTTGAAATCATACATTGTTTTGAAGTCCACTGATCATACACATCTCATACATGTTGTATATGTTGTGTTTGGGCTAATTCACCATGTAATCCATGCCTGTATCAAAGTGTAGCACAGAAAATGCAATTATAGGTCCTTTTCAAAACCTCTATCGGGTTTTGAGGAGGGAGTGTGATCTGAAAAAACTACCACCACCATTGGATTCCTTGTGAAATTCTGGGCCAGATGCATATAAATTTTGTCTCAAACTATTGAGATTTGAGAAAGTTATGGGTGTTGGAAGTTTGATAAAAAAGATGTTGAAAACTCATGAGTGATGTCTTATGAGTGATGTTGTGACATCACATTCCTCTTTTTCTTAGTTTATCTTCAAAACTCAACCAATTTTTTCACATAGCAAAAATTATCATTTTCCAAATCTGTTTTACACACTTGTTATTCATACTCCATAATATTTTAATCCACCAAAAAATCACAAAAAATATTATTATTTGATATATTTTTAATATATTCAAAAATATTGTTTTAAATGCTTTTAAAATGATTTCTTTTTCTTGATTTTTTAAAACCAAAATGATTTTAAATATTCATGTGGATAAAATACTTTTTCATAAACCTTAATCACTGTTTATAACATGATTAATGATTTTATTTGATATTTTTTATCATTTTTTACTTGATTTTTCTTTGAAAAATGCTCTTTAAAAAATGAAATTAGGGTTTTTAATTAATTCAACCCTCATCAAACTTTTTCAAACATTCATGGGCCTCTATTAGAGTGTAAGACCCAACACCCTTGTACAGAAAACCTTTTTGGGCCTCATTCGTTGTATAAGTCCCCCTGTACATTTTCAAATAGACGGCGCGATCGTCGCCTTTTTTTTAAAATAAACCTGGGCCTACCCTCGAGTAGTAAGACCCATTTCTTTTTCTTAAAACTTTTGGGCCTCTAATAGAGTTTAAGACCCAATCCTTTCTTGACCAAAACATTTTGGGCCTCAGTGTATTGTATAAGTCCCGATACCGTAAAAAACAAACGACGCGATCGTCGCCTTTTGAAAAATAACCCCCTGGGCCTCTCCTTGAGCTATAAGACCCATTCAAAATTTTTGGGCCCCTAATAGAGTGTAAGACCCAACCCCCTTTTAACCAAAACTATTTTGGGCCTCACTTATTGTATAAGTCCCTCTGCGTTAAAAGAAAATCTCGGCGCGATCGCCATTTCAAACGAAAAATCATCTGGGCCTACCCTCGTGTTATAAGCCCCACTCTTTTTCTTTAAACCTTTTGGGCCTCTTGAGAGAGTGTAAGACCCATCCCTTTGTACAGAAAACCTTTTTGGGCCACAGTCACTTGTATAAGTCCCTCTGCACAAATTCAACAGTGCGCTCACTGATAAAACCCTGGGCCTCTCCTTGAGCTGTAAGCCCCAAATCTTTTTATTTCAAAGCACTTTCTCCTTTGATGTTGAATATACTGTTGTTTTCAATCTTTCTTTGTTGAACAACTAACCAAATAGTATGGAAGCTCTACAACCGAGTAAGTGTTTACCCGCTTTCATTTACCGCTTTCATATGTATATAACTGTATTGTGGGGCTGTTTCACTGTAAGTCTCCTTTCACAAACTCATATACATATAACTGTATTGTGGGGCTGTTTCACCGTAAGTCTTCTTTCATAAATTCATATCAACTGTGTAATAATAGTATAGATATTTTGAGTTTCCCCGGCAACTACGTCTAGAACTAGGTGACGCCGTTTCGTTTATTCGTAGAAATAGACAACTAGATCCCCAATAGGATCACCAGATACAGTCTTCTCTTCGACTGTCCTCATTAGGAATTGTCAAGAAACTCTACTCCCAGAGATGAATGTATTCTCCGTGAATGGCATCTTTGAGTTTCTTCCAAATTCTCGAACTTTCCTGACTTGATCTATTCCTTGTAAATAGCTTGCCTTGAATTTCTGGGGGTTTGGGGACCCACGGGCTTCTTAAAAGCATCGACCTCCTCTTGGGCATCGTACAAGGACCCACAGGCATCCTAAAAGCAACCCCGCCTCCTCTTGGGCTTAGTACAAGGACCCTACGGCTTCTTAGAAGTATTCACAACCTCCTCTTAGGCTTCGTATAATGATCTCTTCCTCCAGGAATGATAGCCTCCTCTTGGGCTTCTTACAAGGACCCGTCGGCTTCTTAAAAGTTTCCAGCCTCCTCTTGGGCTTCGTACAAATTGTCCCGACGACCTCCTAGAGGTATAGGAACAGAACCTAGTCATCTTCATAGAACAGTCCTTTCAAAGAGTCTACTACTGTTTCTCAAAGCATGGTACAAAAGATGAAACTCTAGACTTGGACAGTCTAATATCCTTAAGTCTCAAAGACATTCTCAAGTGACCCCTTCGTTAAATAGGAAGGAAACCCGTAGACTCGGACAGTCTCAATACCCTTCGGATTTCCCGCTTCCTTAAAGAACAGGAATAACCCGGATCCCTTGAATCAAATCCTTGAGTACAATATTGCTCATATAAGAACTGATTTTCTCTTTAAAATCAGTATACTGGACCTGTCACTCAACTGAAACAGTCACCCTAGCCTCCTCTTGGGCTTTGTATAATGATTCTCCTCAGCGGAGTCAAACAGCATTTAGCCTCTCTCTCGGGCTTTGTACGAGACACATAAGAGACTCCCTCGTTGAGTCAATCACCCCTTTTTGCCTCCATCTCGGGCTTTATACGAGATACAAAAGGGTTCTTAATTGAGCTAAACAAACAACAGCCTCCATCTCGGGCTTCGTACGAGATACAAAAAACTCTCTTGTTGAGTCAAATAGCCTTCATCTCGGGCTTTATACGAGATACCAAAAGACTCCCTCGTTGAGTCAAAAACCTTTTAGCCTCTCTCTCGGGCTTTGTACGCGACACATATTAGCCTCCTCTTAGGCTTTGTATAAGAAAACCACTGGTTGATCCAATCAACCTTTTAGCATCAAAACTGTGCCTCGTTCACAGTACACAAACATCAACAACTCCTTCCCTTTCATCTAATCGCTGTAAGCGGCAAGCCTCTGGATCATCTACATCCACGCCACTGTCCCTCTTTTAGCATGAGAAATTCCTAAGGAAAGATGGCATTGCTCTACACTGAGTTAAAGTCTTCTCCTTCAGGTTAAAATCCCCTTTAAAGGAAATTATGGCATTGCTAGGATCCGCGTATCCCGGTTAAAGTAATTCTCCTTTATAAAAAGTTGTGACATACAACCCCCTCTTTAGAGATGACAAATTCTCTCTAAAGTCGAGGTCCTTCAGCTTCACGTCTTGGGCTTTGAACAAGACACAAATAGACTTTTCAGCTTCACATCTTGGGCTTTGAACAAGATACAAATCACCTTTCGCTTCACGTCTTGGGCTTTGAACAAGACACCAAAACAACCAATTTCCTCCCATAGAATAGGAGGAACTACGAACGCTCTGATTTCCCTGTTTCGGTAAACGGGAATACGTAGGCATAAGATCGAAAGAAAAGATCTTAGCGAGCACACTAAACAAAAAATCCAAATCCCATATCTCCATCAATCAAAAGCAGTAATTCAAAAACATCAGTCCTAACATCCTAATCCTTGTTCCCCGCTAGAAACCTCCTGTCCAGATAAAAAGAAAGAAAATAGTATTGGCGAAAATACAAATAACCAGTACAAAGGCCCCTCACATTGATAGCATTCGTAACCTAACAGACCGCTGTTTAAACTCAGTATGCAAAGCAGGGTTAATTGGAGACATCTATTTCCCTTCCTTATTCAGCTCACAATAGGATAAAAAATGAATCGACCTGTAGTTAAAGCTCAACCGCAGAGAGCGACCAGCGCTTAAGAACCGCGTCCAAAATCGCTCGCTACACCAACATCAATAACTTTGTAGATGTCAACGCCATTAAGGTTTTTCTCATTGGAAACCCTGTGCCAACTTTGCTCGCGGACGCGTATCATTTTGTACACTTAGGAAATTTGTATAGTGGAGGAATGATCACGTGCCGTGTACCCCTACTATATAAATGGTTTATCTCCCATTTACCCAAGTCTGCTGCATTTTGGGATCGTAAGAGTGCCTTACGTAGGTCGTAGAAGATCGTGTCTCTTACCAACTCTGATATAGATTGGTGTAATAGGATTTATGACGGGATCCGAATCATTGATCATTGTGGAAACTTCCCCAACGTACCCCTCATAGGAACTAAAGGGGGAATCAACTACCATCCGGTATTAGTTCGTCGTCAATTTGGATACCCGATGAGGCATGTCCTGCTTAATGCTCATCTGGAAGGTCTTTTCTTCAAGGAAGGAGAAAGTGACAGAGCACTCAAGATGGAAATAGTGCACGCTTGGAAGCATGTTCATAAGAAAGGATGGGAGTCTCTAGGAAAACCGGACTGTGTCTCGGTGGAGCCTTACCTCCACTGGGTACAAACTAGAGCTCTCAAGCTAAAGATGCCGTATCCTCATCACAGAGTTCTTCCACCAAGGGAATCTATCATGTACTTCATGACGGAAACGGAAAAACTTCAGGTTACTCTCAACAAAGTTCAAAAGGAAAGGAGGTCTTGGAAGAACAAGTACCGCACCCTCAATGTAGAGTGTAACAAAATACAGCAATTGCTGAAAGATAAGGATACTCTGATTGAGATTTTGGAGCAACATGTTGTGGATAATCAGGATGACCAAAGGAATTTGCTCTCTCCTTTACTTGGCAAAGGAATGACAACCTGACAACGGCCCAAGAGCCCCGGTCCAAGAAAAGGAAAGTACCAGAATCAGCACCCGATTTCTCCTCAGAGAGAACTCGGGACCCTTAAGATTAGTTTTCTGTTTTTGCACCTTGTAATCTACTGTATTTCTATTTCCGCAATCCTTTGAATTTAATAAAGTGAGGCTTTCCCCACTGTTTGATATTTGCAATCTAATTGTCAAAGTTTATTTTGATTAAACAAAAAACAATTAATATAATAATTGCATTCATCATTCTCACGTCACGTATTCTTCTTACCTACGAATCTCACGTTTGTGTCTCGGTTCTAGAGTCAAACTGTCTCATTCGTATAATACTCGGGCCAATCGTCAGAAAAAGATGGATGATCTAGAGGAAGAGAACAGAGAGTTGAAGGAAGAAATCGTCGCTCTGAGAGAGGATATGAGAAAGCTTCGTAACGACATGCAAGCCATGGCAGAAGCTCAGCTACAAAGAACTGTGATTTCAGAGATCACCTTAACGCCCATAGTGGAAAAGTTTGATCCTAGGTATCAAATGCCAAAAGATCGTCCTTGGGGCATGCTTGTTAATTATATCCCGGAAGGATATGTTCCTCCGATCGCTGAAGATCAGGGAATCATAACAGAAGCCGTTGGACCTGAAGATTACAAACTTCGGGAAAGCGAAGATGCCAGAGGCATACTGAGGACTCCTGAAGGTTACAGACTTCGGGAAACGCCAAGATTCGCCGCCGTAGTCACGCTACCACCCCCTGTGGTGCACACTATCCCAGAAGGACAGATTCCAAAGATACCTTTTGGTAAAAAGGAAACTATGTTCGATAGAATGGACGAATTCCAGGAGCAGTTTCTGAAAATGCAGAAGGAACTGCAAGCCATTCGCGGTCAGGATTTATTTGGAAAGGACGCCGCAGACCTTTGTCTGGTCCCCAATGTGAAAGGTCCACACAAGTTCCAGGTGCCTGACTTTGAAAAATACAAGGGTAACTCTTGCCCTCAAAGTCACCTGGTGATGTACGCTCGACGAATGTCAGCTCAGACAGAAAATCAGGACCTACTGATTCACTATTTTCAGGATAGTTTAATCGGTGCCGCCTTAAAATGGTACATGGGTTTAAACCGCACCATGATCAGCACTTTCAGAGATCTTGGCACTGCCTTCGTCCAACAATACAAATACAATTTGGACATGGCACCCGACAGAGATCAACTCAGATCAATGTCACAAAAGGACAAGGAAACCTTTAAGGAGTACGCTCAAAGATGGCGTGAAATTGCCGCTCAAATTTGTCCACCTCTTGAGGAAAAAGAGATGACAAAGATCTTCTTAAAGACCTTAGGCTCATTTTACTATGACAGAATGGTTGCCAGTGTGCCCAGTGATTTCACCAAAATGGTCGGTATGGGGGTTCGTCTTGAGGAAGCCGTCCGAGAAGGACGTTTAGTAAAAGACGCTGGATCATCGAGTAGTACAAAATGATACGGTAGTGCTCTCCCTAAGAAAAAAGAGTAAGATATCGAGAATATCTCTCTCAGAAAGCAAAGGCGACGTTATCAACCAGTAGCAGCTGTGACTCCTACTATAAACCCTACGCCTATTCCTACGTATCAACCTCAGGTTGCGCAGTGCCAACCTAGTCAACAAAGGACACAACAGCCTCTTCAGCAGGCTCATCCTCCATACAACAACAACAATCGTACAACACGGCCACCAGGATTTGATCCTATACCCATATCGTACGCAGAACTGTTTCCGTTATTACTAGCCAAGGGGCACATCCAGACTAAGTCCCCTCTTACAGTACCGGAAAATCTGCCTTTTTGGTTTAAGGTGGATCAGATGTGCCCTTACCATCAAGGAGGACCAGGGCACAATATAGAGAACTGTCTCAATTTCAAATCCGACGTGCAAAAGCTTGTTAGGAACGGGGTCTTATCTTTCAAAGATACGAATCCGAATATTCTCACAAACCCACTGCCTCAACATGAGAAAGCTGTCGTCAACTTAATAGAAGGAGAGACTAACAATGTCTATCAAATTCAAGATGTACTCTTGTTGAAGACCAATCTGGTCAAGATGCATTGTAGACAGAGTGGATATGGCCATGTGCCACCTCATAATTATCACCAGTGTGATATCTGCTCTAAAAGCAATCAAGGATGTTCTGTGGTGCAAGCAGCTCTACAGGAACCAATAGATCTCGGATGGATCCAAGAGCACCGAGTTCGTGGAGTCAACATGGTCTATATGAATTCCAACATCATTCAAAACCACGACATCCGTGCAATGAACGTTAACTTGGTGGCAATGCACTCAAGGCAAAGCTAGTATCATAATCTGCCGCGACATGATTACAGTTCTTGTCTGACTTGCTCGGTAAACAAACAGGGATGCTCTTTTGTATAAGAGGCCCTCCAGCGTCAGATGGATCTTGGATGGATCCAGGACTACCATGATATGAATCCCTATCAAATCAACATGATTCAAATCTTCGACATTCGCTTACTGAATACCAACCTGGTAGAGTTACATGCTGAGCAGGTCCGACTCGGGTTCCTGGTATCACATGACTATCAAAGCTGTACAGCGGGTTGTGAAAACGATAGGGGTTGTGCCTTTGTCCAAGAAGCACTTCAGTACTTGTTAAATCATTGGTAGATGTCAATCTATATGGATGAAGATACTCAGCAGATTAGTATCAATGACAAGAATCCAACTCGGCGTCAAAGTCAGGATATCCGATTTGTAGAAACTAACCTAGTGAGGTTACATTGCATTCAAAGCGGGTGTGGCCAGGTGCCACCACACAACTTTGAATGTTGTGGAGTCTGTTCAGAAAGTAACCAAGGATGCTACCTTGTGCGAGCGGCTCTTCAGGGTCAGGTAGATCGTAGAGAAATTCGCCCATATCCGGGTTCCAGACCAATCAACTGGGCGCCGGATTACCTTGCCAATCAAATTGAGGACATTGTCATAGTCTTTGATCATCAGAGGACTAGGGATGTTTTCGCCATCATCCCTCTACTTGACGAATCAAGGGTTCCCAACCAGGAACGGATCGAGATTGCTTAGGATGGTCAGAAAAATCAGAAGGCTCCCATCGTCATCTATCTGCCAGGACCACTACCGTATGAATAAACTAAGGCTATCCCTTACAAATACGGTGCAACAATGGTCGAAAATGGAAAGAAAATTCCATTACCCTCCGTCGTGAATATTGCAGACATCAGTCGAGTAACACGGAGTGGTCGAATCTTCAACAGAGGAGTTGGAGAACTTAACAAAGAAAAGGAACCTCAGACAAAAGCTCCCAATCCACTAGTCGGTCAATCCAGTAATCCCGACCTGTCGAAAAACAATGATGCGATGCTGAAGCTCATCCAAAGGAGTGAATACAACATTGTTGATCAGCTGTTACAAACTTCTTCAAAGATCTCGGTATCATCACTGTTACTCAGTTCAGAAGCGCATAGGGAGGCTCTACAGAAAGTCTTGGAGCAAGCCTTTGTGGAACAGGATGTAACAATTAGACAGTTCGATAGCATTGTCTCTAACATCACTTCCTGCAATAATTTGGGATTTAGTGATGAGGAATTACCTGAAGAGGGTCGCCGTCATAACATGACACTCAATATTACGGTCGACTGCTAGGGCGATGCTCTGACCAGCGTACTGGTAGACACAGGGTCAGCCCTGAATGTTATGCCGAAGTCCACCTTGACGCAATTATCCTTCAAAGGACCTCCGATGAGAACCAGCGAGGTCGTCGTCAAAGCATTCGACGGGTCCAGAAAAACGATTATTGGCGAAGTTGACCTTCCCATAACTATTGGTCCTCATACTTTCCAGGTCATTTTCCAAGTCATAGACATCCGGGCAACATACAATTGTTTATTAGGAAGACCTTGGATACATCAGGCTGGGGCAGTCACCTCGACTCTCCACCAAAAGCTAAAGTTCGTCCAGAACGGTCAATTCGTTACGGTATGTGGGGAACAAGCCTTGCTCGTAAGCAATTTATCATCATCTGCTTGTGTGGAACCCGAGGAGGTTATTGGAACTCAGTTCTAAGCACTGTCGGTAAGCAAGGACAATCAGCCTGAAGAGGGAACTTCCATTTCCTCATACAAAGATGCTATTAAAGCGGTCGAGAGTACCAATACAAAAGGATGGGGACAACTTGTCATTCCTACAGACAATAAAACAAAGAAGGGTCTTGGTTTTTCTGCAACATGTACCCAGACAGCTGCCAGCGATGAAAGTTTTCATCCCATTCAAAACTTCTTCCACAGTGGAGGTTTCCTTCACCTAGTGTCTCAAGAAGTACACGCTATCAATGAGGAAGATCCCTCTGACACAGATGTGGAATGGAAATCCTACCGCAACGAGGACGATTATATGTCTCAGGAAGAGGTGCCTACGCCATTTTGCTATCCCGCACAGAGTCCGAGATTTATACCAAGGTCAGACGTCGAAATGATATACGGAGATTATGATCCGGAAGGATGTCGTGCTCCGCCAAATTCATTAGAGGAAGAAAATCCGATGAAGGACAATTTTGACTACACCTACTATGGCCCGATGGATGGTGTACCAATGTGGCAGCCCTACCCAGGAAACTTGGGGCCAGAAAGTTATCCGAACAATGAAAATCAGCTGAGCATCATCAAACAGAATACCTGCGTCCCCACCATGTCATGGGATTAACACTCAGGTCATTCAGAAACTACTCAACATGACGATGAATTCGCAACATTTGCAGGACTTGAATTCATCAACTATGCTTTTCCCGAGGTCAACGTCATCGAGAGGGATGATTCCTCCAGTTCTAAAGAAGTGTTGGACACATTGGGACAACCAAGTGGAAAATACGACTACATGGTCAAGTACACTGCTCCTGAAAGCTCTCGTATCAGGCTCAAAGACATCTAGCCAACTGGATGGGGAGATTTACCTGAGAGCACAACTGCTATGCAAAATGCAACAGCGGAATCCTCCTACGATAACTCTGC
This sequence comes from Lathyrus tuberosus, assembly GCA_022829125.1. Taxonomy (NCBI): domain Eukaryota; kingdom Viridiplantae; phylum Streptophyta; class Magnoliopsida; order Fabales; family Fabaceae; genus Lathyrus; species Lathyrus tuberosus. The sequence continues at coordinate 14,044,413 of JALAZF010000093.1, read as the reverse complement.
CTGGGAGACAAATTCCAATGACCATGCTCCACCAGAAATCAGCGTTATTTCTGAAGACAAATCAAGGAAGGTGCCAGACTTTGTGATTCACCGAGGAGTTCGCCGACAATGGGTTACTGTCGATGTTCCGAAGATTGGTCATAAGTCAAAGTAATTGTCGTCTTTTAACCTTTCACCCTGCCCAGGTGAAACAGATGTTTTGATAGGGCTCGCTTTTTGTAAATTTCCCTCTTAGCTTCGAACAAAGCGACAAAGTTTTGTTTTATAGGGCTATAGTTTCAAGAATCGACTTGTTCATTAATAAAATAACGTCGTTTTGTAATTTCCGCATTAATTGCTGTTTTCTCTTTTTGCTTTTCTCAGAAAATGGTAATCCTAAGAAACAAAAAAATAATAACCAAGCAGTAAAAAAAATATACACTGCACACACTCTTGCATTTTCCCTATCTCTTCTAAACACAAATCAAAACGTTATGCAGATTGCTTGTTTTAAACCCCGTTGAAACATACGATCCGATGCCTTCTCCCGACTTTGAGTTCCCGATATTTGGGGCTGAAGAAGAAGTTGACGACGAAATTCCAGAAGAGATCTCCCGACTACTCAAACAAGAGGAAAGGTCCATTGAACCTCACAAAGAGCCGTTGGAAATGATCAACGTGGGTTCAGAAGAAGAGAGAAAAGAAATCAGGATTGGGGCACTACTCAATCCAACTGCTAAAGAGAGTTTGACAAAGCTCCTCAAAGAGTTTCCCAATGTATTCGCTTGGTCCTATCAGGATATGCCAGGGTTAGATACCAGCATCGTGGAACATCATCTACCGTTGAAATCAGAATATCCGCCAGTAAGACAAAGGTTGAGACGAACTCACCCGGACATGGCCATCAAAATCAAAGAGGAGGTACAAAAGCAGATTGACGCGGGTTTCCTCGCTACATCTGAATATCCTCAATGGTTAGCCAACATCGTACCCGTTCCAAAAAAAGGACGGAAAAGTCAGAATGTGTGTCGACTACAGAGACCTGAACAAGGCTAGTCCAAAGGACGACTTTCCTTTACCATACATTGACATGCTGGTAGACAGTACAACAAAGTTCAAAGTTTTCTCCTTCATGGATGGATTCTCGGGCTATAATCAAATCAAAATGGCGCCGAAAGACATGGAGAAAACTTCGTTGATTACCCCATGGGGTACCTTTTGTTTGAAGGTAATGCCGTTCGGTTTGAAGAACACCAGGGCAACCTATCAAAGGGCCATGACTACTCTCTTTCATGACATGATACACAAAGAAATCGAGATATATGTCGATGATATGATTGCCAAATCTAAGACAGAAGAGGAGCATGTGACCCACCTGTCAAAGCTATTCAAGCGATTGGGAAAGTACAAACTCCACTTGAATCCCAACAAGTGCACCTTCGGTGTCCGTTCGGGGAAACTCTTAGGGTTCATCGTCAGCCAGAAAGGAATTGAGGTCGATCCTGACAAGGTCAAGGCCATTCAAGAAATGCCTTCTCCAAAAACTGAAAAACAAGTCCGAGGGTTCCTGGGACGTTTAAACTACATCTCCAGATTCATATTTCTCATGACCGCGACTTGTGCACCGATTTTCAAATTACTCAAAAAGAATCAGGACTGCATTTGGACAGAAGATTCTATCACCTCCAGTGGAAGAAAGACCACTAATCATTTACCTCACAGTACTAGAGGACTCAATGGGATGTGTACTTGGCCAACAAGACGAAACCAAGAGGAAGGAGTATGATATTTACTATCTAAGCAAGAAATTCACCGACTACGAGACTCGGTACACCATGCTCGAGAAAAATTGTTGTGCTTTGGCTTGGGCAGCCAAACGTCTGCGTCAGTACATGATTCGTCACACTACTTGGTTGGTCTCCGAGATGGATCCAATCAAGTACGTATTTGAAAAGCCTGCTCTCACGGGAAGAATTGCCCGTTGGCAGATGTTGCTATCAGAATATGACATAGAGTACCAGGCTCAAAAAGTCGTTAAAGGAAGTGTGTTAGCCGATCATTTGGCTCATCAACTGATTGAGGATCAAGAATCTATCGAGTTTGACTTCCCAGACGAAGATGTCATGTATTTGAAAATGAAAGACTGCGATGAACCGCTACCCAATGAAGGGCCAGAACCAGGTTCCCAATGGGGACTTATCTTTGACGGAGCCGTCAATAGCTATGGAAACGGAATTGGGGCAATCATTGTTACCCCTCAGGGTACCCATATTCCTTTCATTGCCCGACTTACATTCAAGTGTACGAACAATGAGACCGAATACGAAGCTTGTATTATGGGTCTCGAAGAAGCAATTGATTTAAGGATCAAAAACTTGGATGTATATGGCGACTCAGCCCTGGTTGTCAACCAGCTCAAAGGAGATTGGAACACATACCAGTCTGGGTTAATTCCTTACAAGGATTATGCGAGAAGGTTGTTACCCTTCTTCAACAGAATCGAGTTCCATCATATCTCTCGAGAAGAGAATCACATGGCTGATGCATTAGCCACCCTCTCTTCCATGATTAGTGTAGGTCAATGGAGTGACCTACCTAAGATCGACATGATGTGCCTAGAACGGCCAGCTTACATCTTCACGATCGAAACAGTCATAGACGACAAACCTTGTTATCACGATATCAAGTGCTTCCTTCAGAAACAAGAATACCCACCTGGGACATCCAGGAAAGATAGAAAGACCTCAGGAGATTGGCAGGAAGCTTCTTCTTGAGCGGTGATACACTTTATAAGAGAAACTTTGACATGGTCTTGCTCCGATGCATAGATAGACCAGAAGCAGACATGCTGATAAAAGAAGTTCACGAAGGATCCTTTGGCACTTATGCCAACGGACACACAATGACGAGAAAAATTCTAAGAGCAGGGTACTATGGGTTGACAATGGAATTCGATTGCTACAAGTACATGAGTAGGTATCACAAGTGTCAGATATACTCCGACAAAATTTATGTACCGCCAACGCATCTCAAAGTTCTTTCTTCCCCATGGCCTTTCTCCATATGGGGAATCGACATGATTGGCATGATTGAGCCTAAGGCTTCAAACGGACATCGGTTCATCCTGGTAGAAATTGATTACTTCACCAAGTGGGCCGAATCAGCGTCGTACGCCAATGTAACCCAACAAGTGGTGGTCCAATTTATCAAAAATAGTATCATCTTCCGTTATGGTGTTCCAAGCCAGATCATTACGGATAATGGATCTAACTTGAACAACAAGATGATGAAAGAGTTGTGCGCAGAGTTCAAGATCGAACACCATAACTCATCTCCCTACCGACCAAAGATGAACGAAGTGGTAGAAGCGGCTAACAAGAACATCAAGAAGATTGTTCAAAAGATGGTCGTATCCTACAAAGATTGGCACGAGATTCTACCCTTTGCTCTTCACGGTATTCGGACATCTGTCCGCACTTCAACAGGGGCAACCCCTTTCTCTCTAGTGTATGGCATGGAAGCAATGCTCCCCATCGAAGTAGAGATCCCATCAATCCGGGTATTGATGGAAGCTAAGCTTACAGAAAGTGAATGGTGTCAAGGTCGACACGACGAACTGAATCTGATCGAAGAGAAGAGAATCACGACACTATGCCATGGTCAATTGTATCAACAAAGAATGAATAAGGCATTTGTCAAAAAGGTCCGACCTCGCATCTTCAGGAAAGGAGACCTTGTGCTCAAGAAGATACAATCATTTCTCACTGATTCTCAGGGCAAATGGACTCTGAATTATGATGGCCCCTATGTGGTCACGAAAGCTTTCTCAGGCGGCGCCTTGAGACTTGCAACCATGGACGGAGAGGAATTTGCCTACCCCACGAATGTTGATGTAGTCAAGAAATACTTCGCCTAAACTAAAAAAAAATAAATGTCTCGGTGGATTGAAAACCCGAAAGGGCGGTCCAGGAAAAAAATTAGAGACATGATAAAAAATCATCCTGATGGATTGGAAATCTCAAAGTACAGTCCAGGCAAAAGTTAGGGATAATGGCAAGTAACTATGTTCAACAGAGGCAAGTCCTCAGCAACAGTTACATCATCTGTCAGGGAAACTCCAGTCAAGGTCATCTTTGACAGAAGCTCAGGATGCCCAGAATTCAAAGTTGGTAGAAGGATAGTGGTCGTTATGTTTCAACGTAGCCCTTTTCCCTGTAAATTACCATTTTCTAACTTTGTGTATACTCTTTGGAATCACGCTCTCGGCTGATGTCCATCCTATCAATGAAATTTGAGCCCTTGTGCTTTTGTTTATAATTCTTATTTATTTTAGCTTTACAGAACGACATTTTAATATGATCAGCGATTTTTGAAACGAAATAAAAGATGAATTTACTTGTTAAAACTTTTTTCGCTTTTAAAATAAATTCGGCAATTTCTTTTGACTGTTGAACATTAGAAGAACCTCGATCGCTTCTCCAAAGGTGTTTGAACCTCGAAGTGCAGAATCAAAGTACTCCTTCTAAACCAGTACGTATGAATGAAGGATCAGCTATGTCAGATGCGAATGCTCCATCTGACTTCTTCGGCAGAGCTCTTGCCTCCTAAGCCCGACCAACGGTATTCCCTGCAGGGACCATCTCTCCTAAGCAAGGTGGAATTCCTATCTTAAACCAGCGGTACTTCTTTGCCCCGCGATGGCCGAGTGTCCGATCATGTTCATCTTTTAGTTTGTATGTCGCGTTAGTTTTGTCAGCATAAACATACATACATCATGCATTTGATTTGCATTCACATTTCATACTGCATCACTGTCACTCCAGTCGGTCTTGTCCCGTAGTGATAACAGTCCTCTCAATCGAGTTGACAGTTCTTGCCTCGTCAGGAAACGCTGCGTCTAAACAATCTCTCTCCTGCAGTTTATTCCTGGAATGAAGTTGGCCCTTGACCACTTTGATAACTTGAACCTCTGAAAGACCAGAGAACCTTCAACCGATGTCACTCTTCGCCATTGAAGATGATATCCTTGCTTTCCCGGATTAAGGAAAATCCCTAGAGAAAGCCTCTTAAGCAGAGATTCAGCGGTTCGGCAGTTTTTCTCCGAAAAAAACCACTGATGAAAAGGTCATCGGCACCTCAAAATTGGATCCCATCATATGGCGTTTCTCCGGGAAGATCCCGAGAAAAGTATGATGTAATATCCCCAGGTGTGAAAGCAGTCTCTCAAGATACTCGTTTTCCCCAGTAGAGTCAGCAAATGGCATCTCCAACAGAGAAGTTTGTACACATCTACAACTCAGACGACTGGGTTCCCCTGCAAGTCTGACATCAAAAGTTTTTCCGTCAAATGGCATCTCCCCAGGAAAATTCGGCGAGAAGTTTGAGGAAAACCGCTACGAATAGCGTCCCTTCTCAAGAAAGTTTCTTGGCAAAAGAAACTAAGACCAGATCCTTGGTAGGAAACCAGGATCGAGGGGAAGTTTATTTCAGAAACTGAGACCAGTTCCTTGGTAGGAAACCAGGATCGAGGGGAAGTTGACAAAAGAAAACTTAGACCAGTTCCTTGGCTGAAGACCAGGATCGAGGGGAAGTTTACCTTTTCTAAGCATCATTGCTTATCAAAAGAGGATGAATGCGTAAGCTACCATTCATAACCACCATCAAAATTTCGGGTATTCCGATATTTAATCATCTTGCACCCCGAATGCCCGAATACCTTCGTCATTCACACCTTTGGGTCCAAAAAGATTAGATAGGGGCATTTGTCATACCCCAAATTTTGACCACTAAGATTTCCCATCATTGTGAAAATCATCATCACAATATGGATGACCCATCAGTCTCCCCAAAGATGGGTGAGCATCCACTGCAATCAAATTTAGGGTTTCCAGCCCTCTCATAGCTTTTAGACAAAGGATCAATCAAGAAATGACATGATCTTCAACTTGTCTAACCTCTCAAGTATCCACAAAGGATCAAAAGGACTCCCACTCCAAGGATTAAGCCCAAAGCTGCTCCCTTTTAGGTGGATCAAGCCTCAAGATCGCTAGTGTCACCAAATTAGGGTTTTTGGTCGACCAGGGCCTCCAGATGGAAATTTTCCTCTGGGCATGAGCCAATGCTTCAAGGCATAACATAAAATACTCCATGTAACCTCATGGACCCAAGCATCAAGTCAATTTGACCTCAGAGGATGCATCCATAAAAAATCAGGAATTAGGGTTTCTTGACCTAATTCACCCCTAAGTTGACTTTTGGGACAAATCATGAGCCAAAACCTCAAGACATGATTTGAGGGTCTCTAATATACTATATTTATCCATTTACAACAATGGGTTGATCCAAGAAGCTTGAGTAACAAGTCTCAATTTCATCAGTACCACAGTTAGGGTTTTGAGGAAAAAGTCAACTGTAACTTTGACTTTTGACCAGGACATGCTCCCAAACCCTAGGACATGCATCAATATACCCTATGACATCCATGGAACATGTCCATCAAGTTTGATTTAGGTCAAGGACATGATTTCATAGAGGATTGCACAGTTTGGAATTCATCTGATAAAAAGTCAACTGTGCACAAAAGTCAACTTTGACTTTTTGAGATTTTTCACCAAAATGGATTTTTAACCCTAAAATGATGTTAATGTATGATTTGAATCATCATTCATCAAGAAAAATCAAGAAAAGTTGGATAACTTGTAAAAGGGGTAACCATAAAAACTTAGAAATTTTCTAAGTTAAAAATAAAGTGGCTAGGGTACCAACTTTGGAGGATCATAACTCCTAAACCACAAAGCCATTTTTCCTCATCCAAAGATGGATTTGTAGCCCTCATTACCCTCTACAAAAAATTCAACTAGACCTAAGTCCAATTCATTAAGGATTTTGAGTTATGGAGTGACCAAAGTGGCTGAAAAGTGAAAATGTCACTTTTTCTAACACTTAGTGAAATGTTCACTAAGTCAGAATCTGTCTTCACTTTTTTTCCAAATGTAAGGGGATTTTTCACTTGGATCCAAAAAGTATCAAAACCAAATATGATCTAACAGTTGTTGTATCATATAAGGGATTTCCAAAATGGCCAAGAACATCACCAAATTCAATTTGAGCCATGAGATATGACATTGGCAAGTTGCCTTGCTGAAAACTGTCAAGGCAAGACAGATTTTGCACTTTTGCTCGATTTACCAAAATTGTTCAATTCCAAAAAATTCTATCCACTTGGACACCTCTGAGGATTGAATCTTGTTAGTTCTTGGATTGGCTGGAATTTTGGTAAAACAAAGTATATTCAATGTTGATGTCAAGGGTTGATGTTGCAACATTGAGATTTAACACTGGGCTGTGTTAAGTAATTAATTGCTGAAGTTGGATGTCTGATGTCACATAGGCGATGTTGTGACATTAGATCTGCAGAATTAATAACATCAGGTTGTGATGTTGTTAGGGTTGTGTGTTAGCTGGAATTATGGAGAGCAAGCTGTCTCATTGGATGCGAATATCTTGGGATAGATATTTGCTGCTGCATAGGAGATCTGGTGCAGATTTGTAGGAGATTTAAAAGGTTGAAGATTTAAAAAGATTTTAGGAGAAAATCTGTTTTAATATTCAGTTTTAAATAACAAATCTGGGAGATATTGTAGCAAGTCCAAGACCAATTCAAGGAGCTATATAAAGCGCACAAGACCAAAGGAAAAATTGACAGAAATACAGAGAGAAGATCAAGAGCATAGGCTGAGTGTCTTGAGTATTTTGTACGAGTTGTATAACCAGAATTCTAGGGTGAATTGCTGTGTCGTATTCTGTCCTATCTAGAAGCTGTGAAGCAATAGAGAGTGGTTGCTTGATCGAAGCTGTGAAGTAAGATCAAGGTTACTCAAAGTGGGTTCTTTGAGTGTTTGTAAGGGATTGAGTAGTGTTCTCATACCTTGGTGGTTTCTTAGGTAGGAAGTCATTAGTAGAGTATAAGTTTAGGAGATTGTCAACGGGTTGTTGAGTCTGTAAATTATATCTACAAGTAGTTAATTCCATCCCTGGCTTGGTAGCCCCCAGAGTAGGTTGGTTGTAACCGAACTGGGTCAATAATTCTTGGTGTTATTTTGCTATTTATTTTGTCCATTGTGCAGAGTGTGTTGTTGTGACATCGTACCTTAACATCACACGTCTGATACCAAAATTTTAATTGGTATCAGAGCAGGCATCCTGTCTGTCTCTGGGTGAGATCTAGGGAAGTTACTTTCTGGTTTAAAGATGGACAAAGAAGTTGGAGGATTCGTCAACAGACCCCCTATTTTGGATGGATCAAATTATGATTTTTGGAAGCCAAGGATGACCACCTTTTTAAAATCCTTGGACAGCAGGGCTTGGAAGGCTGTTATTAAAGAATGGAAAGCACCTGTCATGTGTGAGAAAGATGATGCTGGCAAAGATAAAGAAGGAACCTCTAAGCCAAAGCCTGAAGAAGAATGGACCAAGGAGGAAGATGAGCTCGCCCTTGGAAATTCCAAAGCTCTAAATGCCATCTTCAATGGAGTGGATAAGAATATCTTTAGGTTAATCAATACCTGTGAAGTTGCTAAGGAAGCGTGGGATATTTTGCAGGCTACACATTAAGGAACATCTAGAGTCAAGATGTCAAGACTTCAGATTTTAACATCAAAATTTGAAAGCCTGAAGATGAAGGACGATGAGACTATTCATGACTTCCACATGAATGTTCTGGAGCTGGCCAATGCATCCAGTGCTCTTGGTGAGAAAATGTCAGATGAAAAGCTTGTACGGAAGATCCTTAGGTCCCTTCCTAAGAAGTATAAGATGAAGGTTACTGCCATTGAAGAATCACAAGACATCAGCAAGATGAGAGTAGATGAGCTCATTGGATCTCTTCAAACCTTTGAGCTTGGGTTGAATGAGGAAGAACCAGAAAAGAAGCCAAAGAGTATGGCCCTGGTGTCAAATGATCAAGAAGAAAAAGGAAAGAATTCTGAATCCCAGAATGATCTATCTCAGGCCATAGTTATGTTGGGAAGACAGTTCACCAAAGTATTCAAGAAAATGAATAATAACTCCAGGCCTAATGTCAAGAACATGACTTCTGACACCAGCAAGAAGGATGAAGAGAAAACGGCCCAAGATAAAGGAGTTCAGTGCTTTGAGTGTGAAGGGTATGGACATGTCAAGAAAGAATGTCCCACCTTCTTGAAAAAGCAGAAGAAGGGCATGACGGTTTCCTAGTCTGACTCAGATAGTGAAAGTGAAGGTGAGTCAGCAAAGCATGTTAGAGCTTTAACAGGAGCTATTGTTTCTGATGATGATTCTAGTGATGGAGAAGTAACTTATGAGGAGTTAGCATCTACTTGTCAAGAGTTGTGTTTAAAAAGTGTTGAGATTTGTCAAGAAAACAAATGCCACAAGCAACAAATTGCTCAGCTAGAGAATGAAAAGACTGACCTGGAAAATGAAGTTGTACTAGTTAGAGCTCACCTTGATCAAATGACCAAGTCTGTTAGGATGCTGAGCTGTGGTACAGACACTCTTGATAAGATCCTTCAGACAGAAAAAGTTGCAGGTGACAAGTCTGGTATAGGATATGTGGCAAGCACTTCAGGAGCAAAGGAGGAAGTGTCCCAACCAATGTCTCAAACAAAGAGACAGGATTCTACCCCCAAGAAGGTTGTTCAGCCTCAGAATGTTGAGAAAAAGGATGGTCCCCAACAGAGGAAGATGCAGCCTCAAGGAGCTAGTCAGTATATGCCTCCCCAATATCACAAGAGTATGCAAGCTGCAAGGCTCAAACAGGATATGTCACATCAGGTGTCTCAACATCAGGACAACTGGTATAGTTATGGGTATGATTACACCAATGTTGTTCCTCACATCTATGGAAGAAGAAGGTCACACCATCATGGGAGACAATCCAGGAAACAACATTCTCAGTCTTCTTATGGGAGAAGATACCAACATAATAGAAGGCAGGCCAGTTATGGTAGGAGGAGACCACATTATGGATGGCAGCCTAAGCAATCTCATCATGGCAGAAGACTCAGAGATGAAAGGGTGAGATGTTATTATTGTGGAAGGGTTGGACATATGCAGTACTTATGCTACAAGCTGCATGGATACCCTCAGCCTCAAAGCAGATGGAGAGAGTACAGGCCCAAAGTTGTTAAACAATGGGTACCTAAGGAGAAGGTGAAGTGCTTATTGGCTCACTTGGCTGACAAAGAGGCTAAAGAAGGAACCTGGTACTTTGACAGTGGGTGTTCCAAACACATGTCTGGATGTAGATCCAAGTTTGCTGAACTTAGACCTTGCCCCTCTCTTGAAGTTGTTTTTGGCAATGGAGAAAAAGGTGTTGTTACAGGAGTTGGGAAAATAAAAGGTGATGGTAGACCTGAACTTGATAATGTTCTATTTGTCAATGGTTTAAATGCAAATTTGATCAGCATAAGCCAGTTGTGTGATGAAGGTTACAAGGTAAACTACACCAAAGATGAGTGTGTGGTTTTTGACGAGCATAATCAGGTTGTTATGAAGGGTGCCAGAACCAAAGATCACTGCTATCAGTGGATTTCTCTTGAAGGAGATTCAACTAGTGATGTTCTAGTTGATGTTAAAACATCAGACTATGATGTCAAGATGCTGAAAGGTCACTCAGAGTTAATGAGTCCTGATGGGAATTTTTTAAAGGAAAGTCTTTATGGAGGGAGAAAATTAGTAATTAGTCTTTGAAGGTTACACAAAATCTGGCGCCTTACCTCAGACCCTCATTTCCTATTATAGCAAATTCACAGTTCATCAAAACTCATATCTCTCTTTTGTTCGTCTCCTTCAACAAGAAGAATCATCTCAATCTATACTCCCTCAAAGGAACCATGTCAAAGAAGACATCTTCTCCTTCAAAAAGTTCATTGTGGAATAACGCTAGGGTTTCTACAGATGAGTACTCTGAAGATGGAGCGTTGAATATACAACCCATCTCCGTAATGCTACCAGAATAAGGTAAACCTAGACCGTCTAAACTTGCTTCTAAAAGGGCCGCAACTATTTTTAAAAACACTGAAACTAAGAAGCTGGTTACCAGTATCCTATTTAGTGATAACTCAACACATAGGTCATCCTCGTCTCAAACTGTGGTAGAAAAGTTTGATGTTAACAAGAGTATGGGTAATCTGGCAACCAAAATACTGGACAAAGGAATACCTGTGAAAGGAATTTCTATACCGTTGAATCAGATGCCAGCAGAAAGGGTAGACATACAAGGAGATGAGTCTGATCTTCACAGACTTGCTGTGTCTGTCATTGAGGACTCTGAAAGAGGAGGAGAAGAAGAAGAAGTGCATGAGGAAATTAATGATAGAACTACTCCTGAAGAAGAAAAGAATGAGGACGTGATCAATGTGGTTGACTTATCTGATAATGAAGTCATTGGAAATGTTGTTCCAAGTATTTCCAAGAGACTAAAGACTAGGAAAGGAAAGACTAATGAAACCTCTCCTAAGATGTCTACTGAAGGAAAGAAGAAAACTGTTGTTGGTCCTACAAAACCTTGGAGCAAGGTTGCTGCACCCTCTAAAAAGAGAAAGATTAGAGAAGAATCTGAGTCTGAGGTTGAAGTTGAGGAAGATGTCCATGACATCACACCTGTCAGAAAGACCATCTTGAAGAGAATTTCTGATAAAGTCCCTGAGGTGCCTGTGGATAACATATCCTTTCATTATGCGAGCAGTGCTTCCCTGTGGAAGTTTGTGTGCCAAAGGAGGTTAGCTCTGGAAAGGGAGCTTGGAAAGGATGTCTTGGAGATGAAAGAAATTATGGACCTCATTCATGGTGCTGGACTACTAAAGACTGTGACCAGATTCTCTAAGTGCTATAGTGGACTTGTTAAGGAATTTGTTGTCAACATTCCCATAGACATTTCTGACAATAGAAGTGTGAACTACATGAAGGTGTTTGTTAGGGGACAGTGTATTGACTTCTCTCCTAGTACTGTCAATAAATATCTGGGAAGAGATGAGCAAGAGGAGTGTGAGCTGGAGGTGACTGATAATGAAGTGTGTAGAGAGATCACTGCCACTCAGGTTAAGGTGTGGCCACTGAAAAATAAATTGACAGCTAGCAAACTCAGTATCAAGTATGCTATTTTGCACAGAATTGGTGTTGCTAACTGGGTACCTACTAATCATAAAACCACCATAACTGTGGGATTAGGAAGGTTCATCTATGTTGTGGGGAAAAAGGTCAAGTTCAACTATGGAAGCTATATATTTGATCAAGTGGTGAAGCATGGTGCCACCAATGATATCAAAATGCCTATATCATTCCCTTCCCTTATCTGTGGAATGATCTTAGATCAACATCCGGGAATCTTAACCAGTACAGAGGTAGCGTGTAAAAGGGAGTCAGCTTTATCTTTGCATCCCAAACTGTTTGCTGGGAGTCATGTCCCAGACATTGTTACAACATCAAGTTCCGGGGTTAAGAAGGTCAGTACAAAATCTGAGCTGATTGAGGAGTTAAAGGCAACCTGCAAGGACCTTTATATGGTTATCAAAACCAGCACTGTCAAGAAAATGAAGATGGAGCAGATGATCAAAGACTTGGAACAAGGGGAAGATAATGGGAATGGCGACACTGAGGAATCCAGGTCTGATGAAGGTGATGAAGATGCTGATGGTACCAGCTCGGATGAAGACTAACCACCATCTGCTGTCATAAGATAATAGTTTAGTTTTTTTTGTTTTTTTTTTTGCTCTTGCTATGCTGGTTATGTAATTTGAATATTGTGTTGTTTTATGCACTGGTTATGTTTTTAGTTTCCTTCTATGATTTGTTTTGCCTGGTTGCTAACTGTGAGGCTAACAATGAGAGCTAGGCTGTTCTAACTGTAGTTTATAGGGCTTCTAATTGAAGCTTGTCTAATTGTGGCTAAAAAGGGGGAGATGGTAGCCAAGAGAGGCCAAGAGAGTCAAGAGTATCAAAGAATGTTACTGCCAAATGCTGCTAATGTGATGCAGATATTAAGGGGGAGTAATTGGCAGCTGCTATGCTGGTTCATGATTGAGGGGGAGCAACATTGTTGAATGTTGTTGCTGCATTGAGGGGGAGCAACATTGTTAATTGTTGAAGAAGGTGCTGCAGCAGAGTTTTTTTTCTGCTAGATGATGGAGTAAATTGAAGATGCAGCTGTAATTGAAGATATTGTGTACAGATTGTAGCTGCTGGCATTACAGCTTATTGATATATGCTGATGTAGTTATGCTGAAGTGTTTTGTGAGCAGCAGAGTTTTGAAGAAAAGACGTTACTGTTGATGCTGCTGCTTGGAGTTTCAAGACTATTGATTGAAGTTTTTCCGCTGCTAAAGTCTCTGAAGGTGCAGAGGTTGTTTGCAGAATGCAGAGATTGTTTTAGCCAAAATTAGCCAAAGGGGGAGATTGTTAGTTCTTGGATTGGCTGGAATTTTGGTAAAACAAAGTATATTCAATGTTGATGTCAAGGGTTGATGTTGCAACATTGAGATTTAACACTGGGTTGTGTTAAGTAATTAATTGCTGAAGTTGGATGTCTGATGTCACATAGGCGATGTTGTGACATTAGATCTGCAAAATTAATAACATCAGGTTGTGATGTTGTTAGGGTTGCGTGTTAGCCGGAATTGTGGAGAGCAAGTTGTCTCATTGGATGCGAATATCTTGGGATAGATATTTGCTGCCGCATAGGAGATCTGGTGCAGATTTGTAGGAGATTTAAAAGGTTGAAGATTTAAAAAGATTTTAGGAGAAAATCTGTTTTAATATTCAGTTTTAAATAACAAATCTGGGAGATATTGTAGCAAGTCCAAGACCAATTCAAGGAGCTATATAAAGCGCACAAGACCAAAGGAAAAAGTGACAGAAATACAGAGAGAAGATCAAGAGCATAGGCTGAGTGTCTTGAGTATTTTGTACGAGTTGTATAACCAGAATTCTAGGGTGAATTGCTGTGTCGTATTTTGTCCTCTCTAGAAGCTGTGAAGCAATAGAGAGTGGTTGCTTGATCAAAGCTGTGAAGTAAGATCAAGGTTACTCAAAGTGGGTTCTTTGAGTGTTTGTAAGGGATTGAGTAGTGTTCTCATACCTAGGTGGTTTCTTAGGTAGGAAGTCATTAGTAGAGTATAAGTTTAGGAGATTTTCAACGGGTTGTTGAGTCTGTAAATTATATCTACAAGTAGTGAATTCCATCCCTGGCTTGGTAGCCCCCAGAGTAGGTTGGTTGTAACCGAACTGGGTCAACAATTCTTGGTGTTATTTTGCTGTTTATTCTGTCCATTGTGCAGAGTGTGTTGTTGTGACATCGCACCTTAACATCACACGTCTGATACCAGAATTTCAAATCTAAAGGGGACAATCACTGAGCCAAGCCTCCAAAGTCTTTGGAACCAAAAATAGCATGCTAAACCTAGAATTGCCTAAAATAGGGACAAGACTCCATTTTTGGATTGGAGCATTCAATGGAAGCATCAAGGTGGCATGGACTGAGCCATTTGCAACTGAATTCAGTCAAGACTTATCCAAGACCAAGGGAACCAGCAGCCTGTGCCCTAACCTCTAGTCAATGGCTAGAGGAGACTTGGATTCTCATTGCTCAACATTGGCCAACCCTACTCAGCAGTTGCCATTCACTATTCCTTGCAAAACAAACTTGCTCTACTATAAATAGAGCTCAATTGTGATCAGTTTAAGTACACCAAAGGCCTACAACACTTTCCTTTCTCAAAATCATCTTCTCCCTCTTAAAAATGCCTTTCTTAGCAAGTCACTATCGAATTTTTCAGTAGAGGGCCATTCCACTCAAACCAATCACTCACACACCTCATAAACATCATATGTGAGCTGATCAAACATTAAACACACAACTGTAACACTGATTTCTCAGAATCACCAGCCAATTGCACAAGGTTTTAACCAAGTTGCAGTTGAGATGCCATGAAGTGATCCAGCCATTTTCAATCAAGTCCAAGCATTCAAACACACTCCATAGGGTTTAGGGAAGCTGTTCAGATCATCACAACTCATTTGTAACACCTCCAACTCAGAAATCAATTTGCTCTTGCTGTCACGACCTAGAGGTAAGCCTAAACTTGGTCATCTCTCAATCTATGCATATTTCCTCGCGCAATACTTTTGCCAAATGTTCATAATCATGCATGGAATGTTTCCCCTCAATTACTTGCTTTGTTTGAACCGTGTATCAAAAATCCCAGCCTTCATGCAGAATTTAGGGTTCTTGAGGATTTATCGTGATTTCTTGTTTTGTGCTTAATTTAAATGCAATTAATTGTCACAAACATGATCGTGAGGTTGAGATGAGCAGATTGATATGTGGATTGCATGATATAATCAAGTATTCAGTGAGATTGAAGAGAAAATACAAATCAGCCAAACTCAGAACACGCGCGTGTTCTTGGCGCTTTTTTTCAAAATTTGAATATTTAAATTTTTGTGATTTTGTTTAATTGATTCAAAAATTAATTTCTCTCTGAGTTTTAATGATTTTGAGTTGATTCTTTTTTTAATAATTCACAAAAATGTTAAAATATTTTATTTTCCCAAAAAATCCCAAAAATATTATTTATTTCATATAATTGATATTTTTGCAAAGAATTAATGTTTTAATTGTTTTTGACATTTAAAATATTTTTTCCTCTTGATTTTTGTAAATTTTAATACTTTATAATCATTTTGTAGGGCAAAACTTGATTTATGAAGCATTAATCCAATATCACAATTTGTTTTCTCATGTTAAAATAATTTTGATCCTTTTAATTGAATTTTTTTATTCAATTAAAATACAATTTGAAAACAAATTAGGTTTTTGATTAATTCAACCCTCATAAATCATTTTCAAAACACTTTGGGCCTCTAATAGAGTGTAAGACCCATCCCCTTTGTAAATACATCACTTTTTTGGGCCTCACTTATTGTATAAGTCCCATTGTATTTTCAAAAACAACGGCGCGATCGTCGCCTTTTTACAAAACCATCTGGGCCTACCCTCATGTTATAAGCCCTATTTCTTTTCTTTAAATTACTGTGGACCTCTATTACAGTGTAAGACCCAACCCCTTGTACATAAAACATTTTTTTGGGCCTCATTCATTGTATAAGTCCCTCTGTACATTTTCAAATAAATGGTGCGATCGTCGCCTGTTTAAAACTTTGGGCCTCTCCTAGAGATATAAGACCCATTCAAAACTCTTTGGGCCTCTATTAGAGTGTAAGACCCAATCCTCTTTTAACCAAAAACAATTTTGGGCCTCAGATATTATATAAGTCCCTCTGTGTTAAAAGAAAATCTCGGCGCGATCGCCAGTTCAAAAATCAAACTCTGGGCCTACCCTCGAGTAGTAAGACCCATTTCTTTTCTTAAAACTCTTTGGGCCTCTTGAGAGAGTGTAAGACCCATCCCTTTGTATAGAAAACCTTTTTCGGGCCTCAGTCACTTGTATAAGTCCCTGTACAATTTCAAACAACAGTGCAATCACTGATAAACCTTGGGCCTCTCCTTGAGCTGTAACTGTAACCTGTAAGCCCCAATATTTCTTTTCAAAGCACTTTCTCCTTTGATTTTGAAATATACTGTTGTTTTCAATCTTTCTTTGTTGAACAACTAACCAAACATCATGGAAGCTCTACAACCGAGTAAGTGGTTATATGCTTTCTTTATCCACTTTCATATACATATAACTGTATTGTGGGGCTGCTCACTGTAAGTCTTCTTTCCTAAACTCATATCAACTGTGTAATAATAGTATAGATATTTAGAGTTTTCCTCGGCAACTACGTCAGGCACTAGGTAAAGCCCTGTTGATTACTCTGAACTTACAGTCAAAACTAGATCCACATAGGATTACCAGACACAGTCTTCCCTCCTCTTGGGGTTAAACAATATGGAGATGTGAAAGACAGATTCTTTTTGAACCCTTTCTCAGACTGTCACTCTTAGAAATAGACAAAACTAGATCCCCAATAGGAGCACCAGATACAGTCTTCTCTTCGGCTGTCCTCCTTAGGAATTGTCAAGAAACTCTACCTCCCCAGAGATGAATGTCTTCTCCGTGAATGGCATCTCTTGAGTTTCTTCCAGATTCTTGAACTTTCCTGGCTTGATCTATTCTCGGTGAATAGCCTGTCTTGAACTTCTCCGGGTTTGGGGACCCACAGGCTTCTTAAAAGCACCGGCCTCCTCTTGGGCATCGTACAAGGACCCACAGGCTTCCTAAAAGCATCCTCGCCTCCTCTTGGGCTTAGTACAAGGACACGTCAGCTTCTTAGAAGTATTCACAGCCTCCTCTTAGGCTTCATATAATGATTTCTTCCTCCGGGAATGATAGCCTCCTCTTGGACTTCGTACAAGGACCTGTCGGCTTCTTAAAAGTTTCCAGCCTCCTCTTGGGCTTCGTACAAATTATCCTGACGACCTCCTAGAGGTATAGGAACAGAAATTAGTCATCTTAATAGAACATTCTTTCAAAGAGTCTAGATCTTTCTACCGTGAACGTACTACTACTGTTTCTCAAAAACATAGTACAAAAGATAAAACTCTAGACTCAGACAGTCTAAGACCATCAAGTCCCAAGGACATCCTCAAGAACCCTTCAAGTAAGGAAAAACACCGATAGACTTGGATAGTCTCAATACCCTTTGGATTTCCCATTTCCTGAAAGAACAGGAAATAACCCCGATCCTCAGAGGAAATCCATGAGTGCAGCATCACTCATATAAGAACTGATTTTCTCTTAACTGACCAACTGGACCTATCACTCAACTGAAACAGTTACCCTAGCCTCCTCTTGGGCTTGGTACAATGATTCTCCCCAGAGGAGCAATCATTTTTAGCCTCTATCTCGGGCTTCGTACGAGATACAAAGACTCCCTCGTTGAGTCAACCAGTTTTTTAGCCTCCATCTCGGGCTTCGTACGAGATACAAAGACTCCCTTGTTGAGTCAATCATTTTTTAGCCTCTATCTCGGGCTTCGTACGAGATACAAAGACTCCATCGTTGAGTCAAACATTTTTAGCCTCTATCTCGGGCTTCGTACGAGATACAAAGACTCCCTCATTGAGTCAACCAGTTTTTTAGCCTCTATCTCGGGCTTCGTACGAGATACAAAGACTCCCTCGTTGAGTCAACCAGTTTTTTAGCCTCCATCTCGGGCTTCGTACGAGATACAAAGCACTCTCTTATTGAGTCAAACCCTTTTAGCCTCTCTCTCGGGCTTCGTACGAGACACCCAAAAACTCACTCTTGTTGGGCCGATAGCCTCCTCTTAGGCTTTGTATAAGAAAACCCAGGTTGAGCCAATCAACCTTTTAGCATCAAAGTTGTGCCTCGTTCATAGTACACAAACATCAACAACTCCTGTCATCTAATTGCTATAAGCGGCAAGCCTCTGGATTATTTACATCCATGCCACTGTCCCTCTTTTAGCATGAGAAATTCCTAAGGAAAGATGGCATTGCTCTACACTGAGTTAAAGTCTTCTCCTTCAGGTTGAAACCCCCTATAAAGGAAATTATGGCATTGCTAGGATCCACGTATCCCGGTTAAAGTAATTCTCCTTTGTAATCAGTCACCCAACAGTTGTGACAAACAAACCCCTTTAGAGATGACAAATTCTCTCTAAAGATAACACCTTTTTTAGCTTCACATCTTGGGCTTCGAACAAGATACAAATAGACCCTTCAGCTTCACATCTTGGGCTTTGAACAAGATATATATCACCTTTTCAGCTTCACGTCTTGGGCTTTGAACAAGACACCAAAACACCCATTTCCTCCCATAAAATAGGAGGAACTACGATCGCTCTGATTTCCCTGTTTCGGTAAACGGGAATACGTAGGCATAAGATTGAAAGAAAAATCTTAGCATGCACACTAATAAAAAATCCCACATATTAATCAATCTGGAGCAGTATCCTAAACCAAATCCTCATGAATAATCCAGGCATTATTTTAACAAAATAACCTAAGAGAGACCCACAATCTTTATAGCATCTGTAAACCAACAGTCATGTGTTCAAACTCAGTTTGCAAGCAGGGTTAATTGGAGACATCTATTTCCCTTCCTTCATCAGCTTCAACTGGATAAAAAATGAATCGAGCTGTAGTAAAAACCCAAAGAGCGACTGTGCTTCGCAACCACGTCCAAAATCGCTCGCTACAAGAAGTTTGATGAAGACCGCTACACATAGTGTCCCTTGTCAAGGAAGAAACTCAACAAGAAGAAACTGAGACCAGTTACATGGCTGAAGACTAGGATCGAGGGGAGGTTTATTTCAAAAGAAATTGAGACCAGTTCCATGGCTGAAGACCAGGATCGAGGGGAAGTTTATTTCAAAGAAACTGAGACCAGTTCCGTGGCTGAAGACCAGGATCGAGGGGAAGTTTATTTCAAAGAAAACTAAGACCAGTTCCATGGCTGAAGACCAGGATCGAGGGGAAGTTTTACCCTTTTCTAAGTATCGTTACTTAGCAAAAGGAGATGGATGAGCAAACTGCTATTCGTAACCACAACCAAAATTTCAGGTATTTTGATATTTAATCCTCTTACACCCTGAATGTCCGAATATCTTCGTCATTCACACCTTCGGGTCCAAGAAGATTAAATAGGGGCATCTGTCATTCCCCAAATTTTGACAACAAAGACTTCCCATCATTGTGCAAATCATTGCCACAATATAGATGTGTCATCATGCCTCATCAATTTCCTCAAGGATTGTTGAGCTTTCACTGCTACCAAGAATTAGGGTTTAGGCCCTCTCTGAGCATTTGGGCAAAAGATCAATCAAGAAATGACATGATCTTCAACTTTTCCTAACTCTCAAACACGCATAAGGGATCAAGAGGACTCCCACATCAAGAATCAGGCACAGGAGTGCAACATTCCAAGTGGATCAAGCCTCAAGATTGCCAGTGTCACCAAATTAGGGTTTTGGTCGACCAAGGCCTCCAGATGAAAATATTCCTCTGGGCATGAGCCAATGCTTCAAAGCATTACCCAAGATACCCCAAGGGACCTCATGGACCTACTCATCAATTCAAAATTAGCCTCAGGGGATGCATTCATAAAAAATTAGGAATTAGGGTTTCTTGACCTAATTCAACCCTAAGTTGACTTTTGGGGCAAGTATGAGCCCAAACCTCAAGACATTATTTGAGGACCTCAAATACACCACATTGATCCATTTACAACAATGGATTGATCCAAGAAGCTTGATCCACAAGTTTCAATTTTATCTGGACCACAATTAGGGTTTTGAAGAAAAAATCAACTGTATCTTTGACTTTTGACCAAGACATGCTCCCAAACATTGGGACGTGATTCAAGACACCCTAAAACACCTATGGAATCCATCCATTAGGTTTGAATTAGGTCAAGGACTTGATTACACCAAGAATCACACAGTTTGGATTTCATCTGACGAAAAGTCAATTGTGCACAAAATCAAGTTTGACTTTTTGGATTTTTTCACAAATATGGTTCCCTTAAGTCAAAAATAATGTTAATGTATGGTATTGATCATCATTCATTAAGAAAAATCAAGAAAAGTGAGGTTTCTAGCAAAAGGGCCAACCATGGGAAACCAAAACTTTTCTAAGTTATGGAACGAAAGTGATTTTGTACCAACTTTGCAAGGTCATAACTCCTAAAACACAAGGCCTTTTTCTCCCAATTCAAAGCTCAAATGAAATTCCATCTGACATACTTCAAATATGTCAACTACAAGAGATTCCAAATCCTCGTGGATTTTGAGTTATGGATTGATCAAAATCACAAAAACATGAAAACGACCACTTTTCCAACACTTAGTGAAAATTTCAATAAATCAGAATCTGCCTTACTTTTTCCAAAATGTAGGGATATTTTTCACGTTGATCCAAGTTAAACCAGGTCCATTGGTGAACATCAAAGTTGAAGTATGCCATGAGGGATTTCCAACAAGTACCAGATCATCTCCAAATTCAATTTGAATAGGGAGATACAACCCTTGGAACATGGCATCATGGACTGATTTTTACAAGGCAGATTTGTGCATTTTACTCGAGTTAGCTAATTTGGACAATTTCAAGCCTTGTCATCCATTTGGACACATCAGAGGATAACATCCAAGAGAAAAGATATGATCCATAAGCCTCCCAAGTCCAAGGAACTACATGTAGCCATAAGTGCCCTAAAAAGGCTAAAAAGCTCAAAGACTCCAATTTTGTTTCCAAGCATTCAATGGATGCATCAAGGTGGCATGGACTGAGACATTGCTAACAGAATGAGTCAAGATTCAGCTCTGAATCAAAGAACCATGGGCCTATTCCCTAACCTCAAGTCAATGGCTATATGAGACTAAAGATTCCTTTTGCTACAATTGGCCAAGGGACTGTCCAAGTTGCCATTCACTATTGCTTGCAAAACAAACTTGCTCTACTATAAATAGAGCTCATTTGTGATCAGTTTGAGTACACCAAAGCACTACAACTGATGTTTTCCTCAAAATCTCTCTCATTAGACCAAAATACCTTCTTTTGCAAGTCATCTCTGAGTTTTTGTGTTAGAGAGCAATTCCACCACAGCTCATGATCCAAACACATCCAATATATCATATCTAAGTTGTTCAAACACTCACCCTTGATCTGAAACACCAAAATCAGAAAGTCAACCTCCAAAACCTCAAATTTTGACTGTTTTGCATTTTGCAAGCCATGTCTTGATTCAGTCACTTCCAAAACCAAACAAGGCCTCAAACACACTCCAAATATCATCCTCAAACTGTCCCAATTGGTTCCCCTCATCTGGAACACCATTTGAGAGAGTTACTATCTTGGTCACTCTTGCCTCTTTTGAAAGAAAGAGCCAATACTTGTTCCTGAGGATTCCAGCTGGTTTTGATCATCCTAAAAGCTTCTAAGGGATCAATTAAGAGTGTTCAAAGCATTGAATCACTTCTGGCACAAGGAACTTGACAGATAGCACAAGGAGCTTCAAGAGGTAAGTGCATCACAACATGAACTCTCTAACTCATGCATTGCTTTGATGTCCATTGATCATGGACATCTCATACATGTCATATATGTTGTGTTTAAACCAATTTGTCATGATATTATTGCATGTACAATGAGATAGCATAGAACATGCAAATCTAGGCCTATTTTGAAATTACTA
This sequence comes from Lathyrus tuberosus, assembly GCA_022829125.1. Classification (NCBI taxonomy): domain Eukaryota; kingdom Viridiplantae; phylum Streptophyta; class Magnoliopsida; order Fabales; family Fabaceae; genus Lathyrus; species Lathyrus tuberosus. The sequence goes on along the minus strand of JALAZF010000093.1, from coordinate 14,022,238 downwards.
TCGGATTTTAAAATGGAAACATTTTCTTAAAATTCCAAAGGCACCATTGGATTCCTCATGAAAATCTATGCAGGATACACCCAAATTTTGTCCCAATCCATGGAGAAATGAGAAAGTTAGAGCCTTCATGCAAGAGGCCTAAAATCAGGCCTTGCCTTGGGCAAGGGCCAGGCCAAGGCGCCTTGGCCAAGCCTAAAAACAAGGCATCCCATATATATTCATGGGTGGTTTTGGTACACGGATGTATCACCAACCCAGTGGTAGCGCGCATGTGTGTTTGAATGGAAGGTCGTGGGTTCAACACCCACCCATACCATTTTGCTATTTCTCATATTTTTTTGCTATTTTTCACATTTTTTATGGTTTTTATTAATTAATTCCAAAATTAATTTCTCTCTCAATTTTAATTATTTTTTATTGGTTCTTTTTTTGAAAATTCCCAAAAATGTTAAAATATTTTATTCCATAAAAAATTCACAAAAATATTATTTATTTTATAAATTTGGTATTTTTGTAAAGAATTATGTTTTTATTTGTTTTTAAACATTTAAAAACATTTCTTTCTCTTGATTTTGCAAATTCAAATGATTTTCAAATCATTCTATGAATGAAACATGATTTTTCAAACATTAATCCAAGATCAAAACTTTTTTTTTCACACATGTTTGGTAATTTTGATTATTTTAATTAAATTTTATTCAATTAAAATACTTTTCTTAAATCAAACTAGGGTTTTGATTATTTTCACCCTCACAAATCTTTTTCAAAACACTTTGGGCCTCTAATAGAGTGTAAGACCGAACTCCCTGTGTACATAGATAATTTTGGGCCTCAGTCATTGTATAAGTCCCAGTACAGTTTTCAAAACGACGGTGCGATCACTGTCTTTCCATGGGCCTTTCCTTGAGTTGTAAGCCCCATACCTTGTACAAAAATAAACCTTGGGCCTCTTAATAGAGTGTAAGACTCATCCCTTGTAAATAAAAACCTTTTTGGGCCTCATTCATTGTATAAGTCCCACTGTGTTTTCTAAAAACTCGGTTTGATCGCCGTTTACAAACAAATCATCTGGGCCTACCCTTGTGTTGCAAGTCCCATTTCTTTTTCTTTTTCAAACAATTTAGGCCTCTAATAGAGTGTAAGTCTCATCCCTTTGTAAGTAAAACCTTTCTGGGCCAGACATTGTATAAGTCCCGATACAATTTTCAGATCAACAGTACGATTAATGTTTTTCATCTGGGCCTGTCCTTGAGTATAAGCCCCAATCTTCTTTTCAAAAACAACTTTCCCTTTTGATTTAGGTTCAAATTCATAGTTGCTATCAAAACTTTCTTTAATTTCTTGAACAACTAACCATACATCTGTTACAATGGAAGCTTGCTCAATTGTAAGTTTTAAAACAGCTTTCTTTTACATACTTGCACACACACACACACACACACACACACACACACACACACACACATATATATATATATTTGTTTGTGCTGGAAGCTTGCTCACCTATAAGTCATCCTACCCTCTTTTACATACAGTATATATTTCATCTGTATATATATGCCTGTATATTATCTGCTTAGAGTTTTCCCCGACAACTAAGTCTAGAACTAGATAAATCCAGTGGTCACTCTTTCAACACAGTCAAAACTAGTTCCCCCTAGGAATTTCCAGATACAGTCTTGCCTCCTCTTGGGCTTATACAATATGGAACAAAGAGAAAGGCATTATTCCCGGTGAAACTTTTCCCAGACTATCATTATTAGAAAATTGTCAAAGAAATTCATTTCCCCTAGAGAGGATTAATTCCCGGTGAAACCTCTCTTGAATTTCTTCAAACCCTAGAACTGTTCACTAAAGAAAAGATTATTCCCGGTGAAACTTTTCTTGAACTTTTCTTAAGTTTGGACCCACAGGCTCCCTAAAAGCATCCCCAGCCTCCTCTTGGGCTTTGTACAAGGACCCTCCGGCTTCTTAGAAGTTCTCATGCCTTTTATTGGGCTTAATACAAGGACCCTGAAGACCTCTTAAAGGTATAGGACAGAACTTAGTCATCCTTTGTTAGAGCAGTCTTTCTAAAGAGTCAAAACCTCAGACCAATTTAAGGGTTGATTCTCATCCCTTAAAGCACCAGCCTCCTCTTGGGCATCATACAAAGATAAACTCTTCCATACCAATAGACTTGGACAGTCTAATCTCCTCTTGGATCTCAAAGACATTCTCAAGCTCCCTACAAACACATGAGAAACCCTGATCATTTAATCAATCTCCAGTAGAGTTAAAACCCTCACAGGATCTAAAACTCAGTCTTTCATCCTAAATTTCCCCAGCTAGGGTCAGCTTATCATCAGTATAACACTATTGTACCCCAAATTTTTACCCCTTAGATGTCATAACATCTTGCACTTGCATTTAGGTTTCAATCATCTATGCATTGTTAACTAAACATCATATCTTGCTAGTTGTTTCTTTTTGTGTGAAAGCCAGGGTTTGCACAAGAAAGAGGACATGATTCCATATGTTAGTAGACATCCTCAGAGACCATCTATGAGCTTTGGAAAAGTCTAAAGAAGCAAGATTATCTAGTGGTATTCACAAGGGGAATTAGGGTTTTGACTAAGCTTTTGACTTTTGAGATGTTGATCCAAGATGAAGCATTCAAGTCCTCAATCCATCATGACTTATCTAATCGTTGAGTTATAGCATGAGAAGTCAACCTTTGAGAGTTTTCTTGCAAGAAGGGCAATGTTTGGTCCATGAAACTTTCTAAGTGTGGAAAATTCACTCCTTGTGCCAACTTCAAAGAGCCATAACTTTCAAACCACACATCCAACTTGAGTGACTCAAAGCTCAAATGGAAGCTCTTTCCATGAAATTCAAAGTGTATTAAAGGACCTCTCTTCAAAAAATGCGTGATTCTTAAGTTATGAGACTTGGAAGAAAAGTTTCCTTTAGGACTTAGTGAAATTTTGGTCATTTTCACCCTAATTTTCATCCAACTTTGACTCAATTTTTTATCTAGTTCCAAGCTTCAAATTAAAAATCTTTGGACATGAAAGTTGTTCCTTGTTCTTCAAGCTTTCCAAGAATGTGTATAATTCCTCATTTGGATAAACCAATCTCAAGTTATGATGCTTTAAAGTTAGGTGTTTCAAATTGCAAAAACTCAATAACTTCGAAAAATTTTCTAAATCTTTTGGTCCTTCCATGCGCATGACTTTAAGACATTCTTTCTCAATGATGCAAACCTTATCTCAAACCACTTTCCACATGAGAATTGATCTATCAAATGCCCTCTTTACATAGAATCAAAAACTTCAAAATTTGGTGAAATGATTATTAATCTATGATGCACTAAAGTGGGCATGTTGCCACTTTGTCTTACACACTTAGAAAAATCAGAATCCAACTCTTCATGCTACCACCAAACCTTGCCACGACTTTATCATGCATTTTTGGATACAATCTCAACTTGCCAACAAGATGGAAATTGCTCTATTACATGATCTCTTTCCAAAGAATCAAAAGGTGTGTCATTTGATCCATTGAATAAACAATTATAGTGTGATAAAATGGGACTTGTGGTGTAGTTTCATTACACAATCTTTGTTTTATTCTTGAACCATAATTTGAATCCAAACCTGACCATACTCCAAGTACAATTCAACTGACTCTTTCCACCATTTTCCAACACCATTTGCCACAAAACCCGTGTAAAAGCTACCCAAAAGTACAACAACTTTCTACTTTGTAGTTGACATCTTCAAGGCAAAAGTATAGACCATTGTGTCCACACCATAGCATGTTGGTTTAAGATCTTTCTTTTCTGATTCAAGGTTTGAAACAAGCAACCACTATAACTCTCACTTGGCTCAAGAAAAACAGAAAAAGCCATGCGTATAGTAGCTTGCACTCAACCATTCTTTCCTCTTGGATAAAGCCAATAACCTCTGAATCTTCAAGGTCATTAACCAGCTCTTCAACTATAAAAGGAGACTTCATCCCCCTTTGTATCATCATCAATATCAGAATAAGAACACAACAATTAGAACAACACATCAGAACATCCACATACATATCATTCAAAGTGCTAGAAACTTGTGAAGATCGTGCAACCAAAAGGAGGAGAAAATCATCTCATCAGCAACTTCAGAAGGAGAGGTTGAGGTAGCAAAGTTCCAAGGTTATCAGGTTGAAGGGGCAGTGGACTTACTCCACTTGGTAAGTCTTTCTCCTCTTCCCCACGTTCATGATTCCATGCCATCATGCCTATACTCAATAATTTTGAATACTTCTGCCATGTCCATGTTGTGTATTTGAATTAGTTCTGAATAATAACTGGAATGGTTCCTGAGCCTGCTTTGTGTATCTTTGTTTTGTTAAGTTTCTGTCCGTTTTGAACACTTGTTTTCGTGACCGATTTTCTCCAAATTCGAATTGCCATTTTAAGTGGTTTGGGGATCATGGTTGTTCTACTATATGGGCACTTCATGTTGAGGTTTTATTTCGTGACCTTTGGTTGAGTCTTGGTGGCCAAAATGGAAGAACAAGTAAGACGATCGCCATGGCTTTGTTCTGTTTGTTTCACGATATTTCAGGCCTGAATTGCATGTTTGCATGAAGAAGAGAGAGTTGGCGGCGTGTGGTTGGAAAGGACATAGTTTTGTCTTTTTTTAATTTAAAAACTTCATGACCGGTTGAGTAAAGGTTCACATAATTATTTTGTGCATTAAACCGTGTAGCATTTATTTTACTGAATAATGATTCCAGATAGACTTGGGCCTTGGCTTTTCACTGTTAGCACCCCCTGTTTCGAGCCCATACATGTGGTAAACTCAACTTAGTTCATATGGGTTTTGCTATTACACCCCTATTTTATTTTAGTTTAAAAATAACCTTTTATTTTCCTTTTTCTTTTTTTAATTCTAATTATTTCCTTCAACCAAAAACTCCCAAAATTCCTAAATACTTTTTTATGCTTAATTTAATTTTCTCTAAATTTATTTTTTATTTTTAGTTTATTCTCATATTTACTTCTAAAATTCCAAAAATATGCATAACTTTATATTTAGTTTTGTATTTCTTTTGGAAATCAACCTTTTCTTAGAACTTTTTGGGAGGGTTCCTTAGAGTGTTTTATGACATATGAGAGGGTTGTTTGGGAAGTTGTTTCTTGACCTTGGACAAGGTATTTTTATTAGGTTTTGTTTGTACCTTTTGGCCTTTGTTGCTAAGGCTCATACCTTTGACATTTTGTCTTTGATTTCAAACTATGAAGATGCTATATTTGTCATACTTGTCGCTCCCGAAAGATTCGCATCCAACGGTACAAACGCGAGAGTGGCGCAGAAGACACAGAGTCGCCAGCAATGTGTATTTATCCCAAGAGAGGGAAAGGAAACACTGCATAAACCTGAAGAGAAAGGGGGAAAGACATGGTCATTGCAACCATAGTCCGGGTTTGAGATTCGGTTATGCAAGGGGAAGGTGTTAGCACCCCACGCATCCATCGTACTCGATGGGATCCACGCTTGTTGTCTTAACGGAGGGTGAGCTGTCCTACTACCTATGGCTGAACAAAAGAAAACGGGGATGGGGTGACTAAGACGGACTCGGTAGGACATATTCGATGCCCTAGGCCTACGTACTCCCTTAGTGCAATGGGAAAGTCAGAGTCAACGTAGTTCGGACGGGAACTGTGGGGGAAGGTTGCTCGCCAAGACAATCGTTGTCTTGTGCCTACATATCCTCAATTGGACGAGAGAGAGGAATCAGAGCTAATGTAGTTCGTGGGTACGACCACGAATGGGTAAGTGTTTTTTACGTGAGTGACGAGCTCTTTTCTGAAAATGAATTTGAAACCCAACAATCCCGAAGGATAAAAATATTTGAATTTGTTTTGTATTTTTTAGACAGAAGTGTTTTTTAAGTTAGTTCATAACTTGCATTGCACCAAAGTCTAGGGAACATGGACGAATACTTAACGAATCGTCCCAAGACAGGACGCCCGCTAAGCACTCTAGAAAGATGAGAGGAAGCCCCTCATTTCTCATTCCCCACGCTTAAGGCTCGTGCGCAATACACTTTATCTTTATTAAGTGTTTTCAATAAGTTTTGAGATGAGAAGAGAGAAGACCCAAAGGAAACTCTAAAGGGAAATTAAGAGTCCTAATGTTATCATGCATGGATAACCTATGGTTAGTGAGGCTTAGGAGGGACGACTACCTAAAACCTAATGCTAATCCTACTCCAAGCTTAATCAAAAATTAAGTTGGACTAGGTAGCTCTAAAGGGAAAGAATCCAAGACTTAAACAAGTCTTGAGATTCATGGGAGGAAGAGAGTGAAAGAGAAAAATGAGAAAGAGAAGGATGAGACAAGAAACAAGATAGGGCAGCAAGCACATCATATCAAGTATATCCAACTCACATCAATAAACAAGTCTCAAAGATCATGCAAAACATCTCAAGTAAGCATGCAAAGGTAATCATGAAAAAATGCAAGCATACTTATATGAAATGCACAAGTAAGCACCAATGAACTTCATATCAAGATGAAATGAGAAAAATAAGATGAAGATGCGAGCAAGTCAGAATCAAGATCATACAATCATCAACAATTCTCATGTGCAAGAGAAGATCAAAACATGAAACAATATGCACCAAAGAAAGTCCACAAAAGGAAGTCAAAGTTCAAGCACTTAAAGCATACCCAAACATGATCCACAAATTGCAAAAATTGGTCACAAGGGAACTCAACCAAGGATAAACATCATATCAAATACTCATGCAAAGAATCACAAAGAAACTCAATCACACAAGCATGGCAAAGTAATTAGGGTTAAGAGATATCAAGAGATGATCATGCATAACTCACTTAAGCACAAATAATCAAACATACATCAAATGACATTAAAAAATTGTGGAATTAAAACCCAAGTGACCTAAGTCAGAAACTAGCAACATGCCAAAAGATCATACAAAAATTCACAAGCTAAGTACCTCAAACAATAAAGTTGCATAAGAACAAAGGAGAACAATGAGAAAAATATTTTTAAGGGCCTCAAGATGTCTTCTAAAATATGCAAAAAGAATGGGATGCAAATCATACACCAATGATGAGAACAAAAATCAATAAGGCAATGTGTGCATAATTGAAACAATTCACAAAGAAAATCATCAAACAATTAATTCAGATGCACAAAATAAAATAAAATGGAAAAATAAAATTTGACAAAATTTTATAAAATCCTAAAGATGCTTCATGATTTTTTTTCATAATTTTTTGATGCGTAAAACTATTTTTAAAAATAAAAAATGAAAATGAAACAATTAAATAAAATAAAAAGCAAATAAAACCAACCAGGGGTGCAACAAGCAAGAAAATCACGTTGAAAATTGAATGGGCTCAAGGAGGGGGTGGAAAAAGCAAGCCCAGTCCACAACAAACAAAAAAACAAGCGCAGTCCAACAAAAAAGGATCCAGTCAACAACCTTGACTCACACACACCCTCAGATTAATCCAGCGCATGATATTCAATCAATCACAAACAAAGTAATCAAGATCAAGGGTCAGGATCACGCGCACATGGTAATAATGGTGAGCAAGCAAACACAATGATTATTCTGGACACAAATAAGACTCACGTGATTGGCATGTGACAATTTTAATGCGTTGGCACAATCAAAACCATTAGATCAAATCAACGTGTCAGATCAAGTCAACAAAATCAAAATCATGCAAGATGTGTGGCTCAGATCCGTGTGTGCACAATAACAACCATGGATTAAAAACACACAAACCACAAAAATAAGAGATGATTTAAAATGATTTGGCAACACGTGAACCGTCAGATCTAGACCATCAACGGCTATGATTGCATCTTCTTCCTCTAAACCTCAGATCACCTGAAAAAATAACCAGGTGTCGGAGCCCTAGCTCCGGTCACCTTCTCCGGCGAGCACAACCTCAAAATTTTCCAGAAATAAAAAACAAGTACACCATTCCACTCAGAATTCAACAAGGATCAAGAATATGCAATTTATTTCAACAGATCATCAACACACAAGGCAAATCGAAGAGATAAAGTTTAGATCTAAAAACTTTAGATCTACAATACAGCCATGATACACGTCCAAAATCAAATCGAATTACATCAGGATGATCAGCAACTCTCAAAGAACACAATGCACACCATAAAATCAAGCTATATGATGATGAATTTCACACTAACCTGAGAATTGCAGAGCTTAAAATACGCCAAGAAAACCCTCTGGAAGCTGCAGATCTACTCCTTAGAACCTATTATTGCAAAATAAATGCAATTAGAGTTTGGAATCGTGCTAGATCTTGAGGTTTGAACTTGAACCTTCCAAAACTGAATCAGATGAAAAACTCACTCTCAGCTTCAATCAATGGTTGATTCTTGCTCTATTTACTTCACTGATCAAGAATGTGAAATAAAATCTCTAAGAAACTCCAAGGAGAGTGAGTTTCGAAGAGAGAAATAGTGAGATTAAAAATTGGAATTCTGAGCAAATGAGAGTACATGTGCGTGAAATGAACGTGGGAGTCTTCTTATATAGACTTGGTTAGACCTCTGAGCATGATTAGGGTTTAGTTAATCCCTTGATTAAGGCTATCCAAAGTAATTTGCAAAAATGCAGGTTGTGATGCACACACTAATCCACACGTTCATGGGTCATGAAATCAGCATGATTCACTCACATTTCACTTGCTGTTCACAATGGAATTGGGTTTGGGCTTTGTGGACGCTTGATTTGTGAGATTCAATCCATCTTGCCAATTTGCATTATGCGAAATAAGTGAGGTATATGGCATGAAATGAGTTGATTCAAAGGTCAAAAGTGATCCTCAAGAAGTGTACTTGAATATGGCAATGTGACTTGAGTCATTAGAAACAATTACAAGTCATTTTGAACCAAAATGCCAAAGGTGGAAAAATGGAACCATGTGAAAACCTTAAAAACCACCTTGCCTTCTTTTGATCATAACTTGAGAATCACAAATGATATGGAGACAATCTAGTACTTTTTGAAAATGGGAGAGAGAGATCTTCAACTTTCATGTTTGAGGAAAATTCATTTGAAGCCTCCTTGATGATGAAAAGTCAAGTTGAATATGGTTGGAAAAGTTGCCAAAAATGGAAATTTCACATTATAGGTCATTTTCCAAAAATAGTAACTTTTGCACAAACTCTTGATTCTTGATGAATAATGCCATCCATGATAATCCTTGACCAAATAAAGGTACATGGACTTGGGAAACATGATTTGAACCTTTGAAAACCCATGGTTGACTTTCCTTTTGAACTGTTGACTTTTGCTTACTTCACAAGCAACTAATCCACTAAACATCTTCCACAATGAACCACTAACCAAGCCTCTATCCATGAACACTTGTGAGCATATATTATACTAAGAGAACATGTTTGAACAAACAAAGCTCAACAAGAATCCCTTTGAAACCAAAACCCTAATTTGGTCCCTCTGGTTAGGAGGGAAAGATTCACTTGAAATCCTTTGCCATTCTTGATCTTATGAAGATATGATGAACCCCTCAAACCATGAGGCTTGAAACTCCTTTGAGATGAACCAAGTACCTTGATCCCATGCTAAGAACCAATGCTATGCACAAATGCTAATGCAATGAAACATAAGCCAAGTTGCTAAAAACAAGAAAGCAAATTTTGGGGTGTTACAGCTGCCCCTATTCAATCTACTTGAACCTGAAGGGATGATAGCAACGGCTTTTAGACATTCAAAGGATTCACGGAGATTGAATACCAAAAAAAACCTGAAATTTGCAATCCTCAAAGGAGGGACGACTCCACTGGGGAACAAGCAATAAATGCAGCACTGTCACAACACGAACGAGTGTTAGCTATGCTGGGGATAAACACGGACGGGTGTCCAGGAATCAAAGATATCAGATACGGACGGGTATCAAAAAGATACACGGACGGGTGTAAAAAGGTTCAATACGGACGGGTATCGAAAAGATACACGGACGGGTGTAAAAGGGTTCAATACGGACGGGTATCGAAAAGATACACGGACGGGTGTGTTGCACCCCAAAATTTGCTCTCCTTACTTTATTACTAACTGGCTTATGTTGCATTGCATTTTGCATTATCATGTGTGCATATCATTGGTTCTTAGCATGGGGTTAAGGTGCCTGAGGCATTGCTTCAGAGGGTCAAGCAAGAGTCCTGGTATTGTCCAAGAGAGCTCAGGTGGATCATCCTCTCCTAACCAGTGCATAGATTAGGGTTTTGAGATTCTTGGGTTTATTGCTCCAATGGGCAAGCTCCTTGGGTTTTTATCATCATCAAATGGCATATATTATCTTTGTTGGAGAGGATACACATCATATTCAGAGGGATTTGGATTTGGAGACTGTGTTATTTTCTCCTAGACTGAGGATACCACAACTAGGGTTTGCTATAAAGTCAGTTTATTTCTGATTTTTTGGGCAAGACTTGATTCCATGGTACTCCTTGGGTCCCTAAGTACCTAGGGATGGGAGGTTGTCCATTAGTTTGTTTCAGGGGAAGTTCAATTGCCCAATGGATTGAAAATCAGTTGAATTGGATAAAAGTCAACAGTGAGAGGAGAAGTCAACTGTGGAATTTTGAGGTTCTCTCCAAGGTTTCAAGGTCTCACATCCTCATATGGTCTTCAAGGGTCAAGCTTCACACATATTTATCAGAAATCAGGAGTTAGTGCAAAGTTTCTAAATTTGGAAAGTGACCTATAATGAAAAGTTTCCATTTTTGGCAAGTATCTACACTGCATTCAACTTGACTTTTCATCATCAAGAAAGCTTCAAATGAAGTTCTCTCCAACATTAAAGTTGAAGATATTTTTCTCCTCTTTCCAACAAGTACTAGTGGGTCTCCATATCATTTGTGAAGCTCCATTTATGGTCCAAAGAAGGCAAGGTGGTTTTTAGGGTTTCATTTTCACAACTTTTAGGTTTTGGGACATATGGACCTATGATTAATTCCATTGCTTCAAGACATGTTCCAACATCCAAAAACAATTCCTAAGAAGCATTTTTGGCTTTTTAATCAAGTGATTCCATGGTTTATTCTTCACTTATTTTTTATTATTCAAAAAAGCCAAGTCATCAAAAAACTCATGAATCATTTGTTTTCAAGGCCCAATTTAAATATGGTGTGATTAGCAATCCAAATGAAGGTGATCCATCAAATAATTCTCAAGTATCCATGCAAGGAGAAAGGTGTAATTCACATTATGCATTTTTCCAAAATTATTCAAAAATCATTAAACAATGGATTACCCAAGCCCAATTCCTCATCAGAAGAAAACCCTAGCCTATTTAAACCTATCCATGCACTGGTTAGGGTTCATTCACGTGCATTTGGAGGAGAACCACAATTTGGAACCCTAAAGCTTTCTTTCCTTGAATCTCACGAATTACAAGGTCTTTCTTCAAAGTTCTTCCACAAATCTCTTCCTGGTGATTTCTAGGACACAACCCAACCACCATTCGCAACCAAAAGCAAGGATTGAAGTTGTGCCATCTCAGGTTGGTGAATTTTTCGTGCTCCTAAAACTCTCTTTTTTTTATGTCTATATTGAAGTGTGATGAATGGTTATTATCCTGATATAATTATTTTTAATTATGGACGTGTGGTTTGCTTGGAATGTTGATTTAAAGTTTTGTGCCATAACATAATTCCATGCGTTTTTTATTATACGTTGGTCATTTGAAATTTTTGATTGCATATTTAGATTCCTGACGTTTTTCTGGTCAGAATAGTGTACCCATATGCATTTTCTGGAAAATTTCACGTCACAGCTCACCGGAGAGGGTGGCCGGAGCCCTAGCTCCGGCGGCTGGAATGTTCAGTCCGGCGAGGAAGGAGATCCATGGAGAAGATGAAGCTGGACCGTTGATTTCGTGATCCAACGCACCACAACGTGCCACTTGTCTTATTTATTTATGTTTTTAATTCATGATTGTGTGTTTGCTGCTACGTGCGTACTACCGTGCATCCTTATCATCATGGCCTTTGCTTTTATTATGTTTTTGATCATGTGGCTGGATTCGTGACACCACATTAATGATGGCACGCGCAAGGCACATGGGGGGAGCATGGTGGGCTGCTGGTCGTCCGTGGGTGTGTGAGCAATGGTTATCGTGGGCCTTTGGAATCGTGTTCGTTGATTTTGACTACTTCCTGATTACGTTGACTTAATGACTTGCACTGTGGTGCGTTGGATGGAAGGATTGGCTGGGATTGCGCCTGAGGTTTGACCGTTACCATGCTCCATTGACTGCGCCTTGGGCTCCCATTCATTGGGCCTGTTTCCTATTCGCACCACCCCCTTGGCCCGTTTCAACATTTTCAACATAAAGTCCTTACTGTTTGCACCCCCACATCTTATTTCATATTTTATTTTATTATTTCATTATCATTTTCATATTTTAATTTTAAAAATACCTAATTGCATTAAAAAATTACTAAAAATTTCATGCATCATCTTTATTACTTTATAAAATTTTTACAAATTTTATTTTTTATTTTTATTTTATTTTTATCATTTAAATTAATTATTTAGTCTATTTTCTCTTTGAATTATCCATACCATGCATACTTAAATTTCTTTATTTTATTTCTCTGCAATCATAAAATATTTTTTATCCGTTCTTTTTGCATTTGTTCACTAACATTCTAAAATACATTAAAATATTTTTTTATCATTTTTAAATTTATTTCATATTGCATTTAGGTCCTTCCCTTTGGCACATTGAACCCTATTCCTCACCTGAATCTTGCATGATTAATTGAATGACTAACACTTTCAATTTTTGCAGGGGTTTTTGGTATGTTGTTTGTCTCTGGTTGAGGGACCTTGATATTTAATTTGGGAATTTTGGGAGTTATTTCTCCAATTGTTTGATTTATTTTCACTCGAGATCTGCTTATATGTGTGTTTCTGATCATGCCTAGGTCCTTGTTTGAAAGGCACTTGTGCCATTTGCTTTGGGGTTACTTCTTTGATCTTTGAGTTCATGTTTGGATTATAATTACTATTGTATGCCATTGTTTGATTTTCATTCACCTCATTTCTCTTACTTATGTTTGTTTCTCACTAATCTTTTATGCAGGGACTAAGGTAAGTTCTTTTAGGGTGGAAAAGTATCCCTCTTCACCTTTGTTCTTTCTTTCTCTCCTATCTTCATCCTTTATGGTTTAGGTTGAACCTCACTAACCATAGGTCACCCATGCATGATGACTTTAGGATTCATAGTCCCCCTTTAGAGTTACCTTTGTGTCTTCTCTCTTCTCATCTCAAATTCCTTTAAAACACTTAATAAGAATAAGGTGTATTGCGCACGAGCCTTAAGTATGGGGAATGAGAAATGAGGGGCTTCCTCTCATCTTTCTAGAGTGCTTAGCGAGCATCCTGTCTTGGGACGATGCGTTGAGTATTCGCCCCTGTGCCCTAGACTTTGGTGCAATGCGACTTAGGAACTAACTTAAGCCACTTCTGTCCTAAAAAACACAAACCAACTTCAAACCTTTTTGTCCTTCGGGATCTTCAAACTTAAAGGCTATTTTCAAATAGGGCATGTTACCTTTCGTCTGAGTCACAAACAGGCATCAACCCTAACTGTCGGACGCGAACTTAACGTCGTTCATAAAAAACACAAAAAGAACTTGGTCCGAACTACGTTGACTCTGAATTCCCCATTGCACAAGGGGGGTACGTAGGCCTAGGATGTCGACGTCGTACCGAGTCTGTCTTTGTTTTCCCCTCTCCCGTTTTAGTACAGCCCTAGATGATAGTATAACTTGCCCTTAGATTAGACAACAAGCGTGGATCCCATCGAGTACGATGGACGCGTGGGGTGCTAGCACCTTCCCCTCGCGCAACCGACTCCCGAACCCAGGTTATGGTTGCGATAACCATTACTTTCCCTCTTCCTCAGGTTTATGCGGTGGTCCCTTTCCCCCTCTTGGGATAAATTTACACGGCTGGCGACTCTGTTTTTCCGCGCCACTCTCGCGTTTGTACCTGGATGAAAATCCTGGGAGCGACAGGGTGTAAAGAGGTTCAATACGGACGGGTATCGAAAAGATACACGGACGGGTGTAAAAGGGTTCAATACGGACGGGTATCGAAAAGATACACGGAGGGGTGTAAAAGGGTTCAATACGGACGGGTATCGAAAAGATAGATGGACGGGTGTAAAAAGGTTCAATACGGACGGGTATCGAAAAGATATACGGACGGGTGTAAAAGGGTTCAATATGGACGGGTATCGAAAAGATACACGGACGGGTGTAAAGAGGTTCAATACGGACGGGTATTGAAAGGTACACGGACGGGTGTAAAAGGGTTCAATACGGACGGGTATCGAAAAGATACACGGACGAGTGTAAAAGGACTTTACTGGGGATTAAAATGGTGAACTGAACACGGACAGGCGTTATCAACAGGTCAATACGGACGGGTATCGAAAAGATACACGGACGGGTGTAAAGAGGTTCAATACGGACGGGTATTGGAAGGTACACGGACGGGTGTCAAGGTAAAAACCTTGAAGGGATGAATCAAAAGACCACCTGGACGAGAGGGGTGAAAAGAGATCATGGGTTTACAATCTTGCCAAAACACTCTGTCGTGGGACTGTCAAATATTGCTTTGAATGACTAAACCCAACACTTGTGGAGTAAAGTCGAATGATATTCTCCTGAAATCTGGTTTTCCTGACGAAGGAAAACACAAACCTGGCTCATGCTTCGGATGCATATATTTGAATTTTGCCGTAATGCTCCACACGAAGTGGAAATGCTACGCATTTAGGAGGATGTCATGCAAAAAAATGCTTATGCAATGCAAAAAGACCGTCCCAGCGAAATAAATGCTGAGAACAGAAGCAACTCCACTGAGGACGACAAACTACATTGTCATCAAACCAAAGAAATCACGTTGAGGAAAACTTCACCCTGCTAGGGAAGATCACAATCACCAATTCTGCTGGAGACGGACGAATCTCCGAGAGAAAACCCACTCTACCGGGGAGGAACTGAAAACTGAAGATGGAAACTCCTCCGCCGGGGACGACCAAATGTTTCAGAACCTGGATTCAAAACCTGTTGGGGATACTAATCGCCAACAAAATCTGATTGGGGATAAACCAAATACTGAAAATGGAAACTCCTCCACTGGGGATCACCAAATACTTCAGAACTTGGGTTTGATGCCTGCAAAAAATGATTAGACTTAAGACCTGCTGGGGATACCAATCACCACCAGACCCTGCTTGGGGATATGAACACCTTTATCCTGCTGAAGAGTACTGATCATCATCGACACATCTGCTTGGAAAATAGTAGTTATCAACATCCACTCTGCTAGGGGATAAGCAAACGTTTCCTGACTAGCTGAGGAAAAAACGACTGCCCCAATGTTTTGTGGGGAAACATCATCTTTGATCAAAGAAGATGCTCCATCAATCTCTTGCTGGAGAGGCTGCAGAAATGACACTTTCTGGCTACCTGCTGAGGAAAAATGAGCCAAATCACAATTCTAGCTGGTGGTAAACCTCTTATATCCTGCTGAGGGGGATGATCCTCAACGACTCCGCTCGGGGAATTACATCTTTATACTCTGTTGGGGAAGACGATCCTCGATACTCTGACTGGGGAGAGCAGCAAACAGCTGAGGACGATCAGACTTCAAAGTTGAAGAGAGCAGCTCTACTAGGGAAGTACACCTGTCATTCTGCAAAACCAACAAAAAGGCTACGTGAAAAAATGATTACTTTGATTATCATCATAGTGACTGACGCCTAAGCAATTGCCACTGTTTTCCAACTTGTTTCACAAAGCTCAACGTTTTAGCATGTAATGTTTATAAAAAATATCGGACATTTCCACAAACAAAACAGGTAAAACAAAAACAAAAGCTCTTTGACTGAAATGCAAACTTTATTGAATGATCAGCCTGTAAATAGGCATTTACATTTGGAAGTAATTCCTGAAAAGAGGTAATTGCGCAAAAAGTAAAAGAAAATACACATGTCGGCAATGTGGGGAACAGACATCCACCATGACTCGACTCAGCTATAACCCATATGACTTGTTTATCCGCAGATGCTTTGGCCTTTGAAGATGACTGACTGGACTGATTCCTTTCCTTCGAATTTTCCAAGTGTGAATAGCGATCACAGATCGAACGCAGATCGTAGCCTCTGCTTTTAAATCCCTAGATTTTGCCTGGATCGCCCTTTTCGGGTTTTCAATCCACCGGGATACCCATTTTTGCCAAAGTTGCCTTTTCAGGTTTTCTACCTTGCGGGTTTATTTCTTTTTTCTTTTTATCCCTAACTTTTGCCCGAACCTTTTCTTTTTATGGTTCGCCAGGATGCCCCATTTTTGCCTGAACCTTCTTTTTATGTCCAGCGGGTCTTTTTTTATGCAAAGTATTTTTTGACTACATCCGCGTTCACAGGGGACGTAAAATCTTCGCCATCCATAGTTGAGAGTAATAAGGCTCCACCAGAGAAAACCTATCTTACCACATATGGCCGTTCGTAATTCGGAGTCCACTTGCCCCTGTGATCTGTTTGAGGAGGAGTGATCCTTTTCAGGACTAACTCACCAGTTTGGAAACACCGAGGACGCACTTTCTGATCAACCGGCCATGCGCAATGGCTTTCAATCTCTTCTCTTCAATGAGGTTCAGTTCATTCAGCTGGGAACGCACCTACTCGGCTTCATCAAGCTTCACGTCTGTCAGAATTCTCAAAGAAGGAATCTCAACTTCTAATGGCAGAACTGCTTCCATGCCATATACCAGTGAGAAAGGGGTTGCCCCGGTTGACGTGCGTACTGAAGTATGATATCCGTGCAAAGCGTAAGGTAACATCTCATGCCAGTCGTTGTATGTTACTACCATCTTCTGCACAATCTTTTTTATATTCTTATTAGCCGCTTCAACAGCCCCATTCATCTTCGGGCGATAGGGAGAAGAATTGTGATGCTCAATCTTAAAGCTCTGGCATAAATCCTTCATCATCTTATTGTTCAGATTTAAACCATTGTCAGTAATGATCCTCTCCGAGACTCCATATCGGCAGATGATGTCCTTCTTAATAAACCGGGCTACCACTTGTCTGGTGACGTTGGCATACGATGTTGCTTCCACCCACTTCGTGAAATAATCAATAGCCACCAGGATAAAATGATGTCCATTCGAAGCAGTCGGCTCGATCTTCCCAATCATGTCAATGCCCCACATGGCAAAAGGCCAAGGTGACGACAACACATTAGAGGGGTAAGCGGTACGTGCACCTTATCAGCATAAATCTGGCATTTATGACATTTCCGGGCGTATTTGAAATAGTCAGACTCCATAGTCATCCAATAATACCCTGCTCTTAACAATTTTCTTGCCATAGCATGCCCATTGGCATGAGTACCAAAGGAACCTTCGTGAACTTCTTCCATTAACAGGCCTGCCTCGTGTTCATCAACACAACGTAGCAAGACCATGTCAAAGTTTCTCTTGTATAACACATCGTCTTTGTTCAAAAAGAAGTTTCCTGATAACCTCCTCAATGTCTTCTTATCCTTGGAAGATGCCCCAGCTGGGTATTCCTGACTCTTCAAAAAGACTTTGATTACATGATACCAAGGCTTGTCATCTGATACCCCTTCAATCGCAAATACAAAAGCAGGTTTGTCCAAGCGCATGATTCTGATTGAAGGAGTTTTATTCCAACGATTGACTTGATACATTGATGACAACGTTGCCAACGCATCAGCCATTTGATTCTCTACCCGGGGAATGTGATGGAAGTCCACTCTGTCAAAGAAAGGTAACAACCTTATGGCATAGTTGTTGTACGAAACAAGATTCGCTTGACGAGTCTCCCATTCACATGTAATCTGATTAACCACCAACGCAGAATCACCATAAACACCGAGGTTCTTGATTCTCAAATCAATAGCTTCTTCTAACCCCACGATGCATGCTTCATACTCTGCCTCATTGTTGGTGCATACGAACGCTAATCGGACAGTGAAGGGTATATGAGAGCCATTTGGAGTCGTAATGATTGCCCCGATTCCGTTACCATATGAATTAACAGCCCCATCAAAAACCATCTTCCACTGAGATCCAATCTCAGGTCCTTCATCAGGAAAAGGTTCTTCACAATCCTTCATCTTCAGATACATGATATGCTCATCCGGAAATTCAAACTTCATCGTTTGATAATCCCCAATTGGTTGTTCGGCAAGATATTCTGACAAAACACTTCCCTTAATGGCCTTTTGGGAAACATACTGAATATCATATTCCGTCAGAACCATCTGCCAACGGGCTATTCTACCAGAAAGTGCTTGCTTCTCAAACACATACTTGATCGGATCCATCTTTGAAATCAAAAGGGTTGTATGGTTTAACATATACTGTCTCAAATGCTTAGCAGCCCAAGCGAGTGCACAACATGTTTTCTCCAGCATCGAGTACCTTAACTCGCAATCAGTAAACTTTTTACTCGGGTAGTAGATGGCATGCTCTTTTCTACCTGACTCATCTTGTTGACCGAGCACACAACCCATTGAATTCTCAAGAACCGTGAGATACATAATCAAAGGTCGTCCTGGCACTGGTGGCATAAGGACCGGAGGTTCCTGCAAGTATTCTTTAATCCTTTCAAACGCCTTTTGACAATTTTTATTCCACCTGACCGCTTGATCTTTTCTTAACAACTTAAAGACTGGTTCACACGTGGCTGTAAGATGTGAGATGAACCTGGAAATGTAGTTCAATCTCCCCAAGAAACCACGAACCTCTTTTTCTGTTTTCGGCACAGGCATTTCTTGTATGGCTTTTACCTTCGCAGGATCAACCTCGATACCTTTTTCACTAACAATAAACCCCAACAATTTTCCTGATCTCACCCCGAAGGTGCATTTGTTTGGATTCAACCTCAGTCTGAATTTTCTCAATCTTTCAAAAAGCTTCTGAAGATTCACTAGATGTTCTTCTTCCGTCTGTGACTTCACAATCATGTCATCAACATAGACCTCAATCTCCTTATAAATCATATCATGAAAGAGAGTCATCATCGCCCGCTGGTAAGTTGCCCCTGCATTTTTCAATCCAAAGGGCATCACTTTGTAGCAAAAAGTTCCCCACGGTGTTATGAGTGTTGTTTTCTCCATGTCTTCTAGGGCCATCTTGATTTGGTTATACCCAAAGAAGCCATCCATGAAGGAAAATACCGAATATTGAGCAGTATTGTCAACTAACACGTCAATGTGAGGGAGCGGGAAATCATCTTTTGGGCTTGCTCTGTTCAAATCCCTGTAATCAACACACATCCTGACCTTCCCATCCTTTTTAGGTACAGGCACAATGTTAGCAACCCATGGAGGATAATTTGTCACGGCAAGAAAACCGACATCTAGCTGTTTCTGAACCTCTTCCTTGATTTTGACAAACATCTCCGGTTTAGTTCTTCTCAACTTTTGTTTGACCAGAGCACAACCTTCTTTAAGTGGTAACCGGTGTACAACAATATCAGTATCAAGCCCAAGCATGTCTTGGTAAGACCAGGCTAAGATGTCCACATACTCACGGAGCATTTCAATCAATCTTCCCTTGACACTGTCTTCCAATGCAGCCCCTATCCTTACTTCCTTTCTGGCGTCCTCGGTTCCCAGATTCACAATCTCAATTTCCTCCTGATGAGGTAGGATGACTTTCTCCTCTTGCTTTAACAATATGTCCAACTCTTCGGGCAGTTCACAATCTTCGTCAGTATCTTCTTCAGCCTGATAGATTGGATTGTCAAAGTCATACCGAGCTATAGCTGAGTCATGATCGGTGTCATCTGAACAAAGAGACCTGCATGATTGATGAGGTATGTTTTATTATGTATGCAACAAAAGAAACACATTGCCATTTGATGTGGGTTTTTAATGCATAAAAATAAAACAGAAATACAGAGATCAAAATATTTGAGTGTGAAAAGTCCTTTATTGATGATAATGCAAAACATGCAACAGTTAAAAGCCCTACAAATAAAATCACTACGTTTTGGGCAGAACGCAGGATTAACATAATAGGAAAACAAAGAAATTACTCGAAGCTAGTCACTTGAATGACTTTTTCAGAAGACTAGTTGCACAGACTTTCTCCTGGGACGCAAGGGCGGACCCAGCTATCCATATCACAATCATTGTCCCCTTCTTCCTCAATGGCATTAACTCTGTTGAAGAAAACACCGGCGCTGGTGAAACGGACTGGGCCATAGAATTTGGGAGGATCCATGGCTCTTCTGGGTGGCTTGTATCCCAATCCATAAGTATTCTTTTTCGGCTGAACTTCAACCACTTGGCCCCACCTCTGTGAGCTACCAGCCTCAACCACAGCTTTGGCGTCTTTAAAAGAAGACATGGAAACCTCAGGTTGATCTGCCACTGCAGGCTGCTCTATAGCTTCAGACTGGACAACCTCTTCAGAAACCTTCACTTTCTCAAACCCTTGACACAGCATCTCATGGATTTCACCATCCACTTCCACATATTTAAAGGTTGACAGCTGACTAATCATTATGTTCTCCTCTCCGCACACTGTCACCACGTGACCATCTACCATGTATTTCAGCTTTTGATGCAAAGTGGAGGTTACAGCGCCTGCACCATGGATCCAAGGACGACCCAACAGACAGCTATATGCTGGCTGAATATCCATTATATAAAACGTTACATCAAAGATTTCTGGCCCAACCTTGATCGGAAGCACAATCTCACCAAAGACAGATCTCTTCGAGCCATCAAAAGCTCGCACCACCAAGTCGCTTGGTGTACAAATAAGTCCCCTGGTATCTAACTTCATTAATGCTTTCTTTGGCAATACATTCAACGATGATCCAGTATCAACCAACACATGTGACATCAGTGAACCCCGACACTCAATCGAAATATGCAGGGCATTGTTATGATTCCTCCCAGCGGGAGTCAAATCCAGATCTGTAAATCCCAAACCATTACCTGCATTCTCGTGCGCCACAACCCCTTCCAACTAGTTAACAGAAATCTCCTGGGGCACATATGCCGCATTCAAAACTTTCAGAAGAGCATTCCTGTGAGCTTCAAAACACAATAGCAACGACATAATGGAAATCTTCGACGGGGTTTGATGTAACTGGTCCACAATTTTGTAATCACTTTTCCGGATGAGTCTCATAAACTCCTCGACATCTTCATAAAAAGCATCACCAGCCGGCTTCACTGTAGAATCAATAATCACTAGAGTCTGAACAGAACCATCCATTACCTGTTTTCCCTTATCTTGTCTAGAAGTACTGGGTTGATCATTAATAGGAGTAAGCACTCTACCACTTCTCGTTATAGCATCGGTCTCAACTTTAGCTTCTGCACGAGTACTCACTAGTGAAGTAGTCGTTAATTCCTGCTTTTGTCCATTGACAAACACCTCTGCACCGTAATTCCATGGAATAGCCCTAGTGCTCTCATACGGAATAGGTCCAGCCCTTGTAATGACGACTGGAGATGGCCTTGCCGGACCAGAAATAGTAATTGTTTTGAACGAAATATTGATAGTAGCAACCTTCTCACTAACAACCTCTTCTTGGTGATTACCTCTGTCAAACTGTAAGCAACCCTCATCAATCAAATTCTGGATACCCATCTTCAACGAATCACAACCATTATCCTTCGTCAAACAATCTGGACAGTTCTCATCACAACCCGGATAGACACCACCCTTCAATAACCCGTTTTTAACCACAGCCAGCGGAGTCTTCAGCTCCTCAACATCCATGATAAAATTCAAAGCTTCACATTCCTCAATTATCGCATTCACCCTCGGCCCATTGTGATTAGGCATCGGGTTTTGAATAACATTTGGCCCATCATTCGAGAAATTGATAGCCTTGGAGTCTACAAGGTCTTGCACCTTGTGATGAAATGCCCTACACTTCTCCACAGTATGCCCCGGAGCACCAGAGTGAAAATCGCAGTGTGCGTTAGCATCATAGCCTCGTGGGAGTTCCCCTGTTGGTGGAGCCAGGGTACGGAGCTCAACTAGACGCAACTGCAGCAAATGTTGCAACAACTGTGCATACCACATCAGTGGTTGCTCAAAATGCCTCTCTGCATTTCTTTGTCTATTCTGATACTGGCCCTGTTACCTGTTCTGATTAGCATTATTCCTTTGTTGCTGTGGTGGAGGTAACGTTGCTGGGATAGTTACCGATGCTACTTGTTGATTATTATTCTAACGCTGTTTCCCTTTTCCCTTGTAAGATGATACAACATTGGCCTCTCCTTTCTTCTAATAACCATCAAAAGGCTTCTTTCCATGCCCGGAGGACGATCCGTCACCACTAGAAAATTTTCCAGCCTTAATTCCAACCTCTACCTTCTGTCCGATCGCAATCACATCTGCAAACTTGCCTAGTGAACAAGGCAATAACTTTTCATAATAGTGCTTAGGCAGTGTGTCCATAAACATATCCAACATCTCCTTCTCCAGCATTGGTGGTTGTACCATAGCCGCCAACTCACGCCACCTTTGCGCGTATTCTTTGAAACTTTCACCATTTTTTTGGGACATGCTCAACAGCTGAGTTCTGTTGGGAGCCATATCTGTGTTGTACTGGTAATGCTTGATAAAAGCCGCAGCTAGCTCTCTCCAAGTATGAACATCTCTACTTTCCAGCGCCATATACCATTCCAAAGACGCGCCGGACAGGCTGTCTTGGAAAAAATGCATCATTAGCTTTTCATCCTTGGCATGGGCAACCATCTTCCTGGTATACGCCTTTACATGAGTTCTCGGGCAGGTAGAACCATTATACTTCTCCAGTGTAGGAATCTGAATCTTGTGCAGAATGACAATGTCAGGGACCAACCCTAGGTCGTCCAAATCTATTCCCAGATCATCCTGCTTCACAACCCCTTTCAGTTGCGCCTCGATTAAACGGATCCTCTCATCACTGACCACAGGAAGGCCAGCGTCCAAGCTTCTGACTGAAAAAACATCATCCTGTTGATCCTCAAAATGATTTCCAGGGATGGCTCGAATAGTACTTCCTTCTCCAACCACTGAAGGAATCCCACCCAGTCCACCAGCACCACCTCCGCCCGGAGGGATATTACGGTTAAGAAGACCACCGTGTAAGATACCATTTTCATCAACCTGCACCACCAAAGGCTGAACTAGAGTTCTGAATTTGTTCTGGCTCTGCACCATACCTTGCATCATCTCCATGAATTGGTCGATGCGAGCTTGCATAGCTGCCAGGTCTGCCTGAACTTTGTCCATCACTCTACTTTGATTAAGCCTGGTAGAATACCGATGAGCTGGTTGATCAATCCTGACTGAAAAAAGAGAGCATAAGAAAACCAGAGAATCCAAGATAACCTGTTATGCAAAATGAGATGATTATGCAAATGCAAACATGTATGAACATTATCAAGGCGATCTATCCCTTGATTCCAGTTTTAACAACAGAAGAGAACTGAATTCCTGATCATATAAAGAGAATAAGCATCTGTTACAACACAAGTCTGAATAAGCATAAACAAAGACCCCGACCAACAAGTCTGGCGGTGATCCCGGAAATACAAAGAAAACAACAGCAAAGAAACTAAGGCATATCATCAAGACTCAGCTGTGCTAGAATTCTCCATTCGTCATTCCTTTTGCACCAATTCTGCACTTCCTTGAGAAGCTTCTTGGTATTAGGATGCTCTGGTCTCTGAATCAACTCCTGAATCAAAAGATCTCTCCTGTGCAAGATCCCTGTTAAATAACGACTATGCAATTCCCAATCATCTTCTCCAAAAGCTCCACCTGAACTTGGACCTTCACTTCTGGCTCTTTTCACTTCGGCTTTGATCTTCAGTTGTTCCATATCTGCCATGGTTTCCTTGACCTTTTCCTTAATTGCTCTCCTCTCAAAGATCCCTGATAAAATCTCCTTATCCTTGTTTCGAAGCTTTGTCTTCAAACCTTCAATCTGCTCCAGATACTTGTCCTCTTTCAACCTGTTGGCAGTAATTGCTGTATTCCGACGGTCACGAAACCTGTGAATTCTTGACATAGCATAAGCTAACTCCTTCTTTTTGGACGAAAGGACCTTACTAACACTTTTCAACGCTTGAGCCACTTTCTCTCTGGCTGTGGCTTCTTTAGACAATTCTTTCTCCTTCACAGCCAAAAGTTCTGCTTTCAACCTGGCAACATGGATAACTTCCCCTTTTTCGTGCTTCAACTGACCAATCTCTCTGCCCAGCTCACGATTCTCCTCTCGGAGTTTCTCATTCTCAACCCATAACTTATCATACTTCTCTATATCTACAGTTGTGGGAGCCTCGATCATCAAAGGATACAAAGGTGGTTCCACCGGGAAGGGAAGAAGCTCCTCTTCTGCTCTTTTCTTAATCCACTCTTCATAAGAAGGGAAAGCCGGTTATTACATTTCCCGAATGAAGTTTTTCCTTTCTTGGTCACCTGTTTCCAAGCATTCACAATCTTCCTTATCATCTCTTGATCCCCAGTACCATTGAAGAATAAGGACTCTCTGATATCTCGCTCTTCAGGTGGTCCTCTCAAAGGATAACCAAACTGCCTGATAACAAGGGAAGGATTATAGTTAATTCCACCTCTTCTCCCTATCAAGGGTACGTTAGGGAATTCTCCGCACTTGCAAATAATTTCCATCCCTAGCAAGTCATGGTTGAACCAAACAATGTTGTCAGCAGTCAAGCCCATTAACCTCTTTGACCACTTCAGAGAATCTCTCGTATCAACGAAAGCGCCAGCTTCGGGGAGATGACTCAGAAACCAAGTAGATAAGAGTGGTGCACAGCAACTCACAGTTTTTCCATGCCTATTTTCATTCTTGTAGTGGACTGAGTGATACACATCACCTAGCAAGGTAGGTATAAGATTCTTTGAAATAAAGATTCTGACAGCATGCATATCCACCAGGTCAGGAACATTGGGGAACAGGACAATCCCATAGATGCACATAGCCAGAATAGCTTGGAAAGCAGTCCAATTCTTCTCCTTAACATGTAGGCAAGCCTGATCAAACAAGAACTTCAATAAGAAACCCTTAGCTCCTTGTTTCTCCACAATATTATTGCTCAGAGTGGCTACACCAATATGAAGAGACATGGCCATTTCTTCTATCCCGGGACGTTCTTCAGAAAAGAATACTATGTCATGCCTGATGGGGATTCCCAAAATAAATGAGAACTCCTCCAACGTTGGAGCCAAGATATAGTCTGGGAAAGTGAAGCAACGCAAAGGCGGATCGTAGAATTGAAGAAGTGTATGAATGACATCCTTCTCATACTTGGAGATACTGTAGACAAACTTCAGAAGTCTCCCATACTCTCCAACGAACTCTGTACGAACTCCGGGACCAGCCATACTAATTAGCTTGTGAATCAACGCCAAGGCCGAGTCTGGGAATGAATAAGCAACAGTCTTCTTTCTCTAGACGTCCATATCAAGACAACCTCAGAAAACTGGAATCAAGATTAAGATGCAAACCCTGAAAAATGTCAAACATGTTAGAATGCAAGAAAAATGATATGCACATGCAAGCATGGGATCAAGGCATCACTACTGGATGTGCTGTGTCGTTAACTGAACGAGAATCACAACCCAGAAAACCAGAATTCCAGAATACCGAACCACTGAGATAACCAGAAACCCAGATAATCAAACACTGATGAGAAATCCAGAATACCGGGTAGGTTAAAAGTGTCGGTTACCTGCAGACCTGCAAACACCCATCCCTTCTCACATGTGGGTTCTAGAAAGGCGAGGATCCTCAATATCACGAGCTCTCAGGTCGAGAAATGATGATACGTTCACCATTTCTGGTTTGGCATCATCATCAATCGAGGAGGCTTCAACTAATTCCCCTAAAAAATAAGGTCATCCTATGCGAGTCCCTCAGCATTGGGTCCTCGGATCGAGAATGTGCAATGGGTTTGCCACAGAACGTGGTCTGCCACTGTCACATCTCGGGAGGAGAGGCGCAACTGAGGTATCGGAGAAACGGTCACCAGAGTCGACAACTCTCTAGATCAACACCCTAACATGCGCAAGACACACACGTCAGAATGCATCCCAAGATAGCCTCGTCTGGTTGTGAATTTTGTGAACACACAAACGCACCAAGCTGGCACGTAGGTCCACTACTCTCCACTCTAGTCCTAGGGTGTACTCAAGCCTGGGTATTGGGCTTATCTCTCAGAACAACCCAACCTGCCAAACAGAAACCAGCCAGCACAGCACAGCAATATCCAGCATGACAGTAATAAAATGAAATACAATGCAATAAAAGCTGTAAAACAGTAATATACAATATAATAAAGCACAACAAATAAACACCCAACGAAAAAACAAACAAGCGCTAGGATCGACTCGCTAAAGGGCAAGGACCGGCAAGAGGTCAACCAGAGTCCCCAGCAGAGTCGCCAGCTGTCACTCCCGAAAGATTCGCATCCAACGGTACAAACACGAGAGTGGTGCAGAAGACACAGAGTCGCCAGCAATGTGTATTTATCCCGAGAGAGGGAAAGGAAACACTGCATAAACCTGAAGAGAAAGGGGGAAAGACATGGTCATCACAACCATAGTCCGGGTTCGGGAGTCAGTTATGCGAGGGGAAGGTGTTAGCACCCCACGCATCCATCGTACTCGATGGGATCCACGCTTGTTGTCTAAACAGAGGGTGAGCTGTCCTACTACCTATGGCTGAACAAAAGAAAACGGGGATGGGGTGACTAAGACGGACTCGGTAGGACATATTCGATGCCCTAGGCCTACGTACTCCCTCAGTGCAATGGGAAAGTCAGAGTCAACGTAGTTCGGATGGGAACTGTGGGGGAAGGTTGCTCGCCAAGACAATCGTTGTCTTGTGCCTACATATCCTCAATCAGACGAGAGAGAGGAATCAGAGCTAATGTAGTTCGTGGGTACGGCCACGAATGGGTAAGTGTTTTTTACGTGAGCGACGAGCTCTTTTCTGAAAATGAATTTGAAACCCAACAATCCCGAAGGATAAAAAGATTTGAATTTGTTTTGTATTTTTTAGACAGAAGTGTTTTTTAAGTTAGTTCATAACTTGCATTGCACCAAAGTCTAGGGCACAGGAACGAATACTTAACGAATCATCCCAAGACAGGACGCCTGCTAAGCACTCTAGAAAGATGAGAGGAAGCCCCTCATTTCTCATTCCCCACGCTTAACGCTCGTGCGCAATACACTTTATCTTTATTAAGTGTTTTCAAGAAGTTTTGAGATGAGAAGAGAGAAGACCCAAAGGAAACTCTAAAGGGAAACTAAGAGTCCTAATGTTATCATGCATGGATTACCTATGGTTAGTGAGGCTTAGGAGGGACGACTACCTAAAACCTAATGCTAATCCTACTTCAAGCTTAATAAAAAATTAAGTTGGACTAGGTAGCTCTAAAGGGAAAGAATCCAAGACTTAAACAAGTCTTGAGATTCATAGGAGGAAGAGAGTGAAAGAGAAAAATGAGAAAGAGAAGGATGAGACAAGAAACAAGATAGGGCAGCAAGCACATCATATCAAGTATATCCAACTCACATCAATAAACAAGTCTCAAAGATCATGCAAAACATCTCAAGTAAGCATGCAAAGGTAATCATGAAAGAATGCAAGCATACTTATATGAAATGCACAAGTAAGCACCAATGAACTTCATATCAAGATGAAATGAGAAAAATAAGATGAATATGAGAGCAAGTCAGAATCAAGATCATACAATCATCAACAATTCTCATGTGCAAGAGAAGATCAAAACATGAAACAATATGCACCAAAGAAAGTCCACAAAAGGAAGTCAAAGTTCAAGCACTTAAAGCATACCCAAACATGATCCACAAATTGCAAAACTTGGTCACAAGGGACCTCAACCAAGGATAAACATCATATCAAATACTCATGCAAAGAATCACAAAGAAACTCAATCACACAAGCATGGCAAAGTAATTAGGGTTAAGAGATATCAAGAGATGATCATGCATAATTCACTTAAGCACAAATAATCAAACATACATCAAATGACATTCAAAAATTGTGGAATTAAAACCCAAGTGACCTAAGTCAGAAACTAGCAATATGCCAAAAGATCATACAAAAACTCACAAGCTAAGTACCTCAAACAATGCTTCAAAGTTGCATAAGAACAAAGGAGAACAATGCACAAATAGAGGGACTAAAATGCAATATGCAAAGAATTTAAAAACATGAGAAAAATATTTTTAAGGACCTCAAGATTTCTTCTGAAATATGCAAAAAGAATGGGATGTAAATCATACACCAATGATGAGAACAAAAATCAACAAGGCAAGGTGTGCATAATTGAAACAATTCACAAAGAAAATCATCAAACAATTAATTCAGATGCACAAAATAAAATAAAATGGAAAAATAAAATTTGAAAAATTTTTATAAAATCCTAAAGATGCTTCATGATTTTTTTCATAATTTTTTGATGCATAAAACTATTTTTAAAAATCAAAAATGAAAATGAAACAATTAAATAAAATAAAAAGCAAATAAAACCAACCAGGGGTGCAACAAGCAAGAAAATCACGTTGAAAATTGAATGGGCTCAAGGATGGGGTGGAAAAAGCAAGCCCAGTCCACAACAAACAAAAAAAATAAGCGCAGTCCAACAAAAAAGGATCCAGTCAACAGCCTTGACTCACACACACCCTCAAATTAATCCAGCGCATGATATTCAATCAATCACAAACAAAGTAATCAAGATCAAGGGTTAGGATCACGCGCACATGGTAATAATGGTGAGCAAGCAAACACAATGATTATTCTGGACACAAATAAGACTCACGTGATAGGCATGTGACAATTTTAATGCATTGGCACAATCAAAACCATTAGATCAAATCAACGTGCCAGATCAAGTCAACAAAATCAAAATCATGCAAGATGTGTGGCTCAGATCCGTGTGTGCACAATAACAACCATGGATTAAAAACACACAAACCACAAAAATAAGAGATGATTTAAAATGATCTGGCAACACGTGAACCGTCAGATCTAGACCATCAACGGCTATGATTGCATCTTCTTCCTCTAAACCTCAGATCACCTGAAAAAATAACCAGGTGCCGGAGCCCTAGCTCCAGTCACCTTCTCCGGCGAGCACAACCTCAAAATTTTCCAGAAATTAAAAACAAGTACACAATTCCACTCAGAATTCAACAAGGATCAAGAATATGCAATTTATTTCAACAGATCATCAACACACAAGGCAAATCGAATAGATAAAGTTTAGATCTAAAAACTTTAGATCTACAATACAGCCATGATACACGTCCAAAATCAAATCAAATTACATCAGGATGATCAGCAACTCTCAAAGAACACAATGCACACCATAAAATCAAGCTATATGATGATGAATTTCACACTAACCTGAGAATTGCAGAGCTTAAAATACGCCAAGAAAACCCTCTGGAAGCTGCAGATCTACTCCTTAGAACCTCTTATTGCAAAATAAATGCAATTAGAGTTTGGAATCGTGCTAGATCTTGAGGTTTGAACTTAAACCTTCCAAAACTGAATCAGATGAAAAACTCACTCTTAGCTTCAATCAATGGTTGATTCTTGCTCTATTTACTTCACTGATCAAGAATGTGAAATAAAATCTCAAAGAAACTCCAAGGAGAGTGAGTTTCGAAGAGAGAACGAGTGAGAGCAAAAATTGGAATTCTGAGCAAATGAGAGTGCATGAGCGTGAAATGAACGTGGGAGTCTTCTTATATAGACTTGGTTAGACCTCTGAGCATGATTAGGGTTTAGTTAATCCCTTGATTAAGGCTATCCAAAGTAATTTGCAAAAATGCAAGTTGTGATGCACACACTAATCCACACGTGCATGGGTCATGGAATCAGCATGATTCACTCACATTTCACTTGCTGATCACAATGGAATTGGGTTTGGGCTTTGTGGACGCTTGATTTGTGAGATTCAATCCATCTTGCCAATTTGCATTATGCGAAATAAGTGAGGTATATGGCATGAAATGAGTTGATTCAAAGGTCAAAAGTGGTCCTCATGAAGTGTACTTGAATATGGCAATGTGACTTGAGTCATTAGAAATAATTACAAGTCATTTTGAACCAAAATGCCAAAGGTGGAAAAATGGAACCATGTGAAAACCTTAAAAACCACCTTGCCTTCTTTTGATCATAACTTGAGAACCATAAATGATATGGAGACAATCTAGTACTTTTTGGAAATGGGAGAGAGAGATCTTCAACTTTCATGTTTGAGGAAAATTCATTTGAAGCCTCCTTGATGATGAAAAGTCAAGTTGAAGATGGTTGGAAAAGTTGCCAAAAATGGAAATTTCACATTATAGGTCATTTTCCAAAAATAGTAACTTTTGCACAAACTCTTGATTCTTGATGAATAATTCCATCCATGCTAATCCTTGACCAAATAAAGGTACATGGACTTGGGAAACATTATTTGAACCTTTGAAAACCCATGGTTGACTTTCCTTTTGAACTGTTGATTTTTGCTTACTTCACAAGCAACTAATCCACTGAACATCTTCCACAATGAACCACTAACCAAGCCTCTATCCATGAACACTTGTGAGCATATGGAATACTATAAGAACATGTTTGAACAAACAAAGCTCAACAAGAAGCCCTTTGAAACCAAAACCCTAATTTGGTCCCTCTGGTTAGGAGGGAAAGATTCACTTGAAATCCTTTGCCATTCTTGATCTTATGAAGATATGATGAACCCCTCAAACCATGAGGCTTGAAACTCCTTTGAGATGAACCAAGTACCTTGATCCCATGCTAAGAACCAATGCTATTCACAAATGCTAATGCAAAGAAACATAAGCCAAGTAGCTAAAAACAAGAAAGCAAATTTTGGGGTGTTACAATACTTATGTGTGTTCACTTGTTCATGTTTGTTATGAACCATGTCATCATCTCTTGCCATGCTCATACATGGATGTGTATATCATGCTTTGATGTTATTGTCACTCAATTTAATCCCCCTTCAACTCTTCTTTACAAGATGTTATCCTTCCCCCTCCTTCCAAAGGAAAGTCTCTCTATTGACCTCCTAGTCATAGATAGATCATTACCCTCTCTTGGCCTCACAGCCATATTCAACCCTTGACCTCCTAATCATAGGTAGCCATCATCTTCCCCGTTTTACCTAGCCTTAGGTTTGGAGTCGCCGCACTCCGCGTAGGTGTCTTGCTATCAGACCCTACTTTCCCGTGTATAATTCATTCCCTTTTTAACCTAGCCCTAGGTTGGGAGTCGTCGCACTCCGCGTAGGTGTCTTGCTGTCATACCCTATTTTCCTGTGAACACTTCATTCCCTTTTAACCTAGCCTTAGGTTTGGAGTCACCGCACTCCATGTAGGTGTCTTGCTGTCAGACCCTACTTTCCTTTGGAACCTTGACCACAGTCAAGAGTTCTTTACCCCGTTGAGGGGAACTACGAATGCTCTGATTCCATTCCCGTCAGGATATGTAGGCACGAGATGCGATGTCTTGGTGAGCATACTTAGTGTATATACCCTTAGGTCTTTACCTTAGCACATTTCCCTTAATAAGCAAACATTAGCACAACACAAATACTAACAAGAGGTTCCTGTAGAGTACTACAGATACTTAGGATGCTAACACCTTCCCTAGGTATAACCAACCCTCGGACCTTAGATCTCTGAGCTGTGTTCCTACATAGCGCACTTAGGGTTTTTCGATCTTTACCCTTTCCTTTGGATAAGTCAAAGCTCGGTGGTGAATTTCAAAGATGTGTGATTCAAGTTAATTAATAGCTTGATATCCGATTCTTACCGCAACAAACACTATCTAAAATCAGAACCTCAAGGCATCTGATACCTCAACTCTTTTGTAATCCTTAGCAAGAGTTGATTCCCCATTTTGGACCTGCCTTTGGATCTCAATAATCCTCAGCGGAAGCCAGCCTCCTCTTAGGCTTTGTATAATGATTTTCCTCAACAGAGTTAGCTTTAAAAGCACTCTTTTGTTAAGTCAATCTTCTTTCTTAAAACACTCTTTTGTTGAGTTAACCTCTTTCAGCCTCAATCTCGGGCTTTGTGCAAGATAAACAAAAGCACTCTCTTGTTGAGTCAATCACCTTTTCAGCACTCTCTTGTTGAGTCAATCTCCTAAAAGCACTCACTTGTTGAGTCAACCCTTTTCAGCCTCAATCTTGGGCTTTGTATAAGACACCATATAAAATCTTCTTAAGCAGAGTCAATTCTCTTTTTAACCTCAATCTTGGGCTTTGTACAAGACAAATCATACTCTCAAACAAAGTCAATTTTATTTTTGCCTTAATCTTGGGCTTTGTACAAGACAGATAAAATCTTTCACCAGTAGAGTCAGTTTCCCCTTTTAGCCTCAATCTTGGGCTTTGTACAAGACACCTACAAATATTCCCCAGTGGAGTCAAAAATCCTTCTTTAGCCTCAATCTTGGGCTTTGTACAAGACAGACAAAATATTTCCCCGAAAAAGTCAACTTTCAGCCTCCTCTTAGGCTTTGTATAATGATATCCCCCAAAGAGTCAGTCTCTTTTTTTGCATTAATCTTGGGCTTTGTACAAGACAGATAATAATCTCCCCAGTGGAGTCAATCAATATCTTAGCTTCAACCTTGGGCTTTGAGCAAGGCACACAAAAAATCAACATTCCCTCAGAGAAAATCAAAATCTCTCTGTAGAAAGACATTTCTCTGTGTTAACAAACATTCAAAACAAACCATAATCCCAGATAACTTTTGTAAGTGGCACACTTGTTGATTCAAAAATCCAAGATGTAGTCCATCTCTTATCCTGGTAAATCCCCTTTCTTTCATCTAATTGCTGTAAGTGACAAGCCTCTAGATTATTTACATCCATGCCAATGTCCCTCTCTTAGAATGAAAAAACTCCTAAGGAAAATGGCATTACTCTACACTGAGTTAAATCTTTTTCCTTAAGGACAAATCCCTATAAAGGAAATTATGACATTGCTGGATTCACTTATTCCAGTTAAAGTAATTCTCCTTTATAATCAGTCACCCAACAGTTGTGATAAACAGACGAGATGTCTCCCTTTAGAGATGACGAATTCTCTCTCAGTCAAACCCTTTTTGCTTCAATCTTGGGCTTTGAACAAGACACAAATAAACTTTAGCTTCAATCTTGGGCTTTGAATAAGACACCAAACCATCATCTCTTTCCTACCATAGAATAAGAGGAACTACGATTGCTCTGATTACCCTGTTTTTTCTTTAATGGGAATACGTAGGCATAAGATTGAAAAATCTTAGCGAGCACACCAATCAAAAACAAAACTCTAGGTCCAGTACCTTCACACGCTCATCAAAAACCTCGGAAAACCCAAAATCAAACAAAAACTCTCTCTCTCAAACACTCCCAAAGGAGAAACTTTCCAACCCACGACAGACAAACACCAGTAAGTAGAAAATAGTAAGGAAAATTGCTAACAACCTGTGGATAACCACATATACGATGGGTAATTGACAACTCCCCATTGTATAACCTAACCCCGAACTCCCCGATCTCTTTAAAGCATTTGTTCAGTTAAACATTTGCGTGCAAGGTTAGTTTTAGATAACTTCCCTTTCCTTTCTAGCTTCACAAGATAAATAAGAAATCAGAAAGTAGCACCCCACTCCTACCATTGCGGTGAGTAGAAACCCATGGCAATAAGGTGGTCACGTCACCGACAAAAATCGCACGCTACACCTGTGTTGCATAAACATTGCATATCATTTGCATTCATTTCATGATTTATACATACATACAGGTTGTCCAGCAACTCATCCCAATGTTTACCTTTTAGTCATCTGCCAGTCGTCAAGCTGATTCCTCATTACAGATACAGGACTAGAGCTTATATCAGACGAAAAATGTCAGAACAAGAAGTGTACAACGCAGAGATCAGAATGGAAATTGATGATCTAAAAACAGACATGACTAAACTAAATAAGATGCTCCAAGTCCTTATTTCTAGAGGGGAGTCACCTCAGAGAATTGTCATCTAAGAGATTACAAGTGATGATGTTGATCGTTAACCTACCTAGATGCCACCTTCTACATGGTCTGAGTTTGGTTTGCCTCATAACTTATCTCCACGTCATGTCACTACCTCTTTGATTCATCAAGCTTCTAGACCAGGGTTTCAAGCTCATGTGTTCTCAAAATCCATACCTGTGGTACATACTGCTAGAACTCCATATGAGAATCCTATCTTTGATTACAATGCTGCTAGTGCTCAAAATGAGGACAATGAGGATGTTGAACCTGAGGATGTCAATGAACAATATCAGACCTTGGAGAAGAGACTTAGAGTTGTGGAAGGAAATTACTTCTTCAGTATTGATGCAGACAACATATGTCTTGTGTCTAACCTTATTATGCCTGCCAAATTCAAGACCCTTGAGTTTGTAAAATACAAGGGTCACTCCTGTCCAAAGGCCCATTTGGTTATGTACTTCAGGAAAATGGCTGTCTACACCAACAACCAAAAGTTGCTCACCCATTATTTTCAGGACAGTCTGAGTGGAGCTTCGCTCAAAT
This sequence comes from Lathyrus tuberosus, assembly GCA_022829125.1. Classification (NCBI taxonomy): domain Eukaryota; kingdom Viridiplantae; phylum Streptophyta; class Magnoliopsida; order Fabales; family Fabaceae; genus Lathyrus; species Lathyrus tuberosus. Next base: position 13,987,528 of record JALAZF010000093.1, on the reverse strand, counting down.
GGTACATGAGCCTTGAACAAAACAACATCCATTACATTCAAGATCTTGCTAATGCTTTCATGAAGCAGTACAAGTACAACCTTGACATGACTCCATACCGTCGTCAACTCCAGAACATGACTCATAATGAGAGAGAATCTTTCAAAGAGTATGTCCAATGGTGGAGAGAATTAGCTTCTCAAGTTTAACCTCCTCTGGAAGAGAATGAACTTACTGGAATGTTTATGAACACTCTGTCTCCCTTCTTTTGGGAAAAGATGATTGGCAGTGTCTCCTCAAGCTTCACAAACTTGGTTACCATGGGCCAAAAACTTGAAGAAGGCATCAAGAGTGGGAAGGTATCTTAAGTGCCGAATCTTCCAACACTGCAAAGAAACCCTATGGGAACTTCCAAAAGAAGTGGGAAGATCAGACCAATGTTATCTTGGCTGTGGACAGAAGGCCTCATCACAGACCTTAGCATTCTAATCGAGCTTATATTATTGTCGTCACTCATGTGGTTGCTGCTTAACCAGCTCAAGCTCCTCAACGCCCAGTTGTGGGACAAAACCAGTACCATAACAGGAATCAATTTGATCATATTCCCATAACGTACACTGAACTGTACCCAGGTATGGTTCAGAAAGGTCTGATTACCACAAGGACTCTATCTCCTCCTCCAAATCCTCTTCCAGCCGGCTACAAGGTTAATCTTCATTGTGAGTTCCATCAAGGTGGGGCAGGCCATAACTTGGAAAGCTGATATGCATTGAAGGCTAGGGTGCAAGAGCTTATCAAAGACAAGATCCTCACCTTTCATGATACTAATCCTAATGTTAAGGACAATCCTCTACCAGAGCATAAGAAGTGAAGCTTCATTCAACTTCAGCAAAGCTACTTCCTAAAGCCAATGTTCATGACAGGATAACTCATCCTTGTGTTTGATTATTCACTAGGCCTTATTTCCTTCCATTTTGCAATTTCTTTGTTTGTATCATGTTTATTTGTTCTCAATCTTGTTTATCTTTAATGTCAATTTTAATGAAATGAGCATTTGCAATATTCTGATTCAATTCATCTGTTTATTCGCATCTTTATGCTTTCTCTTTCAAAAATATACACATTTTGTTCAAACTTTTGATTATGCAAATATTTGAGGGAGGATGATGAAAACGTACTACCCATAATTGTTGTTGGTATGCTTTCAAATAAACTTTGATGACGATGTAAGGCATTTTTTCAATTCCCAAACACTGGAGAAATAAAGAAGTTAATCCCTCGTCAACCCCTTCGAGCCTAGAAGTAGGAGTTTATTTCTATACAAAAAACCTACAATCCCAACAGGGGGAAAGGTAGTTCTCAGTTTAACTTGGGTGTGCATTCAATTACCAAAACTTCATGCAAGACACCTAGCAATAAAGGTTGCATTTATAAACTTTCCTTCACACACAGCAAGCAAGTGTTGAAGATATATTTCCAATCAAAAGCCAATGATGGTTCACCACAATCATTAAATCAGGCAATCACTTTATTTCTAATAAGAAAGATCAAAAGAAAAAGCCTGTTAAGTCAAAAACTATGAAGGAGACTTAGGCAAAAACTGGGGCATCCCGCTGACTATAAGTTTCAAAAGAAACAGTTCAGGAAAAAGTTAGGGACAACACAGAGAAGAGGTCCTTAAATCCTCAAATTCTCACTATAAAAGTCCTCAAGGACAAAAAAACTAAATGTTGTAAGAAAGCAGTGACTGCCATCACAGGAGTCCCTTGACTTATGTACCATCATCATCACTATCATCAGTACAATTTCAAACCTTTTGAAACCTGAGTGCATAGTCTGAGTTTAGCTGAGCGTAGGACTGAAGATCATCACGAAGATTGGGTAGGTACAAATAAACTTTGAGCCTTTATCCTTTGTTTTATAAACCGTGAACCAGGGCACATTACAACCCTCAAAAGACCTAACTGAAGTAAGGTTATTTTGAAAGTATACTACAACAACGTTGAGTAAACTGACTCCAAAAATATTTTTGCAAATCCCTTGTTTTGGTATCATACCTTTGCTTTACTTTTCATTTTGAATGTTATAAACCACCGTGTTTTGACTAGTGATTCATATTGATTTGCATTTTCTAACAATGATTTTGTTTTCAAAAGGTTGCATGAACTTTGCATTAAAATTACCATGTTTGAATAAGCACTTTTGATTGTAAACTAGCTTTCCTCTCAAGGAATTTTCAAAACAGTTTAGAAACTTAGTCAGTGATCCTATCAGGGGGCAAGTTCCTTCCATATCCTGTGAGAATCAGTTCAAGGTTTGTTTTTCAGTGCAAGTCCTTCTTTGAATTGGTTTATTCATAAGATTTTTCAAGACTCATTATTGGGGCAAGCCTTCCAAGCACACAGTAAAACAAGTCATTTCCAGAATCAGTAAAACTGAAACAATGATCAGTTCATCTACAACAATCAGCTAGTCTAGGGTAATTTACTTGAAGAATCCCCAAGCAGCTCTCCATCCTTCCTACAAGGATTATCAACTTAATACAATTTACTAGTGTGGCAAAGATATGTTCAACAACAACATCTTCAGTCCCTAAAGCAATGACAGTGATCTCTGTGTTGAGGAACCAGTCTTCCAATCTTGTTCACTCCCCAAAAGAGTCAAGCCTTGTTGTTAGTATTTACATACATACATCACAACAAATTCATATACTATGCATAGCAAGAGTGTTTTATCCTCATTTGCATTTTCACAGATCATGTTACCATCAACATATTAACTTGTGCCCAAAGTCCAACTAACTGGGCAAAACCAAAGTCCACCCTAACTTGGAAAATACCCATAGTCTAACTTGGCATCATCCAATGACATTCTTGGTTGTGTTTGTCTGTCTTTCTTGTTCCATCCAGTGTTATTCATGGAAACCTTTGTTTCTTAGCATCATCCAATGTTATTCTTGGATATGTTTGTCTACTTCTCTTTTACATCCAATGCTTTCTTGGGTATCTTTGTTTACTTACATCCAATACATTCTTGGATATTGTGATTTTCTTTACATCTGATGCCATTCTCGGATTTTATTTTGTCCGCTTTCATCTAAAGCCATTATTAGATATTGTATTTCTTTACATCCAATGTCATTCTTGGATCCCTACCTTGCTCACACTCATCTGATACCATTCTCAGATATTGTGATTATACCTTTCATTCGATGCTATTCTGGGATGTCTAGTTTCTTTACATCTGATTTTGTTCTCAGATTTTATTTTGACTTTCATTCAAAGCCATTATTGGATGTCTGGTTTCTTTACATCCAATGCCATTCTTGGATTTCACCCTTGTTCACTTTCATCTAAAGCCATTATTAGATCTTGTGTTTCCTTTACATCTGATGCTTTCTCGGATATTCATATTGTTACATCCAATGCATTCTTGGATATTGTGATTCCTCTACATCCATTACCATTCTTGGATTTCTATTTTGCCCACATTCATCTGATGCCATTCTCAGATATTGTGATTATACCTTTCATTCAATGCTATTCTTGGATGTCTGGTTTCTTTACATCTGATACATTCTCAGATATCTTTATCTCTGTCCCAAATTTTGTACTTCTCTTTCCAAGTATTGTTGGATATTCTTTGTCACCATGACAAATTTCCACAATATCTTGTATCCCCAGTGAATATCTATTTAAGATCATTACTTTCTCCCCAAAATTTTTAACCCTTTTCCCTAGTGAAATTCTATCTTGTTGGTATGTCTCCTGTGGTATCATCCCTCACGAAACTCAGAGTCCTGCATCCATTTCATATCATAAACATCTTTGCATTATCTTAGGGAAAAAATTTGTGCATTTTTCTGTATTTAAGTCTCACCAATATCTGGAAAGAAGAAACTTAAATAAGGGCATCTGTCATACCCTAATTTTTACCCTTAAGATTCCACCTCATTTACATCATTTGCATGAAATTTAGCATTACATGTGTGTGTGTGTGTGTGTGTGTGTGTGTGTGTCTCTTTATGCATCACTAACCCATTACAAATACAAGAAATGTGTGCTTGCTTGCTTTACAAGTTAGGTTGTGCCGCAAGATGTTCAAGCTGATGAGAAGCCAGGGATTGGTGTGATCTTCAACTTTCAAATCTCTCATTCATTCATGAAGATCAAGAGTTTCCCTTCATCAACTATCAAGTACAAGATTGCATCATTTCAAACTCATCAAGCTTCAAGATCTTCAGATGCACCAAATTTGGGTTTTGACTGCGTGAGGCTTACAATTGACTTTTTCATCTGAGGATGATCCTACACTTCAAAACATGATTCAAGGGCCTCAAATACATCTTTGAAGACCTTTCACAAGATCCTAATTGCCCAAGAAACTTGATTCATTAACAATTACAAAGTTGAATTCATCTGATACAAAGTGAAACAATTGATCAAGTCAAAGCCTGATTTTTGGCATCTTTGAGTTAAACATGATTTTCTCAAGTCAAATATCATGAAAATATGATTGGTGGATGCATTTGATCATGATCAATAAAGAAAATCAAAGAAAAGATCAAAATTGTAAAATTAGGGTTTTTGAAAATTTCACTAAGTTATGAAAATCCTATGATTTTTGCCCTACTTCCCAATTCCATAACTTCCTCCTCAAGCAACCATTTTCTTTGTTCCAAAGACCAAATTGAAGATCTTGCTTCATACTCCAACATTTACCTAGGGGATGGATTCCAAAAAATACATGGATAAAGAGATATGATGCCATGAAGTGGAAGGTCCATTAGTTATTGAACAAAAACACTTAGAAAAATTTTCAACAAGTTCTGATTATGCCAAGTGACTGACTTTATAGGCATTTTTCACCAAGATCCCAATTGAATCAAGAAAAGTTGTCAACATGAAAGTTATAGAAGATGTTTCAAGATTTCCAAAGAGTCCGAGAACAAAGATTTATCTTACTTTAGCTAGAAGTTATGGTTTTTGCAAGAGGCATTGATGAAGTTGAATACAAGACAGATTCTTGTGGCACACGATTTTGGGATATACTTTGATCATTTTGCAAGCCTTATCTTTGCACAAGATCAACATGAATCTTGTAGTATCCCATGAGATCTTCAAGATAGTACCGATTTTACTGAAGTTCTATCCCTTTGCATAGTAGAAAACCTCATCCCAAGGCATTGAACTTAAGTTTTATTTTGGTGCATTAAGTGAAATGCCAAATAGTCAAGAAACTTATCCACCAAGTCAAGACTTTGGTTTAAGCATTAAGACTAAGTTGCAATCTGAATGATGATGGTCCAAAAGGTCAAAAATTTGATCATGCTTAGAAAGAAAGCTACTTGTACCTTGGCATTCAAGTTAAGAAACATGACATAAACCATTGGATAATAGGGTGCATCTCAATCCAAATTTTTCCTCCAAGCCTAATTTGTTTTTCTATAAATAGAGGTCATTTCTGATCAATTAGGACACACAACAATACACCAAAACATTGCCAAACACTCTCCATATCAGAATCACACATTCTTCAAATTTCCAAAGTTCCATTGAAGTGAGAATTTGAATTTTCAATTCCAAACATTTTCCATTCAATCTAAGCATCCAAACACCTTCTATACACTTAATAAAAGTGATCCAAACCATCTAAACACTTCTATAACAACTTGAACACTTCCACCATATCTCACTTGCTTCAAACTGTATATTGATTTGGTTAAGGAGTTCCAGAAGGTCTCGGCACAATTCAAACACATCAACACGTTCCTTGGAGGTCAAGGAAGCTTTGCGGATCATTAAATTGCATCTGGAACACCTCTAAGCATAAAATCGATTTTAACTTGGAAGGTAAGTTATTTTTTCTCAAACTCTATAGTTCATGTATCATTTTCATTCATTTGAGTTACAAACCTACTTGTCATGAGGTATTAATCATTTCCCCTATATTAATTGCTTTGTATCTGTGACATATGGAGTTTCATATTGTTTTTTCAGTTTCTAGGGTTTATGTTTTTCAATCTGATTGTGTGAGATACACTGAATATAAATGCAATTAAATTACACCATTAAATCCCTCACAAAATTTCAAGCAACTTTGATGTTTACATCATTTGATTTCATGAAGAAACAAGAAAGTTGTGATTTTGAGAAATTTAAAGATGGTGGTGTGAAGCTTGTGAAGACGACGATGGTGGTGGCGCCAAAATTCTAATTTTTAAATGATGTTTTATTATATAATTAATTAGATGCAACTATTAAACTGAATGAGCATTGCGTCGTGGTGGTTAAAAGGTTGGTTTAGTGTGTATAGCGAGCATAAAGTCTGGGATTCGAAGACACCTCGCCCCAAACTTTTGCTATTTTTTGAACATTTTCACTTTAAAGTTTCACATATTATTCATTGCCTGCACTACTTTGTCACCAGGCCGCGCCTGGCCCAGTGGTAATCCTTTTAGGCCTGCAACCTTGAGGGCGCAGGTTCAACACCCTTTGGCAGCATCCCTCATTTTTTTATCACTTGTTTTCTTATTTTATTTTCTTGTTCATTTCTTTTTATTTTATTTTTAATTATTTCTTATTTATTTAATTCTTATTCTTTTCTTTATTTTTAATGTCATTAATATTTAAAAATGCCAAAAAATATTTATTTATGTCTTGATTTTATTTTTATTTTTAGATATTAATTAAAAAGACAGAAAAAATATGTTTATCTTAATCATTTTGATTTGTTTCTTCCATTGATTTTTCATGATTAAATCTTAGTTTGTTTATCTTCATGCCATATTATCTTGATGTATATGATCTTGTTTAAATGACTTGTACCATGCTTAAATGATATTTCCCTTAAAAATTGTTTTTATTAAATGATTATTTAGGTGAAACTTTAGGGTTTAGTCTTGCTTGAGTTTGAATTTTTTGAGCTTTAATTCTACCATGTCTAAGTGACTTGTTCATGTGTTCACTTTGGGTAATATGTGAAAATTGTTAACATTTTCAATTATTTCCTTCATAAACTTCCACAATGTCAAGCATGTCTACTTTCCCTATGTTTGTTCATGTGTAGTTATTGTCTTGTACACCATGATTAAATCTTCTATCCACGTTCTTTCATGTTTTGTGTGATTGTATTTCTACTATGAATATGTCTTTACCATGTTTGATCACATTTGTATATTCACTTCATTCTCGGTGTTATACTTGTTGAAGCCGGATAAATTTTGTTTTGTTAAGTTTCTCTTGACATTAATGTTTATATACACCATTATCTAAACCCTAATTCAACCTTAGGACTTTTAAACCATTTTTATCTACAAAATCTGTAACATTCCCAAGAGATAGCCATTAATCTCTTGTAACTTTTTAACCATTCCTTCAAACCTTGCCATAGAGATAGCTATCAATCTCTTCTCCCTTTGCCACCCTTGGCTTTACATTTACAATTAACCTTGTCATAGAGATAGCCACTAATCTCTCCTCCCTTTACAACCTTTAAACTCTTCATTCAAATCCTCTCATAAGAGATAGCTATTAATCTCTTCACCTTTACAATCAATCCTTACAAGTTTTACTTCCAAGCTTTTCCCCTTTGTTGTCTTAGTTCTTAAAACCCTAACAACCCGTAGTTACGAACAATGAACGCTCTGATTTCTCAAGTTCCTTTTCAGAATACGTAGGCACAATGTCCCAATCCTTGGCGAGCACTCTTTTTATTTTTCACACTTTTTTTCTTTTTTCACACTCTTTTTCTTTTTCACACTCCTTTTCTTTTTCACACTCTTTTTCTTTTTTCACACTCTTTTTCTTTTTTCACTCATTTTACCCGTAGCTCCCTGAACTACAATTGCTCTGACTTCCTATTAAGAATATGTAGACATAGGATTGTGAGATCCTAGCGAGCTACCTTTTATTTTCTACCCCTTTTATTTAGACACATTACAAAAACAACAAAAAAAACATTTCAAACTCTCATCATCACAAAAACAATAAACATTCCCAATCAATAGCAAACAACTTTAGCAAAAAAAAAACATAGATATTTCAAGAGGTTCCTGTAGAGTACTACAGATGCTTAGGATGCTAATACCTTCCCTTAGTACAACCAACCCCCGTACATTTGATCTCTTATTTGCTTAGCCTTTAGTCTTATCTTTAGCTTTGCATATTTAATTAGGGTTTATTTGTTATTTTCCCCTTTCCTTGGATAAATTAAAGTTCGATGGTGAAATTTTATATTTTATGAGTCAAGTTAATGTAATAGCTTGGTCTCCGATTCTCACCGCGTACACAGTTGACACAAAATTAGTTCTTCTTTCAGTGGTACGCAGTTACATGCAGATGTTAACCGGTTACACCCATAAAGTTTTTCCTGTTTCTTCAGCTCAAAAGTGACTTTGGCCTTGCTCAGGGCCGGCCCTAGGGGTAGGCCACCAAGGCTACCGCCTAGGGCCTCACATTTTTTACTTTATATTTAGTAGTTTAATTAATTAATTTTAAAAAAAAGCCTTTTAAATTAATTATATACTAATTAAACAATAATATTTATTTAAATTATTTGATTTCTTAATTTAAAATTTACTGGAATAGATAATAAATTTTTGAGTATTTTAAAAAAAGATTTGATATTTAAGTATTTTTTTTTTATAATTTTGACATTGTTTTTCAATTATAGTTTTTTTAATAATGAGTAGAGTATTTAGATGAGTTAATTTTATTATTAGTTAAAATAAAATATTAAATGAAATTGATTATAATAATTTATTAATTTACATCTTAAAACATCTCAAATATATTAATTTAAAAAAATATTTTTAATATATTAAAAATATTTAATTTTAAATTTCGCCTCAGGCCTCAAGATGTGTTGGGCCGGCCCTGACCTTGCTGTAACCGGTTACACCCCCGAGTTAAGGTTACAACACTTGAATTACCAAAAATCCTTTTAACAAGTGAATGTGTTAATTGTAGATACAATTATTTTAAGTGGTAAGAAAATGATGAAGTGCAACCAAAAGTAGAATATTCACACATTTCTAAAAGTTCAAAATATGAGAAAAAGAATATAGAAATTACCTAAAAGATCAAATTGTTAAAAAAACTTAAAGAATCATTTGTTACAGAAAATAACTTAAAGAGACTCTGATGTAATTTTGCCTTTCAATAATATATGAAACTAATAAAATTTATTAAATGCCTCAAAAAATTATTAAAATTTAATTTCAAAACAAATTCAAATTGTATTTTTTGTAAATCAATGACTCTAAAAAAATTCAAAGTTTAATTAGTTCTTTGGTGAAAAATATTTGTTCAATATTATTTTTATAAATAAATTTTAATGGATATATTATAATTGTTTTCATTTTTAATTTTGAAAATGTAAAAAATTTAATTTAATAAATTGAGTAATGATAAATATTTATCTCGTATATAAATTATATTCTCCAAAGATATATTTTTGTGAATATTAACAAAAATAGTAAAGTGTAAACAATTATAATTGATGTATAATAATACTTCTATTTTTAGGCCAAAGATATTAAAAAAAAATATTCAAAATTATTTTTTATTGACAAATGTTTGTCCGATGTTTTTATAATAAATTATACTTTTTTTATAAAGATGAAACTTGATAAAATTATAATTGATATATTATAATTATTTAATTTTTGAGAAAAGGGATTATGCACTGACAATGTAAATTAATTTTATATTGTCAACCAATGACGACGATGCATTCCGCCAAGTCACACTGTAAAATTTAAAATACTTGTATGATATGGCAAAATAATATATTCTTATTGGATGACAGTGTAAAATATTTTTACACTGTCAGTGCATCACCATTAAACCCTTAATTTTTTATATCTAATACATTAAAAAATGAGAAAAAAGGAAATGCACTGACAGTGTAAAATATTTTACACTGTCAAACAATTACAACCATGTATTAAAATAAAACATATTTTTATTTTAAAAATACTGATATTACATGGCAATTGTAAGCATTTTGATTGGTTGCATGTGTAAAACTATCTTATACTGACAGTGCACTACCATTAAACCCTTAAAAAATTACTAAATTTAAGTAAATAATATTGTTAAAACCTTGTGATTTACATGTTAGAACATTTGTGTATGATCATGCTTTACAATTTACCATATTTTCTCCTCCCAACAAATATTTATATAAATATATGCTGGTCAATAAAATTTATCTCATGTATAATTTTTAATATTATATTATAATTATTCTCTATTTTATTTAAAAGATACAAAATTAATAAGCACAAACAATTGTTTCATGTATCAAACGCAGTTTTAACGAAACTCTTTAATTACTCATTTAAAAAAAAACAACATGAATATATTTAAGGGTAAAAAAATATAAGTGATGTATTATAATTATTTTTATTGAAAATATATTAAAAAACAAATAAATTAAGTAATATTTGTCGTGTGTAAATTTTTTATAATAAATTATATTATTATATTAATTTTATATTTTATTATCATTTAAAAGATATAAAACAATTGAAATTATAAAGTGTAAGAAATTATAATTAATATATTATATTTTTTTTTGCTATATAAAATATTTAATAATATTATTATTGGTAACATATACGTGTCCATTATATAGTTTTTGAAAATAAAATAAATGTGGCAGAGAATATATTTTTTTTTGTAAGCAAGTGATATATTAAAACGAGTACAAAGGATACTCCACCTGAATACAAAATAACGGGGGCCGAGACCAGAGCTCGCCGAACAAAACCAGAGAGATTACAAACCAAATGCACTTAAGATAGGAAAAACAAGGGATTCTTGTCAAAATCATAAAAGCTGCAGTTGGAGTGAGTAATTTCTCCCATGAAGGACCACTTCCACAGAGTAAACTTTACCTTCCAAACGATATCCATAATATTCCACGTTGCGTTATTAAAAATTATCTCATTCCTGACCAACCAAATACTCCAACACACCGCTAACCAAATGCTACCTTCTCTACCTCTCACGACTTTTCTCGATTTACCAAAAGAGGACCAAAGAGAAAAACTGCCCTTAAGATCTGTTCCCACCATATCCGAAAAACCAACCCATTCCGAGATGTCCTTCCAAACCACACTAACAGTGTGACAAGTAATCAAAACATGCCCTAACGATTCGGGAACCATCGAACAAAAAGGACAGGACGTATCGTTAAAGTCACGAATGATACCTCTATGGAACAAGGAAACCTTAGAAGGAAACTTGTTCAAGAAACACCGCCAACCGAAAGCTTTGATTTTAAACGGAACCGTTGTCTTCCACACCAATTCCAAAGCCGCATCATTCCGGTTATTAGGACCGTTGGGAATAAACTGAGAGAAAGCTGTAAAGTAGAAAGACCTAACAGAAAAGTTACCGTTATCTTCTAACATCCAAATCACCGAGTCTTTCACATCCTGCTTCGGACTAAACAAAGTTAGAAAATTACGCATCGAGGTAGCACGCTCCACGGATCCTTCAGAAACAAAAGCAAACGACCCAACAGCACTACCTCCAGAATTCTGAATAGGGTTCGCAAAAGGAAGCAGAAAATTGTGGGGCGCACCAGTGGTTGTCCTATCCCCTCCTTCAATACCAGAACCTGCATCTTCAGTAATAAAAACAAGATTGTTTATATTACTGCCTTCCACAACAGACCTCGAGACAACACTCTCCACTCGCTCCGGAACCTGATCAGAAATCCCATGAGAATGACTGTGCTGATAATTAGAAACCTCCGATGTTACGAGCGAAGTCCTTGCGTCGGTGAAAATAGAAGCAGCGCCTTCGGTAGAAATACCTGCACCAGCAGAAGACGAAAAAACATCGAAAGCCGTACTCTGAACCTGAATACCAAAGTCTCCCCACCTCCACCGACCCGTCACCCAGCCACCTATAGCCGCGACCGAAACATCCTGAAACCTTGACGCCACGAAATCAAACGGAAACAGCTTTGATAACATACCTCTTCCAGTTCAGTTGGCCTTCCAAAAAGAACAGCCCAAGCCATTTCCCAGAACCACCCTGCAATTATCAGACAAAAAATCGACCGAGTTCTTTCTATTAAAAGAAAGAAGGTCAGAAAACCAGGCAGAAAAAGCATTAACAGAGTTATAAGTAATGTCGCAGTTCCACATCATAATCCGGATGTCTCCTTATTTAGCCTTTAACACCCGAAACCATAAATCATCCGTTCCTCCTATAATTCTCCACTTCCATTTCTGGAGAAGAGCCTCATTGAAAACATCCAATCTTTTGACGTTTTAACCCCCCTTGATGAGAGGTAAACAGATCGAATTCCAATTAATCCAATGAACCCGTCTTTTCGACTCCGAACTACCCCAAAGGAATCTACCTTGGATTCTCATTAGCTCCTTCCATATTTTCGCCGGAGCTTTGTAGAATGTAAGTTGGAAGATAGCCAGACTGTTAAGAACAGATTTAATGAGCGTGATTCTTCCTCTAAAAGATAAAAGCCGACCTTGCCAATTCGAAAGCCTCTTACCAAATTTATCTAGCAGAGGTTTCCAAGAAGCAACCCTTCTAGGATTGGCACCAATAAGAATGCCAAGGAAAGAGAATTGATGAGACTCTCTTTTACAAGAAAGAAAAGAAGCCGCGACCTCAATAAAACTGTCGTTAATGTTAATTCCGATAAGTTTGCTCTTGTAAAAGTTGATACCAAGGTCCGAAACTAATTCGAACGCCCTAAGCACCGTTTTGATAGCCCACATATGTTTCCATCCTCCATCCCCCACAAGTAACGTATCATCCGCATATTGCAAAACATCTATAAAGCATTTTCGATTGATGTCAAAACCTACATATTCTCCCAAGTTAGCCGAGTTTCGAATCAGCCCCGTCAAGCCTTCCGCAACCAATACAAAAAGAAACGGAGACAAAGGGTCTCCTTGCCTCAATCCTCTCTCCACCACAAACTCTTTGGTGGGACTCCCGTTAACTAAAACCGACATCTTGCTAGAAAAAATCAAGTACTCCATCCATCCCCTCCATTTTTCTCCAAACCCCATTCTTCTCAACATATATCTAAGGAAACCCCAGGAAACTTTATCATAAGCCTTTTCAAAGTCTACTTTGAAAAGGGTGCATTGTCTCTTATTCTTGATCGCATAGTCCACCAATTCGTTGGCCACAAGGACACCGTCAAGAACCTGACGATTTGGAACGAAGGCAGATTGGCAAGGCGAAATAATGGAGTTCAAAACTAACTTCAATCTAGAAGCCAAAAGTTTGAACAAGGCCTTATAAATACATCCAACAAGGCATATCGGTCTATAATCGTCGAGGCCTAAAGGATTATCCCGCTTAGGAATCAAAGTCAGAAACGATGAAACTATAGAATTGGATACAACAGCCCCATTGTGAAAATCCGCGAAGAAACAGACAAAATCATCTTTTAAAAAGAACCAACATTTCTTAATAAACGTGAAAGAATAACCATCTGGACTGGGGCTCTTGGAACCGCCACAACTCCAAATCACATCCTTTATCTCCTCCTCCGTGAAAGAAGCTTCTAATAAAGCTTTCTCCGATAAAGAAATAGATTTGAAAGACACTCCATCAAGAATAGGTCTGTCGGGCTCCGGCTCAATGAATTTCCTTGCGAAATGATAAAAAACTTCCTGTTTAACCCCATGAACCGAATCCACCACTCTCCCGGCCGCATTGATGGAACCAAGAAAGTTACGCCTCCTTCTATCTTTCATGAAGCAATGTAAAAACTTAGTATTCCCGTCACCGTCATTCAACCAATTCAACCTCGCCTTTTGGATAAGCATGTTTTCCTTAATTCTCAAGTTCATCCAAAACCGACTAGATGCCTCATTCCGATTAGCAATGGAAATCTCCACTTGAGATTCGCCGCAAGACGCTAAAACTTCATCCTCTTCATTAATCCCCATCATGCCCTTTTCTACTTCCAAATCGTGTCTACCAAAAACCTCGGATTTCCATCTACGAAGACTTACCTTAAGTAACCGAAGCTTCTCTTTTAAAACGAAATCACTCCTACCTTGAACCTGTAAGCCTTTCCACTCATTTTCGACAAAAAGAATGAAAGACTTATCGTTGAACCACTCATTATTCACCCTAAATGGTTTAGGGCCCCAGTCGGAAGAATCCACCACCAACCATACCGAACAATGGTCCGATACATCCCTCAACCCGATCAATTGGCCCACGACACCCCAACTAACAATAGCACCTTCGGAAATAAGGAAGCGATCAATTCTGCTCATAGAATAACCATCGCCACTATACCACGAAAATTTCTTTCCCTTACACAGGACATCAACCAAGTCACAATCAGCTATGAATTTCGAGAACTCCCTCATCTCGACCATCCTACAGTCTACTGTCCTCCCTCTCCTTTCTCCCCACTTAGTAATAGCATTAAAGTCGCCACCAATACACCAATCACCATCAACAAATATTGATTTCAACTGGACTATCTCTCTCCACATTTTCCTCTTCAACGACAAGTCACAAGAGGAGTATACGTTAACGATATAGTAAAGGCGTTGTCTCCAAAACACCTTCACTCCGATAAATCCTTCCCCTCTGAAGCTGCATAGCACCTCAACTTTGGTATTCCACAAAATGATGAGACCACCTGACGACCCTATAGAACTCGAAAACGTCCACCCAATATCAACGTTGGACCAGAAGCTTCTAGCAATGTCATACGTAACACACTGAAGTTTAGACTCTTGAATAAGAAAAAGATCCGTATTACCTTTAGCAATAATCTGACTGATCTGTTTCCTTTTCAGCAGACTCCCCCCTCCTCTAATATTAAGGGTACCAATAATCATTTATTCTGATCTGAATACGCCTTCCCGCCTTCCAATACTTCCCTGTTCTTTCTCTCTAATTCATCTAATTTAGCTGCAAAATCCCTCTTCGATTTCGTTGCTGCCACACCGAGGTTGATCATCGCCTCCCACAGTTTATCTCCTACCATATAGCTCATATTCTCCCACAATCTAGAATTGTTTTTGGCAATGGCCGATTCCTCATAATTATCGCCGTGTAACTGCGTATCCAGTTTATTTCTGTTTCGCAATGATTCTGCATAATTATCAGAAATAAGGGGCAAACCTTCAGAAAAAGATGGTTCTGAAAGCGTTGAATTTCTCCCGTTATTTTTCTTCTTGGGCCTTTCATTACGTTTTCTCCTACTAGGCTCACAAAGCCCTTCTAACTTTTTGCATTTAATTCTCTTGCAAGACACTTTTTTTATCACCTGGGCCCCACCTCCAAAAGCTACTTCGTCTGTTGTTGGCCTATCTATCTGCGTCCTACTCACGCTTTGGGAAGAGTTACAAAAAACAGCTTTTTCTCTGCCAACCATAGAACTCAACAGAGTATCATTAGCCAACCTAATAGCTTCGTCAAAGGAACAATTCCCCCCATTCGTGTTGTTCTTGTGTATCGCTTTATTATCCCTGCTACTATTCCTGCAAAACTTTCCTGAAACATCTTCCATGCCAGACGCCTTGTCACCGTCCAACTCCCATAACTTATCAGTGATGGGACTGCTCAAAGTTTCTGGTACCGAGTCTGAAAAATCACCTTTCATCTCCGACCTCACGCTCCCCTTGTCATGGTAGATACCAACATCTGAATCAAAAGAGGATGATTCAGTCTCCACCTATTTGTTCGTCGTCGGCGGAAGAACCACCTGCATAGGACCATACGTGTCCTCTCTCATTACCAGGGCGAATTCTTTACCTTCCACCTCTATCATGCACTGCTCTTGAAGAACAAAAGAGACTGGGACCTTCACCATCACCCTTGCCAGATCCATTTTCGTCCCCGACACCGTATTATCATCCATACAAATGTAGCTCCCAAAAAGATTAGCCACAACTTCAAAGAATTCTGAACACCACACATGACAAGGGACCCCATAGATGCAAATCCACGTCACTCTTTCTTCATCGATATCGCTTTCCCTCCATTCTCTAATAGACCTGAACCACTGATTCCACCAGAAACTCGCATCGTTGATAATGTCGTTCATGGCTCCCTATTCTTTTTCTTCTAAAAGGCAAAGCCTTGATCCTAATGGAGTTTGCTTTAATGAGATATATACCTTCCATCTCCAATATTCTCTGTATGTTATACGGCATACTTGGAGAGTGGGTAAACCCCACGTATGCTTGCTTCATTCTGCTACAAACCGCAGATAAAGGAGAAAACTTAAGTTTACAAGGCTCATTCTTTAAGGAACTTCGATCCGCTTCGGCGAAGGTAGAATTGCTTGCATGCAGGTGAAGAGGTCTGTTCTTCATTTGGGCTGTCTCGTCCGTAGATGTCTTCTGAGCACCCGCCGTACCTGAAGATGATGCCAACCACCACATCTCCGTCTTCCTCTTCGTATTTCTCTCAAACCTAGGTGGATTGGCGTGTATCTTTCTCCCGTCCACCATCACGTTATCGAGCTTGACTCCCAACGTTCTAACATCCTCCACGTCAAAGAATCTCGCAAAACCGAACCTCCTACCGGATTTATTTCTTCTCGGTGATATCACAACTTCAAACACCTTACCAATGCAACCAAACAGAACAAACAAATCTCTCGCCTTGATCCTATCCGAAAATTCAGAAATGAAAAAAGAACTGAACCCCTTCGTCTCTGTTCCGACTCTCCCGCCACCAAAAGGAAACACATCCCACCTGTCAGACTCCCTAAAAGACCTCTTTCCAGTAACCTTAATCCATTCCATGACTGTTAATTAGAAGATACGCATTTCCATGTATTCCTAGGTTTTTACAGAGTTTGAAAGCAAAAAGTTCCAGAGAATATTCATTACTATAAACAAGTGTTTTTTTTTATAATCAACGATGGATTCGATACAATACAAGAGGTACTTTAACCCATATACAAAAAATATCACCGACCTCCCAATAAAAAAAGAGAATATCACCTATCTGTCTACCCAAAAAATCGATTGGACTTTTATAAACAAGTGTGTTTGGAAAAAAATGATGAATGCAAACACATTTGTAAAAAAAGAATATCCTAAAGTTCTTAATTGCCCTTTGGAATAAATTATTTAAAAAATATAAAACAATTGAAATTATAAAGTGTAAAAATTTATACTTAATATATTATCATTGTTTAATTTTTCTATATAAAATACTAGCAAATACCTGTGCTGATTCTGATTGAGATCGTTATAAATATTATTATAGTATTATGTAAATGTTTCTCAATTATAAGATGGATAATATATTTGATATATTAAGTAAAGTATTTTAAAATTTAATTGATATAATTAAAATTAAACTACATAAATAATTTAAAAAAATTGTTTTTCATTAAATAGTCACACTTTTAACATAATTTAAAAAAGATAAAATATCTTTTTTAATTCTTTAACTATGCCCTTAGATTCAAATTGTTTCCTTAATTTTTTTTTCATGTCAGATTGATTCCTTATATATATAAGGATTATTTTGGATTTTAGGTGGTAGTTAAATTTCTCAAATTTAGAGATATTTAAAAATAATATTATTAGTAACATATATGTGACTATTATATAGATTTTGAAGAAAAAAAGTTGGTAGAAAATATTCATTACCTATAAGTAAATGTGAAGGAAAAAATGATGAATGCAAACATACTTGTAAAAAAGAATATCCTAAAATTCGTAATTGTCTTCTAAAATAAACATGTATCATGAGTTTACCATCAATATAAAAGGATGAAAAAGTAATTTACATGTAATATATTTTATCAAGTTTATAGGAGATGTCTTTAATATCTCTTTTACAAATAAACACTAAAGAATCTAATGTTTATAGAACTTTCTACAAGTACAATCAAATTACTACAAAAAATGTTGTATCCAACCACATGATTTAGTGAAGTGAAAATCACGTGGCAAAAAAAAAAGGCGTTTACGACGTGTTTATCACGTCACTAACATATCTATTATCTATTATCTATTATAATATATTAAATCTAATGCACCGCACTATATTACGACACATAATATGCCATGTAAATTGTTGGTGATTTTAGTATCATCAATGTATTTTAGTAGTAATGTGATTTGCTATAGGCCGATGCAATTATGCGTTAAGCTTGGAAACGAGTTAGGGTAGTGCGGAGTGCACGCTCGTCGAGCCAACGTATAATTGAATGCGAATAATTGAAACGGGGTTCCAAGGGGCGAAGTCCCTGGCGGGGTGCGGGGCAGCGCTCCGTTGGGGTCCAAGGGGCAGAGCCCCTGGCTGGGGTCCCGCTTCTGAACAGTTGTGAACCCTTTCCCAACCGACATAACCGTTTCTGAACAGTTGTGTCTTTTCGGTTTCTGTTATTGATCTCCTATATAAGGAATCATTTGGCCTCGGTTTTCGGTTACAGAAAAACGATAATTTCTCTCTACATTCCTGATCAGTTCTCTTTTGCCAGAAACAGATTGTTCTTCAAGAATTATCCCCACAAAGATTTCGTGAACCCAGGCAAGAATAGGGTCGAAATACTTTGTTCGGATTTCGTGAACCCAGACAAGAATAGGGTCGAAATACTTTGTTTGGAAAGTGTACGAACACGATTCTTCGAAGTTATCCAGGATTATCATACCCGAATATCTAACAAACGAACAAAGTAATTTCTGATAATCATGGCTGGAGGAAGCACCATCAAGGAGATGACTACAAATTTCGGAAAATTGGACAAGTTTCAAGGACAAGACTTCAGGCGTTGGCAGAAGAAGATGCATTTCATGTTGACAACGTTGAAGGTGGTGCACGTCCTGTCTACACCGATTCCTGAACTTCTGGAAGATGACTCGGTTGAAAATCTGAGACGCAGATCAAAGTGGGAGAACGACGACTACATATGCAGAGGGCACATTCTTAACGGTATGTCTGATCCCTTATTTGATATTTACCAAAACGTGGAATCTGCAAAGGAATTGTGGGATTGTCTCGAATCCAAGTACATGGCAGAGGACTCATCCAGTAAGAAGTTCCTGGTAACCGATTTCAACAATTACAAAATGGTTGAATCGAGGTCTGTCATGGAACAATTCAATGAACTCCTCTGAATCCTTGGACAGTTCACACAACACAGATTGAAGATGGATGAAACAATATCTGTCTCAAGCATCATAGACAAGTTGCCTCCTTCGTGGAAGGATTTCAAACACAATCTGAAGCATGGAAAAGACGAACTGTCTTTGATCCAACTTGGAAGTCACTTGTGCATAGAAGAATCTCTAAGAGCGCATGAGGATGACAAAGGAAAAGGCAAAGAAATTGTTGGACCCTCGGTTAATATGGTCGAAGAGGGTGGTAAGAACGATAACAACAAAAACAAAGGAAAGAAGCATGCTTTCAAGAACAAAAAGGGCAGTTTCGGTGCTAACAAGAAACCGAAACTAGAATGCTGGAAGTGTGGCAAAACAGGCCACTTCAAGAAGGATTGTCGTTTCGGCAAAAAGAACGACAACGCGAATGCAAGTGGTTCAGGAAAGGGGTCTAAGGACCAATCCAAAAACCAAGGTCAGAAATCAATTCGTGATTTGAATAGTTTGATTAAACATTCGGTTTCACTAAATTCTGAAGCATTTTATGTGCAGGATGATGCTATCGCGTGGTGGATTGATTTTGGCGCCACAACACATGTTTGCAAGGATCGTTTCTGGTTCAAGACTTTTGTTCCAGTGGAAGATGGTTCTGTCCTCTACATGGGAGATGATCACTTTGCTCCCGTTGAAGGCAAAGGAAGCGTGGTGCTAGAATTCAGTTCTGGAAAGACTATTACTTTGTTTAATGTTTTGTATGTTCCTAAACTACGTAAGAATTTAATTTCTGGTCCTGTATTAAATAAGCTTGGATACAAGCAAGTGTGTGAATCCGATAAATATGTTTTATCGAAGTCTGGTGTGTTTGTAGGATTTGGATATTATAATAATGGTATGTTTATGATGAATTTGAATGGAGTTCCTAATGATTCTGGTTCTGTATTTATGTCCTCTTCGAATGTTATCAATTTTTCGTTATGGCATGCTCGTCTAGGACATGTACATTATAAAAGAATGCATGAAATGTCTAAAGATGATTTAATTCCTGTTTTTAATGAAAATGTAGAAAAGTGTAAAACTTGCATGTTAACAAAGATCACTAGGCAACCTTTTAAAAGTATAACAAGGAAATCTGTCATTCTTGAGTTGATACATAGTGATTTATGTGATTTACATGCTACTCCATCATTAGGGCATAAAAAATATTTTGTAACTTTCATAGATGATGCATCTAGATTCTGCTATGTTTATTTGTTGCACGCTAAGGACGAAGCCTTAGATAAATTCAAAATTTATAAAACTGAAGTTGAAGTGCAACAGAATGTGCTGATTAAAACATTACGTACAGATAGAGGTGGTGAATATTATGATCCTGTAATTTTCCAATCCGTAGGAATCATTCATGAGACTACGGCACCTTATACACCTCAACAAAATGGTGTGGCTGAAAGGAAAAATAGAGTTCTTAAAGAAATGGTGAATGCCATGTTATCTTACTCTGGTTTGAGTGACGGGTTTTGGGGAGAAGCTATGTTAACGGCTTGCTATTTGTTAAATAGGGTTCCTAATAAAAGGAACAAGACTACCCCATATGAACTTTGGTATAAGAAACGACCCAACTTAACATTTCTATGTGTTTGGGGTTGTAGGGTCGTGGTTAGACTCCCGGACCCAAAAAGGAAAACTTTGGGTGAAAAGGGTATAGCTTGCATCTTTGTTGGATATGCTGAGCACTCCAAGGCCTATAGGTTTTATGTTATAGAACCTAATGACTCGATCTCTATTAACACGATTAT
The DNA here is from genome assembly GCA_022829125.1 of Lathyrus tuberosus. Classification (NCBI taxonomy): domain Eukaryota; kingdom Viridiplantae; phylum Streptophyta; class Magnoliopsida; order Fabales; family Fabaceae; genus Lathyrus; species Lathyrus tuberosus. The sequence continues at coordinate 13,966,663 of JALAZF010000093.1, read as the reverse complement.
AGAATCGAGAGATGCCATATTTGATGAGAATTGTTTCTCTTCTATACCTAGACCAAAGGTCTCTATACCTAATGCAGATGAATCTCTAAGGGATGATCATTCAAATGATGTGCCAAGTGAGACACTTGAACCCCGTAGGAGCAAAAGAGCTAGAAAATCCAGATCTTATGGATCTGATTTTCAACTATATTTAGTTGAGGGATCAAAGGATCAGATTGATACTCAATACTATTATTGCTATAGTATAGAGGAGGATCCAAGAACGTATGATGAAGCTGTGAAATCTCGAGATTCTGGTTTTTGGAAAGAAGCAATTGATGAAGAGATTGGTTCTATCATGGAAAATAATACTTGGGTATTATCTGATTTACCACCAGGTTGCAAACCATTGGGATGCAAATGGATCTTCAAAAAGAAGATGAAAGTCGATGGTACAATTGACAAGTTTAAAGCTAGATTAGTTATCCAAGGCTTCAGACAAAAGGAAGAGATTGATTATTTCGATACCTATGCTCCAGTTGCCCGTATCACTACTATTAGATTGTTGATTGCCTTGGTGGCTATTCATAATCTAGTGATTCATCAAATGGATGTCAAAACAGCATTTCTGAATGGTGATTTGGAAGAAGAAGTGTATATGAAGCAACCTGAAGGATTTGTAATGCCTGGTAATGAGCATAAAGTGTGTAAGCTAGTTAAGTCGTTGTATGGGCTGAAACAAGCTCCGAAGCAGTGGCATCAAAAGTTTGATGAGGTTGTTTTGTCTAATGGTTTCATTCTAAACCAAGCTGACAAATGTGTATATAGCAAATTTGATACATCCGGTAAAGGAGTTTTCATTTGTCTATATGTTGATGACATGTTGATCTTTGGCACCGACCAAAATCAAATTGATAAAACGAAGAATTTCTTGTCATCAAAGTTCTCCATATATGGGAGAAGCGGACGTTATTCTTGGTATTAAGATTAAACGGGAGAATAAGGGGATTGTAATTACGCAATCTCATTACATTGAGAAAATACTCAAGAAGTTCAATTATGAAAGTTGTTCTCCAGTAAGTACTCCCATGGATCCGGGAGAAAAGCTTATGCCAAATACAGGTAAACCTGTGGATCAACTAGAATACTCAAGAGCTATAGGCTCTTTGATGTATGCTATGATTAGCACTAGACCGGATATTGCTTATGCGGTTGGAAAGTTGAGCAGATTTACTAGTAATCCTAGTAGACATCATTGGCATGCGATAACTAGGGTATTCAAGTACTTGAAGGGTACTATGAATTATGGATTGTCATACATGGGATTTCCTTCGGTATTAGAAGGTTATTCGGATGCTAGTTGGATAAATAATGCTGAAAATTCATCCTCTACAAGTGGATGGGTGTTCTTGCTTGGGGGAGGTGCCATCTCATGGGCTTCCAAGAAGCAAACATGTATAACTGGTTCCACAATGGAATCTGAGTTTGTAGCATTAGTTGCTGCTGGTAAAGAAGCAGAATGGCTAAGGAACTTGGTATATGAGATTCCGATGTGGCCTAAACCGATATCACCAATTTCTATCCGTTGTGATAGTACTGCCACACTGGCTAAAGCTTATAGTCAAATATATAATGGAAAGTCTAGACATTTGGGTGTTAGACATAGTATGATTAGGGAATTAATCATGAATGGGGTGACATCTATTGAGTTTGTTCGGTCGCAACAAAACTTAGCTGACCACTTGACGAAGGGGTTAGCTAGAGACTTAGTGAAGAAGTCGGTAATTGGGATGGGATTAAAGTCCATTTAAATCTATTAGCTATGGTATACCCAATTCCCTTCTAATACAACGTTAGAAGCAAAATTCAATGTGGAAAGATCATAGTTAGAGATTGGAGCAATTGTGTTTATCTTCCCAAGGTATGTGCTCAGACCTGCAAGTGATGGCTAGGTTGAAGTATATCTTCTTAATGGTTCTTTTGGAAAATTGTAAATGCAGGTGCAAGATTAAAAGGATCACCTATGTGAGCATGAAGTTTTGCCGCTTCAGGAAGCTTGGACTTGGCTTCCTATATGCTTATTAATGGATAAGGACACATGGCTTGTAAAGTGTCAAGTATGAATAGTAGAGTATTGTAAGAAACATATGTGTACTATATCTTCAGATATTCAAATGGATTGACGGGTTCAATCGTTATGACACCCCGATTTTCGAGTATTTGGAATGTGTATTTGTACTAAGATGAAAATTCAATCGCAAGACATTTTCGTCTATGCATTTGTTTGATCGTTATACCTGTGTGTTATACCCTTGTATATATTATAGTATATACTGAGTAAATCAAGGATTACACTAAAATGGGGGGGATTTGTTGGTGATTTTAGTATCATCAATGTATTTTAGTAGTAATGTGATTTGCTATAGGCCGATGCAATTATGCGTTAAGCTTGGAAACGAGTTAGGGTAGTGCGGAGTGCACGCTCGTCGAGCCAACGTATAATTGAATGTGAATAATTGAAACGGGGTTCCAAGGGGCGAAGCCCCTGGCGAGGTGCGGGGCAGCGCCCCGTTCGAAATTTTTTGAACAGTTGAACCCTTTCCCAACCGACATAACCGTTTCTGAACAGTTGTGTCTTCAAGAATTATCCCCACAAAGATTTCGTGAACCCAGGCAAGAATAGGGTCGAAATACTTTGTTCGGAAAGTGTACGAACACGATTCTTCGAAGTTATCCAGGATTATCATACCCGAATATCTAACTTAAATTATATTTTCCACGTCAATTAAAAGCTGACGTGTCACCTTTAGAATTGAATCTTTCAACAAAACTACCCAATTATACTTCAACTTCTATTTCAAAAGTTATATGTTACAAAATTCTCTTTATTAAATATATTACAAAAATTAATTACAATTAAACACAATTATCATTTTTTTATATAATTTAGTCTTTTCACCTTACATCTCAAAATAATATTATCTCAAAATAATATTAAGTACACAATTTTGTTAATAACTACATTACTCTATTTTTATAGAGTCTAATATAAAAAATAATAAATACACTATTTTATTAAATTACAAAACATCACAAAAAGAAACAATCATTAAAAACAAAAATAAAAAATTGATGACTAATAAAAAAAAAATATATTAAATATTTAAAATTCTTACAAGAGTTAATAACTACAATAATTTTATTAGTTGATCAATTTTCATAAATAATTTAAGTTTCATTTACAAATTAATAAAATACAATTACACTTAAAATTTTAATCCAAAAATCATATGTTACAAAAATCTTATTATTATATATTTCAGAAGAGTTAATCACAACTAAAAACAATTATCACTTTTTATATAATTCAATCTTTTTTTTGCCTTACACCTAAAAAATTAATATTTATGTGTTAATAACTACACTATTTCTTCTTTTTTTAGAGTCTAATATCTAAAAATATAATACCTACATTTTTTTTTTTAAATGAAAAAACAGTTAGCACAAAAATATACCGTTCATTCAAAAATAAAATTAAAAAACTGATGGTAACAAAATAATTATATTAAATATATAAAATTTTGACAAAATTTAATAACTTCAATAATTTCATTAGTTGATCAATTTTTGTAATTAATTTGAACTTTATTTACAAATTAATAAAATAAAATAAAAATCATAAAATAAAAATATTTTGATTTCTAAATATTTAAAAATATTCATGCAATTAAACTTTTTAATAGAAAATCATCTTATTATTTGATCCAATTTTAAAATTATAAAATTATAATATATAATTTAATAATACAATATACACTTCCTAAATACCATAAAATATTCCTAATACATACAAATAACAAACTTACTTTAAACTAAAAAAATAGCCATAAAATTCAAAACAATTAACATATTTTAGTCCAACAAAAAAAATAATTGAATAATGTTAAAATAATTTTAAAATTTCTTTTTTTATTTAAATAAAATCTTGAAACTACCTCAATACCATTGTACAATATAGATCATATACAAAACAATTAAAAATATTTAAATGAACTGTCTATATATTTGATGAAAACAGCAAAATATTATCAATTATAATATTCAAATAAATACAAAAATAATTTAAAAAAATATTTATACGTCCACGCAACGCGCGGGTTACCATCTAGTTTAACTTTAAAATAATACGTTTAGAGATAGCACGTGGGTTATGAGATTTTTATTTATTTTTTTAAAAGTTGTGAGACGTGAAATTCACGTCGTAACATTTAAATTTAAATAATAAAAAAATTAAAAGGGGAATGGCATAAAGAAAAGGGAAGGTTGAAAATTTCAAAATTTTGCTTGTGAAGTGTTATTCACATCGCAAGGTTTAAGAGGGAAAAATATATGACAGTGAAATGATGGGGTATAGGATGTGCAGGTTGGGACTGACAAAAGTTTTGAACGTTGCAATTTAGTGACGTGTTTTTCACTTCGCAAATTAGCGACGTGATTGTCACTTCGCAAATTGGAAATTTAAAAGATATCTGTTGGGCGTTGCGACATGAATCTCACTTCGCAAGGTTGCGACGTGAAAGTAAGATTCATGTCGCTAGGTTAGGCTTTTAAATCAGCACGCGCTTATGTTTCTCAGGCCACTCAGATTACATGCATTTAATCTTATCCTTTCCCATTCTCCTCTCTCCATTTCCAATATCATTTCCCTTTTACTCTCTTCCTGTTTCTAATCTTCTCTAACATTTTCCCAACCTTCATTCATTTTTCGCATCTCCAAACTTAAGGTATGTCTATCATTTTTTTTTCTTCTACTGTTTTTAAGTATTTCGGGTCACACATAATAGATTATGATTTAATTTATTTTCAATCTTTTTATGTCAAAATGTTAAAGTTTAGAAGATTGAAAGAGATATTTGAACAAGAAATTGAAGAAATAATATTGGAACAAGAAGAGTGAATGAGATTGAAGAAGAGGTATTTTTGTCATTATTTTTTTTCTTCTGAATTTATTATTGGGTTGTTGTTTTTTTAAACATTATGGTTTTTTGGTTAAATATGTGTATTGTAATATATATTTAAAACAAAAATGTATTATTCAATTTTTTTTAATATATTTATATAAAACAAAAATATATGATTTTTTTATTAAAAAAGAAATATATTTATTTATAAATAAATATTTATTTATTAAAACATATTTTATTTATTAAATAAAACAGATTATATAAAAAAACAAACTATAATTAAAAATTTAAATTATAATTTTAAATTATAAATAAAAACGTGTTCCAAAAAATCAATCAGTTTTTTTTAATTATTTAGCCACGTGAAATTCACGTCGCAACTTGCCAAGTGAAATTCACGTCGCAACTTACCACGTGAAATTCACGTGGCAAGCTTCTTACACACACACACGCACACCTGTCATCTTCTCTGCTACAGTTTCTATGACTGCAACTCAATTTTATTTGTTGTGTCGTGAAAATCACGTGGTAAAGTTGCGACGTGATTTTCACGTGGCAACAGAGTTGCCACACGTGCTCCTGCCATGTGAATAGTCACGTCGCTAATCCCAGTTTGTGATGTGATTTTTCATGTTGTGAAGTGAATTTCACGTGACAAAATCCAGTTTTTTTATAGTGAATATGCATTTTTGTAAAAACATACATATTTTTAACTACACGAACCCAAATCATATAAATATTTAAATGAATTTCGTTAATCATAAAATAAAGTGCATTAGATATTCAAGTCATGTTACACAAAGTATAACTTAAAGAATATATTATAATTGTTGTAATTATTAATGAATAAAGAGATTACTTAAATACATAATCATTGTTGTATTTTATAAAAAAAAAAACTTTCAATTACTTGAAGGAATTTAGACCTATAGCATTAATAGGTTGCTTACACAAAATTTTGTCTAAGATCCTAGCAGCAAGATTAAGGTGTGTTATTGGGAAACTGGTATCATCGTCTCAGATAACATTTGTTCCAGGAAGACAATTACTTGATGGTGTTTTAGTGGCAAATGAAGTTCATGACTATGTTAAAAAGAAAAAGAAAAAAGGTTTTATGTTTAAGGTAGATTTTTCACAAGCATATGATTGTGTAAGTTGGAGTTTCCATTTTAAGGTGCTAGAAGATATGCACTTTAGTCCTAAATGGCAAGGTTGGATTAGGGGTTTAATTTGCAAAAGCTATGGTTCAGTTCTTGTGAATGGAAGTTCTTCCAAGGATTTCAAGATTCATAGGGGCCTTAAACAAGGTGACCCTTTATCTCCATTCCTTTTTGTTCTGATCACAGAAAGTCAGGCCTTACTATTTAAGAAAGCTGAGAATTGTGGTTTGTTGAGAGGTTTGAAGATTGAAGGTGATACAACTATTTCTTTACTACAATTTCCTGATGATGTCCTGATCTTGTGTGATGAATCCTGGTCTAATATTTGGGCAATAAAATCTGCCCTAAGAGGTTTAGAAGTATTGTCTGGCTTAAAGGTTAACTATAGCAAAAGCAAGATTATGGGATTAGGATTAGAGGATAACTTAATTGAAGCAGCTTCTACATTCTTGACCTATAAAGTGGGACAGTTTCCTTTTAAATTTTTAGGGTTGTCAGTTGGGGGTAGACATAAAACACTTGAATTTTGGAAACCTGTCATCTCATCAATCAAAACTCGTTTGGCTTCTTGAAGGGGTAGGATGCTATCTATAGGAGGGCGTGTTACATTGATAAACTCAATTATAACCAACATACCAATCCATTATCTATCTTTCTTTTTAGCACCAGTTAAAGTGTTGAAGGAAATCAAAGCAATTTAGAGGAAATTTTTATGGGCAGGTGATGGGGACAAGAAAAGCATCGCTTGGGTGAAATGGTCTCTAGTTTGTAACTCAAGAAAGCAAGGTGGTTTAGGAATTAAAGATGTATCCGGCCATATTCAACAGGGCCCTTGTGGCAAAGTGGCTTTGGAGAATAATTCATGAACCAGAAGCAGTATGGAAGGGAATCATTAAGGCTAGGTATGGTGGTGATTTTCACAGTCTTTTTCTAAAACAAACTGAGAACACACCAAAACAGTGGTCAAGATGGTGGAATGATCTTGTTGGTCTAGCGAGGCCTACAAATGAGCAGGGAATGTTCAACCAGTTAATATGGAAAGTGGGTAATAGAGGAAACAATCTATTCTGGAACTCTAGATGGATTGGTGGCAATGCACTTAAAGTTCAATATCCAGTTTTATTCAATTCATCCCCAAATAAGAACATTCTAATCAAGGACTGTGGCGATTGGATTGATGACATTTGGACTTGGGAACTAATAGGAAACACTACAAGAAAAATAGTGTTTTGCCACACATTGATTGCGGCAGTTCCATAAAAACCATCGTCATTTGTAAGTTACCGCGGTTGCCACGACGGTTTTAGACAACAGTCGTTAAATTTTTTAAAAATTTAAAACACATTACGACGGTTTTGGATAACAGCCGTTAAATTTTTTAAAAATTTAAAACATATTACGACGGTTTTGGATAACTGCAGTTAAATTTGTAAAAAAATTAATTTTATATATTATATTAATAATTTTTTATTTAATTATTTTTAACTATAAATTAAAAAAAAAACTATAAATTATAAATAAAACTTAAATTATAAAATAAAATTTAGAAATTAATAACATAAAATCAAGGAAGTAAGAAGGCATGGAACAATATTCAACATACTTCACTCATATCCCCTAAACAGCGCATCACCTTCTCCTTTTCACTGTAACGCCCCAATTTGTTTAATTGTATTTATTTATTTCATTTATGTGAATTTTGTGAAATGTGTAAATTTATTGTATTTTACCTGCTAATTGAGCTAATTGGTTAATTTCCTTGATAGGTAAAATATTTGCAATAATTTATAATTTCTTTTCAACTTTTATTTCCCGAAATATATTTCATCATTGTTTATGTTTTGTCGCGTTTTGAGAGCGTTTGCGAGATATTTGAGAGTAGGGGTATTTTGGTCATTTTGAGGGGTTAGAAATTATGGTTTTTATTAAAATAGAAACTTTGAGAGAAAAAGAGAGAAAAGAGAAAGGAAAGAAGGAAAAGAAGAGGAAAGAAAGGGAGAAGAGGAAAAGAGAGGAAAATCGAGAATTCATCTGTTTCAAGCGCGATTAATCGGGTAAGGGTGAGAAGTTTCAATTATATCTTGCTTGTGTATGTATATGTGTTGTTTGTTGTAATTGTTTTGGTTGTTTCACAACTTTTTCCTCATTGATAAATTGTTGAACAAATAATAGAAATCGACGTTTTCATGGTCGGAAATCATGTTTTAATGTTCCTAATTGCTGAGACATGTTAGGTAGATGTTGTTGTGCATTTAATTGGTAGTATACTGATGTTTAGATGAGATTTGGGGAGGATTGGAGCTGAAATTCGTAACAAAATTATGCAGGAAAAATTCTGGTTTTCCACTGCCCATACGCGTATCACTCAAGGCAATATGCGTATTGGTTAAGGCAATACGCGTATGGCAATGAAGGAATGAGGGCAGTACGCGTATGGAGTTCCATATTCTCGGTCATCTGCTCATTTGCGTAATGGTACGTGTAAGGAGTTGGGCAATACGCGTATGAAGCAAGACAATACGCGTATTGAATTTTAGTGGACTTTTTGGGGAAAAATCAGTCTCTGCCCATACACGTATCACTTTGAGAAATATGCGTATGGGATGGGCGAGTGAGCAAGGCAATATGCGTATGGCTCAGGGCATTACGCGTATGGCCAACACGATTGCAGAACTTTGTCATTTCGCGATTCCGTTTCTTTTTTATTCCATAACTTGTGTTCCGATTATCCGTTTTGAACGTTCTTGGTATCGTTGGAAAGCTATTAAGATGTTCTTTCTTATTAAAATGGTTTTGAGATTGTTGGTCGATTTAATTATGTTGGGAATTTGGAAACGTGTCGTTTTGTCGACTTTTACCATTTTAATGGTGTGTATTTGGTGTGTTAACATGCAATATGCTTTTGATATGTATCGTATGACTTGTGTGATGGTATATGATGTGAATGCATGTGATGAAATGTTGCGATGATGGTTTGTGGCCTAAGGGCGAGAAAACGCATTGTGTTGTGTTTGATTGCAATGCATGATTAATGATGTTGTTGTGCGGTAAAATACATTGTTTAATTGAATATCAATGTATGTTGTTATGATGTGTTGTGGGATTGTTATAGTTTGTGGATTATGGTGAAATGCATTGTTTATGTGAAATACAATGTGTGTTATTTGGTGGCCTTAGGGCAAGTAAATGCATTGTTTGAATTGGTTTTCAATGCATGAATAATGATGATGAGATAAATCATATTGTTGATTTGTGATGATGCATTTGATAGTCATGAGTTCTTGTATGTCAAGCATCATGATATGCATCTTGTGATGTCGTGTGCCCTAGTGGGTGTGAGCGACGAAATGATTCCAGAGGGAATCCGCTATAACATCGTGTGCCTTATACAAAGAGGACCTAAAGCGATGATTATAGATGATCGTGTGCCTTATACAAAGAGGACCTAAAGCGATAAGATCGTGTGCCTTATACAAAGAGGACCTAAAGCGATCCGTAAACATCGTGTGCCTTATACAAAGAGGACCTAAAGCGACGGGGAACATCGTTTGCCCGACGTGGTGTTACATGAGTAATCCTAAGTAACAAGCGATGATTCCAATAGTTCCTGAGTGAACTGGTGATGAGAAATGATGGATGGATGGTACCGCATTTGCATAGAGTCGTTGTGTCGGTCTCTTTGCATTTGCATAAATCATGAATGGATTGATTATGTGTGGAAAATCATGAATGGATTGATTATGTGTGGAAAATCATGAATGGATTGATTATGTGTGGAAAATCATGAATGGGTTGATTATGTGTGGAAAATCATGAATGGATTGATTATGTGTGAGAATTGTGAATTGATTGAATATGTGTTGAGATTTATGTTTAAATTGGTGAATTGATGTGCATATGTGATAAATGCATTGGTTGTGGATAATATGTTTTATGCATAAACATATGATATGTGATGTGGTGGGGTGTTTCCATATGTTATAGCTTTGGTATGCCTTATGTGTGAATATGTTGGTAGAATTGATATATGCTATGTTGTTAGATTGTTAGAAATATGTTAGGTATCTGTGGTTTGCTATATTGATTGGTATGTGATGCGTGTGGTGAGAATAATTATGCAAGTGAATTTTTATGTGTTTGCATATTATTATGCAATCTTGATTTAGTTGTTATTTCTCACCCTTCTGATGTGGTTTGTTGATCTATGAGGAAATTGCAGATTAGTAGTCTTGGAGGCTTTTGTGAAGATTAGTCCTCCGTCCTTTGTCAGTCTGTCTGCTCTGATATGTAGCACGGGAGTCGGGGAACGCTGTTGTTATATGTATACATTTGTTGAATATATTTTGTATTACCTTTGTATGAATATTTTGACGTTATAAAATGATTTATTTTGTAAAACAAGTCAGTTATGGATCTTTCCGCTTTATTCCATAATTGAACTTTCCTTTCATTGGAAAAAGTTTCCCTTACAGGTTTATTCCATTTTGTGTTATGTATCAAAATTTAGGAGCAGGGATTGTGTTTTTCTTTCCTTAATTATGGCATCCTGTTTTTGTCGGAAAAATAAATTTTTACTTACTCTGATTTATTTATGTATTATTTATTCGCGATGAGAATTGGGGTGTTACAATAGTGGTATCAGAGCAGGTCGGTCCGTACGGCCAAGTTGTTGAGTCAGTTGGTGTAACAGTTGAATACTGTCGATGTTATTTGTTCCTTAGTGCGTGATATGTGTGTGGAACACTGTCAGTGCTTTCTGGTTTTCTAATCCTTTGTCTGCAGGAGTTAGAATGAGATAAGTGGGGGAGAAGTTGGTACTTCTCCATGTTGCTTCAGGGGTGGAGCACTGGCTCAGTGTGTTGTGAATTACAAGATTGTAAGTGTTGTTTGGACAGTGTGGTTCCCGGTTCCAGAAGGGATGCGGGGGTAAGGTTTATGTCAACTAAGGATTTGTGCCTTAGGTAGTTTTGTGCACAGGATGTAAGGAATGCTATTATAGTTTTGTAAAGATGGTTTATGCCCCATCATGATTGTCGGCTGTCTATTGACAAATTGAGGAACTGATCACCATTAATCTCTTATTGATAGTAGACAAAATTATGTTGGATGGGATAGATGTGTCTTTCCGGCTTTGATAGTGTGTGGAATGAATTGTTTGGAATTAAGGAAATGGTTACAGGTTGTTTTGTTGAGTCGATGAAGATTCTTATATCGGAAGATGAGGCGGATTTGAGGTTTCCGTATATTGGTTCAGTTGGAAAGTCATTGAGAGAGAATGATTGGGTATCGTTAATGGTTGTTCTCAGAGAGTAGAGTGTGAACTCAAATTTGACGGAGGAGAAGATTTGAGGTTTGGATTTGCTAAGTAAGTAGAAGAACTTTTAGAAAGTGAAACTCAGATTGAAATAGCAGTTGGAAGATTTACTGGAAAGGAGAATGGTGAGGCCAAGTGTGTCATCTGGGAGAGCTTCAGTATTGTTAGTAACAAAAAGGAAGGATGATTGAACGGAATAACAAGCATGTGGTGTATGATGGTATTGAGTCTATGGAAAGCAAAACTTAGAGTTCTGGTGAGGTTTGACGTCTTGGGAATTTTGGAGCATTAATGGAAATTTTGAGAAAACCCTTAGGTGAGGACGTAATATTGATATTAAGAGTTCCTTTTGGTTGGTGGTTGCTACATGTTGGGATTTATGGAATTTGGACTGTTAAGAGAAGAAATTATGTATGGATTACTAACAGTTGAATAAGGTAACGATCGAGAACAAGTGTCCACTTTCATGAATAGATAACTGGAATGGTTTGGTTGAGTTTGAGGGAAATTACAATTGTTTGGGATGTTTGATGAGAGTGGTGAATTTTGTGAGTTGAGGCTGTGATCGATTCAATGTGACTGGTTATGGTCGTTATCATCGGAAGAGGTTGTTATGTACTAGGTTAAGCTTGTGTGTGAGTAACCAGTTACCCAGTGAAATTTTTTTGCAAAAGCTTTAAGAATTTATATCTTTTGCAATTTGGTTGGGCCTTACAACGTACAGTGATGTTATTTGGTGTTAGTAATGCGTCTGTAATGTTTATGGAGTAGATGAATCGTATCTTCCATATTTATTTGGATGAGTTCGTGGTGGTTTTGATTGAGGATATTCGGATCTGTTCTAAACTTAGAGGAAGAACAGGTAGAGTGTTTGAGAATTGAATTACAAGTGTGGAAAAGAGACGAAGTTTTTTTTGCTAAGTTATTCGAGTGAGAATTTTGGTTGAAAAAGGTTAGTTTTCTTGGATATGTTATTTCAGATGAGAATATTGTTATGGATCCATCAGAAGTAGATGCATTTCTACAATGAGAGTCTTTGAAGTTGGTTAAAGAGATTAGATCTTTTGGGCTTAGTTGGTTGTTACTACAGGTTATGGAAGACTTTGCTAAGTCCGTACTTCTGTTATCTCAGTTGACTTACAAAGGGTGAGTCATTTGTTTAGGATGTTCATTGTGAGGAAAGTTTCAGAGAGCTGAAGTAGAAGTTGTCTACGGTTTCAGTTTTGATTCTGTGTGATCCTAATAAACCGTTTGTGAGGTATTGGGATGCGTCTTTGATGAGTTTAGTCTGTGTGTTAATGCAAGAGGGTGAAGTCGTGGCTTATGCTTTACGACATTTGAGGATTCATAAAAGGATCTATACTATTCCGGATTTGGAATTGGTTGCGGTTGTAATTGTGTTGGAATATTGGGAGGTATTATCTTTATGGTTTGAGGTTCGAAGTGTTTAGTAATCACAAGAGTCTAGAGTACTTGTTTGGTCTGGAGGAATATAGTATGAGACAACGAGGATGGTTAGAATTCGTGACGAGTTATCAAATTGGGCTTGGATTACCCTTCGGGAAAAGCTAAGGTTGTGCCGGATGAGTTAAGTCGAAAGTTTTTACGTATGTCTATTTTAATGGTCAGAGGATTAGAATTATTTGAGCAGTTCAGAGACTTGTGTCTGGTGTGTGAGATAACACAGGAGAGTGTGAGGTTGGGTATATTAAAGTGAACAGTGATTTTTGGTGAATATGAGAAAGAGTTAGACTTTGGACGTGAGATTGGTAGACTTGATAGTTTCGAGTAATCAGAGTGCGCAGCGGAAGCGTGATGTGGCACATTTTGTGTATGCGTGTGTGACTTGTAAGAATTCATTGGTTGGACATTGGGAAAATGTAGGAGTGATGAGACCATTTGACATTCAGAATGGAAAGGTTAAGTGAAAGGTTTAAATGTTATTCATGGGCTATTATGTAGATGGGTGTTTTGGTTATATGTTCGATTGGTGAATCGTAGCCTTGTTGTAATATTGTTGTGTGACAAGGATGTTTGGTATTCTGGTTTTGACGAGGTTGTTGAAGCGATGTTGGGTTGTGGAACTTTATGTTCTTGTTTGTGTTGTTGCCTCATTTCCATCGTGATGGTCCGAGTGCGAGTGGCTAATTCCTTGTGGTGAATTAGAGGAGTGTTACCTACGGTGATGGTAACGATCTTGTTGTGTTTCGGTTCAAGAGTGAACATGTGTGTTCGTAACTTGGGTATTCTTTGAGTTGTGAGTTGGTCGTCAAGTGCATTGTATGGGCTTTGCATCTTGTCGTTTTAGTCGTCGTAGTTGTTGTGTCGTTGTTGTAGTTGTGGTTAGCAAGGTGATTTGTCAGTTTGTGTTATTCGTGGTGCGTCTTTGGGTGGCATGTCGGTTTGTTAGTCGGATATGGGAGTCGTATCCGGAGTTGTTCGTATCGGTTATATTTTCGAGGATGAAAATGTCTAAGTGGGGGAGAGTTGTAACGCCCCGATTTGTTTAATTGTATTTATTTATTTCATTTATGTGAATTTTGTGAAATGTGTGAATTTATTGTATTTTACCTGCTAATTGAGCTAATTGGTTAATTTCCCTAATAGGTAAAATATTTGCAATAATTTATAATTTCTTTTCAACTTTTATTTCCCGAAATATATTTCATCATTGTTTATGTTTTGTCGCGTTTTGAGAGCGTTTGCGAGATATTTGAGAGTAGGGGTATTTTGATCATTTTGAGGGGTTAGAAATTATGGTTTTTATTAAAATAGAAACTTTGAGAGAAAAAGAGAGAAAAGAGAAAGGAAAGAAGGAAAAGAAGAGGAAAGAAAGGGAGAAGAGGAAAAGAGAGGAAAATCGAGAATTCATCTGTTTCAAGCGCGATTAATTGGGTAAGGGTGAGAAGTTTCAATTATATATTGCTTGTGTATGTATATGTGTTATTTGTTGTAATTGTTTTGGTTGTTTCACAACTTTTTCCTCATTGATAAATTGTTGAACAAATAATAGAAATCGACGTTTTCACGGTCGAAAATCATGTTTTAATGTTCCTAATTGCTGAGACATGTTAGGTAGATGTTGTTATGCATTTAATTGGTAGTATACTGATGTTTAGATGAGATTTGGGGAGGATTGGAGTGGAAATTCGTAACAAAATTATGCAGGAAAAATTCTGGTTTTCCACTGCCCATACGCGTATCACTCAAGGCAATACGCGTATTGGTTAAGGTAATACGCGTATGGCAATGAAGGAATGAGGGCAATACGCGTATGGAGTTCCATTTTCTCGGCCATCTGCTCATTTGCGTAACGGTACACGTAAGGAGTTGGGCAATACGCGTATGAAGCAAGGCAATACGCGAATTGGATTTTTGTGGACTTTTTGGGGAAAAATCAGTCTCTACCCATACGCGTATCACTTTGGGCAATACGCGTATGTGATGGACGAGTGAGCAAGGCAATACGTGTATGGCTCAGGGCATTACGCGTATGGCCAGCACGATTGCAGAACTTTGTCATTTCGCGATTCCGTTTCTTTTTTATTCCATAACTTGTGTTCCGATTATCCGTTTTGAATGTTCTTGGTATCGTTGGAAAGCTATTGAGATGTTCTTTCTTATTAAAATGGTTTTGAGATTGTTGGCCGATTTAATTATGTCAGGAATTTGGAAACGTGTCGTTTTGTCGACTTTTACCGTTTTAATGATGTGTATTTGGTGTGTTAACATGCAATATGCTTTTGATATGTATCATATGACTTGTGTGATGGTATATGATGTGAATGTATGTGATGAAATGTTGCGATGATAGTTTGTGGCCTAAGGGCAAGAAAATGCATTGTGTTGTGTTTGATTGCAATGCATGATTAATAATGTTGTTGTGCGGTAAAATACATTGTTTAATTGAATATCAATGTATGTTGTTATGATGTGTTGTGGGATTGTTATAGTTTGTGGATTATGGTGAAATGCATTGTTTATGTGAAATACAATGTTTGTTATTTGGTGACCTTAGGGCAAGTAAATGCATTGTTTGAATTGGTTTTCAATGCATGAATAATGATGAAGAGATAAATCATATTGTTGATTTGTGAAGATGCATTTGATTGTCATGAGTTCTAGTATGTCAAGCATCATGATATGCATCTTGTGATGTCCTGTGCCCTAGTGGGTGTGAGCGACGAAACGATTCCAGAGGGAATCCGCTATAACATCGTGTGCCTTATACAAAGAGGACTAAAGTGATGATTATAGATGATCGTGTGCCTTATACAAAGAGGACCTAAAGTGATCGGATCATGTGCCTTATACAAAGAGGACCTAAAGAGATCCGTAAACGTCGTGTGCCTTATACAAAGAGGACCTAAAGCGACGGGGAACATCGTTTGCCCGACGGGGTGTTACATGAGTAATCCTAAGTAACAAGCGATAATTCCAATAGTTCCTGAGTGAACTGGTGATGAGAAATGATGGATGGATGGTACCAGATTTGCATTGAGTCGTTGTGTCGGTCTCTTTGCATTTGCATAAATCATGAATGGATTGATTATGTGTGGAAAATCATGAATGGATTGATTATGTGTGGAAAATCATGAATGGATTGATTATGTGTGAGAATTGTGAATTGATTGAATATGTGTTGAGATTTATGTTTGAATTGGTGAATTGATGTGCATATGTGATAAATGCATTGGTTGTGGATAATATGTTTTATGCATAAACATATGATATGTGATGTGGTGGGGTGTTTCCATATATTATAGCTTTGGTATGCCTTATGTGTGAATATGTTGGTAGAATTGATATATGCTATGTTGTTGGATTGTTAGAAATATGTTAGGTATCTGTGGCTTGCTATATGGATTAGTATGTGATGCGTGTGGTGAGAATAATTATGCATGTGAATTTTTATGTGTTTGCATATTATTATGCAATCTTGATTTAGTTGTTATTTCTCACCTTTCTCTGTGGTTTGTTGCTCTATGAGGCAATTGCAGATTAGTAGTCTTAGAGGCTTTTGTGAAGATTAGTCCTCCGTCCTTTGTCAGTCTGTCTGCTCTGATACGTAGCACGGGAGTCGGGGAACACTGTTGTTATATGTATGCATTTGTTGAATATATTTTGTATTACCTTTGTATGAATATTTTGACGTTATAAAACGATTTATTTTGTAAAACAAGCCAGTTATGGATCTTTCTGCTTTATTCCATAATTGAACTTTTCTTTTACTGGAAAAAGTTTCCCTTATAGGTTTATTCCATTTTGTGTTATGTATCAAAATTTAGGAGCATGGATTATGTTTTTCTTTCCTTAATTGTGGCATCCCTGTTTCTGTCGGAAAAATAAATTTTTACTTACTCTGATTTATTTATGTAGTATTTATTCGCGATGGGAATTGGGGTGTTACACTCACGATACTCACAAAATCAATGGAACCTGATGAATTCGCCATGAATGAAAGTGCGAACCTTCCCTGATCCACCTCCCCTAAATCTATCCTCCATTTCCTTCAATTTCTTTTGATTGAACCTAAATCTAAGCAACTGCTGAAACCCTAACGAATTGAGAAATTTGATGAAACGATTGTGGTGCTCAATCTTGGATCAAGACCAAAGGTGAAGTGTGTTATTCAACTCCCCCTATCTCGTGGTATCAAGAAAAAGGTGAGAGATGGTGGCGACCTACCTCTTCGGAAGTGAGCGACGATGATGATTTGCAACTTTTGAGTTAGGTTCTTGATGCCCCGTCCTGCTTTCTATTCTTCTTCTTCTCCACTCGTAGTCTGTAGGAATTGTTACTTCGTGTTGTTGTTGTTGTGCGTTGTGAGTTCTTCTGCAATCTATGTCGTTGTTATTCTATGCGTGAAACTTGTTGTGGCTTTGTGTTCTTGAACTTGTGAGGTTATTGTTCTTGTGATGTTGAGGAACGTTCAGCAGTGAGCGTTGCAAATTGTCGAGTAGTATTCTGCTCCTTACGTGAGCGATGCAGAGAGTGGAGAGGTTGATGAATTTAGTGAGGTTGATATGATGGTTAAATCTCTGTGGTGAGATTGAATTGAAGATTGAAGATGGTGAGCCATGATTTTTGAGAGCGAGGTTTGGTTGATGTGGAGAGAAAGTGAGGGTGAGTGTGAAGGTGAGATGAGAGGTCGCGAATGATGTATGTGAAAAAGAAAAATGATTGGAGATTGGTGATTCTGTTATGGAATGTTAGTTTTTCCTAAGACTTGAAGTCAGTGGTAGGAGATGTGAAGGTTAGTTAGAAGAAAAAAGTCGGTTAGGGATGGTTAGTTCAGTTTTAACAGTTAGGAGGTTATGAATTGGTTATGATGATTGATTATGACAGTTGAGGGCTTGAGAAATTCGGTTATGCTCGGGTTAGTTTTTGTTTTGAACTTTCTCTCTGATATGAATTTCTATTTCTGTTATGAATTTTCTGTTGTGGAGCTTTTTCCCTTCTGTTATTGATTTTCACTGATTGTGTTTTATACTTTCCCGCCAGTTTCTGCTCAGTGCAAGTATGCAACTAATGAGAAACTCTCTCTCTCTCTCTCTCTCTCTCTCTCTCTCTCTCTCGCTTCAAACATCCTTAGCCTTTATCATGTAATCTGGGCAGGAGTCAGACTTAATCCAGACTATAGCCTTACTTATGTAATAATCGGCAGTATCCTCAAGCATCTACATCTCAAAATCCCAAAATCTTATGGTTCAATCGTCTCTGCACAAGCTCTCTCAGCATGGATTCATGATGCTTATCTCTTACAGCAGACAAAATCGTCAATCTAATGTAACCCACTTCTGCATATAGGCCCCACCTTGATCTAAATAAATGGTTTTCCTTTCCGTCATGGCTGGAACGATGAATGAGAACAATACATGTAGGTGTGGATGGTTGTGATGAGTTCAAAAGGTATGGTACCAAAATTGTATATGTCATTTTTGGTTGTTAACTTGTTTGAAGAAATACATGCCGAAATGATGACGTGACTGAATCCATAACAAGCTTTGATTGTTGACTTGACAAGTAAATTAATGCAGGAAAATAGTGAATAACTATGGTGCAGAGTAAAGAGAAGAATTCAAGTCAGTGATCCGGGTGACCTCCGATTTTTGTAATCATCTCAATGTGTGCACACAATGCCCGATGTTTATCATAGAAATTTCTTGTATGGAATATCATTTCGAGACAAGATCAATCTCCACGATAAGATGTTTGCAGCGACGTCGAGAGGACCATGGTGTTTACAACAAAAACAGGCAGGGACATATGCTTGACTTTCTTGTTGCTTATGTTTTCTAATAGTTTTCTTTTTATGTTTTGCAGTTCACAATTTGCAACCAAATTAATGTGTTTCTGATGCAGGTACTATTTCTGTCACGTATTATAACTATTGTTAGAGTACTAGGTTTCTTATTGTTTTAGTAGCCTTGTCGTGAATATTATTCGGTTGGACATGTATTAGTTATCCTTCTAGTATTTGACCAGATGATTCATATAAATAGGTATAATTAGGTTACTAACTTTACATTTATAATATCATCACAATAGTTCCTACAACTTCAAAGAGACATGACATATGAAGAGAAGCAAAAACTTAGCACACATCTTCAGAATCTACCTTCTGATAAACTAGATGCTATTGTACAGATCATGAAGAAACAAAATTAAGCACTTTCCCAACATGATGATGAAATTGAAGTGGACATTGATAGTGTGGAAGAGACTCTTTGGGAGCTTGATATATTTGTTACCAACTATAAGAAAAGTTTGAGCAAATACAAGAGGAAGGTTGAACTTGCTATTCAAGCTAGAGCAGAGGCTGAGAAAATGGCCCAATAGAGGGTAAAATATCAATTTCAACTTTTTAATATCCCACGTCTTCTTTGGTAAACAATTGTTAGTAATTAAATTCATTTAATGCTTCCTGTAGAGTCAAGCACAACACAATATTATTGAGGTCCCGAGAGAAAGACAAACAGGTATGTCAGATTGTTAACTACTATTTTTTATTTTTATTTATTTATTTATTTTTATCTCTTCTCTTCTTTTCATCAATTAAATTAATTGAAATATTTTGTCTACTTGTTTCTGAGCAGAGGAAAGAAATGCTCCCCGGTCCTTGCCCGTGCAAGGGGAAATTCAAGTGGATAATAGGAGTAAGACAAGTAGCTCAAGCAGTGATTCTGGCTCTTCATCAAGTGGTATATTAATGAATTATTTCCTAGATGTTTGTCCCATATTCATGGTTCTGGAAGGTCACCTTGGCTAATTCAATTATTCAAGTGTAATGTCTGATATTTACTTGCTTTTGCAGATTCTGATAGTGACATCTCCTCAACGTCTAGGTCTGATGCAAGGTCACCGTGAACCTGAATATTTCCCGTGAGGTAAAATTACAAACTCCACATTTTTAGCTTGTTATATGTTTTTGATTTCTTGTATATTTTCTGTTTTGAATTGTCTGTGCTTGTCTTTTGATTTCATAGAGGTATATACACGTGATCTTTCAAGATGACTTCTTTTAACTTCGATTCATGATTGTGTTGTTCATTAATGAGTAGTACGGTTGACCATGAGATGTGTGGTTGACTGCATTTCTGTTTACTTAGCCACTTAATTTGAATGACCAGTTTACATATTGGAAATTTAAGATATTCATGTGATACAGGTCTAATGATTGAGATTGACATTTCTACTTTTATGGCTTGTGACCAATGTTGCGCTTTTAGATCTTTTTTCAACTCCATGTTGTGCAGTTTTATCAGAATTAGAGAATATTTGATGCTAGCCTCTATTAAATTTGATGGTATTCATTTTGACTTCCTTTCTCAGTTGTTCACTATAAGTGTAGCTAATGTTAGCACAAATAACATCCACCTGAAACATCTTGAAGTATATTCAAGCTTCTAACTTAATAAATTCTTATATGTGTCTTATTTTATTTTATGTTAGGAACAACAAGTTAATGGAGTGCGTGGAGGAACTTGGAATGATAAAGTATGTGGCAAAGTCTGCATCTACAGTGTTTTATTGTGACTTGAAACTCGGTATTGCTGAGAAATGTTTTCCAAGTTTATATAATTCAATTGTCAACAGGTTTTTTTATGTGGTTTTTGGTGCAACAGGCTTTAGATAAAATTTGTTTTGAGAGTTTAACTGATAAAAGCAACCTGGATACCCAGCCAGAACTTTTCATTAGGCTTGTGCCTGACAAAGCTAACAAGACATTGTCCATCATAGACAGTGGCATTGGAATGACCAAAGCAGGTAATGTCTTAATTTCATGTTTTTAAAAGATTAAGTGCTTGTTTGAATTGAGGTGAATCTGGTGAAATTATGGTGTTATGATCTTCAAAGTTTAAACTGTAGTTTTTGTTAAAGTATGGTGACACATTTTGATTCTATCAAACTTAATGTAATTCAAAATATGCATTCAAAGATTATTTATTTGGAATTTGGAACCTATTTCTAAAAGCTCATATGCGGGTCCTTTTTTTCAGATTTGGTGAACAACTTGGGTACTATTGCGAGGTCCGAAACAAAGGAGTTCATGGAGGCTTTGCAGGCATTTGATGTTGCTGTTGCGTTGAATGCTCACTGAGCATCACCATTTTATTGTTACTTGACAAATATTTCTGTCATCATTCACTATATTTTGATGTGTTGTTTTTCATTTTTAATTTGTTTTTTTAGCAGATATTTCCGTATCATTTTTATTTTTTATTTTGTTTTTTTATAATAATACAAAAAAATTAAGTGCAGATTTTTTTTTTAAATATTTGCAACTTGTGGCTGTTCAAACCGCCACAATATACCTTAGATTTTATTTTAAAAATATTTGTAACTTGCGGCGGTTCAAACCGCCACAATATACCTTCGCAATCAACAATGAAAACAAAAGTCATTAAGCAAGTTAAGACGGTTGGAAACCGTCACAATATGGAGATTACGTCAGTTAGCTACCCGTCGTGAAAATAACGACGATTTGTTCGACAACTTTCACAACCGTCGCAATACGGCCTCGCGACGCACGTTTTCGCGACAGCACTGAAACCGTCATAACTTACAAATTGGGACGGTTCTAACCGTAGTAATCTGCCAAAATGAACCGTCGCAATTTGTCAATTTTCTTGTAGTGAAAGAATGTCATTTTGACTGATGAAGATGGTGATTCTGGTGCAGAACTGAAGCAGATAATAGAGGAGGTCACTGTCGACTTGCAAATTGAAGATGTGGTTATATGGCCTAGGAAAATAGACAACAACTTTAGTGTTAAGAACTGCTACATGGCATTGAATCAAAAGAAGGAGGAGGAGAACATGGGAAACAACTTGAGGGAAGCCTTGAATTGCATGTGGAATATTAAGATGCCTTTAAAGGTCGTGCTTTTTGGTTGGAGACTATTTCTAAATAGGCTACCAACTCGTAAAAATCTTATCAAAAGAGGCATAGTCAATGATCAACACCAAATATCACGTGTCTTTTGTTTTCAGGAGATAGTAGATATAACCCATATCATTCTAAGCTGTGATAAAATCAAACTAGTTTGGAGGGAAATTGAAACGTGGCTGAGAGTCAAACTGCCTAGAGGAATCAACTGCATTGAAGTGTTTTTAGGATGGACCAAAACTATTGAGATTGGAACAACATTAACATATACTTGGATGGTATCGTGCTGGTGCATATGGATGGACCAAAAATATTTCAGGAGATTATGATGTACACTTGGAGATGGAAAAAGCTGAACAAGAAGAAGGAATTTGTTGGTAACTATTATGAGTGGCATAAAATGCCCTTGAACCTATATAGATAATCATTTTATTTTGGTTGGAAGAGGGATTTGGATCATATTCCTAGCATTGATGTTGTTGATTTTCATATGGTAGGAGATTAGGTTGAATATGGAAATGTAGGATACTTGTCTGATTTTCTGTATGAACCTTTCTTTTCTGCTTTTATGTATTTTGCAGATATGATTCGGACTGCAGTATTGCAGGGTTTTCCATTTGTAATTTGGTCTCATTTTTAATCTTATCAATGAAATCTGAGTATTAAAAAAATTGTTGTATTTTATAACATGACATTTTACAAGTGAGTAAATATACATTTTTAATTTCGAATAGTTAAAATATTTAGTAAAAAGTTTTAACACTTAATGAGTTGATGAAAGAATATATTTTATCAAGGTTGCAACACTTAATTAAAAGAGTTATAGTTGATGAAATAATGTGTATTTTTAAGGGTTGCTACACTTAGTGGGAAGAGTTGAAATATTTGGTAGAGTTCTTTTGCAAAATAACAAAAAATGTAAAATAGAAAAATCTAAATTAATCTGGATTTATAAAAAAATGGAAGAAAACAATTAAGAGTTGTTTTGGTCTAGCTTTGAAATATGTGTAATGTGATGAGGGATGAGTCTGAATTCCATTTTCCAATTTTTATTTTTCCCTTTACATATTCTATTTAACATATTTTTTTCAGTTTTGTTTACGGTCGGATTTTAAAATTTGAATTTTAAGAGCATTATTAAAATTTGAACTTGGTAGATGAACATATAGATAATTGATAGATAAACTAAGATGTATGAACCTAATATTGACAACTCTATTTTTGTCAACACGCTTTTTCTATAATTTTAACGCATATCACTTTACGTTCAAAAATCAAGTCGCGTTTATAATTTGTTGACCAAAATTAAAAGAAGATAATTGCTCCATTGTATTAACTTTTGATATTCTGCTCACATTGTAAAAGAGAAGAAGAAGCTAAATATACACGCCTAACTTCTAACTAAGCAACAAATTTACAGTTATATTTACCAACGGTAAAACAAACTAATAAAATACAGAAGAAGCCAAATGGGCCAGGGAAAAAAAGCATGCCCAATAACAGAAGGTGGTCTGTGTATGTTACAAAGTCCAAGCTTGGAAATGCTAGTAAGTAATGTAGGAGCATGGCTTGGTGAATAAGTCTTCCAGTTGATTAGCACTTGAAACAAGCAAAAGATGGATCAGTTTGGAATTGATCTTTTCACGAATTACATGACAATCAAGTTCAATGTGTTTAGTCCTTTCACGGAAAGAAGGATTGTGAGCCAAGTAGATAGCGGATTGAAACAGGTTGTGCAGTCATTGTAATTCAAATGTAGGAGAGGCCAGAGACCTGTATTCTTCCTCTGTAGAGGATCTAGAGACAATATGCTGCTTTTTGACTTCCATGATATCAAAGAGGAACCAATAAAGACACAAAACATGTAACAGATCTGCGAGTATCAGGGCATCTAGCCTAGTCTGAGTCAGCAAAGGTAAGAAGTTTGAGTTGAGTGGATGCTGAGAATAGAATGCCTCGAGATGGAGAGGATTTGAAGTATCTAATGAGGCGGATGGCTGCATCAAAATGAGGTGCAAGAGGTGTAGAAAGAAACTGACACTACTACGTAAAACCCCTTTAAAAACGGTTGAAAAATATATATAATAACGCGGATCAAGGCGTTGTTATGTAGAGTGTTGTGGTAAATGCGCTACTTATAATCACGACCCCGGGACCGTTGTGGTATTTTAGAAAGCACGTGTTATATCACAACGGTTATGCTTAACAACCGTTGGGATAGATAACGTAATTAATTAATTAGATGACGGTTAATCTAGACAACCGTCGTGGAAATTACACATAGTTTATTATATAAAAATGTATATTGCTTGGTTTACCATACACCTATTTAAAGAAATACAACCACTCAAATTGGCAAAGAAATATATAATCTGAAAATTAAACTATTCTTGAAAACCAATTTTAACACATCAATTTTTTTCGAATTGAATCCGTCTCATTCAGCACATTTTATGTTCTTTAACACATAATATACGACTCAATGGTCTGATTGCTTCAATGCATCGATATCTTTTATTATAGTTTACCTCATCATCGTCGCTTATCAATGCGATTGTAAATTATATCAATGAATTGAAGCAAACAGAGCATTAAACCATATATTATGTGTTAAGGAACATAAAATGTGATGAATGAGATAGATGCAATTTGAAAAACATTGATTGATATAGGTTGGTTTTCAAATACATCTTAATTTTCAGAATATAAGTGTCTATGTCAATATAAATGATTGTATTTTCATTAAAAGGTAAGTGAAACAAACAATATACATAGTATATAATAAACTAAACTTGTCAACCTGTATAAGAAATTAAAGAATAAAATATTGCTAAGTCACAAGAAGCCTTTATCTTGTGACCTAGCAATGTTTTGTTCTTATTTTGAGAACATTTGTCAACAACAACGACATACAGCAAAACAACATGAAACACAATAAAAAACATACATTATTTAAGCAGCAAAACCCTAAGTAGGACTGTAACAAATCAAGATACATTGAGTCAATAACGCACCTCTTATTGAAAATAATCGTGGAACTCTAGCAAATCAAGATATATCAAGTTCATCTAGTTTGTGAAGCAATGAAGAAGAAATATAAGGTGGATAAAGTTTATACAATAACTTCAAACTTTTTATATTTTTCTTCATTGCTTCAAAAACCATATGAAACATCACCATAGTATACGCTTGCTACCACCATATGTTTGCTACCACCATCATCGCCATGTATCTACAAGGAAACACAACAAAAATCAAACTTAACCCTAAAACATCAATAACATATTGTTTTCCACAACATCCTAAAATCAAACCCTAAAACAATAATCCTAGAAAGATGAGAGCAGGAGAACATACCATCTTCGCCGTCGTAGGAGTTTGCGCCAGACGTTGCTCTCGTCAGATATCCTTTAAGCTTCTTTTCTCCATTCACTTGTAACAGTGTTGGTTAAGATTCATGAGAGGAGAAGGTTGTGTTAGGGTTTTCTTTAGAGAGAGACAACAGTTATGAAGTGGGTCACAGATAGTTTCGTTTATATATTAAAAACGATCACTTTTCGTTACGGTTTAAAACTACAACCGTAATTATATTTTATATTTTAAAATAATAGAAAACTATATCACGACGGTTATTCATAATAACCATAGTGATATCCCTTATTTAAAAATAAATAAAAAAGAAAGGGGCGCCTTAACCTTAAATGAAAAACATTTTTACCACAGCTGAGGTTCGAACTCATGAAAGATTGATTCTATCATATCGATTATACTTACAACCGTTATTATACCCTATAAATTTTTAATTAAAAAATATAATATAAAGTTAGCGCCAAAGTTTAGAGATATCACCACGGTTTTTGGAAGAACCGTGGTGACTTGGGCATTGTTATTTGCGCGTTTTGTAGTAGTGTGACTAAGATGTTGGACATGAAAGGAAATGTCAGGCCTACTATTAGTCAAGTAAATCAAACGACCAATGAGTCTCCTATAAATTGTAGAATCAGCAAGAGGAGTGCCATCAGAAACATAAAGTTTTAGAGAGGGATCAAAGGGGGTGGTGGAGGGTTTTGAAGCAAGGTTCCCTATGTCTTATAACAATTCAAGGGCATACTGTCTTTGGTTGAAAAAAATACCAGAGGTATTTCTATCAATTTCAAAACCCAAGAAATATCTCAAAGAGCCTAAATTTTTTATTTTGAACTTTACATCCCAAGAGTGTTTGACAGAAATGATCTCTTCTATAGAATTACCAGCCATGATTAAATCATCTACATATACAAGTAGAGTAGTAAAAGTGTGATTTGTGGACTTAGTATATAGGGAATGGTCAGACTCAGAATACTTAAAGTCAGGGGAAATGAGAAAAGAAGAAAGTTTAGAGTACCTCTGCCTTCTAGCCTATTTCAGATCATAGATTGATTTGTGGAGCTTGCAAACTTGAGAAGGGGAGGAAGCTAAATAGCCAGGTGGGACTGTCATGTAAACTTCTTCCTTAAGGAGTCCATGCAAAAAGGAATTGTTGACATCTAGCTGAGCTAGATTCCAACCTTTAATAGCAGTAAGGGAAATAAGTACACGAATGGTTGTGATCTTGGCTACAGGGGAGTATGTATCAAAGAAATAAATGCCTTCAAGATGAGTATAGCCCTTGGCAACCAGTCATGCTTTGTACCTGTCAATGCAACCATCAGAGTTATACTTAATTTTATATACCCACCTACAACTAATTTAGAGTTTTCCTGGAGGCAGATTAACAATAGATAAAGTGTGATTGTCAACAAGAGCTTGTAGTTCAGCACTCATTGCTTATTTCCAATAGTCAAGTTTGTTGGCCTGGGCAAAGGTTTATGGCTCTTGTTAGGAGGATAAAGAGAAACAAAAAGTTTTATAGGAGGAGGAACAATTGTCATAGGACAAAACTGAGGATAAAGGATAAGGAAGGTTAGGGTTGGGATATATTGCAAGCAGTGATAATCTGCTAGATAGGAATGAGGATTAGAGATTCTTGTGGAATGTCTAGTGGGTAAAGGAGGGTTTTGGGTAGAGGTAGCAGGCTGTGTAGGTTCATAAACTGTAGGAAGGGTGAGTTTAGAGATAGCAGTCTGGGTTGGTTCAGAAGTGGCAGGCTAATTGTGTGGAAGGGAAAAGGGTGATTGAGACAAGTCAGGCATAAGAATAGAGGGTATATGGGAGCTAATTGGGCTGTCATGTTTAAAGGGAGGAGGAGGGGTGAGGTATTATCTTGTGGATCAATGTGTGCAATAGGGGCATAGATAAAGGTAGGAATAGGTATGTCATATAGTATTTGAATAGGATTAGGGGTGGGTGAGGGAGAGGTAGCAACAATTTTGAAAGGAAAGAAGGACTCATAGAAAATAATATTTCTGGAAAGAAAAATGTCATGACTAGATAAATATATAATATGAACCCTTTAATACCCTCTTTATATCCAAGAAGCATGGACTTTCTGGCTCTAGAATCGAATTTGGTCCTATGGGCTTGGGTGGAAGTAGCATAACACAAGCAACCAAACACCTTTAAATGCATATAAAATGGAGGGTGCTTGAAGAGAAGCTCATAGGGTATGTGGGATTTTAAGAGGGGTGATGGTAACCTATTGATTATATGAATGGCATGTTAGACACAATAATTCCACATAGACAAAGGGACATTAGAGTGGAAATGAAGAGACCTAGCCACATTTAAAATGTGTTGGTGTTTTCTATCCACCACACCATTTTGCTGTGGAGTCTCAGGGCAAGATTTTTGGTGAAGGATACCCTTGGATGAAAGGAAAGGTGCTAAGGTTAAAAACTCAGTACCATTGTCAGATCTGAGGCACTTAAGACTGATATTAAATTGGTTTTCAATAAAGGCAACAAAGTGGATAAGGCTACTTTTGGTTTGATATTTGGTTTTGAGGAAGATCACCTAAGTGTATCTACTAAAATCATCCACTAATGTTAAGAAATACCTTTGTCCTAAAAGTGAAATTGTAGAATAGTGACCCCATAAATCGACATGCAACAATTTAAAAGAGGCAGTAGTATGAATATTACTAGAAGGAAAAGAAAGTTTTTTTTTGTTTTGCATTATGGCATGCATCATATGGTGCCAAAGTAGGCATACAAGGAATGAAAGGAAAAAAATCCTAGAAACAGTTTTTAAACCTGTATCAGATATGTGGCCTAACCTAGAGTGCCAAAATTCATATGAATTACTATCAACAGAATTACAAATAGTGGTTTTCCTAGAGGATGCAAGGATGTAGAGACCTTTGTGCAAGTTAGTTATACCAATCAGTCTCTTGGAGGTGTTCTGCAGAATATGGCATGTATTAAAAAAGAAGGATAAATGGCAATTAAGATAAATAATAAGATTTGCTACAGATACTATATTGACATTAAATGAGGGAATGTAAAGCATATTATGGATGATAAGGGAGGGAGTGAGGGCTATGCCACCAGATATGGCAATAGTGATGTTAGTACCATTAGGTAAAGTGACACGAATATGTGATATGGTCTCTGGCACCCGTGTCAAGAATCCAAGATATTGAATGCTTACCAGTGTCAAGAGAAGAGTTGGTGTTCATAGCCAAAGGT
Source organism: Lathyrus tuberosus (assembly GCA_022829125.1). NCBI lineage: Eukaryota > Viridiplantae > Streptophyta > Magnoliopsida > Fabales > Fabaceae > Lathyrus > Lathyrus tuberosus. The sequence continues at coordinate 13,938,249 of JALAZF010000093.1, read as the reverse complement.
GTGCCAGTGATGGAATTTGTGGCAGGGTGAGTTCTTGACTGTTGAAGAAGCTCTAAGATGTTGTTGTACTGCTCTTGCGTGAAACCAAACCCAGAATTTGTTGAACCTGCTAAAGTAGTGTCAGAAACAGTGTTGGCAGAGGAATTGGCTCGTGGCTTTTTCTTGAACCCCAGTGGATAACCATGCCTAACAAAGCATGTATCAATCATGTGGTTAGTGCGCCCGCAATGTCTGCAGACTCGGTTGGGTCTGGAGGAAGGAGGCTTGCCTTTGGAATTAGGGTGTCATGGTTTGTTCCACTATTGTATTGGGTGGAGTTGATCTGAGATGTAGCTGTCGGAGCACTGGCATCATCAAAAGCCAAATCAAGAGAAGAGGTGGGATTGAGTTCACGTTCTTGTTGAATCACAATATAGAAAGCGCGATCGATAGTTGGAAGGGGTGTCATCATCATGATCTAAGACTTGGAAGATGAAAACTTTTCATTCAAACCTTTCAAGAAATGAATTACATAATCTTCATTGTGATGCTTCTTGATAGAAGAAGTAACTCCACACGTACAGGGAATGGCACAAGAACAAGATAAAATTGGTCGATAGGATTTCAACTCATCCCAAAACACTTTCAATTGAATGACGAAATCAAAAAGAGATAGAGTACCTTGCCGAAATTTATAGACATCTTCTTGAATGTCAGAGATACGAAAAACATCACTCTGAGAAAACCGTGTACGAAGATTCGTCCAAACACCAGACATAGTTTGAATCCAAAGAATTGATTTGGTGATGGACTCAGAAATAGAACGAAAAAGCCACGCAAGAACATGGTATTGCATCTGGTCCAAGGTGGGTGGAGTGGATCTACAGGCAAGGGTTTGGATAAAGATCCATCGATGAACTGGCATTTGTTCTTCGAGATGAGAGTGATTTCCATAGATCTCGACCAAGAGTGATAATTCTTGGCATCAAGAAGAGGGGAAACAAGAATGAGAGATGGATTCTCATTTGGGTGAAGGTAATAGGGTTTGCAAAATTCATTGCAAAATCAGAGTAATTCGCATCAACCATTGTTGAATGAAAAGAGAAGGAAGAAAGGATGAAGCAAAGAAACAATGACTACCAAAGCCTATAGCTCCTGATACCATATTGAGATACAAAATAGAGAAGTGGAAAAGGAGATGATTACTCCATTGTATTAATTTTTGATATTCTTCTCACATTATAAAAGAGAAAAAGAAGCTAAATATACACACCTAACTTCTAACTAAGCAACAATTTTACAGTTATATTTACCAACTTTAAAACAAACTAACAACATACAAATGAAGCCAAATAAGCCAGAAAAAAGGAAGCCCAATAACAGAAATACCCAATAGAGTTAACAGAAGGGGGTTTCTTATCCCACCCCTTGGATCTTTTAGCCACCATGCACGTTTCTTTAAATGCCCCTAGGTTCTGGAGACATATCTCCGGACGCACCTTTTTTTACTCAACGTTGGATTTTTCTAGAGATACATCTCCGAAATCATCATAAAACACGTAATTTATTCGTTTTTGAGTCAGACCTCCCAAATTTACAAATAAATTGTTTCCGGAGATATATCTCCGGAAACAATTTATTTGTAAATTTGGGGGTCTAACTCAAAAACGAATAAAATACATGTTTATGAAGATTTCGGAGATGTATCTCCGAAAAAATCTAAAGTTGAGTAAAAAAAGGTGCGTCCGGAGATATATCTCCAGAACCTGGAGACATTTAAGGAAACATGTATGGTAGCTAAGAAATCCAAAAGGTGCTATAAGAAACTCTCTAACAGAAAGATACAAATCCACAAACTAGCTTTAAAGCAAAAATTTATTTTATAGTAGGAGCACATTTTTTATTTAGTAATTGCATATCTCCATAGCTTATTTAATTATTTATCCCTAAATGGATATCATAGTCTCAAAGTATTAACTCTGACCATAAACTTGTGTGGACAGACGTGGCGTGAGAATGACATGGAGTGGAGAGGCTTTTATGTTGGTGAGTCCACTTTGTTCAACCATATCAACTGCTCCTCCATCTTGAGTCACTATGTCAAATTCATGCAACAAAGTAGCTAGTGTTAATTGAATTAGCTTAAGACTTAAAAAAGTTTTACAAGATGAGGGAGAAACTGTAACTTCTCTCTAAAAGTTTGCATTGACTGCACGATGGCGTGGGTAAAGGTTCAGAGTAAATATAAAGCCTCTTTCTTCTTCTCTGATTTTCCTAACCACATCAAAGCTAGGGACATTTTTGTTTTGTTTGGTTGCATTGGAGAAGTGGTGGAGGTAGTCATTTCTCCTAGACGGAATAATTTGGGGAAACGATTTGGGTTTGCTCGTTTTAAAGATGTGAACGATGCAAATCTTTTGGGTGTCAAGCTGAATAATGTTATGATTGATGGGAAGAAAATACACGCCAATCCTCCTAGGTTTGAGAGGGCACTTAGCAGGAACAAGATTAAGGAGAAGCAGAACAAGGTTAAGGTGGTTTACAGTGAACACATAGTGAAGGGACGAGTTAATGCTGATGATGCGGGCGGGGTTTCTGAAGGTAGAAGAACGTATGCGGATATCCTCTGCAAGAATAAAAGTGAATCGCTTCATCAAGTTCGACTGAGTTATGTTCCTAACAAGGACGATTTGGGCAGATTGAGGAAAGCTTTCGTTGGAACGCCTATTAACTCAGGAATGACTTACAACATGCAGAGGTGTTTTGAGTCTGAGGGCGTGTTCTTTCTCAAAATCACTCCTTTAGGTTCAAAACTCTGTTTGATTGAAGAAACAGAGCCTAGAGCAACGAACGAATTATTTTCTGAGGTTAACACGTGGTGGAGGCAGTGGTTCAGTGAGGTGAAGGAGTGGACGGAGGAGGTGGTTGACGAGGAAAGAGTCACTTGGATCAGAGCATACAGTGTACCGTGTCATGCTTGGAATCTGGATTTTTTTGAGAAATTAGCCAACACGTTTGGGACTTATATATGTTCTGATGAAAACACTCTGAAAGGTACCAATATGGATATTGGTAGGTTCATGTTGAGGTGAATTCATCGTTCATTCTTCAAGAGAAAGTGGATGTTGAAATTGACGGCAAACAGTACGGAGTTTTTCTCAGGGAAGACACTTTTGGACCTGTAAGAATTTCTCCTTATCCTACTTCGGGCAGGTCTAACATTTCTTCATCTTCAGCTTCTGAAGATGGGAGCTTTGAGGCAGATGAACGATACAGGGATGAAGACGAGGGTTTCCATGAAGACGCTTCCTTCTAGTGTGGCTTCACGTCGTTTCGTGATAAGACGTCAAAGAGACAGGAGCCGTGCGCAGAAAGTTCTGATGAAAAGCAGGAAGTGGGACAGAAGATCGCGACAACTGAGCAGATAGGGGCACAGGTTGGAGTGGGTACTTTCGACAAAGCCATCAGAAGTAGTTTGGGTTTTCGCCTCGATTCAGAGATAGGCTCACCAACAATTCATAATAACTCTTATGTACCTAGTATTTTGGGGACTGATGATTCTAGGGTTAAATGCTCATTGGATGAAACAGATGGGCAGAAGGGTGGGGGCTACGGTATAAGGAAAAACAATATTAAGAAATTGAAGTTTAAGAGTTTATGTGGGACAGGCGGAATTTTGGGTTTTAATAATAAAGTAAAGCTGAAAAGTAAACCCAAAGGGAGGAGAAAAAAGTCTGTTTTTACTTCTTCTTTACCCCAGGTAACGGCGGATAGCGGTAAGGCTACTGGTTTTTCAAATAGCAACAGCAAGTCTTTGGGAGTCGATAATTTAACTCATTTATTTTATCACGGAGATAATTCAACCGATTCGGACATTATCAGGAGTAACTTACGCCTCTAGGACAATTTGGACTCTAATGTGGGAGGAAGAATTTGGGAGGCTATATCTAAATTTGGAGTAACTGATTTCGACAGGAGGAGGGACTATAAAAGCAAGATTGAAAAAATGGAGAGGAACGATAAAGAAAGAAAATTAGGAGGGAAGGTGAAACTAACAGTGTGGAAATGATTATCGAATCTCTGAATATAAGAGGGTGAGGAAGTTTGATTAAGAGAAAAAGAATTAGTCAGATTATCAATAAAGGCAAAGCGGATATGTTTCTTATTCAAGAATCCAAATTACTTAATGTTTCTGAGAGCATGGCAAAGAGCTTTTGGTCTAAGGAGGACATAGGATGGACTTTTTCTAGTTCGTTGGGAATGTCGGGAGGGATCATAATTCTTTGAAAGAATTCGTGTGTGGAGGCGGTTAGCAGTTTCAAAGGTGATGGGTTTGTAGGGGTTAAAGTTTTATGGAGGAATAATCCTTACTACATTGTTAACGTGTATTCTTCGTGTGTGTTGGAGTCTAAAAGAGTTTTATGGAGGACTCTTTTGGGGCTGAAAAATCGTTTTGGCGACGGTGAGTGGTGCATCGCGGGAGACTTTAATGCTATAGCTAATCCCAATGAGAGGAAAGTTAGGATGAGGGTTAGCCGTCGTTTGGAGATGATGGAATTCTTGGATTTCATTAGGGAGAGTGAGTTGATAGACGTCCCTTCCAAGGGCAAGAGATTCACTTGGTTTAGTGGAGATGGATCTTCTATGAGCAGGATAGATCATTTTTTGGTTTCTAATCACATCATTGATAGGTGGGGAGTTGTGGGACAAAGTATCGGATCGAGAGATTTATCTGATCACTGTCCGGTTTGGTTGAAGTCGGATTCGTCGGATTGGGGACCTAAACCTTTCAAATTCAATAATGAATGGTTTAGTGATAAAAATTCCATTCCTTTCATTGAGAAAGAATGGAAAGATCTTCAAGTTGAGGGAAGGGGTGATTATGTTTTAAAGGAGAAATTGAGATTACTTAAAGGATGCCTACGGAGGTGAAATGTCGAGGTTTTTGGTAAGCTTGATTTGGAGGTTGAGGAGTGTGTTAAGGAGTTGAATGAGGGGGATGAAGCGATCTCTATGGATAGGGGAACTACCTCAAAGGAAATCACTTTTAATCGTAACATGACCACTAGTCGCTTTTGGTTGAATTTGAGAATCAACGAGAATATGCTAATCCAAAATGCTAGAGTGAAGTGGATGAATGGTGGAGATAGCAATAACCGCTTCTTTCATAGTGTTATGAAAGACCGGAGGATACACAATTTTATTGGAATCCTTAATTCGGATAGAGGAATTATCGACTCGGTAAAAGATGTTAAGGAGGAGGTGCGAAAACATTTTGCTTGTAAGTTTATGGAATCCGATTTTCATAGACCGTTGTTGGAAGGAATTACATTATATTCGCTTAATTCGGATGAGAGTAACTCTCTTGAGTGACCGTTTTCTAAGGAGGAGATAAAGGAAGCGGTGAGGGGTGTGATGGATCTAAAAGTCCGGGGCCCGACGGATTTTCTTTGTTGTTTATAAAAAAGTGTTAGTATTTCCTCAAATCAGATTTTCTAAGGTTTTTTAATGATTTTCATGGCGGGGCTGTTTTATCCAAAGCGATTATTTCCTCTTTTTTTACGTTGATACCGAAGAACAAGAATCCGTTGGGGTTGGACGACTATAGGCCCATTTGTCTTGTGGGTTGCCTATATAAAGTTTTGTCTAAACTTTTGGCGACTAGGCTTAAGAGGGTTTTGAACTCTTTAATATCTAATTGTCAAAGCGCTTTTGTTCCCGGTAGACAATTGCTAGATAGTGTCTTGGTAGCGAATGAAGTGGTAGACTATGCAGTTAAAGAAAAGAAGAATGTTACGCTTTTTAAGGTTGATTTCGAGAAAGCATACGATAAAGTTAGTTGGGGATTTCTTAGATACATGATGAGAAGAATGGGATTTGGAGATCGTTGGATGAGTTGGATGGAGGCTACCATTTTCTCGAGCGAAATGTCCGTTTTGGTTAACGGTAGCCCGACTAAGGATTTTGTGGTTGAGAGAGGTTTGAGACAAGGAGACTTTCTTTCTCCTTTTCTCTTTGTTATGGTTGCGGGAGGTTTAACGGGTTTGGTTAAGAGGTCGGTGATGAATGGGGACTATGCCAGCCTTAATGTTAATAGGGGTTGCTTCATTGACATCCTTCAATTTGCGGATGACACACTCTTGGTAGGGGACGGGAGTTGGAGGCATTTGTGGTCCATTAAAACGGTTCTTAGAGGTTTTGAATTAGTCTCGGGTCTTGGTATTAATTTCCACAAAAGTAAGCTTATCGGGATCAATGTTCCGTCTTCTCGCATGGAAGCTGCGACTCTTTTTCTTTCGTGTAGAACAGAAATGAGTGATTTCACTTTTCTTGGTATCCCCGTAGGTTCTAACCCTAGGAGGGTTTCAACTTGGACTTCATTAGTTTCGAAAGTGGAAAAAAGGTTGCATAGTTGGCATAGTTGCTTTTTGAGTATCGGGGGCAGAATTACACTTCTTAAATCGGTTCTTGGCAGCTTACCGATTTTCCAACTTTCTTTTTATTTGGCTCCGGTGAAAATACGAAAGGATATTATAAAGCTTCAAAATGGCTTTCTTTGGGGTGATTTGGAATCTAAAAGGAAGATCCATTGGAGTGATTGGAATTCTATTTGCTTACCGGTAGAGAAGGGTGGTTTAAATTTGAAAAGTATCAAAGAATTTAATTTAGCTTTGCTTAGTAAATGGAGATGGAGGATTCTAGTAGGATCGGAGGATCTGTGGTTTAGAATTTTGAAAGTGCGGTATGGTGACATTAGATTATTGATGTCGGGTGTAGCTCCTTCTCGTAACAGCAGGAAATCTCGCTCCACATGGTGGTCAAATATTATTTCTCTACCGAGAAAATATCCGGACGATTTTTTCTTAAACAATTGTTTGTTTCAGGTAGGCAACAGGTATGCAGTTCCATTCTGGCACGTTAATTGGTCTGGTCACGGCTGCTTCAAACAGATATTTCCGGTGCTTTTTGCTTTGTCTCGCTTACAAGACGTCTCGGTGGCGGGAATGGGAGGTTGGAAGGAGGGGGTCTGGACTTGGGGGATCTTGGCATTTCTTCTGATTCTATTTCAACAGGATCTACTGCTGTCATTCCATCTACAGATGATACAGACTTGGTGCTCCATTCGGCTACTTTTACAGCAGGTTTTTTTGCGGACGATTTTCTTGTGCCCTTTTCTGGTCTGGATTACGTTTCTACTGTAGGTAATATAGTTGGCAGCAATGTGGTTAACTCGCGTCCCAGCAGCGCGATAAGGAGCGGCACCTTTACTGCTCTGTTAGCCAGCAGAGTGGAGCAGCACTCTGAGCCTGCTTTTCTGGCAGCAGAAGTGGCGGAGGAGATGCGAGCTGTTCGAACTGTGTTGCAAATGACCGAGGTGAAGGACAATATTAATGATCAGGTGAGATGGATTTATGGGGAGGCTGAGGTTTTTTCGGTGAGATCTTTCTATGATTTGGCGAATCTTTATAATATTCCATGCGGTCCTCCAAACAAGAACGATGGAGCCTTCAAGTTAATCTGGAATGTTGAGGTTCCATTGAAAATCAAGGTGCATGGCTGGAAAGAAACGGCGGAGTGATTGGATTTGGCGATTATGGAGCGAATTGCCTTTTGGGTAGTTTTGTGGAGTGGTTCTCTTTTTGTAAATCTAAGAAGGTGAAAAAGGATAGAGAAGGATGTATCTGGTTAGCGGTTTGTTGGAATCTCTGGACTCTCAGGAATGACATTGTTTTTATAAACATTGGTTGGAACGTCATGGACACTGTCTGGAAGGTTAAGTTTTCGGTATGGAGGTGGTCTTTCATAGGGGACATTACTAATCCCAATTGTAATTTCTACGAATTCAACAAAGACCCTTTGTTTTATTTGTCTTAGGTTTCAATTGGTAGGTAATTTCTCTGCTTTTTTCGAGCTCAGTCTCGCCTTTTTTGTAACAGGTTTGAGTACCCTTTGTACTCCTCTCAATATATTTCTTGCTTACAAAAAAAAAAGGACACATTCTTCTACCTACACCAAATGGAATCAACTCAAAATGTTGTCCCTTCACATCAACATTCTTATGTGTTGTGAGGAATCTCTCTGGTCGAAACTCATACGGATCAGAATATACAAAGGGATCTCGTTGAAGTTTTGAAATTTTGGTTAAAAGACGAGTACCCGCTGTCACGAGGTATCCTTCAACACTACAATCTTCAATGGATTCATGAGGCGCATTTAGTGGCGCGGTTGAGCACAAACGCATTGTTTCTTTGATAATAGCTTCAAGATACTCTAACTTATTGAGGACTTCACGATTGTTGAGAAGTAAACTGAGAGCCCGTCAGTGTTGATATTGTAGTGTCGGTGCCAGCTAGAATTAATGACTGCAAATATTGTGAAAAAGTTGATTGAGCTAAAACATGGGCTGATGGGCACATCATTTAGTTAAATGCGACCATAAAATATGACAACTACAATAAAGTAAGAATGAATTAAATCAATTAACCACTCTATAAAGTTTAAAAATATCTTCAACTATGAAGATACCTTAGTATACTCATTGATGCAAAAATTTTAAGGATTTGGTAACAGAAAGTGTCAAAAATAAATATAAAAGAGACTCTTCAACTCTTTAAGATTATGGACATATATTAGTATACACATGGATAAAAGAATTTATAAAAAAAAAAGTTAATTACAAAAAGTGTAAGTAAATTATATCCAAAACTCGTCAAAATTGCATATCTCAAAACAGCAGTATTTTTGTAATTTATTTTTCATTTTTACAACAAACCTTTTGTCTTTTTTTTTATAAAAATAATATTCCCTCAAATCTTTATATGTATTTATCATAAGAAAAAAATTATTTTTTATATGTATTAAATAATTAATGTGTTTGTTCGATTATTTAATTATTTTATAAATAAACTTTTTATAATAAAGATAAGAAATGGTATTATGTTTTGTCACATGTGACAAAAATTATAAAAACATAACTATAAAATAAAAAATATATAATTTTTATGAATGAAAAAAAAGCCTAGCAATGAGGTTTCAATTAAATATTTATTTAAGAGTTATGATTTGTATGAACAGTTGTATATTGCTACCAATTAGGCAAAAGAATTGATAGATGCCTATTTAACTAAAATCATGATTACTAGATTATCGATAAATACATTTCATATTAAACTAGAAATAAACATATCAATAGAAATACAAAACAGTTTGTCAAGAGTCTCACCTAAATAATATATGACTTAAATAACGTTTCTATATATGGAACAAACTTTATTCTACAAACCGATTTAATAAAGTTAAATTAGGCTCAATCATATTTTTTAAACATGGTATGAGAGTAATATTAAATATTCGATCGAGTATTTATTATCAGGTTTGTTTTATCGATCAATTCACTATTTATTTCTACGATCTAAATGTTCAGTTATGAACATAAAAAAGTGTGTTAAGAGTTATGATCGTTTTCTTGTGTCGGAGGCTATTGTTGATAGTTGGGGGTGTGGTGGGTCAATTCATTGGAATGAGAGATGTTTTCGATCATTGTCTAATTTGGCTCATTAACGATAAATCAAATTGGGGACCTAAACCTTTTAAATTCAATAACAAAAGGTTTGAGAATAATTAGTTCATTCCTTTTGTTGAGAGGGCTTGGTGTAGGTTGGAGGTGGAGGGTAGAAGTGATTTTGTTCTTAAAGAGAAGTTAAGAATAATCAAAGAGAGGATTAAATGGTGGAATTATAATATTTTTGGGAAGATCGACTTGGAGGTTGAGGAGGATGTAGTCAAATTGAATGAGGGAGATGATGTGGGGGTGGACCTTGGATTTGATGCGTTGGAATATAAAAGAAGGGCGTGTAGTAATTTTTGGTTGAAACTTAAGATTAAGGAGAATATGTTGATTCAAAAGTCGAGACTTAAGTGGATTAATGATGGAGATTCTAATAGTAGATTTTTTCACTGTGTGGTGAAAGAAAGAAGGCGTCGTAACTTCATTGGTTCTTTTAATCGGGAAAGTGGTCATGTTGCTTCGGTAGAGGAGGTGAGGTTGCATTTTGCAACGAAATTTGTGGAATTAGAGGTGGTTAGGCCGGTTTTGGAAGGGCTCCCTTTCAAGTCCCTTGGTTTGGGCGATAGGACGATTCTTGAAGCTCATTTTTTAGAAAGTGAGATTAAAGAGGCGGTTTGGGGGTGCGACGGGTCGAAGAACCCGGGTCCGGATGGAATCACTTTCCTATTTATTAAGAATTGTTGGTTCTTCTTGAAAGATGATTTTATAAAGTGTTTCGAGTTTTTTCATTCAGGGGCTATTTTATCTAGTGCTTTTACTTCATCCTTCTTAACTTCGGTTCCTAAGTCTTCTAATCCCATGGGTCTTGATGATTATAGACCTATTTGCTTGGTTGGTTGCGTCTATAAAGTTTTATCTAAACTTCTAACTGCTAGATTGAAAGTGGTGGTTAGTTCTATTATTTCCAAAAATCAAAGTGTTTTTGTTCCGGGGAGACAATTGCTTGATGGGGTTCTAGTGGCTAATGAGATGGTGGATTTTGCTTATAAGGAAGGGAAAGAATGTTTTCTTTTCAAAGTGGATTTCGAGAAGGCTTATGATAAGGTTTCTTGGAATTTTCTAAGGCTTATGCTTAGGAAAATGGGGTTTGGTGAGATTTGGATGAAATGGATGGAGGCTTTGGTTTTTACTAGTAAAATGTCGGTGTTGGTGAACGGTAGCCCTACGAAAGAGTTTGTTGTTGAGAGAGGCTTGAGACAAGGAGATCCTATTTCTCCGTTTCTTTTTGTTATTGCGGCGGAAAGCTTGAGATGTTTGGTTAATAGGTCCGTGGAGAGTGGCAATTTCGAAGGGTTTAACTTTAATGGGAATTGTTGTGTGGATATCCTTTAATTTGCGGATGACACTTTGTTGGTCGGTGATGAAAGTTGGAAGCATATTTGGGCGATTAAGACGGTGCTTAGGGGCTTTGAGTTGGTGTCGGGATTGGGTATTAATTTTCACAAAAGTAAGTTGATAGGAATTAATATTAATCCCCATTTTTTGGACGTGGCTTCCTTTTTTCTCTCTTGTAGTACGGAAGATAATAGGTTTTCCTTCCTTGGTATTCCTATTGGAGTTTACTTTAATAAGGAATCGATGTGGGCGGGTTTGATTTCGAAGATGGAAATGAGACTATCGAGTTGGAATAATCGCTTGCTTAGTTTCGGAGGAAGATTGACTCTCTTGAAATCGATGTTGTCCTCCCTTGCTATTTTTATGCTCTCGTTCTATAAAGCCCAGAGGAAAGTTGTTGACAAAATTACATCGCTTCAAAGTAATTTTCTTTGGGGAGGCGCGGCGGGGGGGGGGGGGGGGGGAGAAATGCATACATTGGGTGAGTTGGAATGAGGTGTGTCGTCCGATAGCAAGTGGAGGGCTTGGTCTTTGTAGGACCGGCGATTTCAATATTGTCCTCCTCCATAAGTGGAGGTGGAGGATCTTATCGGAATTCAAATCTTTTTGGTTGGATGTTTTGAAGGCCTGTTATGGAGATATTTCTATTCAAATGGTAAGACCTTTTGGTGCTTCTCCAAAGGTTAGAAGTTCTTCATCGTGGTGGAGGGAGATATTGAGGTTAGCTTACTATTATCCGAAGGATATTTTTGTTTCGAACTGTTCATTTGAGGTTGGTAATGGTTTTTTCATATCTTTTTGGCATTCTTTTTGGCTTGGGAATTTTTGTCTTAGGGGAAAATATCCCAATTTAGTCAATTCGTCTCTTCTAAAGGAAGTATCTATTGCTTGCATGGGAGGATGGGAAAATGGTGTTTGGAAGGGGGTTGTTTAGGAGTGGAGGAAATCGAAGGTGACTCGGAGGAGCCACAGACCGCTACTGCCTAGGAATTGGTGGCAGTGCGCGCTCAGCTCCAACGAACGACGCTGTCCGTCGCTGTTCGTGACGAGGTGCGGTGGTGGTCGGATATTGGACATAGGTTCTCGGTTGGAAATTTCCGAGAACTCGTGAGTGTGTTTAGAACTCCTTATGGTCCTCTTAATAAAATTAAAGATGCTTTTAATTTGGTTTGGAGGATGGATATCCCTTTGAAAGTTAGAGGTTTTGCTTGGAGATGTTTTCTTAATAGAATTCCTTCTAAGTATTCCTTATCTTTGAGAGGGTGTCATTTTGGGGATGGCAATATTCATTGTGTTTTTTGGCGTAATTGTTGTGAAACGGTTAATCATTTATTGTTGAATTGTTTTGTTTCTAAGTTGGTGTGGAAGGAGGTGGCGGATTGGATCAGTTTAAATGTTGTTGAGCATAATAATTTAAAAGAGAGTTTTTTGTATTGGAGTAGTTTTGGTAAACGGAGGAGATTGAAGAGAGGGAAGGAGGGTTGCGTTTGGTTAGCTACGATTTGGTTTATTTGGATGAAGAGAAATGCTATAATTTTTAGGAATGATACTTGGAACGTTTTTGATATGGTGTGGAGCATTAAAGCTTTGGTTTGGAGATGGTCTTTCATCGAGAAGATTATTCGACCCAATTATAACTTCTATGAATTTAGCAAACTCCCTTTGTTGTATTTATCTTAAGTTTCAATTGGCGAGTAATTTTCTTTTCCGAGCTTTGTTCTTGCTCTTTTTGTAAGAAGGTTGAGAACCCTTAGTTATCTTATTAATATAATCCTTGCTTATAAAAAAAAATATGACCTAAATATATTTTTATAAATGGAACAATCTTCACCCAACAAATCAATTTTATAAGTTGAGTTAAACACAATCACATTTTTTAACAATATTATTATTGTTTTTCAAAGACAAAACGGTAATTATTGAACTAAAGTACAAAGCTATTATATTTTGTTCCTGGATCAGCACTATATTACATTCTGCTTTTCTGTCCATCAATGTTAATGGTATCCTGAAGGGTTTCTTTTCTTGCTCTCATGGTGTTCGGCAAGGCGATCCTCTCTCGCCGTTGTTGTTCTGTCTTGCTAAGGATGTTCTCAGTAGAAATGTTCATCAGCTTATTTCTCCTAATCACTTGGATCTTATATATTGCCCAAGAAAAATCAAGTTTTCGTCGCATATATTTTACGCTGACGACATTTTTATTTTCTTCAAAGGTGCTCTCTCAAACATCAAAACTCTCATCCACACCTTTCAAGCTTATGCTTCTATTTCCGGACAGCATGTTAATTACTCAAAATCTTTCATTTTCGGTGGTTTGATGTCGACATCCAGACTTAGTATTCTTGCGAACTGCACTGGTTTTCAGTTGAGCTCTTTCCCGTTTCTGTACCTTGGGGTTCCGCTGTTTAAGGAAAGGCCTAAGACCCTCTATTTGCAGCCTATTGCGGACCGTTTTATTAACAAGCTTGCTTCGTGGAAAGGCTTTTTATTATCATTTGCTGGTAAGGTGGAGTTGGTTAAATCCACCATTTCTAGTATGTTGAACCATACTATGGTGGTGTACGACTGGCCGCAGTCTCTCCTTTGCAATATTGAAAGGGCAATTAAGAGGTTTATTTGGTGTGGCGAAACATCGAAGAACAAATTGGTTACAGTGGCTTGGGGAAATACTTGTAAGCCTTTAATTGAAGGTGGTTTTGGGATCCGTTCGTTATGTAGGCTTAATGAAGCATATAATCTGAAACTTGCTTGGGAGCTTCTTAATTCTTCTAGCAGTTGGGCTAACATTCTGCGAGATCGTGTGATGCGTAATCAAAAGTTCATCTCGTATTATATTTTCTCCTCTCTTTGGCCTAGTGCTAAAAAGGAGATCACTAATGTGCTGCACAATTCTTCTTGGAGTATTGGTAATGGTGAGACCATTAGTCTTTGGTATGACAATTGGTGTGGTTCTCCATTGTGTCTTGATGAGACGGCACCGGCGTTGATTGTTGATCAGAAGATTCAAGATATTATAATTAATGGCCATTGGGATTGTTCTAAAGCTGCTACCACTCTCCCTTTGTCTATCCAGCGGCGTATTCTTAGTTATCACCTTCCTTCCGAAAACGCAAGGATCAAAGATTTTGGATTCATTATTTACATGGTGATTTACCCCTAAACGTGGCTTATGATTTCAAGCGGCTTCGAGGCAGTTCTAAGGCCTGTTGGAAATGGATTTGGTCCAAGTTCATCCTTCATTCTCACTCTTTCACGGTTTGGAGGCTCCTCCATAATCGATTGCCGACGGATGCTCAATTAAAAAGACGTTGCTTTGTCTTTCCTTCTTGTTGTGATCTTTGCGGTTTGAATGAGGAAACTGATTCGTATTTGTTTTTCGAGTGCATCTTTGCTTAAAAGATTTGGGTGTGGATTAAGCAAATGTTAAATCTTAGGCACTGTGTGAGTGGATGGTCTGACATATAGAATATTTTTGAATCTATGGGAAACGAGCACAGTAGGCTGATTTGCATCGTTGTCATCATCTTTGCTATCAACGCGATTTGGAAAGCCCGAAATTCGGTGAGATTTAATGACACTATCACTTCCTTTTCTTTTGTTACTTCTGTTATATTAAGTATGGTTTACATTGCGGGCAATGCCACTGCTGTTGGAACTCACCTTTCTATGGAAGATTTTGAAATTCTTAAAAGGTTTAAGGTTATTATTCAGCCACCTCGAGCGCCGAACATATTGGAGGTTTTGTGGCAGCCCCTCCTAGGAATTGGATCAAGCTGAATTGTGACGGTGCTTCCATATCCCCGTCAGGTCTTTCGGCTTGTGGGGGGATTGCTAGAGACACTGATGGATATTTTTAAGTGCTTTTGCTCCTAATTTAAGTGTTGCGGACCCTCTCATTGCCGAACTCTCGGGTGCTATGTTAGCTATTGAGTTCGCTCATGAGAAGGATTGGCGTAATGTGTGGTTGGAATCAGATTCGACAGCGGTGGCTAGAGCTTTCAAGCCTCCTTTTTGTGTCATGGAAGCTTAGGAATAGATGGCTTAATTGTATAAATATTATCTCATCTTGGAATTTTGTTGTTTCTCATATTTATAGAGAAGAGAATAACTGTGCAGATGCCCTTGCTAACTTAAGTCTCTCTATTTCTGATACTACTTACTTTAGCTCCATACCTATGTTTATTAGGGCTGATTTTGTAAAGAATATGCTTGGATTGCATTTCTTTAGATTTGCTTGACTTTGAGAGGGTTTTGGTCTAGTCCCCATCTCCTTTTGTGTACTATTTTTCGTTTTCTATAAATTATCATTATTTAAAAAAAAATACAAAGCTATTATAAAATAGTGTCACTATAATGAAAAATATAATAATTAGTTCAAATTTAGAACTTTTTCTTTTATAAAAATAATATTCCTCTAATCTTTATACACATTTATCATAAGAAAAAAAATTATATGTATTTAATGATTATTTAATTTATTTTATAAATTAATTTTTTTACAATAAAGATAAGAAATAGTATTATATTTTGTCACATGTGGCAAAAATGATAAAAACACAACTATGAAAATAAAAATATATAATTATTATGAATGAAGAAAAAACTCACAATGAGATTTCAATGAAATATTTATATAAGAGTTTTTGTTTTTTTTTTAAATCTTAGTATTTGACTATGCGATCGATTAATTTAAGAGAGACCAATCTCACTGTCTACTAGTAAAAGTTTTATTTAAAATAAAAATATAATTTCGTATAAACTGACCCACATAAAAATTAATTGCATTGAGTAGAATTCAAACTTGAGACAAGCACACAATTTATATAAGAGTTATGCTTTACTTTGTATGGTCTAACCCAAAAAATCTATATTATTAAGGTGAACATAAGCCAAAAACTGACAGTTGTATATTGCTACCAGTTAGGCAAAAGAATCGATAGATAACTATTAACTAATATCAAGATTACTAGATTATCCAATTAGGCAAAAGAATTGATAGGTAACTATTAACTATTTATTATTATTATTATTATTATTATTGTTGTTTTTTTTTTCTGAGACAAAACGGTATTTATTGAACTAAAGGACAAAGCTATTATAAAATACTGTACTGTAATCGAAAATATAATAATTCGTTCAAATCTATACTTTTTTTCTAAAGTTCAAATCTAGACTAAATCTAGTGTATGAAGTATTTATGGCACTGAAGAGATACGATAAAAAAGATAGATTACCAGACACGTAGTTTTGATAGTGGTAGCAGCATCACGGCCGTCTATTTGTTGATCATCAACGGTGGAAATAATAACATCCATAAAATCACGTTCCTTTCCATGAACCCTACTAGGTTTGTGATCATCAAGCCAAACTTGAACAAACTCATCCAACTCTTTAGCAGTTTTCTTCATTTCCTTCTCTTTTCCATCTAAATCCAACCGTCTCAAATACGGCATCGCATCAGACACAACAAACGAACCGCTCAAATGGAAAAGCTCCCTAAACGCTTTTCGGATCCGTTGGTTCTTTTCACCTTCACCGTCGAAACGTTCTTTTGTTGAGTCATCCATCCTTCAGCCTCTGTCTTGGGCATCGTACAAGACACAAAACACTCTCTTGTTGAGTATAAAAGATTCTCTTGTTGAATCACCCATTTAGCCTCCATCTCGAGCTTCGTACGAGATACCAAAACACTCTTTTGTTGAGTATAAAAGACTCTCTTATTGAGTCAAACAATTTTTAGCCTCAGTCTCGGGCTTCATACGAGACGCCAAATCACTCTCTTGTTGAGTATAAAAGACTTTCTTGTTGAGTCAAACCCCTTTGGCTTCTGTTTTGAGCTTCGTACAAGACACAAAAAAAGACCCTCTTGTTGAGTCAAACCCTTTTAGCCTAAATCTCGGGCTTTGTACAAAAAGCACATTTTCCCTGGAAAAGTCAACCTTTTAGCCTCCTCTTAGGCTTTGTATAAGGAAACCCCGGTTGAGACAATCAACCTTTTAGCATCAAATCATGTCTTGCTCACGACATGCAAACATCAACAACTCCCCCTTTAAAGATGACAAATTCTCTCTAAAGTCAATAGACCTCAGCTTCACATCTTGGGCTTTGAACAAGATACAAATAAATCACATTTAGCTTCACGTCTTGGGCTTTGAACAAGACATCAAAACACCGTTTCCTCCCATAGAATAGGAGAAACTATGATCGCTCTGATTTCCCTGTTTCGGTAAACGGGAATACGTAGGCATAAGATTGAAAGAAAAATATTAGCGAGCACACTAATCAAAAACCCAAAATCCCGTACCTTCACACATCGATCAAAAAGCATCAGTCCTAACATCCTACCAATAGCATAGTCCTGTCATTTCAGCCTTAACAAAGTAAGCAGAAAGAGCCCCCACTTCCATATAGCATTAGTAACCTAACAGACCGCTGTTTAAACTCAGTATGCAAGCAGGGTTAGTTGGAGACATCTATTTCTCTTTCTTCATTAGCTTCAATAGGATAAAAAAATGAATCGACCTGTAGTACCCCCAAAGAGCGATAGTGCTTAAGAACCACGTCCAAAATCGCTCGCTACACCGATGATGGAATTTGTGGTAGGGTGGGTTCTTGACTGTTGAAGAAGCTCTAAGATGTTGTTGTACTACTCTTGCGTGAAACCAAACCTGAATTTGTTGAACTTGCTGAATGAGTGTCAAAAACAGTGTTGGAAGAGGAATTGGCTCGTGGTTTATTCTTGGACCCCGGTGGATAACCATGCTTAACAAAGCACGTATCAATCGTGTGGTTTGTGCCCCCACAATGTGTGCAGACTCGGTTGGGTCTGGAGGAAGGAGGTTTGCCTTTGAAATTAGGGTGCCATGGTTTGTTCCTACCATTGTATTGGGTGGAGTTGATATGAGATGTAGTCGTCGGAGCACTGGCATCATCAGAAAGCAAATCAAGAGAACATGTGGGATTGAGTTCGTGTTCCTGTTGAATCACAATAGAGAAAGCACGATCGATAGTTGAAAGGGGTGTCATCATCATGATCTGAGACTTAGAATATGAAAACTTTTCATTTAAACCTTTCAAGAAACGAATTACATAATCTTCATTATGATGCTTCTTGATAGAAAAAGTGGCTCCACACGTACAGGGAATGGCACAAGAACATATAAAATTGGTCGATAGAATTCTAACTCATCCCAAAACACTTTTAATTGAATGAAGTATTCAGAGACAAATAGGGTACCTTGCGGAATTTGTAGACATCTTCTTGAATGTCAGAGATACGAAAAAAAACATTGCTCTGAGCAAATTGTGTGCGAAGATTCGTCCAAACACCAGACGCAGTTTGAATCCAAAGAATTAATTTGGCGACGGACTCAGAAATGGAACGAAAGAGCCGCACATGAACCATAGTATTGCATCTAGTCCAAGGTGCGTAGAGTGGATCTGCAAGCAGGGGGTTGGGTAAAGATTCGTCGATGAACTGGTGTTTGTTCTTGGAGATGAAAGTGATTTCCATAGATCTCGACCAAGAGTAATCATTCTTGGCATCAAGAAGAGGGGAAACAATAATGAGAGTTGGATTCTCATTTGGGTGAAGGTAATAGGGTTTGCAGAATTTGTTGCAAAATCAGAGTGATTCACAACAACCATATTTGAATGAGAAGAGAAGGAAGAAAAAATGAAGCAGAGAAACAATGACTACCGAAGCATATAACTCCTAATACCATGTTGAGATACAAAGCAGAGAAGTGAAAAAGGAGATAATTACTCCATTGTATTAACTTTTGATATTCTGCTCACATTAAAAAAGAGAAGAAGCAGCTAAATATACACACCTAACTGCAACAAATTTACAGTTATATTTACCAACTGTAAAACAAACTAACAACATATAAAAGAAGCCAAATGGACCAGGAAAAAAAAAGCAAGTCCAATAACAAAAATAGCCCAATATAGTTAACAGAAAGATACAAATCCACAAACTAGCTTTAAAGTACAAATTTATTTAATAGTAGGAGCACATTTTTTATTTAGTAATTACATATCTCCATAGCTTGTTTAATTATTTATCCCTAAATGCATATCATAGTCTCTAAAGTATTAACTCTGACCATAAACTTGTGTGGACAGACGTGGCGTGAGAATGACATGGAGTGGAGAGGCTTTTATGTTGGTGAGTCCACTTTGTTCAACCATATCAACCGCTCCTCCATCTTGAGTCACTATGTCAAATCCATGCAACAAAGTAGCAAGTGTTAATTGAATTAGTTTAAGACCAAATAAGATTCCAGGACACATTCTTCTACCAGCACCAAATGGAATCAACTCAAAATGTTGTCCCTTCACATCAACATTCTTGTGTGTTGTGAGAAATCTCTCTGGTCGAAACTCCAACGGATCAGAATATACAAAGGGATCTCGTTGAAGTTTTGAAATGTTGGTTAAAAGACGAGTACCCGCTGGCACGTGGTATCCTCCAACAGTACAATCTTCCATGGATTCATGAGGCATATTTAGTGGCACAGTTGGGCACAAACGCATTGTTTCTTTGATAATAGCTTCAAGATACTCTAACTTATTTAAATCTGATTCCATTACCATCTTTTCTCTACCAATTTGTGTGTCTAATTCGGTGCCAGCTACAATTAATGACTGCAAATATTGTGAAAGTTAATTACAAAAATTGTAAATAAATTATAAAAAAGTTTTTTTTTCTAAAGGCAAATGGATTAAAACAAAGAATACAAGAGATATTCAACCCTTACAAAGCAAAAGGAGAAAATCCCAACCAACACCACTCTAAAAACAACAACCTTATCAAAGAATTTAGTATACACATAAATAAAAGAATTTATAAAAAAAGTTAATTACAAAAATTGTAAGTAAATTATATCCAAAATTCGTCAAAATTGCATATCTCAAAACAACAGTATTTTGTAATTTATTTTTCATTTTTACAACAAACCTTTTGTCTTTTGTTTTTTATAAAAATAATATTCCCTCTAATCTTTATATGTATTTATCATAAGAAAAATTTTATTTTTTATATGTATTAAATAATTAATGTATTTGTTTGATTATTTAATTTATTTTATAAATAAATTTTTTTATAATAAAGATAAGAAATAGTATTATATTTTGTCACATATGACAAAAATTATAAAAACATAATTATAAAATTAAAAATATATAATTTATATGAATGAAAAAAAAACTAGCAATGAGATTTCAATTAAATATTTATAATTATGATTTGTATGAACAGTTGTATATTGCTACCAATTAGGCAAAAGAAAGAAGTGAAGTATCCTTTATTATGTATTGGAAGTGATAATTAAATGGTACAATTGAAAAAAAAGAATTAATTTGCATCTTAAATTGAAATGAGTCATTCATTTTGAAACACTTTATTATTCTAAATGGATCATTTATTGTGGAACGGAGGGAGTAAAATCATGATTACTAGATTATCGATAAATACATTTCATGTTAAACTAGAAATAAACATATAAATAGAAATACAAAACGGTTTGTTAAGAGTCTCACCTAAATAATATATAATTTAAATATGTTTTTATATGTGGAACTAACTTTATTCTACAAACCGATTTAATAAAGTTAAATTAGGTTCAATCACATTTTTTTAATATGGTATGGTACAAAAGTAATATTTAATATTCAATAGAGTATCTATTATCAGGTTTGTATTATCGATCAATTCACTATTTATTTCTGCGATCTAAATGTTCAGTTGTAAACTATATTAAGAGTTTTATAAATCACATAAAATATAATCTAAATATATTTTTATAAAAGGGACAATCTTCACCCAACAAATCAATTTTATAAATTAAGTTAAACAGAATCAGATTTCTTAACAATATTATTATTGTTTTTCAAAGACAAAACGGTAATTATTGAACTAAAGTACAAAACTATTATAAAATATTGTCACGGTAATGAAAAATATAATAATTCGTTCAGATTTGGAATTTTTTTTTTATAAAAATAATATTCCTCTAATCTTTATACGTATTTATCATAAGAAAAAAAAATTATATGTATTAAATAATTAATATATTTAATGATTATTTAATTTATTTTATACATTATTTTTTTTTACAATAAAGATAAGAAATAGTATTATATTTGTCCCATGTCGCAAAAATGATAAAACCACAACTATGAAAATAAAAATATATAGTTATTATGAATGAAGAAAAAACTAACAATGAGATTTCAATTAAATATTTATATAAGAGTTATGCTTTGCTTTGTATGATTTAACCCAAAAAAATCTATATTATTAAGGTGAACATAAGCCAAAAACCGACCGTTGTATATTGCTACCAGTTAGGCAAAAGAATTGATAGATAACTATTAACTACTCCTCTATCCTAAAATAAAAGTTTTTTTAGTCAAAAAAATTTTATCTCAAAATAATACTATTTTTGTTTTTTTTATAAGTCGCTTTGGAAAAATATTTTGTACCACAATATAAGTCGTTTTATAATATCAATAAATTATTAATGTTATTTTTTCAATTATACCTTTAAATATTTATTATTCTCTCTCCTTTCAATTATGTAAATTTGTCTTTCCAACATTAATAGAGGATAATTTTGTAAAATCATTCATAATTTCTCTTTTCCATACTATATTTATTACACTTCTTAATATGTATGAAAAGTAAAAAATGACTTATAAAAAAAATGGAGGGCGTAGTTTTTTTAAGTTTTCAATGTAACATTAATTAATTTTTACCAATTTTATCCCTAATAATTATTACCTATACTACTTTTAAGATATTACATCATATTATATTTTTGTGACAATCAATAGTAATTAAAAGTAATATTATAAAATTATTATACTTAATTATTTAATTATATTCATCAAAAAAAAATTTATTTAATTATTACTTTTTTTAATCTATGTGCAATAACCTTAAAAAGAATTTTATTTTGAAAGGAGGAGTAATATCAAGAATACTAGATTATCCAATTAGGCAAAAGAATTGATAGGTAGTAACTAATATCAAGATTACTAGATTATTATTATTATTATTGTTGTTTTTTCGGACACAAAACGGTAATTATTGAACTAAAGTACAAAGCTATTATAAAATACTGTACTGTAATCGAAAATATAATAATTCGTTCAAATCTATAATTTTTTTCTAAAGTTCAAATCTAGATTAAATCTAGTGTATGAAGTATTTATGGCACTGAAGAGATACGATAAAAAAGATTAGATTACCAGACACGTAGTTTTGATAGTGGTAGCAGCATCACGGCCGTCTATTTGTTGATCATCAACGGTGGAAATAATAACATCCATAAAATCACGTTCCTTTCCATGAACCCTACTACGTTTGTGATCATCAAGCCAAACTTGAACAAACTCATCCAACTCTTTAGCAGTTTTCTTCATTTCCTTCTCTTTTCCATCTAAATCCAACCATCTCAAATACAGCATCGCATTAGACACAACAAACGAGCCGCTCAAATGGAAAAGCTCCCTAAACGCTTTTCGGATCCGTTGGTTCTTTTCACCTTCACCGTCAAAACGTTCTCCAACCATCGTTCTAAACATAACGTTTATCGCTATATCACCAAACCATTTCTTCATTTCTGTTTTAGAAGAGTAGTAACTCGCTTTCATGGCTTCCTTCACCTCTGATTCCATGACGTGTTTGAGCATGTCTATTTGCTTGGCAGAGAGGACGTGAAGGGTTGATATCTTACGCACTGTACGCCAATACGCACCGTAGGAACTGAAACCTATCGTGGAAAAGTTATACCCTAGAATTTCAAAGGCTATAGATTTTGGACGGGAAGCAAACGCTTTGTCGTTTACTGTGAAACACTCTTTCGCCATTTCACAACTGCTTATAACTAAAGTTCGATGAACACCCAACCGTAAGGTGAAGATGGGTCCGTATTTGTCAGCTAACTTTCCCAACGTGACGTGAGGTGGCTTGGAACCACCTTAGAGGAGGAGATGGCCGATTAAA
This sequence comes from Lathyrus tuberosus, assembly GCA_022829125.1. NCBI lineage: Eukaryota > Viridiplantae > Streptophyta > Magnoliopsida > Fabales > Fabaceae > Lathyrus > Lathyrus tuberosus. Next base: position 13,915,354 of record JALAZF010000093.1, on the reverse strand, counting down.
GGCCATGCACCGCCTGCTTCTGGTGGTGTCTTTTTAGCTGCAGCACTGGTGGTACTAGTGTTGGTTTTACGTAGGAAAAAGAGGAAGAAGAGAAACAGGAAGGTGGTGCAGATAGTAAATGGTATGGTTGACTGTGAAAGCAAATTATTGATGTTCATATCGTTTGTGTTAGAAATTATAGCTAGAGCTGTAATGTGATGTGGGTTTTTCGGCCTGTGTAGTTTTGATTTTATAAAAAGGATAGGTGATAGGAAGAAAATTAGAACCCTAACAAAATTAGAAAATACTATAAATTTTAAATAAAATAAAAGATAAATAAAATTAAGAGAGAGATAAAAATAAAAACTTTGAATGATTTTATTGATTGATTTACAAGAGAGAATAATGTACTTGTTATATACTATTCTAAACAAATGTTAACCATCCAAGTATCTCAATCTTAAAGATCTTAAGAACATTTTAGAAAACATAATAATATAAAATAATTTCTAATTCAAAATATTAAAACAACTCATTTAATTAATGATAAATTATTTTAATAAGCTCTCTATCATTACCGGCGGGTTCACTTGAACTTTGTTTTCAAGTTCTAAAATTAACACCTAAATAAATAAATAAATGTGAGTTTGGCTTGAAATTAGGAGAGAAAATTTGTTTTTTTGGATTGTAGTGATAAATTTGGGATACTGAAAGTGACACGTGACAAAGGATGTGGAAAGAGTAGTTGAATGTGTGTTGGGAAGAAGTTAGAGTTTGTGGAGAGTTGAATTTAGCTGTGATAGAATTAATAAATTCTGAATTTTGAGAGGGATCATGGTATGATTGAGAATCTAAAATTCACGTGGCTTTAGTTGGATTGAAAAAAAGTGAGGCAATTTGAATGGGTGGCGTCAAGGTCGTCTCAAACTTTTGAGAGGCTTGTGTAAGAAATTGAAGTTATCTTCAGTTATATCGTAAAATTTTATTAAGGGGTCCTATTTAACCATAAATTAACCATGAGTTGGGTGTATGGAGGCCATTTTCTCCATAGTTTAATCATGAAAAAATGTGAGACTCTGTGTTGTAGGTCTTCTTGCACACCCTCAAAGACGGCATTGGGTGGCGTGTGGCAGGTGGTGAGAGGGACAAGTGATTTGGTTTTTGTGATGCAGAGGTTGGAAGTTGTTTCGTGGGTCCCACGTGTGTAGGAAAAGTTGGAAAATGACTTTTTCATTGTAGGTGCAGAAATTATTATATTATGTATGACAACAATTTTTTTCATTTTTTTTTCTTCTTTCTCTTTTTTTTCTCTCTGTCTTTTCTTTTTTTCTTTTTTCACGACATTTTTGTTTTCTTTTCTTCCCTTTCTACTTCTTCCACTTGTTTGTTTCTCTCTCTCTCTCTCTCTCTCTCTCTTTCTCTCTCTCCATTGTTTTTTCTCACCACTTCTTTCTTTCTTCTTCCTCGCTCACCTTTCTTTTTCTATTCTTGTTTCTTCTTTTTTGTTTTCAACACTTCACATTTTTTCTCTTATAGAAACATGTCACACCTTCTTCTCGTTTTTTTTTTCTTCTTTTTTTTTCCCTACAATACTAATAAAAAAAAATTAAAATGATGAAAGCTGTCTAATAATGGTGGTGGCTCTGCCGGTGGTCGTTGCAAACCTGTTAATTTCTCCGGCGGCCGTTGCAAGTTCTGTGGTGTTTCTGGTGGGTGTTCTGTAACACCCCTTTCTATACCCCCAATTAATCAATTAGGCACGTATACAAAATTTGATCAGAGTATAATTAAAACAACATGGCATAAAAAGGTATGTCACATTATACTTGAAATTAAACACATACAACACCTGCTCACAAAGATATGCAACAGTGGGGTAACTTTCAAACAACAAAGGATCTCAGTCCTTATACCCACATCTCAATATTTAGAATAAAAGCGGAAACATCTAAAATATTGAATAACAACCACATATATACATCAACATATATATACATCATCCAATATGAATCACAAGCAACATCATGTTTATATACACAAATTCATCAGCAAGATACATATGCAAATGTATCACAAAAAGATCAAAACGTCATAGCTACCCGGTGCTACATATCAGAGCCAACCGACCAACAAGGAAAATGAAGACACGCTTCACAAAAAGACCGCCAGATACCTAATCTGCAATGCCTCATAGACCATCATAAAACAGCAGAAGGGTGAGAAATATTATCATAATAACAATGCATATAATTATGTACTACAACATAAACATATAACACATATTCTCACCACAACTCATCATATATCACAATATAGGTATATCATCAAGCATATTCATTATGCATACATTCACCATTATCATCATTCCACATGAACACACACATACTTGTTCATTCAACAATGCATCATTATAAGATACAGTTTATATCATTTCCCATAAACATGCATATATCAATGTTTATTCATCAATGCACAAATACAAAGATGATCAATGCAACTCATAGAGACCGACTCTCGACTCTATGCAGATGCATGCGGTACCGACTCATCACCCGAGCTCAATTGAAGAACTCAATGGAAATATCCTCCCTGCCGGGCCTACGATATTTCCCCATCGCTCATACCATCATGGCATCCGATGTTTCTGGATTGTTCACGCAGACACAATCCGATTGCTCAAACCCCACAAGGGCACACAATCATTCTGAAGATTCCCACGGAATCAAGTGTAACTCATCGCAACGATTACACCCATTGACTACGCAATGTTCAGAGGATCCTCAAATGATCATTTGTCTAATCAATCACTCACACCCAACAGGGACGCGATATTACACCCGATTCTCCACGAATCGCGACACATGAATGCATGTCATGATGTTTCTCATACAAAATGACCACATACACTCATGCAATGCATACATATTTCACAATATAGTCATGCATTCATCACATATAATCCACATACATTCACATCAATTGTATAACAACATACACAATTATCCAAACAATTCAATTTACGGTTCACCGTAAAAGTCGATTAAAAGTCGGCTAAAAATAATATTTTTCTTCACCAAATCATAGAACATATTTTTAGCTTCACATCCATATAAAGAACACCTCAATCGGATAAACAACGCAAAAGATATGGATATTTCAAAATAACCCAAAAACATAAACCGGAGGCCTGACACTACGATACGGTTCGAAAATACTGCTCTAATTGAACCAGGTTCAGACCTCAAAACCATTTTTCCTAGAAAGAACATCTCATTAGCTTTCCAACGCTTCGAACGGGGATCAAAACCGACTTACGGTTCAACAGATATGAATTTCCGAAGTTTCCCCGAAAAACCAGAATTTTCTGGTACAGCTCAGTATGTATCAATACATAGGCTTATGTATCGATGCAAAAGGCAACATGTATCGATACATAGCACGCATGTGTCGACGCATGCTGTAGTGAAAATTCTGTTTTCTTAAAATTCTACAGTATGTATCGATACATAAGGGTTATGTATCGATACATAAACCATTTTGTATTGATACATAGCTGTTATGTATCGATGCATAACTCTGTTTTTCTCAAAAACCAGATTTCTCAAATTGCACCCTTGCTGTAACCTTTTCCAAATGCCCGAAAACTCGACTAAATCGAACATTTTCACCGAAACAAACATATACGCGCAACCACCAAATACATAAGAACAATTTAGAACACATAAACGAAATTTCTACGACGTTCGATTTTTTCGATTAAATTTCAACCTTTCAAAAACCAGAATTTTCAAACATCACCAAATCAAATAAAAAGCACGCTATACGACAACCTAACCTTACTCGATACAACTACGTAATTTATTCCGAATTCTAACCGTGAAAACATCGGTTTTTATCGACTTTGTCCAATTCGACCTAAACGGAAAAAACAACGGAAACATAACAAAAACTAACCAAAACATAACCAAACTTCATGAAACTTTAAACAGCAGCTCACATACATATAGCCAACCAACACATGTATTTATACGACTTTTCGACCGTAAAAACATCGGTTTCTATCGATTTCGTCAAATACGGCATAAACGGAAACATATGGACAACCAACCAAAACATCCACACAAAACACATACATTATCATACACAAAGTTAGGATAACAATATTTCACACCGTTACCCGATTTCTCGATTCTTGGAAGCTTGATCTTGATGATTTGTAGCTTTTCTTCTTTTTCTCTTCTCTTTTTCTCTCTTGCTCTCTTTTCTCTCTTTTTCTTTCTAACTTTCTATTTCTATTCTTTTTCTTTCTTTCTTATACTTTTCTTTCTTTCTATTTCTTTATATTTTCTCAAAATATCTATTAAATAACTAACTATCATTAAATGTGAAATATCTAAAATACCCTCCAATCTAATATTCCCCGCAAACTCTCAAAAACGGTAAAATCACATAATATGCAAACATAACATATTAACACACCAATATCACAAATAACATAATTATTGCCCAATTAAATAAAAGACTCAACCAAATAGAATCAATCAACACAAAAATGGAAATATCAAAATCGGGCTGTTACAACTCTCCTCCACTTTAGAAATTTTCGTCCTCGAAAATATTACCTGATCCAAACAATTCCGGATACAACTCGCGCATCCCACTTTCCAATTCCCAAGTCATATTGCCTTCTGAAGCGCCTCCCCTCGCCACTTTCACAAGCGCAATATCTTTACCTCTTAACTTCTTAACTTTGCGATCCAAAATCCTAACCGCTAAAACTTCAACCGTAAGGTTATCTCTCACTTCAACCTCGTCCCTAGGAATAACGTGTGATGAATCCGGAACATACTTCCAAAGTTGCGAAATATGGAACACATCATGCAAATTCGAAAGGTTCGGAGGCAACGCCACACGATAAGCCACAGCACCAACACGTGCAGTAATCTGATAAGGACCAATAAAACGAGATGTCAACTTCTTTGACTTCAAAGCACGACCCACACCCATAACCGGTGTAACTCTCAAAAACACATGTTCGCCTTCCTTAAACTCAAGATCTTTCCTTCTCTTGTCATGATAGCTCTTTTGTCTACTCTAAGAAGCTTTCATCTTCTCCTGAACAAACTTCACTTTCTCCGTCGTTTCTTGCACCAATTCCGGTCCAACAATCGTCCTCTCACCGGCTTCATGCCAACACAAAGGTGTTCGAAATCTCCGACCATACAAAGCCTCAAATGGTGCCATACCAATACTCGAATGAAAACTGTTATTATACATGAACTCAATCAACGCCAAATAACTATCCCAAGCACCACCTTGCTCTAACACACAAGCACGCAACAAATCTTCCAACGATTGAATCGTCCTCTCGGTTTGACCGTCCGTTTGCAGATGGTAAGCCGAACTCAATCTTAACTTAGAACCCAAAGCCTCTTGTAAACTCACCCAAAATCTCGATGTAAATCTCGGATCTCGATCCGATACAATACTCTTAGGAACTCTATGTAACTTCACAATCACACGAACATAAATCTCGGCTAACTTCTCCAAAGGATAACTAATATCAATTGGAATAAAGTGAGTAGATTTAGTAAGCCTATCAACAATCACCCAAATAGCATTATGACCTCTTTGCGTATTCGGCAATCCCGTAACAAAATCCATCGATATACTATCCCATTTCCACTCTGGAATATCCAACGGTTGCAACAAACCACTAGGCTTCTGATGTTCCGCCTTCGACTTTTGACAAGTCAAACACACATACACAAACTGAGCAACATCTCTTTTCAAACCAGACCACCAAAAGATCTTCTTCAAATCCTGATACATCTTATTCGCACCCGGATGAATACTTAAATTACTTCGGTGTCCTTCCTCTAAAATCATCTTTTTCAACTCCACGTCGTCGAGAATACAAATACGACCACGGAATCTCAAAACTCCCAAGTTATCAACCTTGAAATCCTCATTCTCATTCATCATTAAATCAGCGAACTTCAAATCCAACTTTTGCTTTTCACTAACCGTTGCAAGAAAATCATTCATAACATGTAACATACCAAGTCTCACACTTCGCGGCGTCATTTCACAAACCAAACTCAAATCTATGAAATCCTCTAAAAGTTCCCATTCTTTCATCATCAATGCGGACATATGTAACGACTTCCGACTCAAGGCATCGGCCACCACGTTTGCCTTACCCGGATGGTAATTCAAACCAAAATCATAATCCTTCAAAAGCTCTAACCATCTTCTTTGTCTCATGTTTAATTCTTTCTGATCAAATAAATATCTTAAGCTTTTGTGATCACTAAAAACTTCAAATCTTGCACCATAAAGGTAATGCCTCCAAATTTTCAAAACAAACACCACCGCCGCTAACTCCAAGTCATGCGTAGGATAATTCTTTTCATGCACTCTCAATTGTCGTGAAGCATATGCCACAACTTTTCCATCTTGCATCAGAACACCACCTAACCCAATCAATGAAGCATCACAATACACCACAAATGGATCTATAGGATTCGGTAAAATCAAGATCGGAGTCGTTGTCAACCTTCTTTTTAGCTCAATGAAACTCTTTTCACAATCTATATCCTAAATGAAAGCCTTTCCTTTACAAGTCAATTGCGTTAACGGAAGTGCCAACTTCAAAAATCCTTCAATGAACCTCCGATAATAACCCGCCAAGCCTAAAAAGCTTCGAATTTCCGTAACCGATCTAGGAGTCTCCCACTGCATCACCGCATCAATCTTGGATGTATCAACACTAATACCACTCCTGGAGATAACATGTCCAAGAAAACTTACTTCCGATAACCAAAAGTCACATTTCGACAACTTAGCATACAATTGTTTCTCTTTCAAAATTTGTAACACAATTCTCAAATGCTCTTCATGCTCCTCTTGAGACTTAGAGTAAATCAAAATATCGTCGATGAACACAACCACAAAACGATCTAACTGTTCATGAAAAATACGATTCATGTATTCTATAAACACACCCGGCGCATTAGAAACTCCGAATGGCATCACAGAATATTCGTAATGACCATACCGTGTCCTAAAAGTCGTCTTCTGAATATCCTCAGCTTTCACCCGAATTTGGTGATATCCCGATCTCAAATCAATCTTGCTAAAAACAAGCGCACCAACTAATTGGTCCATCAAATCATCAATCCTTGGAAGCGGATACTTGTTCTTAATGGTCACTTTATTCAACTGTCGGTAGTCAATGCATAACCGCATACTACCGTCCTTTTTCTTTACCAACAATACCGGAGCACCCCAAGGAGAAACACTTGGCCTTACAAATCTCTTATCCAACAAGTCATTCAATTGCTTCTTCAATTCTATCAACTCTGATGCTGACATACGATACGGTGCCATCGAAATCGGTCTAGTACCCGGAACTAGATCAATAGAAAACTCAACTTCTCTCTTCGGCGGTACCTCTGTAATATCCTCAGGAAACACTTCAGGAAAATCACACACAACAGGAAACACATCAAGTGACACTTGACTATCCACAGTTAAAGATGCAAACAAACCGAACAATTGAGCTTCGTCCGCTAAAAGTTCCTTCAACTCTTTAGTGGATAGGAAACTCGAGTCTTCGTCCTCTTCCAAAGAAGGAAACCTCGCTAACTTGTGATAACAATCTATATGAACTCTATTAAATTGCAACCAATTCATACCCAAGACCACATCCAATCCTTCCAACGGCAAACACACTAAGTCCATCTCAAAGTCTTTACCATAAATGGTTAAAGGACAACTTAGACAAACCAAAGAAGTAGTTACTGACCCCATTGCTGGAGTATCAATAACCATTTTTCCATCCATCAGAGACAACACAAGATTCAAACGCTTCGCGCACTCAGACGAAATAAACAAATAAGTCGCTCCAGTATCAATAATAGCAACTAAAGGTGTATTATTAATAAAGCATGTACCTTTAATCAAACGGTCTGCATTAGTAGTTTGAGTCCCCGCCAATGCAAACACCTTTCCGCCCGCTTGAGCTTGTTTCGGCTTAGTACACTTAGTACTAATGTGACCAACTTCTCCACAATTATAGCACTTCACCATATTCCTTCTACAATCTATAGCAACATGCCCAAGACCTCCACAGTTAGCACATTTCGCTTCCGTCTTCCTACAATCAAATGATTTATGACCCATACCTCCACACTTGAAACACTTTACGGGACCAGAACTTCCTCCTCCAGACCTCCTATGAAAGTTTCCCCTATGCTTGCCCTTATCAACGGGTGTCACATAAGGTCCACCTCGAGCTTGTTGCTTTCCCTTCCTCTCATTCAAACTTTTGTAGTGTGTAGAACGAGCCTTACTATCTTCCTCGAAGATTCTACAACATTCCGTCAAATCTGAAAACCTTCTTATCCTTTGATATCCCACAGCTTGCTTAATCTCCGGACGTAAACCATTCTCATATTTAATACACTTTGAGAACTCAGCAGTAATCGCGGCATAATGAGGATGGAATTGAACCAACTCCACAAATTTAGCAGTATAGTCCACCACGGACATACTACCTTGTTTCAGTTCAAGAAATTCCATCTCCTTCTTTCCCTTCACACTCTCAGGGTAATACTTTCTCAAGAACTCAGTACGAAATAAATCCCAAGTTACCTCTTCATCATCCACCTCAAGAACTTCACGTATACCGACCCACCAATCGTCGGCTTCTTCCTTCAGCATGTGAGATCCAAGCCTCACCTTATTCTCCTCCGCACAGCCCATGACTCTGAAGATTCTTTCAATCTCTTTCAACCAATTTTGAGCTCCATCGGGATCAAATCTTCCTTTGAAGACCGGTGGTTGATTCTTCCTGAACTCGTCATTAGCACTTACATTCGGCGCACCTTGCACCACCCTAGCCATTGCTTCCAAAGCAGCAGCCATCGCATTATCGTTTCTACCAGCCATATTCTGATCATTCCCAAAAATAACAACAAAGGTTAAACAACAGTTCAACCAACACAACAACGAGACAGACACGACTGACTCAACCTTGGCTCTGATACCACTTAATGTAACACCCCTTTCTATACCCCTAATTAATCAATTAGGCACGTATACAAAATTTGATCAGAGTATAATTAAAACAACATGGCATAAAAAGGTATGTCACATTATACTTGAAATTAAACACATACAACACCTGCTCACAAAGATATGCAACAGTGGGGTAACTTTCAAACAACAAAGGATCTCAGTCCTTATACCCACATCTCAATATTTAGAATAAAAGCGGAAACATCTAAAATATTGAATAACAACCACATATATACATCAACATATATATACATCATCCAATATGAATCACAAGCAACATCATGTTTATATACACAAATTCATCAGCAAGATACATATGCAAATGTATCACAAAAAGATCAAAACGTCATAGCTACCCGGTGCTACATATCAGAGCCAACCGACCAACAAGGAAAATGAAGACACGCTTCACAAAAAGACCGCCAGATACCTAATCTGCAATGCCTCATAGACCATCATAAAACAGCAGAAGGGTGAGAAATATTATCATAATAACAATGCATATAATTATGTACTACAACATAAACATATAACACATATTCTCACCACAACTCATCATATATCACAATATAGGTATATCATCAAGCATATTCATTATGCATACATTCACCATTATCATCATTCCACATGAACACACACATACTTGTTCATTCAACAATGCATCATTATAAGATACAGTTTATATCATTTCCCATAAACATACATATATCAATGTTTATTCATCAATGCACAAATACAAAGATGATCAATGCAACTCATAGAGACCGACTCTCGACTCTATGCAGATGCATGTGGTACCGACTCATCACCCGAGCTCAATTGAAGAACTCAATGGAAATATCCTCCCTGCCGGGCCTACGATATTTCCCCATCGCTCATACCATCATGGCATCCGATGTTTCTGGATTGTTCACGCAGACACAATCCGATTGCTCAAACCCCACAAGGGCACACAATCATTCTGAAGATTCCCACGGAATCAAGTGTAACTCATCGCAACGATTACACCCATTGACTACACAATGTTCAGAGGATCCTCAAATGATCATTTGTCTAATCAATCACTCACACCCAACAGGGACGCAATATTACACCCGATTCTCCACGAATCGCGACACATGAATGCATGTCATGATGTTTCTCATACAAAATGACCACATACACTCATGCAATGCATACATATTTCACAATATAGTCATGCATTCATCAATTATAATCCACATACATTCACATCAATTGTATAACAACATACACAATTATCCAAACAATTCAATTTACGGTTCACCGTAAAAGTCGATTAAAAGTCGGCTAAAAATAATATTTTTCTTCACCAAATCATAGAACATATTTTTAGCTTCACATCCATATAAAGAACACCTCAATCAGATAAACAACGCAAAAGATATGGATATTTCAAAATAACGCAAAAACATAAACCGGAGGCCTGACACTACGATACGGTTCGAAAATACTGCTCTAATTGAACCAGGTTCAGACCTCAAAACCATTTTTCCTAGAAAGAACATCTCATTAGCTTTCCAACGCTTCGAACGGGGATTAAAACCGACTTACGGTTCAACAGATATGAATTTCCGAAGTTTTCCCGAAAAACCAGAATTTTCTGGTACAGCTCAGTATGTATCAATACATAGGCTTATGTATCGATGCAAAAGGCAACATGTATCGATACATAGCACGCATGTGTCGACGCATGCTGTAGTGAAAATTCTGTTTTCTTAAAATTCTACAGTATGTATCGATACATAAGGGTTATGTATCGATACATAAACCATTTTGTATTGATACATGGCTGTTATGTATCGATGCATAACTCTGTTTTTCTCAAAAACCAGATTTCTCAAATTGCACCCTTGCTGTAATTTTTTCCAAATGCCCGAAAACTCGACTAAATCGAACATTTTCACCGAAACAAACATATACGCGCAACCACCAAATACATAAGAACAATTTAGAACACATAAACGAAATTTCTACGACGTTCGATTTTTTCGATTAAATTTCAACCTTTCAAAAACCAGATTTTTCAAACATCGCCAAATCGAATAAAAAGCACGCTATACGACAACCTAACCTTACTCGATACAACTACGTAATTTATTCCGAATTCTAACCGTGAAAACATCGGTTTTTATCGACTTTGTCCAATTCGACCTAAACGGAAAAAACAACGGAAACATAACGAAAGCTAACCAAAACATAACCAAACTTCATGAAACTTTAAACAGCAGCTCACATACATATAGCCAACCAACACATGTATTTATACGACTTTTTGACCGTAAAAACATCGGTTTCTATCGATTTCGTCAAATACGGCATAAACGGAAACATATGGACAACCAACCAAAACATCCACACAAAACACATACATAATCATACACAAAGTTAGGATAACAATATTTCACACCCTTACCCGATTTCTCGATTCTTGGAAGCTTGATCTTGATGATTTGTAGCTTTTCTTCTTTTTCTCTTCTCTTTTTCTCTCTTGCTCTCTTTTCTCTCTTTTTCTTTCTAACTTTCTATTTCTATTCTTTTTCTTTCTTTCTTATACTTTTCTTTCTTTCTATTTCTTTATATTTTCTCAAAATATCTACTAACTAACTAACTATCATTAAATGTGAAATATCTAAAATACCCTCCAATCTAATATTCCCCGCAAACTCTCAAAAACGGTAAAATCACATAATATGCAAACATAACATATTAACACACCAATATCACAAATAACATAATTATTGCCCAATTAAATAAAAGACTCAACCAAATAGAATCAATCAACACAAAAATGGAAATATCAAAATCGGGCTGTTACATGTTCCAGATCCCATAATTTTACTGGTAATAGTTGTAGATTTGGTGGTTTGGCTGGAGGTGGTTTGACCGGAAGTGTTGCCGGAAACAACAAATCTGATTGTTTTGGTAGTAGTGGTTCCGGTTGTGGATCTTGTGATTCCGGTAACATATTTTTTGACATATCCGACACCAAAAACGTCTTCGAAATCGATGCCGGAATTGATACCGGAGATGTCGCTGGAGATAACGTCGGAGGGGATGTCGGAAATTTCGCCGAAAAAGTTTTTGGTGAATCAAAATTTTCCATTTTCCTTTTTTCTTCTGTCTGTTTTTTTGTATTCTATTTGGACATATATTTTTCTTTCAATTTCTGTTGTGAATCAGAAAACTCTTGTGATGAAGTTTTGAGAGAATAACTCAAATTTTGAATCTGTTTTTTCAACTCTTCTCTATATTTGGTTGAGATCTCATGGGTTTCAATAAAATATTGTTTGAGAGTTTCTAGCTGTGAATAGAAATCTTGAGATTGAGGTGTTTCAGGTTGTGAATAGGAACTTGCAGGATATGAGTTTATGGATGGTGGAGCAGAAATGGTTGTTGTAGTGGAATAATTTGAGTGAGTGAAAGTGGGGTAAAATGGATGAGTGTAGTAAGAATATGTCATGTAAGGGAGATTGAAGTTCAAGAACGAAAGCACCAAATTATATGAAAAAAATTATAACCCTAACAAAATTAGAAAACACTATAAATTTTAAATAAAATAAAAGACAAATAAAATTAAGTGAGAGATAAAAATAAAAACTTTTATTGATTTCATTGATTGATTTACAAGAGAGAATAATGCACTTGTTATATACTATTTTAAACAAATGCTAACCATCCAAGTGTCTCAATCTTAAGGATCCTAAGAACATTATAAAAAACATAATAATATAAAATAATTTCTAATTCAAAATATTAAAACAACTCATTTAATTAATGATAAATTATTCTAATAAGCTCTCTATCAATTGAAGAGCGCTATTCCTACGGCAAATAAAGATATAATTGAGTATTTAATCTTTTTAATTAATAGTGAATCATTATTTAATTAATCTCAATAACTAATTACTTTTGTCGGCTATATGTAAAATGTTTTTTATAATTATATTTCAACTTGTTAATTATTTAACATATAGTACTGCATCAACCGGTGAGTATTTTAAATCATAAACATAATTATTATTATTTTTTAATTTCATGACAAAAACATGTTTACATTAAATAACCTAAGCGTGTACATCTTAAATCTTAAATCTTGATAGGAAAGTAAAAACTATTGCGGGTGGTATCTAAACGTAAAGCGAGTTTGGACTCTCACAAAGACACAACTCGGGTTTGGGTTGAGATATACCATGGAAAGTTGTACAAGTCGTTCAGTTACATGATATACTATGAGAAGTTGTACAAGCTGCTCAGGGTCAAGATATACTATGAGAAGCTGTACAAGTTGTCCAGGGTTTGAGATGTCTCAGACATTTCTTTATGGGAATTTATCTTCGTGATGTTAACATGTCTCTTAAACCACATAATGAACGAATATTTCTCGTTATGACATTGTCACTGCCTCCCTTTACCATTTCATGGTAAATGGATCACTATTAAGGGGACACACTTCAACCAAAAAGAAGGACTGAAATCTTTTAACAGAAAAGTCACCCACTTTGACTCTTGTGTCTCTATATGACCAATTTTAAAAGAGTTATCAAATCAGTGTTCTTTACGTGAACACAACCATTAGGCTAAAGAAATGTTTTGCAACATTTGCTTAAGCTTAAAAACACTATCAAATGTCACAATATTATAGAGTACAATCTTTTAAAAATCGCTCGACCATCGGATCGAAAAGGTTACAGGATCAACATACAGATGGTTGAATCATAAATTACTATTATAATCAGAGTTATTAGTCTCCATCTATTTAATTACATGACCGACTCAATACTTAGCTTAAACCAATTTCCTTTTTATTTTTTAATTCAATTGGTTCAATCGATTTAACCGATGGATCTAAGTCAGTTTTTAAAACACTGCGCGTAGTTTTCTGAGCACTTTTAAACATTAATATAAATTACTTTTATGGAATGAAATATATGAATAGGTTAAAATATTTATAATTTAAATTTGGATCAAATACATTTTAATTTTTAATTATATTTTGTATTGGAATAAGTGTGAAAGTTCTCCTTAGAACGCCTGAAGTTTCTCTGGATATGAAAGGTGGTACGTCACCCACGTGAGTGACCCCTTAGCCTCCTACTTATTAGAATAGGCAGCCATTTCTCAAATATGTCATTCACTCCCTGACTCGTTCGGTTCGTGAGAACGGTGACGTGTCTCATTTCACAATAGTGAGAAGAGGGAGTCAATGGAGAATTTATCATGTTCTCCTGAATAATAATAGGGGAATAATAGGGGATTAAGTGTCTCATTCTCCCAATCCTAGAAGCGGTTGCTACTTCTTGGTTAGGGGTATTCATGGTTAATGAAGCATTGAACCGAATCACATTTGTGGTCTGATTCAGTTTACAATAATTATTTTAAAAAAAATTTAATTAATTGTTAAAATAGTTTTAATTTAATTTAAAATTAATTTAGAAATCATTTATAATCAGTTTACAATTTTAAACCAATTATATATTTTGAACTCTTTTAAAATCAAATTTTTTAACTTCATAAAAATTTAATTTTTTTATATTAAAAAAAATATATTCATCAAAATACTTATTTAAAAAAAAATTATATTTTTTGAGAAAAAATACTTTTTATTTTTCGGAAAAAAATATTTTCAATTTTTTTATTTTCATATTTTGTATTCTCGAAAAAAATTGTTTTCTCATTTTTCTGAAGAAAAAAAACTTGATTTTTTTCATATTTTCAAAAAAAAAATAGTTTTTCACATTTCTAAAAAAAGATTGATTTTTTCGTGTTTTAAAAAAAAATTGAATTTTCATGTTTCTAAAATACTCAATTTTTCGTATTTTTGGAAAAAAAAATCAATTTTTTTGTATTTTAAAAAAAAACTCGAATTTTTGTATTTTCGAAAAAACTCGATTTTTTCGTATTTTAAAAAAAAATCGACTTTTCATATTTTCGAAAAAAATATCATTTTTTAAAATTTCTGAAAAAACTCGATTTTTCTGTATTTCTGAAAAAAAAACTCAAATTTTGGAATTTCCCAAAAAAACTCGATTTTTTTTGTATTTCCCAAAAACACAATTTCTGTATTTTTGAAAAAAATCGATTTTTGTACTTCAAAAAAAAATATTTTGTATTTCCAAAAAATCTCGATTTTTCATATTTATGTAAAAACTCGACTTTTTCATATTTATGAAAAAACACAATTTTTCATATTTCCGAAAAAAATCGACCTTTTCATATTTTCGAAAAAACACTCGACTTTTTCATATTTCTGAAAAAACTCGACTTTTTTCATATTTCGGGAAAAACTCAACTTTTTCATATTTCAAAAAAAAAAACTCAAATTTTTTCAAATTTCTGAAAAAAAAACTCGACTTTTTCATATTTCCGAAAAAAAACTAGACTTTTTTCATATTTTCGAAAAAAACTCATTTTTTTCATATTTCCGTAAAAAACTCGACTTTTTTTTTCAGATTTTCGAAAAAGCTCCTACTTTTTAGATTTTCGAAAAAAACTCGATTTTTTTCATATTTCCGAAAAAACTCGATTTTTTCATATTTCCTAAAAAACCCTACTTTTTCATATTTCTGAAAAAACTCGACTTTTTTCATATTTCCGAAAAAACTCGACCTTTTAATATTTCTGGAAAAACTCGACTTTTTAATATGTCTGAAAAAACTCGACTTATTCATATTTCCGAAAAAAAAACTCGATTTTTTTATTTCCGAAAAAATTAGATTTTTTCATATTTTTGAAAAAAACGATTTATTGTATTTCCGAAAAAAAATCGATGTTTCGTATTTTCGAAAAAATCAATTTTTCGGACAAAATCGATATTAGTTATTATTTTTTTCAGGAGAAAAAATTATTTTTCACGAAATAAAAAATATATTTTCTAGAAGTTTTTTTATTTTTAATTTTTCGATTTTTTTTTCAATTTTTTTCTCTCAGTTAATTTTTTATTCTTTTTATTAAAAATTAATTAATTTATATAATTAAACTAGTTTATAAAAGAAAATTAGTTCTGAATCGGTTTTAAACAGAATTTGAAATGTTTTAATTAAATGGTTTAGGTCATTAACCATTTAAGTGGTTCAGTTTTTTTATAGTGCAATTCAGTTCAATTCAAGTATACAATTAAGATAACCATATTTTTGAACACCCCTACTTCTTGGGAGTCCGAGGTCCAGGTTCATGGACTCTTATGTTAGACGAAGGCAATTGATCTAGAAGGAAGGGTTGAATAGATCACTTCTTTTTAAATGCGAGTCAGCGCTAAAATTTGTTTTTAAAAAATATTTTGCGGAAGCGGTCGAGGATAATTCGTCTACATGAACCGAGTTACTGAGAGGATCAGATATACGTAAGGCAAATGGAACGCAAGGCTCGAAGAGAAAAATAGAATCGCAACTTAACAATTAATCAATTTTCCAAAAGCACTTAATATGGTGTAATCTCCAATGAACTGTCAAAAATTAAACCAAACTTGACAATAATTCAAACACCTTGTAAACGTTCAATTTATCGAGCACTTGGAGTGCATAAAACTCCAAGCTAAATCTTCTATGATAGTTGATGCAGAATTTTCACAAAGCACAATCCAAAATGATTGTGTAGAGGTTTTCCAATTAATTTTTTTGCACTAAACTATACCATAATTTTTCGATCAATTGAACAATCACAAGCGTAAATAGTTCGAAATATAAATGAGATAGGGAAAAGGAAACGACACCAGGTTTGTTTAGGCAGTTCCCCTTTCGTCCTCGCTTCGGGTACGTCTGCCCCCAATTCTAAAACTAGAATTGAGATATCTATAACTTGTTTACAAATGTTTTTACAAGAGAAAACTTAGCTATCTCACACTCAAGAAACTTCGTTGATGCAGATACTTTGTCTTCTTTTCCCTTGATTCGAGTCGAATCAAGTGCCTCGAACTTGTTGGAAGAACCTCCATTTACCGTTACTAGATTGCAAGAACACACAGGTCTTCAATCACCTTCACTCGGCTGATTCTAATCCGCACACAGTTCAATCCCCAAACCTTGTTGCATAATCCTCCGGTTAACGCTACTAGATCGACAAAATCCTCTGTTCTTCGATCACCTTCGCTCGGCTGAATTCAATGCACACAAGATCTGATCCAAAAACCCCCAAATCCAATTGATCTTTGAGGGCAAAACCTTAGAGGTTTTGTTCAAGAAATAACCCACTGAAACACTCACCTCAAACCAAGATACAAATCTATGCTTTGGACGTTATCACTTCATGATGCAGAAAATCAACAAAAATGATTATGTGTATTTGTTGAGAAAGGTCCAAGATGAAGATGAAGGTGATGAGAGAAAAGTTTCAATGTAAATCTTTCACTATTTCTTGTTGTTCATGTAAAAAATGAGGAACCATGTATTTACATGATGCAAGGATCAATAACCAATCATAACATTATTTTAAACATAGAAAAAATCAGAAAAATTAGTTACTAACAGCGAGCGGTTGACCAACCATTCAAGAGTGTCAGCCTGCGCTGACCCGTGGGGCAATCTGCGCATGTTGGAAGACCATGCGTCGACAGCTACAGGGGTCATGCATCGACGCATAACTGAGAAAAATGCATAATGAGAAATGCCAGTAGTATGCGTCGACTGCAGGGTAGGTGTGCGCTTACCCCGAACAAAACTCACACAATGTCAACAATTCATGAGTCGACGGGACCTCAGCTTAGGTCGACTCAAGCTTCAAAAACACTTAAAAATGGTTTTTTGACACATTTTCATCTATTTAGGCACAGTTTATG